>CM029115.1:24447500-25047500 GCA_016859345.1 Istiophorus platypterus
CAGTTCCCATCCAAGGGGCTTCTTCAGGTCTGACTGGTGGGGAAACCTGGGGTTTTCCGGCCTCGGCGGGGTCTTTACCAGGGCCATTGATGCCGCTTGCTTTGTTGCGTCTTAACGATCCACAACCGAGTCCAGTTGCCCTTGACTCATCCTGTTTGTTTTATTTTTTTTCTTAGATGACTATGACCCAGATGACTGAGGGTCTCATAGACGTCCTGTTTTGAGTGTTTTAGGCTGTGTTTTCAAATTTATATTCCTGAAACATCCTTGCAATTGCATGTGTTTTGTTACTGGGGAGTGGATTTGCTGGTTTTTAGGGAACTGATGGATTTGACATATACTGGCGCATAATTACGGTGAGCAAGTACATCATCCACACACAACAAACTGCCTCTTTTAATTGTGTTTTTAATTGTTTTTGGATGACACATGGTATATCAGGCTGTGGCTCAATGGCTCTTTGGCTCTATGATAAAAATTTTTGGTCTCAGATACTTTAATGGATTATTTTAATACTGATAAAAGGGGCGAAATATGGCCTTTACACTTCTTATTCGACTGAGCTGCAAGGTGCTGGAAAGAAGGGGCTGCTGTAGTGAGGGGAACAGCAGATCTGAGGTACCAGATTTTACCAAATTATGCTATTCGTTGGAAGCTAACCTTATTCTCCACATAAAACACGATTCCAGTAAAAAAAAAAAAATTAGAGGACATGGGCACTGACACGACACACGTTGGCGCTTTTCCTTTTCCCGAATGTTTCGTGCATATTGTGGTTCTTTTGTACAGTGTTCCCCATTGTTGATTTTTTTTTTTGGCATCACATATTTCCAAGACAAATTCACAAAGAATCATTTTGTCTATAAATTGTAAAAGAAAAAAAAAAAGGTTTTATAAGTTCCCACAGACCAAGATGACATCTTGAAAATACCTTCCTTTGTGTGACCAACAGCCCATAATCCACAGATATTCAGTTTAATTTCACAGAATCAAATCCTCAGATTTTTAGAATCTAGAAACAGCAAATAAAATTTCTTTAAAAAAAAAAAAAAAACTAAACTAAAATGATTATTTGATCTTCAAAATAATTGGGGATTTGTTTTCAGCAGATCGATCAATGGGCTGTTTGTTGCGGCTCCAGTTGAGCCATTACTTAAAATGTGACCGGACCCCACCCTCGCTGAAAGACAAATGGCTGCCAAGAGCAGTTTGGCACGGGTGAGACGGCCGAAGGGAAAAAACAGCTTTCAGTGCATTCATACATATTCGTCCTTGAGGCGGTGAGATGGAGCCCGGGGTATTTATGGGCATTGTGGTCCTCATTAGGTGAAATGCCGGGGTTAACATTAACCACTGCTATTAAACGGAAAGCTAACTTGACCGTCCATCTATCGTTAACCATCGGGATATAATAACTAATGTAATTTCCAGTGTAGCTGTGGTGGGTTTCTTTTCACAGAAACCTGCCAGACCCAAAGAGCCATAAATTCTACCTTTTTACATTCTCAAATTTGCGAATATGATGCTTCACATTATAGCACATTAATAATTTCTGGAGGTTTGAATGAAACGAGACGTTTAATGACTTCACCTCATGCTCTAAGATATTTTAATGAGCTTTTTTTTTTTTTTTTTGCTTTTTTGTGAATTGAACTTTTTTGTAATATAAACCAAATGATTAAATAACCAGCAGACTGATCCTTGATCGATAATGACAGCGATTGGCAGTTGCAGCCCTAATCAGAATATCCCCAATAATTGTTTTCCATTTGAAAAAAAAAAATGTACTAAAGGAAAATAAACTTAGGACAGTGGAATAGCTATTGTGGGCTGACACAGACCACAGAACCTGATGTGGCCTATCTGATTTGCCCTCTCGACGTCTGGGGTGTTGCTCTAATGACCCAACAAAGCAGATCGCCGGCTGAGCGGAGGATCTGGCAAGGGAAGGGGAGCCGCCCCCTCTGACTCACACTGCCCTACATGGGAAAAACATTAAAAGGTCCGAGGGCTGATGTAAACCTGGAGTAACGGGAAGTGGAGGCTGGACTCTGGTCTCCGTCACTGTCTCACACACATGCGTAGCACGGTACTCATGCGGTCGGTCAGACCACCACACACACACCGGACGCTTGATGCCTCCCCCTCCCTTCTTTCACGTGCTTTTTAATTAAATCCCTCTGCCTGTTTTGTTGAGCGCGTTCCCTGTATCCTAACCATTTCCCGTACACACACACACACACACACTAATTGTCCCTGCACTCTGGGCGTTTTCATCATTTCCACTTGGTCTCGGATGCTTTTCCGGGCAGGAATAGGATGTGTTTCGAAGAAGGAGAGCTGCGCTTGGAACCTTACAGCAAAAGCTGCTTTAGCCTTAGTTTTTAAAAACCGTACACGGCCGAGGGGGCTATTACCTCATAGAGCGCATTACGGAAAATGCCCCAAACTGCAGCTGGCAGAGGGGCAGTGGTTCTCACATTTGATTCAACAAGCCTGAGGTGTGTGTGTGTGTGTGTGTGTGTGTGTGTGTGTGTGTGTGTGTGCGCGTGCGTGTGTGTGTGCCTGTTTCCGTCCTTGTAATGGAGATACTAGGTGACTCAAATTGACCCGTTTCAGTGTAAGAGCCTCGTCTCCTTCTCTTCCCTCACAGGCTTTTAGGATGGACGGATAGCAGAAGGAGGGAGAGAAGATGTCTTTCTTCGGCCTGGACCGCGTCAGGAAGAAAGAGAGAGGTGAGCCTCGGCCCTGACGGACCCTCCCTCGGCCCTTCTGATATAACCATCGGATGTCGTCGTTGGTTTTTTTTCTAATAGCAACGTTACGAAACACTGTGTTCACGGTATCGCCTTTGCACAATGCGAGCTTGAGTAGCAAAGAAAAAAGAAAAGAAAAAGAAACATCCTGGTCCTTGGAAACGGCAGTTGACAACAACAGTCTCATCGCAAGGTCCTCACCTTGAGTAGCTGTCCTGGAGCTTTTGGTCACGTCAAATGGATTTCCTCAGCTCAGTTGGAGTTACAGTGCCTAAAGTTATCACGTTATTAAACTTTATATCTATTACACAAAGCGCTCAGAACCAAAAATGATCTATCTATCTTAAAGTCTACATATTTATGAAACAGTCAGCTCTGTTTGCAGAGGAAGATCTTGTATGACCGAAATGTCCAGAACAGCCACTAAACAGACCTTACTGCAAGACAGTCATTCCTCATGTCGACAGTTTACTCGTCAACATCACATGTAGTCCTCATGCAAAACACTGATCAAATAGAAAATTCCTAAAAAAAAAAGAAAAAGAAAAAGAAAAAAACCTAATTTACAGCTAGTGTGACTTATGTTTTCTGCTCCAAAAACACACAGTAAATGAGGCTTACAGCTTAAAAAAGGTGATGAAAAATAAAAAAAAAAAAACAAGACAAACTGCATATTACAAATCTGCTCTTCACACTATTTCTAATGAGCCTTTTAGTAGTTCCGTGTTCACACTGGAAAGGTGGATAAATGAGGAATACTCTAAACAGACGGTTTTCATACTGAGTACTCACATCTGAAAAACTGAAAAGTAGGATGTGGCTGGAAGAAAACTGGAATTAATTCTTAAGAAAAACATCTCGATGCCTGTGCAGTAAATAGACAATAAGTTTCCAAAGATGGAGTTTGTATCCTTGTCTTTTGGTGTGAGGCGGTGGAGTATGTTGATTTTTTTTTTTTTTCATATATCTCTGCTAAAACAGTATAGACAGTTAAAAACAGTAACTTTTTTCTTTTAATCGATTCATCCGCCTCTGATTTTTTTTCTTTCTGAATTTCATACATTTTTTTAATGATGAAAATACAGACCAACACATTTTTTTTCTCTCAAAAGAATAAAAGCTGAAGAATTAAGAGTCCTACACAAATTCAAACGTATTATTTGATCAAATTTTCAGCACTTGTGATCTAGACTATGTGGTCTTTTCTGCCCTACCACTGGATTTAGGGGTTTGGTTCCCATTATACATCTGTACTGTGATGTGCTTTGGATAAAAACTTAGGGCCGTGATATCAGTAGATGCTTGAAAGTTCTTAACAATTAACAATAGCAATTTCTGTCTTTTCACACCAGAGCTCGAGAGGAAACTCCGCGCCAACGACAGAGAATACAACCTGTCCTTTAAATATGCAGTAAGTACTGATATGTGCATCTGCCGTTGACGTGAGTGTTGCTGAATTCCGTTGCTGAATTCTTCCATTGTGCCCCAAGTGTCTGCATCCTAAAGTCGAGACGAGGGATTTACAATGGACACACCCCGCGTACCTTCTAGCCAAAACAGTTTACCACCACATTTTTTTGCCAGTTTAGATATTTACAAGAAAAACGCTCCCTTCGAGGGGTGTGTCTCATTTCTCACGTGTCCGGCCGTTATCAGGAGACTGGACGTCAGCCAAAGTCAAGGGACTAAAGTCGCCAGAGGGTGAACTCCTTCTGCCCCGGTCTCTGCTGTCAAGGTCAAAACTCTTAAGTATCGCTGGACCTGCTGGTGGCATCATAAGTGCACATTCTGATGTTTGAGTTGGTTCCATCGGACCAAAGAATAGCAGGAAACCATTCGACTTGAACTAGGCAAACAGCAGCAGGAGCTCAGCAAACTAATACATCTCTATGGAGAATAATATTATTAAGAAAAGGGGGAAACTTGAAAATAAAAAAGTAAACTAAGTATTATTTTAGTAAATTACCAAAGTTTAATTGGGATATAATTTAATATTAAAAATAAACACTCATTTTTCCTGCTTGTTTGTTTCAACGTTTACAACTGGAGCAAAGTCTTTCAGTTTGTGTGTGGTCTTATTAGTGCAGAGATCCAGAGATAAAGCGAAACGGAAGTCACTGTCCGGCCAGACAAAGCTCTCGGCCTCCCGATGATAAGACCCACCTGGCACAGGCCACGATGCCTCCCACCAGATCACACGGAAGTCAAAGTCAAACTCCTGCAAATGAAAGAGGTCCGAGGGTCTGAGAGTCCTCAGGAATGACTTTTATCAAGGCTTCCCCTGGAGATTTCTGACATCTGAGGGGAATTCTGAGGGATTTCTTTAAGAATATTTTCTAAAGATCCCCAAACTGCTCTATAGTTTTGTTCCGGTCTTCGAAGAAACCTCTCGATTAACCTCAACAAAGGCAGAAACATCCACAGGGAGGTTTTGACCTTTTCTTTCCTCGGAAACTGACAGTCACTTCCCAGCTACTTAAGACTGAGATATTTATGGTTATCTCCTGTCTCCATTTATAACACCGAGGGTGGACTAGAAACTCCTCTCACTGTAACTTGATGCAATCAACAACATTTGCAAGCCACAGCCTGCAAAAAACGACTAATAAATTCAACCCCTCCAAGGATGGTTTCAACAAAAACTGAACGCTCATGAAGCAATTGTGTTAACTTCGGAGTGAACGAACCACAAAAAAATGCATTTTCGCTAGTATTGAATTGAAATATAAAAAAAAAGGATGTTCTTAGAATGTCAGCCCATGAAATTAAAAACAGCTTTACAGCATTTTGTGTTTTCAGTATGTTGCATAGCAGTTGGTGGTTGTAATAAATAAAAAGCACAAACTAAAGAGAAGACGTCCGTCTACATCTGGAGGGAAAATGGGAGCAAAAGACTGTGAAATAATTTTTTTTCCCACTCTGAGTATTTAATGTAAAATCAGTTTTGAAGGTATGTACTGAGTCACACGTGAAGAAAATTCAGAGATTTATTTTTTCAGTTTTATTCCCCATGATTTATTCTATATAATATTATAATATGTGATACATGGACTTACATTAATATTACCTAGTCCTACAGTGTCCATCTGATAAACGAACGACAACATTTAGCCTGTTTCTTGGATTTACTCCAATAAAAAAAACATTATATCGAAGTAAACTTATCCTCTGCCAAGGAAAAACTTGGTAAACAAAGTTCTCGGGGGAGTTTTTTGCAGTTCAAGCTTAAAACGCGCTCTGTTTTGCGAGGTGCAGGTAGTACTTTAGTACTTTCCCAACACTTAAGTCAAAGGTCAGACATTAGGGTTGAGCCACGCAACAACAGCACCACAGCTGGGAGGAATTCGCTGTCTCGTTCAAGGACTCTCCAGCAGACTAAGTGTTTTCAGAAGGTCTCTGCGCTACATTCTTTGTTTTGTCTCTGACGGAGCGTCCTCTACATCTGTCTAGCAAACTAAGAAACCACGAAAACAACATCAAGCATCTGTCCATCAGTCCGCCTGCCCCCGAACAACTACTGTTACATTAAAAGTCCTAAAACGCCAATTTGGTCTTTAAATATCCAAAAGACCATAAACCTCAGGCAAATATTGGTTCAAGCCAAGAATGCGATTACCCACCGTGGACGTCTCTTATCATCCCGGATGCATGGGTCCACATTTCCATTAAACAGCCTACAAAGGTTTTATGGATTCATGTTTATATATGACTTTAGACCACAGGGTAACACAATGTGCTTTACACACAGACTCACCAGACCTGTTGACAGCGGTTTATTTTTATACTGGTTGCACTAGCAGAAAATGTTTTGTGTAATGTCATAGATAAGGGTGTGTGTGATGGAGGATTCAGTCTTTTTCAGCGAAATGCTATTTTTCTAGAATACAGTTTTTTAAACCATTCGAAGCCTAACAAGACTCAAACAAAATGCCAAGTAAAATTGTTTTTTGTCAGGATTACTCTCGCCACAGCTTTGTCAAAGCAAGGAATTTGGGACATTCTTAACTAGTAAATTCATTTGTGAGATACATTTTTAAACTATTGATTTAATAAAAGCTATTTGTTGTACAGTTATCAGAGAGTAGAGATTGATTAAAATGAACAGTCTAGCTTTCCTGCTAACTGTTAGCCTAGTTAGCTGAGAGTGGCTTACTGTTAGCCTAGCCTAGCCTGTCTTATTCTATGTTAGCCTCAATCTGTTGCTCATTTGTACCAAGTTAAGAAAAAATTGGTTGAGATGGTGTTGCTACTTAAAATGAAGAAGCTTGTTGCGTGTGTTGTGCATTTAGCCAAAGCTTAGCCCTGCTACTGTTATTTTGGGCTAATTCCCCATTAGCTTAACTTTGCTAGTTTCATATAAGTATGTTGCCCATAAGTTTATCTTGCTATTGTGTTAGCTTTTGTCATCA
Organism: Istiophorus platypterus; assembly: GCA_016859345.1. Taxonomy (NCBI): domain Eukaryota; kingdom Metazoa; phylum Chordata; class Actinopteri; order Istiophoriformes; family Istiophoridae; genus Istiophorus; species Istiophorus platypterus. The sequence goes on from CM029115.1 coordinate 24,454,666, forward strand.
TAATGCTGAAATATAAAGTGTTTCGTCATAGTTTTCTTTTTTAACTATCGTGGTGGAAAAATTTGTTTGTAAGAGTATTTTTCGAAAAATTCTTTGTTCCTTTGCACCAAGTTATCAAATAGTAGAGATTGATTAATTATTTCAAATGAGCCAGTAACTGCTGTGCTAACTAGCCCAGTTAGCTGATGTTGGATTGGAAGAAAAAGAAAAAAAACGTCATTACAACAGCAGGACGTACTGAATGTTCACTAGGTTAAAGGTCAACACCAGCTAACATTATGTCATTGTATTGTGGTTGTGTCGTAGGATTGACACCAAAAGTAAAAACTACCAAAAGTAAAAACTATATCTTTTTTCTGACTCTTCATCTTTAAGAAAACGAAGAAAATATCTCAATACGTCTTGTATTGTTAGTTGAAGAAAAGAGCCTCACTTTTCCCAAGTTTCATAGTGCTTCATAGCGCTGAGTTGAGTCACTGCATCTTCATTAACAGTGAGAGGACGGCGTGGCTGTTTCTCACTGAAACATAAGTGTTGAAATATCTAAACAAAAACGTCCGTAAGTGTATTTGTTACAAAGAACCCCCAAATATGAAAGCTGTTGTTTTGCAACATCAATCCTGTATTTGTTTTCACATCTGTCATTTATTGTCATTTATTCCACTTACACCAGACTAACGCCATCAAGACCTCAAAGTACAACCTCTTCACCTTCCTGCCTCTCAACCTGTTTGAGCAGTTCCAGAGGATTGCGAACGCCTATTTCCTTTTTCTGCTGGTGCTCCAGGTGAGGGAAGCGAACGCACCCATGGGCTAACACAAACACACACACACGCACACGCACACACACACACACACACACACACACACACGCAGGCAATTTTCATGCCCACATTCAAAATGCCTCAGATAAAGAAATGGAAATTACACCTGTTCCTCTCGGGTTGATGACACAATGAATGTTTGACACTGAATGTTTGGCGCAACAAAAATTTATATGCTGAACAAGGATTTTAACTCCAGCTGATCCCCTCGGGGGCCCTGGGAAGGAGATCCATTGTTGGGCCCCTGTTGACCCCCATTATACATGGAAGTTTCCTTATTAACCAAGCCACCCAGGAACCAACCTGTTCTCTCAAACTGGAATGATTACTTAATTGATCAATTAGTTAAATGCCAGAAAATGTATCTAAAAAGTTTGATAATTGATTTTAGGTTTTTTTTACAGGAAAAATATCAGTAATTCATTGCATAGCGTGCAATTTAATGATTTTTTTCATGGCCCTACCAGTCAGAGAAAGATGGAAAATCAGACCTAAGACAATAAAAACTAAAATTATTAATGGGGTACATGAATGTATTGAGTTATGTCCAATTTTTGTCAGTACTTCCAAGTTGCATGTAACAATAATTCTTAGTATTATAATCAATCAGTTAACATGACTGATCTGCTGGACTCAGATATCAATTAGGATATAATTAATTTCTTAGGGAACTGAATTAATTGTTTGTTTATGAACTGCAGATAAACATGGCTAAACATAAGAATTTTCTTCTGATTATTACAAAGAAAAACACAAAGAACATTTTTAGTGACTGCTCACTATTGTCAAAGAAAGCCTGGGTTTGCAAGAATCACTGTCAGATACGCAGCAATACAGAGCCCACAGCTCTCCTTGCAGTGAAGTCTTGTGTTAACCACACAGGATGTGAATGTGATGATATTCAGCAGGGGAAGTTGCTTCATCTCGTACAAAACAGTCATATTGCACCACGGAGATGGTTAGCAGCGGCTGCTCTGAATGAACGATACACAACATTTTCTTTTTCTTTTTTTTTTTTGTACAAAAATAAATGTTCATTTTGTCCTATTTATGTATCAGAGCCTTACCAGGGCATGACAGGGCCTAACACAAGCCAGGTCTCATACATTTCATGAAACAACAGGAACAAGGAGAGTTATTGGCACAGTATATCGATGAGAAAGTTCAGACGCGGAAAACATATTTCTCATGTAGACAGTAATGTTTTCTACGGTTCTACGGTTTGAAATGTTTTGACCACTCCTCAAAACTAGTGCGAGCTGTGCTCATTTTGTTAATGCCTTCACTTTTTTTAGGAGTGGTGATTTTTTTTTTTTTTAAAGCACTTGATTTTCACAGTTTGTCTGTCTTCCTCCAGCCATAAACACCTTGTCTATACGCCCACAGCTCGCCATTTTCCCCCAACTTCTTTCCATTCAGAAAAATTTCAATAAACAAAATTTTGTGCCCTTTTTATTTGTGCATATGTCAACTGTGTGTGACGCCCTACTATGAGTCTACAATTCAAATAATTTATGTGATCATGTGTGTGGTTTCTTTGTCTGTAATTACTTCTCTCTTGGCTAAAGTCTTGTAGGCCTGTCTCTCACACAAACTCAAACTGAAGTGAACTAAGGACAGTTCTGTGTGTGTGTGTGTGTGTGTGTGTGTGTGTGTGTGTGTGTGTGTGTGTGTGTGTGTGTGTGTGTGTGTGTGTGTGTGTATGTGTGTGTGTGTGTGTGTGTGTGCGTGACTGTGTGTGTGTGTGTGTGTGTGTGCGTGACTGTGTGTGTGTGTACGCGTGCTCCTCAGCTGATTCCTCAGATCTCCTCTCTGTCCTGGTTCACCACTGTTGTGCCCCTGGTCCTCGTGCTGTCAGTCACTGCTGCCAAGGATGCCACCGACGATATCGTAAGCACATTGGAAAAAGTGTTTTTTGTGCAAATTTTACATCTTGATTAGTACAATTAACAAACTGGAATGGCACTTGAAGGGTGCGTAACTCTACCAAGGTGAAATTATCCTCTAATTTTTGTATTTTATCCTTATAAAACAATCAGAAATTTTAGATCTGCATCTGGATCTGCTGTGAAATAGAGTGAGAAGCGGTTTCTCCAACACCCGCAGTCTCGTGGGAAACCCTTGACACTTGTGAACTCTTTTTCAGTAATGACTCTTCACAATGTTGTGTGTTGCGGTCAAGCATAACACACATTTGTTTGTTGGCGCAAGCTCCTTGAATCCTCCCATACTACACACCAATGCCCTCACTCCTTTTTTTTGAGGAATCGGCATGTCCCCTTTTCTTTAAAAATGATTGCTTAACGGTTTCATCAGCCATATGTTATGAAAAAAAAAAATCAGTTCATCTGGGAGTTAACACTGATGAAGCAATGAACAAAATTTCCCCTCCCTCCAAACTCACACCTTTTTCTTTCATTGCTTTACAATGGAACATAATGTACCTCTGAAACCAAAGAAAGGAAGTTGAGGTTTTGTTTCATTCAACCAAAAACAAGTGTGTGTGTGTGTGTTTGTGTGTGTGTTTGTGTGTGTGTGTGTGTGTGTGTGTGTGTGTGTGTGTGTGTGTGTGTGCATATGTGTGAGTGGCATCCAGTAATCTGATGGTAAACCACTGCGAGGAATTAAGTGATGTAAGGGGTTAAACATTTGCTCGAGGAGATGAACAGACACCCATCTGTTCCTCCAGGGAGGTCGCTGGGTTTCAGGCTTGATTTGATCTTAGCAGGTGCATAGGGATTCAGGGCCGTCCATCCATGATAAGGTGGAGGAATTGCAAAATGCGGAGTGGCAAATGCAGAAATAACCGTCTCTGCTGTTTAGCAAGCTGCTCTATAAGCCTCCACCTACTGAACTGCAGTACTGTGAAAAATATATATGTTTGGTAGCTGAATCAAGCCTCATTTTCCTTTGGTTTCACAGTTAGAGAGTAATAATCATCCACTTATGTTGCTACCAAACCTGGACCCAAGGTAACTCAAGATACCTCTGAGAGGCCATGAGATGATTAACAGACAAAGGAAGCAGAAAAAAACCAAAAACATTTGTGCTACACAAATTTATTCTTCTTTTGTCAGGGTTCCCTCTAATCTTTCTTACAAATTTGTTAAGTGATTTAAATTTTTTAGAAATTATTCTGAAAAAAAAAAAAAAAAACGTTTATAGGAATCATTTCACAGTAAGTCCTTTAATTCCCAGAAAGTAGAACATGAAACAAAGATTTGTCAACACTGGTTATGATCAGTAACTTCGCCAAAGACAGAATAAGACCAAAAGGAGTTGTCCTCATAGCAGACACTCATCAGAAGTAAGAGGGGAAGTAGAGGTTCATTTAAAAAAAAAAAAATAATAATTCACGGAATGTCTTGTCAGAACTAATCAGTGATTCAGTGGTTAAACTGAGTTTCTTGTGACCTCTTTTGACTCAGCTCTGTGTGTGTGTGTGTGTGTGTGTGTGTCTGTGTGTCTGTGTGTGTCTGTGTGTGTGTCTGTGTTTGCGTTTGTGTATTTGCGTGTGTTTGTGTTTGCGCGTCATTTCTCTAGAATCGTCACAGGAGCGACAATCAGGTCAACAACCGAAAAGCTCAAGTCCTCATTGATAGAAAGTAAGTTTGTGTTCAATGTGCAACTTTGTTCGTGTGCAGTGAATCGTCGGAAACACACATGTGCCTATTTATAAAAAATTTCAGGTAGCTACATCCATTTCTTGGGACACTATCAGTGTCCCTTAACTTTCTTCTACAGGTAAATATCTCAGGGAACAAGCCCCCCCCCGCCCAAAGACAAAGACAAAAAGACACAGCAGTCATAGAATTTGCTCGTTTCGGTTGTGATAGTGGAATAGAGCGTATATACTGCATCGATCAGATCCCGCATATTAATCAAGCATACCTCGCATATTTCAAATAGCAATAGCAGACATCAGGTCAACAGGATACAAAACATGCTCCCCCCACTCTATCCTGCTGCTGCTTCCTGTGGCTCTACTGGAGAGAGTCAAGGTTCTTTAGCACGCGAGGAATAAACGGATGGGTCGATATACAGGAATATAGGTTAAAAAAAATATATATTAAAACATAAATATATATATATACATATATGTATATATATATATATATATATACACACACACACACACAAAAAGGTGAAAAGGAGAAAGCTGAGTGTGGGCTTGAAATATGTTGGACTAAATGTCAAATGTACAGGCACCAGAATTTTTTTTTGTTTATCATAGGTTTAATTTTATTTGGTTTTAAGTTAATTTCACTAAGTGAAGGTCTGATGGATGTTTCAAAGCCGGTCTCCTCGTTGTCAGATATAGAACTATTCTACATATATTATACTCACTGGGCCTTTTTGTTCGGGAACAGGCGTACACCTGCGAATTGCAATTATCCAGTTAGCAATGCACGCCGTGCATGGAACCCCGCAGACACAGGTCCGGAGTCAGTTCATACTCATATCAAACATCAGAATCAGGGAGGAAAAATTTGACCTCAGTGATTTTGACCTTCGCATGATTGTCGGTGCCAGGAGGGCTAGGCTGGTTTGTGTATTTCCAGAACTCTCTGGAGTTTTTAATCAGAAGAAGAAAAAAACAAAACAAAAAAACATCCAATAGCTCTACGGACAGAAATGCCTCGCTGATGAGAGAGGTCAGAGCAGGACTCTGACCTCTCTCATCAGCGAGGCAGTTGGGGAGAGAGGTGGGGCTGGCTGGATTTAACAGAACGGCCACGGTAACTCAGACAGATACCCGCCCTTTACTACCGTGTTGAGCAGAAAATCCTCTGGGGAAGAGAGGAAGTCTGGATCATTGCTTGGGACAACCAATCGATCAATCAACTCTTTGCCTCTGTGTTGCCACAGGGACAAAACATGTGAACAGCTTGCCAAGGTTGACATTATCGGTGAGCTGAGTATTTGCTCTGTGTAACGCTGCGGGCACAGTAAGATCCCAACATTACTGACGTTTGGGATTCGATTTCCACCGAAACCACCAACTGTGATTTTACGATTACACGTTTTGCCCTGGATAAAAAAATTTGTGCACGTTTTGTTTGTCTTTCCTCCGAATTGTACTTTTGATTTTTGTTGGCAGTAGCTGCATGTCCTTAATTTTACAGGAAGCAGCTGTATGCTTCCTGTTGACCAGGTTTCTGCTTTTGATAAGTATTTCATGAAGAAATTTATCCGGCACGTGTTAGATCTGGAGACTAAACATTGTTCACTGCAGATGTGGGTCCCCTATTCATTTAATTCAGAATTTTTTCTTTTCAATGAAAAAGTTAAAACCCAAATTAAGTAATGGCTTTTACCGTTGATAGAAGCAGCTTTTATTTCCATTGAAGACTCTTAATGCCAGAAATATTATCAGAAATGTATCATCAGGTCAATATTGATTCAGTTTTGGTATAAGAGAGCTGATAGAGGGTACAAGTTTGTCAGTTGACTTTTTTTAATGGATCATATGGTCTATAAAACCTGAAAACAAGTTATCAAAAATGATGGTAAACAGTGAATTACCAGCACGAACAGAAACATGAAATGGAAAAAACCCTCAAAAGCATGAAAATATTTGTGTAGCTTCCAGGTTTTAGAAGTTCTGGTATTTATTGGCAGAGACGGGCACAGATAATGAAGGAAACTGGCAGGAATGTGCAGCGAAGGAAAATGTCTACTATTAAGTTCGAGCTTAGGGATCAGTGCTTCATCTATCAAAAAATATATCTTATCTCTGAAGACCACATCTGCATAAGGCTACACACACACACACACACACACACACACACACAAACAGAGACACACACAGTCACGCACACACACACACACACACACACACACACACACACACACAATGTCCAAACATCCACGTACCAGCCTGTTTCCTGTTCTCAGACTGCGGAGCGAGAAATGGATGGACGTCCAGGTGGGAGACATCATCAAGCTGGAAAACAATCAGTTTGTTACCGTGAGTAAAGTCCGGGAAAAAATTAAATAAAATACTTATATTCAAAATAAAAGTTTGCCATTTTGCCATTGCCATTTTTTCCCCATTCAGCAACAGATTTCACCCATAGATTTCACATATATATTTTATTTGCATTAAGTTTAACTAAGTTTATTTTTTCCTTTGGGTTGAATTTGTTTTTGTTTTTTTTCACTGTTGCGTCATCAGTCTGTCAGAGAATGAAGCTTTTTTCCCCTTTGAAAAATAAATGAAACCAACGTGCTTATTGTGAGAAGTTTTATCTCAGAATAAGCACTTTGTAACTGACGTTACAATAAATTTCTGCGGTGTTTTTTTGATAGAAAACTAAATAAACAAGGGATATTTGTTATTTGATATCTTTGGATTTGAGTCTGTTATTGTTAATAGATAGTGTATGTCTGACATTGTTCCATATAGGATATTATTACAACATTCTGATACACACTACGAGGCCGGGTCAAGGCTGCCTACTTATTTGATTGTGTTTTTATAATGGCAAACTGCCAGCAGGTTTCGATGGTGAATCCCTCTGTAATTTCAGGCCGACCTCCTGTTGCTCTCCAGCAGCGAACCGCTCAACCTGGTGTACATCGAGACGGCAGAGCTGGATGGGTGAGTCCGTCTTTTTTTTGTCTCAAATACAACTTCTGTGCCTGTTTAACATGCAAGAGGTGCAACAACCGGTATTCATAGTGTTATTCTGTGTCCCTTGTTTTTTTAATTTACGGCCCCATTGCTTTTCCTCCTTTTTGCCATCACCTTTTCCCCTTTCCTTCACCCTTTCCTCCTCCTCATCCTCATCCCTATCCCTTTTCTTCCATCATCTCCTCATCTGCACTGTATGAACCCCGTCCCAGAGAAACTAACCTGAAGGTGAGGCAGGCCCTGCCGTTGACAGGAGATCTTGGGAATGACATCGAAAAACTGGCGGACTTCAATGGTAAAAGTGCAAAAAAAGTGCGGCAATCACATAAATTCTTTGCATATGGACTTTCAATAGTGGATTTGTTACTATGTGTCACATCTCTTGCTCTCTCTCTCTTTCTCTCTCTCTCTCTTTTTCCATGAAGGCGAGGTACACTGCGAGCCCCCCAACAACCGACTCGACCGCTTTATGGGAACGCTATCGTATGCCGACCAGAAATACCCGCTGGACAACGAGAGGATCCTTTTGCGAGGCTGCACCCTGAGGAACACCGAGTGGTGCTTTGGACTGGTGTTGTTCGGAGGTGGGGTTGGGCGGGGGGAGTTTCATGGACATGGGGTTGTTTTAATAGGGATACTAGCAAAAAGTGAAAATCATATTAAGAGAGACTTAAGCACAACATCAGATATGACTCTTGCTTCACCTCGAAACACAGAGATTTTTTTATTAATTATCTAGAAGACGTTGTCTTAGGCCTGACGTGTTTCTGTTTCTCTTGAAGGTCCAGAGACGAAGCTGATGCAGAACTGCGGCAAGTGCACGTTCAAGAGGACCAGTATAGATCGTCTGATGAACGTCCTCGTCCTCTGCGTGAGCCACAATCCACAATCTCCGTCTGTCTTATCTGATTTCAGGGCTGCCATCAGTTTATTAATTTGCAATTAGATCAATTATCCTGCTGCCCATTTCCAGGTCATTACTCTACCGCAGAGCTGCTGAGGCTTTGAAATCCATGCCTTACAGCTGAGAGGAGCTCGCACTATGAGATGTCTTTAAAATTTCAGTTTTCCAGGTGCACCACTGCGTACATGTTTGTCTCCAGTTTTTGGCAGCAGCAGTCATGGTTTGTTGGGAATAAACGGATTGCTGGGCCTCTAACCCAGAGACAATAACATATAACAAAACAGAGTGTGTACACACACACAGATGATCACTTCATCAACAGAATATCCCAGGAAAATGTCGCAGAACAATATGCAAAATTGGAAATTAAAAAAGCAAACCAAAAGATCACTGCTTAAAGAAATTTCCGTCAGACAGTTTCAGATCTTACACAGCTTCACAGCTGTCAAGATTCATGTTTTAAATTTTTAGATTTAATCAGAAATGTAAAATATATTCCCAGTAATAATTGTAAACTGTAATAATTTGAGTTACAGATGTAAAATTCACATTTCTTCTAATTGCTTACTGATAAGATAATTCCCAGTTTTAAATCTCCATTCACAACTATTACTGCCACATTATTAACTTCTTAGATATACCCCCCCCCCAAACTCTTAACCAGGGCAAAAAATTTACCAAAAAATTTTTTTCTTTAGTTGGAGTATAGTTATCTATACTCATGTATGAGTGGATTTGCGTTTTTGTTGGGTTTTTTCACATTAACTCACAGTTTCGACTTCCAGGCCTCGCCTTGACCTATAACTCTGGCTCTTCGTCCCGTCCTTGCAGATTTTTGGTTTCCTGGCCTTCATGTGCTGCATCCTAGCAATAGGAAACTGGTTCTGGGAGGTGAATGAGGGCTCACAGTTCACAGCCTTCCTGCCGAGGCAAAATGGCACTGATGCTGCTTTCTCCGCCTTCCTCACATTCTGGTCCTATGTCATCATCCTCAACACTGTGGTGCCCATCTCTCTCTATGTTAGGTAACATCGCATGTGGAAGTTGCTGTTTGTTTAATTAGATACAAAACTTGGGGCTTTAAAGGAACTTAAATGACATCACTAATCAAAATGTATAAATAACAAGATAATATCTCCATCCAATCAATTCCTGTATCCACATCTTTTGGCAGCATGGAGATCATTCGCCTGGGCAACAGCTTCTACATCGACTGGGACAGGAAGATGTACTACGCCCACAGCGACACCCCCGCAGAGGCTCGGACCACCACCTTGAATGAGGAGCTGGGCCAAATCAAGTATGTCTTCAGTGACAAAACAGGGACCCTCACTCAGAATATCATGAGTTTCAACAAGTGCTCCATCAACGGCAAACCCTATGGTGAGATTTAAGATATCACATATGTGGTTTTTAAACTGACAGTGTCTATAGCATCTATAGTTACACTGGATGGTGGTCTCCAGTTCATTGAACCATAGTGGATCTGAATTTATCAGAAAAGTGGAAGCTTGGACTAGGCTTTAGGGCACTTACTCATATTTTTGCTCTTGACTAGATCCTTGCTTGTGTTTTCTCACCTCTCAGATGTACGTCACTTTGGATAAAAGCATTTGCCAAATGAATTGTAGAACTGTAGATATGGAGTTCTTAAAGGTTTTTCTAAAATACAAAAAAGATACATTAAGCTTTCATGGAGCTTCTCATCAAAACAAAAAAAAAGAAGAGACGCTAAATGATCTTCAGTAGGTTTGCAAAAACATTCAGGGCTCGTTAACTCTTTAAGAGGGGCTCCTCAAGGAAGGTTCTTGGGTCCCCTGCGATTTCCGTCTGACAGATCATTAAAGGTACTTAAAAGTGCTTTAACAATTAAGTCATTCATACATTTTAGATGTGTGTATATATAAAAGAATCACGACTACATAAAGCAGTTAGCCAGGCATTTCTAAAGTTCTTGCTTCTTGAGGTTTGTATCAGGTTTGTCAGTGCAGTGTTTGCTTGTTGCACAGTATATACTTTTAACTAGAGATATAGTCAACCTACAGCAAATGCTACTTATGTGTGTTGTATATTATTAACATTTTGGGATGAGGGTGATTCATCACTTTCTTCTTCTTTTCAGGGGACGTGTATGACTACACCAACCAAAGAGTAGAAATTACTGAGGTGAGTTGGATTCTGTTGCTGCAAACTGAAGTCCTCATACCAAGACAACGAAACACGTTGTTTGTCATTGTACTGACATCCATATGTGTGACTTGCTTACATGGTGACCCTAAAAATAGGGGGTTGACATAAAATCGTTGAACAACGCCTACTGATAGTTTATCTTTGTACAAGGGTTATAGTTGTTTCACTGGGTTACATCAAATTATTTTTTTTGCTTTGGAAGAAATCAGGTGGATCATTATATGTATCAGGAATTTTTACCTTCAGGAGCACAGTTTGAACATTGTACCACTTAAATTTAATAGCCCCACTGTGCACTAGACCGGGGAGGTGGAAATGGTAACATTAGAAGGCTCCTGTTGTCTCTCCAGCGTACATCGACGGTAGACTTCTCCTTCAACCCCCTGGCTGACCCCCAATTCATCTTCCACGACCATGCCCTGGTGGAGGCGGTGAAGCTGGAGAACCCGGAGGTCCACACCTTCTTCAGACTTCTGGCCCTCTGCCACACTGTCATGGCTGAGGAGAAGAGAGAAGGTGAGAGTTTCTGTGAGAAATTGTCATTTTCATTCTGAAAGAGAGCGGCTTTGGTGTATAAAATTTAATGAAAGGATTGGGAAAAAAAGGAGGAAATGGCATAAAGGGCAGAAAAAAGTGAGAAAAATCAGAAGGAAAAGCAACAGAAACTAGAGCTGACAAAAAAAAAAGAAATAACCTTTGTGCTCCTTCAGGTGAGCTTTTCTACCAGGCCCAGTCTCCAGATGAGGGAGCGCTGGTAACGGCAGCCAGGAACTTCGGTTTCGTGTTCCGCTCGCGCACGCCGAACAGCGTTTCCATCGTGGAAATGGGACAGCAGCGCAGCTATGAACTCCTGGCCATCCTGGATTTCAACAACGTCCGGAAGAGGATGTCTGTCATAGGTACGTAATCCACTGGAAACGGAATTTTGAGGATAACGGGTCCTATTTGGTGTGATTTCTCATATAGACCACTGTAAACCACTGAGGCAACACATTTTTTCTCCTTTTGTTCTGTTTTCTTCAGTTGAGATCACTCTTTACTTCTTGTTTTTTCTTGTCTTGAAGATAGAAAACAGTTGTTCTCACACGCTTGTACGTGTGTTTGTGTTTACAGTTCGGAGTCCAGAGGGGAAGCTCTCGCTCTATTGTAAAGGTGCAGACACAATCATCTACGAGAGGCTGCATCAGTCCTGCAGCAAGTTGATGGACGTCACTACCGAGCACCTTAATGTAAATAGTATATCTATACGTTCAAGTATGTTTTCATTAAGGAAAGACAAAGAAGAAAATTATCGAGACGGGATCCTCGCACCGTCCCTAAGTCCTTCACTTGTTTCTTTCTACACTCTTGCAAGATGCTTGTGTGTATTTTTATAGATGCCAAGGTCATCCGTATGTGTGCAGGTCAAGGTGGAGTCAGTGAAAGTATGACGGCCGAGTAGTTGTAGCTTCTTTAAGTGTTGAAAATGAGGCCTGGAGGTCAGAAGAGTCCAGTTTTATGAACACTGGAGGAGGACCATCTGTTCAAAATCCTGAAATAGGGCCTATATTAGCACCACATGTGCGTGTACCCCGTCCAGCTGTGGAAATAATGTTGGTCGAGACCCACATGATCCATCCAAAAAGAGATCTCGCTGCCCTAGAGGCATCAATATTTGGCCATGTGTTGGCGGAGCTTAGACGAAGCGCTTCACAGGAAAAAAGACAAAAAACAAATGAGTGCAGATACAGTAACAGACAACAGAAATGACTGCAAATGCAAATACAAGAAAAAGAGGTTTGATTTATGAAGATGCAGCAAATCAATTCAGTCAGCAGGGTTAAAATTTACAGGACACAGAAATAACACTTAATGGAAAAATGCAAGTTTATAAAAAAAAAAAAAGTTTTAAGCAGAGATTTATAAAAGTCACTAGTATAGTAAACAGATAAATTTCAAAAGAGAAGCTGTTGCAGTGTTTTGCAGTTATCATAGCAATTGTGTAAACACCTCCAAACAGGTTATTTATATTTAACTTTGTTATTAAAAAGGGTCAGAAATTTCCTACAAGAGCTGGACTCTCCAACAGGAGGAAATTGTACATTTATGGGGGATTATTTTCAGAATCAAATCTATAGGCATTTGGTTCGTTTTATGACAGTTGGATTATTATTATTTTTTTTTAATCCGGGAACATTTAGGACCATGTCACCCAGTGCAACATTGTGGCTACCTTATGTGTTTTTAATAAATTTAGGACTGCAATAGAGCTCTATGGTGCAGAGGAGTAAGACAGTCAAGCTTTAGATACACAAGCAAGACTTCTCGGTGGGGCTGCAGCTAATAATAAGATAAACAACTTATCTCCTGGTTGTCCCTTTGGAGTTTATCACGAGCTGTTTACAAGAGTTTGACTTCTGTTTATTTCTTCAAATAGTATTAGGTTGTGTGTGTGTGCATGTGTGCGTGTGTGCATGTGAGTGTGTGGATTCTTCCAGACGTATCCGGTGTACTTATATTTATGTACCTACAGTGTTCATCCATGTAAGAATGTGCGTGCCGATCCACAGGAATTTGCAGGGGAGGGTCTGCGGACACTGGCGCTGGCCTATAAGGACCTGGATGAGGAGTATTTCAACCAGTGGAAACAGCGCCACCACGAGGCCAGCACTGCGCTGGACGACCGGGAGGGCAAGCTGGACCAGCTGTACGAGGAGATAGAGAAGGATCTGATGGTAGGAGCGGGAGGACTCGCGCTGCATTGAAGCTCACACTGTAAAACCCAGATTCTTTTTCATTTGAATTTTTTTGTCCGTCGTGTTGACGATGTTCCCAAATATGTGTCCAGCTGCTCGGAGCAACGGCCATAGAAGACAAGCTTCAGGATGGAGTACCTCAGACCATCGAGCAGCTGTCCAAAGCCGACATCAAAATCTGGGTTTTGACCGGTGACAAGCAAGGTACATAACTTGTAAACGTGATGAGGGAATTTAGTTTGTAACATATGGCTTTTTGGATGGGGCGTCGTTCATCTTTCTTTAAATGCAAAAAAGTCTGAGAAGGTGAATCATGTGCGGTTGCCCAGTTTTATCTTTAATCAATCATTAAAGGAGAAGGTGTCACTTTTTCCATCCTGTTGTGATTTTGTTTTGTATTGTAATTTATGATCACAGCAGAATTTTGTGGTTTTTATTTTCCATCATTTCTATCTGAAGTCAATCTTGTGCTCACCAAAGTAATTTCTGAGATCTGGAAACAAGGTGAGATCAATCCAGCAAAGCCCAACGGCTCAAGGAACCCCCCCCCCCCCAAAAAAAAACGGGTGTTTGGCCTGATCAAACTGGTCGTTAACCAGAAGTTTAAATTTATTCTGCCAATGTGATTAATAAAAGAGAAGGTTAGCGCAGCCAAAATGTGTGTAGTGATCCCTGAATGCAGAGGAACACTGTGCGCACACAGCTACTGTATATCACTGTATGTATGATGCCACAAGGGCAGGATCATTGTCAAGCCCTTCATAGTCTAATATTTAGATGGCGTTTATCTTTGTTCCACATTTCATATCTATGGTTGCTGTCCACTTAGTCATGCTGCCGTTTGTTTGTGTCGCAGAAACGGCAGAAAACATCGGCTACTCCTGCAACTTGCTGCGAGAGGAGATGAACGAGATCTTCATCATCTCAGGCAACTCACCCGAGGACGTCAGGAAGGAACTGAGGTCAGAGCGAGTTCAGTATTTAGGGGAAAAAAAAAAAAGATTTCAAATTTAGACTGAACATGAGAAAATGATTCTGAAAAGTTTCCATGCACCCATCCAGGTTTTTTTTCGATTTTTATTTATTTTTATTTTTATTAAATTGCGGAGCAGAAATGCCAGAATCTCCATGAAACCGGGCGGAGCGGAAACAGTGTTCCTGCCTAAAAAGGCTCTGGGCAAGGGTGCGAGGGCAATCGCAGACGAGGTGGTGAATGGCGAGTACGGCCTGGTTATCAGCGGCCACAGTCTGGTACGTCAGAGGAAGTTCGCTAATTCCTACGCATCCTGTAACTTCTCCTATGTGACTGTATGATCATCTGCACGCACGGTTAACTTGTGATATCCTCGGCTCTTGCATAGCTCCTGCCTTTTCAGCGCCCTCCTGTTATTTTGTTTTTTTGAGTTTTTTTATCCTCCCTCGGTCCCTCAGGCCTACGCCCTGGAGCGCAGCATGGAGCTGGAGTTCCTGTGGACGGCGTGCATGTGTAAAGCGGTGATCTGCTGCAGGGTCACCCCTCTGCAGAAGGCCCAGGTGGTGGAGCTGGTCAAAAAGTACAAGCAGGCGGTCACGCTGGCCATAGGGGACGGAGCCAATGATGTCAGCATGATCAAAGGTACCAGCCGCTGGCGGCAAAACGCTCGATGTGATGTTGCTTCTCCTACTAAAAAAAGGATTTCAAGTGTTTCCTGTTTTTTCTTTTTGTAGGAAGATGTGCTTAAAACAGAAATCACATTTATAATCGACCAAATGCACAGAAACAGAAATACGTAGCTACAATATTACTGCTTCTCTAAATGAAGACTACACTTTCCAAAAACATCCCTTGTTGCTAAAGATTGCTGCGACCTTGATCACTTAGCATACAATGCAGTTGTAGTGGGATTTTTAGCTTATTTTAGCTTTAGTTCTCATCAAAAAAATACTTTGGTGAACTGACAAACTGACATTAGCTGGAACAACTAATCTGTTTATGGATTAGTCGAGTGTCATAAAGTTAACCGGCTTTTAGTTTGATCTTTAATCCTTTTTGACATTTTTCCAAGAAATCCAGGTAAACTCTTTAAACTGTTGATGAAATTGCTGCTGTAACAAAACTTTAGGCTTTTTTTCTTTCATTTCAAAGATTAGACAATTAACTGAGCAAATGATCTGCAGCTGAATCAAAGATCAAACTGGGTCTCAGAGTTACCAGTGAACACAGCGGAGAATCTAGTAGCAAAAGAGCAGGATTTTTTTCCTCAGAAGCTGGTGGAGCACAAAATAAAAGTAAGATAAACCTGCTTCAGTCAGGTAAACAGAATCACATCTCTGAATAAAGGGCGATGTCGCCTTGTGTCTGCCACCAACGCGTCAACGATAACATTCTGATATACTGACTATATTGGAAATGACTGTATTGTGTATTTCTGCCACTTGGGGACCGGAAATTGCTCAGTGCAGCTTTAGGCTGTTGAATCTGTGGTTGTTTGAAACCTGTGACCATAAAAGATTGAGTCAGATATCCCTCAGAAGCAGTTAGTGTTGACTGTTTTTGATGCAGATGCATTCACATGCCCCCTTTTTCACCCCCCCCCCCCACTCCCCCAGCGGCCCACATAGGCGTGGGCATCTCGGGCCAGGAGGGCATGCAGGCTGTGCTGTCCAGCGACTACTCCTTCGCCCAGTTCCGCTTCCTGCAGCGCCTCCTGCTGGTGCACGGCCGCTGGTCGTACCTGCGCATGTGCAAGTTCCTGCGCTATTTCTTCTACAAGAACTTCACCTTCACCTTCGTCCACTTCTGGTTCGCCTTCTTCTGTGGCTTCTCCGCACAGGTGAGAGAACTGAGAGGGTGCAGGAGGCTTTGGGGGGTATAAGTGGGGAAGTGGAGGAAAGAGGGGAGAGAAAACCGGGAGAGACTATGATCGGGGAGTTGTATTATTTCAGCGTTTAATCCATATTCGTTCACAAATTTTCCTCAGTCACACGTAACATTTATAGGACATTACAACAACCTTGACATTGCACTGAACCAACCTACATTGTTAAAAAAAAAGGGATGTGAATAAGGAAGACTTACAAGTACAGATAGAGCAGTAGTGTGATTAAAAAACATAAAGAAAGAAATTAAAGTCTTGGACAATCATGAGTATATTTTTTATTTATTTGGACTTTTAAAAACAAATTAAAACACATATGACTGGAGGTTTCAGGAAGCCATTGATGTATACTGTGGACCCTTCAAAAATGTTTTGTTAAGAAAGGTGGGGGGGGCACAATATAAAGAGCATGAATTAGTAAAGGAGAAATACCCATGAGATGTGAAAGAGGGAGGATAAGGACACAGAAGATATTCAATCATAACCAGATGGATAGTCTCAGATCATCGTGACAAACGTATCGTTGGACATTACGAAATAACTAACTGTTATTTTGTTTTAAATTGCTTAAATAACAATTAGTTCACAGTTACACTTGGCGCCTGTGACACCATCACCACGATATCTCAGCAAGTACCAGCTTGTGTCTGGTTCTACGGAATGATTTTGCAGGGGGACGATGAAAATGTTCAGCCTGTCTCTTGATAAATCAAAAATTATTCTCTTCTGTTTTTTTTTTTGTTCTTTTTGTTTTTTTGACTTTGCATTTCAGACGGTGTACGATGAGTGGTTCATAACACTTTACAACCTGATGTATACAGCACTGCCTGTACTGGGGATGAGTCTGTTCGATCAGGTAACTGCATGGTGTGTGTGTGTGTGTGTGTGTGTGTGTGTGTGTGTGTGTGTGTGTGCAAGACAGAAACAAGTCAGACGACCAAAAACGAGAAGCTAAGGGCACCAAAAAAACCGAAGCCTTAATGTCTTTGTCTCCACCTGCTGGTCAGGACGTGAACGACGTGTGGAGCTTTCAGCATCCTCAGCTCTACGTCCCTGGCCAGCTCAACATGTACTTCAGCAAGGGGTCCTTCTTCAAGTGCGCCCTCCACAGCTGCTACAGCTCCCTGGTGCTCTTCTTCGTCCCCTATGCCGCCATGCACAACATGGTGAGGGACGACGGCCAGGACGTCGCCGACTACCAGTCCTTTGCCTTCCTGACCCAGACGTCCCTGCTGTTTACCGTCAGCATCCAGGTATGAGGAGCGTCTTCTTTTTTATTTTATTTTTTTAGGATAAGTCTTGCCCTCCACATTTGTCCACGGATAGAACAAAATAACTTTTTTTTTCTTTCTCCATGTCTATAGTTGGGGTTGGAGATGTCTTACTGGACAGTGGTTAACATGTTATTCTTCCTGGGCAGCCTGGCCATGTACTTCGCGGTCACGTTCACCATGTACAGCAACGGCATCTTCCTCATGTTGCCATCGGCCTTCCCCTTCATCGGTGAGTGAGTGAACGCTCGGCGGGAAGCATTCGAGTTCCCTTTTAAGAAGTCCTGTGACCATTTCCACATCCCTGTCAGTCAGCGACCATTTCTCTGCACATCTGGTCCCTAATACTACCCACTCATATATATATATATATATTTTTTTTTTTTTTCTTTAGTTTATTTATTTATTTATTTTATGAGAGGCCATTCCAGAGCGAAGGTGGCAGCATAATTCAAATGACCTGAAATTATACTGCCCGAATACATTGCCTGTATTTTGTCCAGTGTGTTTGCACAGGGAAAATATCTGGTGTAAAGCTCAAACATGAATAACAAACTGGTTTGGCTCACTTTGGTGTGTGCGCCATTTGCCAAACAAGCCTTTTTTTTTCGATAGCCTCATTCTCTGCCCTGTGAATATGCCGTCACCTGTACTGACAGTTGGAAGGTTGGCATTAAATGCTTGTTTTATTTTTAACTACTCTCTGAATAGATGCTTCCTGATTTAAATAATAATTTGGCTAATTTAAGACCGTATTTTATTCAGGGAGCTTTCCAATATGGCTGATTGTGTTAGGAAAGATGTACACTGGTGCATTTGAGAAGTTTGGGGTTTTTTTTTATTTTTGTAAAACTGACAACAAGTTTTTGTAGAAAACCACAGGACAGTAAAAACAGACCTCTCTGTCTCCCTGATGTTAGGCGCTGTGTGTAGCACTGACATTTAAAGTTAGACAGTTGGTAGTGCTGCACATGAAAAGCCATGGGTAGTCTCACAAGTGCACAAACACAGAATCGCGTATGTTTGTGTGTCCGTCCAGGAACAGGCCGAAACTCTCTGAGCCAGCTGAACGTTTGGCTGACGATCATCATCACCTCCACCCTGTGTGTCCTTCCTGTGGTTACCTACCGCTTCCTGTTGATTCAGGTCTGCCCCACCATCAACGACAAGGTATAATTACCACTCTCTCCTCTGTCAGTGTGACTTTAAATTCCCAGGGATATTATTATAATTTCTGATGTCTATTGCAAATGAAACAATTGCAACTCTGCTTAGAAATGATCGGGGGGACCTTACTAATGGCTCCAGAACCTGCCTGAGAAACATCACATTTTCAAGTTATCATCATTATCAAAGTAATCCAGTTGGTCGATGTCTTGACATCTGTGGATACGCTGCAAACGGGAACTGCTGATGGCTGGTTCGGCACACTTTTATTGGTGCCAGATGCTAAAATGCAAACAACTATAGACTCAGAAGACAGGGTGTATATTGAAACCCAACGCTAACTCACTGAATACTTCCTGCTCACAAAAACCTGAAAGCCAAGTAAAACATGTAGTAAAACAAAGCATAATAAAAAGAGTTGATAAGTTCATTATTATAAACTTTTATCATGTTGTACCCATGTTTGAAGGATATACATTATCGATTCGTAGAAGTATGATTTTTCTTTCTTTCTTTCTGATTCCTTTCTTTCTTCACCACTGGGATTCAAACCCTTAGCTCTCTGAGGAGGTGACCAAAATATTTGCCCCTTTCACCTCTTATGTACTCACAATTGACTCCAAGAAAAGTCTGACACAGTAGGTTTAGGATAGACACAAATCCAACTTCTGGCTTCTTGTAGACCCAGAAATTTATAGTACAGTGTTTCCAAATAATGGGTCAGCAACTGTGTGGAAAAGCCCCCTGTGCAATATTTTGACTTTGTTACTATCTGCCCTGACTTTCAGGTGATGTTCAAGGTGAGACAGGCCAAAGCGACACTGCCCCCTCCTGCTCGACGCAGCCCCAGGCGCCACGCCAGCTCCCGCCGCTCAGGCTACGCCTTCTCACACGCGCAGGGCTATGGGGACCTGGTGACCTCCGGCCGGTTCCTGCGGCGTCCCGCTGCGTCGCGGCCCTCGGGTTTCACCCACGCGGGTCGCGCCACCCCAGGCTTCAGTCCCATGGGACGGTCGGCCGGGTACAGCCCGACGGGACGCGCCCAGAATGCCAAGGCCCCGGACGTGGAGGCGACATCGCTCCAGATGTATCGGAGTATCACGGACACCATGCTCTGACAGACAGCGGGTTGAATTCAGGGTGGCGTTGTGGAGAATGGTTTCAGAGCAGGGGCGACGTTCCGACCTGACCAGCTCAGTGTCTCTGGCGGTCAGAGGTGTTTATAGCTCCCTTTTGAACATTTGTCAACATGAGGGACTTTGCTCGGGCCTTTCATTCCAGAGAACTTCACGTCAGATGTTTTGTTTTTTTGTTTTTTTTTCCACAAAAATCCGTTTCCCATCTACCCAGTCGCCCAAGATGTGGTTTGAAAAAGCACTTGTCTTTTGCTCCTGGCATTTTATTTTGTAGTAAAGAGGAGAAGTGCAGCCATCCCCCGACGGGCGCGAGGAACATGAGAGTTTTTGTACAAAAAACAACGGATGAAGGGCTCGACAGATGAAATGTTTTTTACACTAGAAATCGTTTTCTTCTAGCAACCAGCACAGACGGGGAAAGGAGACCTTTTCGCCCCATGAGGAGGAATAAGTGTCATCATGTTTACAGACTACCAGGACTTTGTCAACCCCTGGAGCCCAGATGCAAAGTAGGGCTTTGTACAGAGGGAATAACCAGCAGAAGTCATGCTGCATAAGATATTTTAATTTTTATACTTTGAGTGTATTTTTTTTAAAGCCTTTTATTTTCCTATCTTGTACAAGCAGAATAAGGCTGTGTACCTAAGCCGTCAGCACTTTGGCGGCGTCTCATGGAAGCCAGAGATAACCAAATGTTGAAGATCATAAACACTCTTTCTCTCAGTGGCTCAGTGGTGGAGATGATGGTGCATTTAAAAAAAAAAAAAAAAAAGGATTTAACCATCCAGCTTCCAATGGACATTGCAGACTTCTATTCCCACAGTGTTTTTCTGTTATTTTATTTCTCAGCTCTGAGAGAAATAATAGAAATACTTGAACTGAAATTGGACAGATAAAACAAATCTGATTTTAACATATATATTTTCATATGGATGCTCTGTGGCCCAGCACAGGTCTTAAACTACATGATGCAGGGGTATTTCTGCTTGGTAATTTAAAGCCCCACAGATATACATTATCCAGCCATTATTTAAACCCACATTTTCTCTGCTGAGCCATGGGAGGTCGGAGCATATTGCAACCTGCATTGAGCAGAAGGTGCTTTGCACCCTAAACACGTTGCCAGTCCATCGGTCTGTTTGTGATTAGAAAGGATTTTTCACTGCCTGACATTCAAAGATGTTATCTTTCAGGTGGCTTATTGCGGATCCGTATTTATTAACCACTTAAAAAGTAATTAGTTAACCATTTAACAATTATAAAGCATTATCATAAACACAAAGTGATACTGGATCTTTGGCAGCACAGCATGAAATTTCTCAAATGTGCCTTAACGTTGAGGTCGAGGTCTCTTTTGAATTATGGCAACCGTGGGTGTGAAAGGCCCAATTCAAGCCCACTGTAGAAAATATTTAGATTCATCTAGTGTAGTTCAATACTTGCAACGCTTTGTGCCTCAAACGCACCTCGAGTGACTTAAGAAAAAATAAAAGAACAAAAAACCAGCAGGAGAAGTGGACTGCGCTGGCCGTGGAGTAACTCATCTGTAGTAACTTCGTACAGTCTACGCTGTAGGGAGATCAACCACCTCTAGCTGTGTTTGGGGGGCTTTATCAACTACAACCACATACACACACTACAGAGCGGACTGGACGATCCTTCAATCCATTCGGAGACACATTTGGACTCGGTCCCATGTGTCCACGTGTCCCTCGGCCGGTCATATTCGCTGTGTTACGATGCGGGGCCAAGGCGTGTTCGCATCTGCCGTCAGAGCCAAAACCCTCCTTGATCCGGGTCCACGTTTCCTTAAACGTTTAAGTGCTGAGTGTGAACGGGGCCTGGAAAAAAAATAAGTAAGTAATAACACTGCTTGGATCATTTATACCTCATTTATTAAAAAAGTCAGTATATCAGAAATCACATCACACCATGATCAGTAATAATTTGATAATCATGTATTTGCTTCCACTACTGTATGCCTGACAATAAACTTGTTGGTTTGCGTTATTTCTCTAATCAAATATGTAAAAATGCAGAACATCTTAGCTCATTTTTTCCAATATCTCTCTCTTTTGAATCCTGCCTCATCTCAGCAAAAAGATGACTCAACTTAAAGGAAAACACGGAAGCTCCCTTGGTATTAAAACAAAATGAAAATTTCTATACTATGCAACATAGAAACAACGATGACGAGAATGTATGATTGAAGATAAATATGTTAAGAATGTGATTTTATGCAGCCAAGTCAAAGACTAGCAATGCTTTTAAGTTAAGGAAGTAAACATATTATTTTATAATCCAATAGTCAATCTTTTTCTTTCTTTTTTTTTTTTTTTAATGATGATGGCTGCTTCTTTAGGTCCATTGCATGAGTCTTTAATTTATTATTGGGTGTGTGAAGCTTTATAGAAGAGTCCAAATGTGATTGGTTTCATAATTTTACAATAGTAATATTTAATATTTGTTCAATGCCCATATTTTTTTTTCATTTTCCATATCTTTGCGATATCCATGTAAATGCGATCACTAATTGTATTCAGGCCACAGTTCAACTTAAGCTGTTGAAAAAAGCCCAGGGATGAGTTCGACATCAAAAATTACTCTTGTTGCCGCAGCGTGATTTGATGTGGCTACTAACTCTGGACCCTGCTGTGGAACCAAAGATTTTTTTTTCTTTATTTTTTTAGGCTTTAGGGCTTTTTTGTGTCACAGTTTGCTCTAAAGTAAAAGTGTTTCTCATCGAACAGAATCCGATGCTGGAGTTCAGTGTGGTGAAGCTGGATTACGCCACTGGACAAGACCATTTTACTATGGACTCTAAAGTGTGAATATGCAGAAGAAACATTTACGGGATGTTTGTAAAACTGTTTTTTTTTTTTTTTTTTTTTTACCTGGGGCCCGTTTCACTGCGAGCACTGCTTACGCGTGCATCGCATTTTTAGCATTTCTTCACTGGCAACTAGCAGGTTAATATGCAAATCGTACGGGGCCATTTTTTGCTTATGGCCCTTGGCATCAAAAGGAGTAAGAGAAAGGGACTTCATGTAGCAGATTTGCTAAAATGGCCCCTAAATCACATTCACCAGACTTTTGTGTGCAGTATTTCCAGTATTATTGTGGTACTTTCCTAAGATAAATTGCAGCCATAAAAATAACTGTCAATATTTATCAGTATATTTCTATCATTATTTCCCTCAACCAGAGGACTGAAACTGTGGCATGTGGGATTTTTTGATAACTCTGTCAAACACGACAAAAAAAAACGAAAGACGTTTGAACTGCTCTTCCTAATAACCATTTTGTCTAATTTTGTACTTCAAAAGGTTTTTACTGCAATAAAAAAGATTAACATTACAATGTCTTTTCTGTGCAGTTTTGTCCTTTTCTGTTAAGAATAAGATGCACACTTTACTTTGCGTATGTGGAGTGTCTCTGTTGTTGTCCGGGCCAGAATTAAATGATATTCTTAAAACTTTAGTTTTAAGGACAGCGTATCTGGAGTTTCCAATGTTTTTCTCCGAAAAATGCTAAGGTGGACTGATATCTGTTCATAATCAGAGAATGTTTGTTCATTATTAACCTGCGGGCAGATTAATGAACAAACCTATGAGCCAGAGTTTTTGTATTAAGTCAGTGCATTTCCCCTTGAAAGTCAAAGAACTAAATCATTTCGTCTAATAAAACCAGGAGCCTGAGCAGAGCGATGCAACTCTGTTGCCAGATCCTGTTTTAATATGCATAAACTTTGTCACCAGCAGGTGGTGTAATGCTCCTTTACACCACAGCGTCCACCACAACTCTGCTAGACCAACACACACACACACACACACACACACACGCACACATACACATGCAACACCAGCCTGATGTTTCCAATTAATGTGTAATTCCGAAAGAATCCGATTGTCCTGAAACACAAAACCTGTAGGAGACAGATAATTATTATGGGTCAAATGGTGCATGTTACAGTCACTATTTACATCCACAAACAGTGATATGTGAAGTATGTTATACAGTATGATATTTGAGACTATGAGCTTCATATATCACTAGAAAGCTCTTCATAAATCCCATCTCAGGGTCAAAAGAGCACATTTGTGAGCAATCAAATAAAATTAAATCCGGTGCAAAAAAACCCCAAAAGTGTATCAGTGTATCTTCATGTTGTTGTGGGTGGACCGTACTTTCTAACACGGGGACCAAACACTAGACAGCACAAAAAGGAAAAACCACCTGACATAAACTCCTCAAAACATGGAGGGGAAATGTTGGGTCTAAAAATGTGTAGGGATTCATCAAAGAGGTAATATTTATGTTAAGTGTTAATATAAATTACATAATGAATATATAACACTCACAAGGACCTATTTTTTTACTTTGGACTCTGTACATATTGCCAGCAGCACTTGCATACTCTAGAAGTGACATTTTCAATGCAGGACTCTTAGTATAAATGGTGTAATTTAATGTAACAGCAGTGCTGCTTTTACAAAAGTGACATAATCTGAGTGTTTCCTCCACCGCTCATTGTCACTTTGCATTCTGGGGAACTTATGATTCTCACAATTTTCAGACATTTTATAGATTAAAGGAGCCCAAACCAAAAAAGGAGAGAATAATAATCAAAATTATATTTTTTTGAATCTGTAGACATCATATTTTTACAGTGAGATGTGTGAAAGGGACCAGACCAGATCGCTTCGCCTCAACTGAGCACGTACAATACAGATCAAAGTCGTAATGAGTCCCCGTGGAGGGTGAAAGGTCAACACGGGGGCCTCCTGCACTAATTTGAAAAGTTTGTTTTTCAGTAAATCAACCAGGGTGTAAGCCTGCCTCTTTCCCAGTGCACACTGGGATGCCCCCCCCTTTGCCCTGCAGGTGATAATCAGTTTCAAGAAAAGGCGGCCATAGATGGATGGATGGTTTCTATGTGAGCCATTTAATCTCACGTCGTGCATCTCATGGCTTCTGGGATTATTCACAACAGCTGACATGTTTGTAGGTGATTTGCTGAGGTAATAGGGGTTTAAATCTGGAATACGATAATGATGGTTCGCCATTTAGTTTGTGCACTGGTGGAGGACATATCCAGATTGTTTACTTAAGTAAAAGTAGTAACACAACAGTGTATAATTACTTTGTTTCAAGCAAAAGCATTTAGTCAATATTTTACTTTTTTAGCACATTGTCCTTTTTTTATTATTTTGCTTTAGCTGTTCAGGGTGATTTTCTAGTTTAATCTACAACAACTTTCAGAACATAGAAAAACATCTCTTCCTGACAGACCCGAAACCTTATATTGAAGGGGAGTGAGAATATTTTAACCATAGTAATTTGATGAATTTAGAAATTTGAAAAAAAAAAAAAAGTTTTTATATTAGCATCTGCATCTTTGAAAAAAGAAAAAAAATACCTGGGACAAGAGATAGAAAATTGTAATGAGTTAATTTTGCCTTAAAACAAGTTGAAATCGTCCATGAGCGCCGTTGTAACATTTGCTTCCAATCAAAATTCATTTTTTTAGAATTTTGCGTCACGAATATGATATTTGATATGAAATATGAAATGACTAAATTTCACATTTTAATAAAATTAGCGATCTACGCTGAGTTTCCTGCTTTAACCAGCGTTTACGATAAGAGCGAGAGCTCTGCTGCCCTCGCGCGACCGGAGCCGCCCGCACCGGCGCTGCGTTAGGGCGCGCCGGAAAAAAAAGGTAATTCCAGCCTCGTCGTGGCAAAAGACCGTTCCCCTAAGGTCCCGGCGTGGCGAACAGCGACCGTTTGCGATCTTATTTTACCGAACGCGGCTGTTGTTTGATTTGTGATTTTTTTTAAATTTTTTTTTAGCGTTATTGTTGTTTAGCACATGCCGGTGCACGAACCTGTCCAAGCCGCGTCCCTTTTTTTATTTAATTTTTAATTTTTTAACGTGAACCGAGCGGCGCCGACGCCACGTCCCGACCGCCTCCCCGCGGCCGTGAACGCGGCGCCGGGAGCTGGCCGCCGTACATTGTTAGCGCTGATTTCTCCCGTTCGATCCGGCGTCTCGTCGTCCGTGAGCCGCAGCCCGGGTCGCAGGCTCCCGGCGGACAGAAAGAAACCGCATGAGAGCTCGGCCTCGTTCGGGAGCGGGGACGCAAAAACCAGAAATAAGAGAGAAAACCTGTAAGACCGCTTCACGGTGTCGGGGTTTGGGTTTTTTTTTTTCCCCGCATCTAGAAGGGAGCTAAGAAAACGCTGAGGCGAACACACACGTACACATACTAGCTAACGTTGCTGTTCACGATTCTGAATATTTCAAACCGCAGAGGAACATTCGGGCTTTGAATTTAGGTAATAATGGCTTATTAAGTTATTTTTTTCCCTTTGAGGGCTGTGACTTTTGTCGGTCGCACAGTTAGGAACCGGGTTAAACACCTGCCCGGGTCCTACCCGGGTCTTCTTCTTTTTTAAAAGAATTATTTTCTCTAAAGAAAAACGCGCTAACGATATGACTTTACTCAGGAGTCATTTTTCCTCCTCGCTGGTCTGATAAGGTGGTGGAAGGGGTTGGCGTGTTTCCCATGGCTACACCAAGCTTTCTCGGAGGTGTGTGTGTGTGTTGGGTCTTAGTAGTGGTGGTGTGTGTTGTGTGTATGTGTGAGTTTTGGGTAGTGGTGGTGTGTTTGTGTGTGTGTGTGTGTGTTATTTGCATTCCTCACCAGCCTGCGGTGACACCGTTGTATTATTATTATTATTATTATTATTGTTTTTAGCTGTTTTCAAGCACCACTGTAAACCTGTACCTGGGAAACAGCAGACAGAGCAGGGACCGGTGGGGTGGTGGGGTGGGGGGGTCCAGGAGTCGTGACGTCGCCCCGGAGGTGCAGGTTCATTTCTCAGTCAGTTTTTGCCGTTTTCTTTCCTTTTGTCGACTCAACGCCCACCTCCACCCCCGCCCCCTACGACCATCAACTCCAGTCGGGTGTCACGGCCGCCGTCTAACCCCCCTACACACACAGACACACGCTGTTTTTCGTTTTATTTTCCCTTTTGATTTTGTTTATTTTTCGCCCTTCTCTCCCTCTCTGGTGTCATCTCCGCTCGGTTCAACGGCGGAAGCCCACGAACATGAGGAGGACCGTCGGCCGTCGTAACCCTGCCCAGACCGGAGGCTCCTGGTGAGGGGATGGTGCCGCTGTGAGGAGCCGGCGTGTCGGAGGACGAGCCCCGTCTGTGTGGTCGGTCGGTCGAGGGAGGGAGGAAGGGGGAAAAAAGGAAGTGCCTGGACAACATGACTGTTTTCAACCAGGAAAATGTTGAGGAATTTTACGAAATTGGAGACGAGCTGGGGAGGTAAGTTTGATTTAATGTTTATCCTTTTATTCCTGATACGCATCAACTTCCCCTTTTTTGTGACATTGGTGTGTGTGTGGGGGTGAGAGAGAGAAGATGGAAAAATTTCTTATTTTTAGCCCTGCTTTTGCATGTTTGAATATATGGGTTGCATATTGACTGGTTGCAATTTGAATGAGTGTTGTGTGATGATCCTAAATATATGTTTCTATGCCATGCTGCACCCACAAGTCTGCATATACATGGATTTAGTCCCAGGCGCACAGACACCAATGCATACTCTCAATTTAGGGCTGCAACAAATGAATATTTCCATTAAGATTAACCTGCAGCTTATTTGTTTAATTTATGGTTTTGGTCGTGAAATAGTCAGTGTTTTCCTCTGACCATCATTTACCGTCATGTATGACAAAGAAAAGCAGCTAATTGTCATGTTTATGAAGCTAGAAAACACATGTTTAGTGTGTTTTTTTCTTTTCTTTTTGCTTATGAAATGACCGTCGATCAGCTAATCCAGTGATTCCCAACTGTGTGTGTGTGTGTGTGGGGGGGGGGTCTTGTATTCACCAGGGGTTGGGGGGTAAATGGAAAGATTGAGAAGCACAGGAAACATAGAAATTATGATTCGACACAAACACATATCCACATGTTTGTGCGACTTGCCAGCTCTTGGGAGTCCCACCTGCGTAAGACACTTCCCAGTTTTGAGTCAATTGTGAGTCGATTAAGGCTGCAGAGAGACCACTCATGGGAAAAAAAAAGATTAGGAAAAGCTCAAAGTAAAGAATCTGTGAATGATTGAAACGTCCAGCCTCTGTCAGTCAAAATGAATGAAACCGATGAATGGGGGAATGCCTTAACACAAAGAATACCTATCTGTATTGTATGGATTCATGTAAAGCAGTGCTTTCTCTGCAGTGGCATGCCATGAAGGCTACCCATCTGTGGAAAGGCTGCGATAAAGAGGTAATTGGGCGCATCTGATCGGGCCAGTAGGTTGGAAATAGCCAATTAATCAACTAATCGCAGCGACTCTTAATTCTAACCCCCTCTGCTGTTACAGGGGTGTTCTCATTACTGTGCTTTTTGTATGTTTCCAAGCCATGCTGTGCCCACAACACTCCATACGGATGGCATTAGTCCATACAACCACTAAACACTAATGCATACTCCTCACTCCGTTGAGCTATGCCTGTGAGTAGTACCCAGGACGTTTAACCCCCCCCCCCAATCTGGCTACAACTGATAGGCTCCTTCTGATTAATGCAGTCTATAATGCATCACTGTCAGTGATGAAGAGGTTGGCGTGTACTGTAGCTGCCTCCTGCAGGATTTATTGCAGGAGGGGGAAAACGGTATCACAGTGGAGAGGATTCTACATCGCAGACCTGGCCTGTGTTTGGTCAAAGGGTGTATGCAGACAGCGTGGGTGAAACAGTTTGAGAGGATGGGTGTTTTGGTTCTTTGTTTTTGTTTTTTTTTTTTTTTTAATCTGGAAAGTTGCTCATTGACAAAAGTTAGAGGTTCACATAAAGGCCAAAGAATGAGCAAAATACTTTGTTTGCTCTGCTATCCTGATAAATATGCAGCCACATCTTTGAAACTGGTGGCCATCCTGTTTTCAGCTCAACTTTACTGCTGCGTAGATCAAAATCTCTGTTACATAATCGTAAAGGTAGAAGGGGGGGCACTAACAAGGGTGCATTCATCCCCACTTGAGAGGATCAGGAATGACTCCTCATATGACTGTCAGAAACATGCAAGTTGATCTCGGTGAGCTCCTGGTTATCAAAGACACACATGCACTCCATGTTGGTAATAATCAACCAATTGTTTTCCTCCTCTCCGGGGCCTTGTCTGGCAATGGCTCCTTCTCCTTTTTTAGCGCTCACCTTCTGGGGGGGTTGAAGTTGCTGTTGCTGCCTCACTATGCTACTTTGGTAATAGAGACGATTGGGGAGCTCTGTAATGGGATTGGCTTTCTGGCTGGAGGTAAAGAGATGGCTTCGTGAGCGTAATAGTCTCATCGGGTCGCTGCTCCAACACCAGGATCTCTTCTCCATTGGGGTTCTGTTAGGAGAATAGAGTTTGAATCAGTTTTACCTGCCGTTGATGTATAATAATCTTACATTTTCCAACATTTGGGGTGTTGAAATGTGGCAACCGAGCCCAAGGATTTCATCTTGTAAAAAAAACATCTCAGTTCTGGTACAAAGGCGTCTGTGGATGCTGGTATTTAAGTGCACGCCAATGGAGAACGGCCCCGAAAGAGTATTGCACAAGTTGGTTTTTGAAATGATTGCATTTCTTTATGAGACGGGAGAGTTATGCGTGACCTGTGATAAACTCAAGGCTGCTGCTTAGAAAGAAAAAATGAAATTTGGCCTACTTTTTGAGAGCCTGTTCAATCTTTACAATTCCATTGATAGAGATACAGTTGATACACAGTTGATATTCAGCATCGGCCTCCATTTGAAAATACATCTACTCACAAACAGGAATGAATAATCTCTCCCTGGGACATGCATATTGCATTGACTTCATAGAAACTAGAATCATAATTTTCTTTTATGTCAGTGCGACTCATTTATTTATTTATTTATTTATTTATTTATTTTAAGCAGCTAACTTTACGTCTCAACATCCCTTCTGTTGCATTTCGGTCATGCTCTAATCAAACACAGTCGATGGCTGTTTGAATATTGCTTTGGTTCATGTAATGCCACCACCAACGCCGCTAAATTTGATCTGATCCCCAACAGCAGGACTAATGGCTTCTTTTTGACTATTAGGTGACCTATCAGTGAATGAAACTTGTACCATCAAGGATAGAATAGGATCCTCACAGAAAATACTGAGGGGTGTAGGATGGGAACAGGAAAATGTTCTTATAGGATTGATTATTATGCTGTGTTCCGATAAACCCGACATTGTTTTTATAAAAGCTGGCTAATCTGTCTATTCATTGGCTAGATTACAGCAACATGACCTGCACCATAACGCCCTGCACGCTTTAAGACACACAGCCTTTTGATCCGACCATACTCCAGCCCTGACTCTGAATCAGAATGGGAATGTGGCTCATTTGGTTTGGCGAAATGGGAAAAAATTTGGGATATCACCCAAGTAGTGACTTTATACTTTCACTGCCTGCTTTGGTATTAATGCATGGCCGAACCAAAGTGCAGGTGAAGCCAAGCATCTAACCTTTATTAGTATCTTGCCACATCAGTCACTGTAATGAGGAGGGGAGTTTAGAGGAAGCAATGCAGGTGCAGGATTCAGTAAATACAGTCAGGAGAGATAGATAACAATACAGTTCAATCTTATATTATCCTGACTCTTAAGTGTGAGGTCTCTACATCATCCAGAATCTTTATTTATTGGACCTTTATTTAACCACCTTAAGACCTGGGTCAGTCTTTCTCAGGCTAAGCTAGCACGGCATATATATACCGTAAGTGGGACATCTACTTCATCAGCCCTATAGAGGTGCAGCAGGCAACTGGGAGAACCAGAATTGTTGGAAGCACAAGAGGAACCATGACGCCAAGAAATGCTGGTGCAACAGCAGGTTAGCGAATGGGCCTCCAGGCGAGGCATCAGCTTGTCACTTGCGGAGCCACACCAAACAAAGTGTGATAATCCTGGGCAAATGAATCTGCGGTCAATAATTCTCCCCTTTGAACTGTGTCCAAAAATGGACACTTGCTCTGTAATCGCGGCCCCTGGCAGAAATCGCCACTGCTGGTTTTTCTCCAAAGGCTTTTAAAAAAAAATTCTCCCTCCTCCTAATAAATCGAGGCACTGACCGCATCCGTGCACCAGTTGATCTCTCTAATTGCCTCACGGATTGGCAGGAAACTCACTTCATGCCTGAGATCAGCAGAGAATCACTGAGGACATTACAACTATTGGCATCTCCAATGACCTCCCAATTGATGCCTCTTCCAAATGACAGTTACACGAAGGGGAAAGCATTGTTATAGTGTGTGTGTGTGTGTGTGTGTGTGTGTGTGTGTGTGTGTGTGTGTGTGTGTGTGTGTGTGTGTGTGTGTGTGTGTGTGTGTGTGTGTGTGTGTGTGTGTGTGTGTGTGTGTGTGGCAGCGTTAGAGGCACTACTTGGGCTTGGGGGGATGGTCTGTAGCTTGCAAAAAAGGAATAATTTTACACTGATGGGAATTTATTTTCCTAAGAGGCACCCATACCTGGTGGTTGTGTATGAGTCATGTATTTATTTTAGAGCTACAAAGATTAATCGATAAGTTGATGATCAGTAATTTATCTGCTATGATGAAAAAAAATCATAATAATCAGTGGGAGAAAAAAAAATCATGAATCTCATGCCAAAGAAGATGAGTGTTCAGTGTTTACCCCAGACTCTTATTGCCTTGAGTGTTTTTAAAATATCCTTTAAACCATAATTTGATAGAGAAACTCCAAACAAACCCAATACTAATTAAATTCTGATGTGGCCAAGCAACTCCCAGGTGACTCTCTGCTGTTGTTTAGGGATATGGGGGGAAATCTGGGACGTGGAAAAGCCTTTTATGATCAAGAAGGAATTTTTCAAAAAAAGTCTAATTGCAGGTTTTACAAATTGCCCCCCCACACACACACACGCATCCCCAATCGGGTCAGTTGTAGATGAACACTGACTGGCTGATGTTTGATCTTTCCTATGAGCGCCAATACCGGTGTAGAGTATCAACAAACCTTTTTAAACTAGTCTTCATGTAGGTTGGATCCAGTCACTTGGGATTAGCCTCACCTGGGTTAAGATCAAGAGCTGCATCCAAGCATGCATGAAGGAACAGATGTCGCAGATTTGCCGTTGGGTTTTTTGATTTTTTTTTTTTTTAGTTTCCATGTTGTCATTTGCCCGGAGACCCACTGACTCAGCCGTTCTCTGGCTGACTCGGAGACAGAGAGATGACATTAGCCGACTGTGGAATGCATTCGCCTGTTTCATCTGGTCCACAGGGCAGATCCACACTTTGCATATTTTTTGCAGCGCCTGCCTCTGTCGTTAGTCTGCATTAATCTGACCGCTGTGTCTCTCTCTTCCACCAATTGGCCTTCCTTTTGTGTCCAAGGTGTGTGTGTGTGTGTGTGTGTGTGTGTGTGTGTGTGTGTGTGTGTGTGTGTGTGTGTGTGTGTGTGTGTGTGTGTGTGTGTGTGTGTCTGGGCATGTGGTCACCATTCGTGGAGGAGGAGGAGGAGGAGGGGTTGGGTGTATTTCGGGAAGGAGACTGCAATGCAAATGAACAAAGAAAGCCTTAAACTGGGACCGTGTTTGGGCTGTTCCTCGACAAAATCGCCCCAAAGACAATTTCTATGAATACAAAATAGGATTATATGCAATGCAGCCACATAGGTCCCTATATTAAATGGCAGTATAATTTAGAATTTATCTCCCCTCAAAAAACTGTTAATCTGTATGCAGACCATTTAAAAGGATTCAACAGAAAAATTCACTACAGCATACTGACATGTTGTGTTTTTTTTTTGTTTTGTTTTTTTGTTTTGTTTTTTTCACACCAGCACCAGTTAATGCCATACACACCCCAATGCAGACAGTGCCCCAGCTACTGACCTAGATTCCCCCCCCCCCTTACCGTTATCCACTGTTGGGTGGAGGGGCAGTATGGGTAGCAGGAGTGGCCTTGATGAGGCCTGCCACTCACTCAGTCGCCCACCCCACCCTAACCCACCCCACCCCATCCCCCCTGCGACCCCAGGGAGAAGCAGCAGCAGCGGCGCTGTCACATAAATGCAGTGTTATCACTTTTGAGTTCTGAGCCCAAGGATTTGGCTTTAACGGCACCGGTTCCAGTTTATTCTGCCATTTTATTTAAAGAAAACATGAAATAACTGCGGCTATTTCCTTCATGGGCAGTTTTGTAATGATAGACACCGGAAAAGGAGGAAATGCAGAAGTTACAAATTATGTCTGAGCTGTGTAATGATGATCCAGTTTTGAGCCCTAGTTTAATGAGATAGTTATGATACATAATGGCTGTCATCTTCCTATATATTGTTTACTGGTTGGTCCCTAGTACTTCTGCTGGCCAATATAATACAGTACCAATTTAACTTTTTTTTCTTTTTCTTATTTCTATTGGGTTACACTCTCGGACAAAATCCTGCATTTTAAAGGAGGCAATTAGCTTTAGATATATTGCTTTGAAATTAAAGACCATCATTGGTGAGTAGATCAGACAATCCGGTAAATATAGACGTCACTCAACACCCACACACTCTATTGAGACATGATCTCTGCATGATGCAGTTAAGGCCTTAACTAATGATTATTTTCATTATCGAATAATCTGGAGAATATTTTCATCAATAAATTAATCGTTCTGTCCAAAAAAAATAATAAAAACATCAGTAAATAGTGATGTCTAGTTTTGTTCCTTCAGCAATCAAAAACAAGAGGATTTCCTGAATTTACCAGTTTAGTGAAATATTAGACGGTTCTCACATTTGATGAGATGGAACCACTAAATATCTGGCATTTTTACTCAAATACCGAATTGAAAATTATAAATCAATTGTCAAAATAGCTGTTGATTCATTTTCTGTCGATTGAGCAATTGAATGATCAATCAATCGTTGCCGCTTAGATGCAGTGCAAAAATGCCACAGCAATCAGGACTCGGTACTGAAACTATTGGTAAAATACCCACCAGTATTGTATTGTTTGACCCCCCCCCCCCAAAAGTTATTTATATATTTATCTATTTATTTATTTATTTTAGATAACCCATGTTTCTTTACATTTCGTTAGCGGAACTATTTTCTGAGCCTTACGTTTTAACAGCAAACTGCAGTCTCCTCTTGCAAGGGAAAAACACAATGCGAGAGACAATACAACTGTTGCATAAACAGTTGTTAAAACTGTTCCAGCCTTCAGTTCCTTTCCGAATATTTAGGGCACTTTCTGGAGAAAATTGGTAATAAATGAAAACAAGGTACGCTACTAATAACTGGGGTCAAGAGGTCAAACTGAGCATTGTTTTCCATGGGAGGACTACAACAATAACACTCCTGTTACGATAGCATTACAAGACATACCTCTCTTTGGCTGCCACCGTCATGCACGGATTTACATTTTGGTCATTTTGCTGACACACTTATCTACAGCACCAGGAAGAGTTGGGTGCAAAAAGCACACTAAGCCTCAGTCTGTCTGTTGCCAACATTATCCAGCAGTAGTAAGGAGAGTATGAGTCAGAGAGGCATGATAATGTCCCTGTGACCTAGATCAACATTAAGAGAGAAGTGCTAGAACAAGAAAAATAGGAAAAGAAAGCGCCAAGACCATTGTATGACTTGTTTTACTTGAATATGAGCAGAGGAATAGATTATGAAGCGATGCGGATTCACCAGTGGGGCAGTATTCCTGCAGTCTCGAGGTGTGAAGTCTGTTTTTTTTTTCCTTTCTTTTTTTCTTCCTCTTTTCTCACTCTCTTACTGCATCTTGAAGGCTTGCCGGCCGGCCCGTCCGTCCGTCCGTCTTTGAAACCTTAGCCACGTGACCGCCCCTGTCGGGCTCCTTGGACTGCAGTCGGCCTCTGAGTCAAATTGAAAACCTGACTCGTTCGGAATGTCCTCGAGGAACGTAATGAGTTATTCTCAATTAATCTCCGCAGTCAGAGGAGGATAATTGGGCCCCTTGCCAACTGCGTTAGTGGGTGAATGGCAGGGGTGTCATGCTCTTTATCTGTGTATGTATGTGTGTTGGGGGGTGGGGGTGTTGGAGGAACTAGAAACCCTTTTGTGGTCAATTAGGAGAGATCTGCAGGCAGTCAAGCATGGAACCCGAGGGGCTGTAATTGTCGGGGAAAGACAACTTCACCTTTTGTGTCATTCATCCTCCTCGTAACACTTTTGCACTCTATCCAATAATCCATCACAAGATCTTTCCCTGATCCTGATCACTGTACATAAGCAAATTGTACCTACAGCATGTTTACATGGAGCCTTTTTAGTCCAATGACCATATATAATGGCCCAGAATAGAAGAAATTGGAATAGTTGGTCAGAAAGAAATGGTGAGAAATTTCATCCTGTCTGAAAGGAGCGGTGTTAACGTTTTATCTTACATTTCAAAGATGTAAGTGTGTTGTGTAACACTCCTCCCGATGTGTCATTTTTCTTTGGAATATCTATGCTCCTATCACACGTGCTCGCCCACTTAATCGGAGACGTCTTGCTGGGAGGTTGCAGCACCTGATGTCAGACTATGCAAACCTGCATACATGAAGGGGTTTCAGTGATATGGCATTATTGAGTAATTTCTTGATTAATTGATGATTAATTTATATATTAGTACACTGTGTATTTTACTGTTGTTTTTTTTTTTTTAACGGTTTTCCGTTTATCATGCTCACCACTGTCTCTGTCTGAGGAAAATTCTCTAATGCACAGAAGGTGGTGAATGCTCTTTTTGTGTCACCAGAAGCAGGAGCAGCTTGTTTTTTGTTGAATAAACACAAAAAGTTCTGGGTAGGGAGGATGAGCAGTGATTAGCTGTTGTAGTTGAGCCGACAAAGAGCACGTGTCATCAAAAAAAAAGAAGAAAAATTGAGTGCAGAATTAATCCCTCCTCCCTTGTAGAGGGCCAGAGCTGCAGCTGTAGGATAGTGTGTGTGTGTGTGTGTGTGTGTGTATATGCATCAGAAAATCCATGCAGGCCTGTTGTGGTAAGTTAAAAAACAAAAGGTTGAAGTGGCAGTCAGCAGTTTACTTACCTGGTCAGCAAATGCAGGTAGTGAAGGCATCAAGACGTACAGTATGTAGAGCCTCACTGCTTGTTCAGGGGATAAACCTAGTTTGTGGTATTTCCCACAGGTTTGCAGCAACAGTATGTACAGTATATTTATGTGTATATCACCTGTGTGTTTCATGTCAGGCTTAAAGTTAGTTCAGTGCTGTTTGGGCCTGTCTTGTCCACTTACTGGCCAAACAGAGCATAAAGTAGCCTGTAGTCTCTGTTCTGTCTGTAATAAAATATTATCAATGTTTTGAAAGCAAGAGCACATGATGTCCTCATTCAACTCAGCCAGCCTTGTTACTTATCTACCTACTTATCTTCATGATTTAATAATTGATTTTATTATCAAGGAAGTTGTCTATCCTGATTGGTGTTAATACCGTTTATATATGCCCTACTTTAGAGTGGACGCTGAAGCCTGTAGGGCTTTTTGAGATCAGCCCTGTCTGTAAAAGAGGTGGATGGAGAGAGGCCTCCAGTGCCAGAGCTTTAAACCAGCTACAACCCTGTAAATTATACATAATAATGTATCAACTGATAATGTGACAATGTGAAAGGGTTCCCTTGTAGTGATCCGCTTGGCTTTACGGAGCTTGAGAGGGAGTTTCAGCCCATTGTGCAGCTGTCTAGGCCATAAATATACAGTGGTTTTTCACTCTCACTGCTTTCATAGTGTTGGAAGCTGTTTTCAAAGCTCTAAAAACCCACTGTTCACTACCTGGTCAGATACACGCAATGAGAGACTTAGAGAGAGAATCAGAGAGATTAAGCAGCTGAAGGGCCAGATATTTCCCTCAGGAGGTGATGGAGACCCAAAACAGAGTTAAAAGAGAGGAAATATTGGGCTCAAATTGGCCAGGTGACTCAAAATGGAAGCTAATGGTGCTCCATGACTGCTGGGTGTGTAAACAAGCAGCTGTTTGCTAAAAAGTTTACCTTATCAACTAAAAAGGTGGTTGTATATCAGTGTGTTATCAGATTATTTTTGGTGGAAAAAACCCTCAGTTCTCAAGGAAGTGAGATATGGCCACACCTTATGCTTTCACCTCCATTCATATCTGAATGAAGAAGTGAGAAAGTATAAAAATATACCAATGCACATGTAAATGTTAAGCTAAAGTTTGATCAACTTTCTTTTGAGCTGAAGCGAAGGAGCTATCTCTTGTCGTTACATGCTGTAGCGCCCCCCGCTGAAACGCTCAGGCTGCAGCTTGTGCCTATTTTGCATTAACATAGCCCAAAGCATCTGTTTTTTGTGTACCTACAGCCATGTCGTTTGCTCCGGATTTAACTGAGCATGTGCAACATGCACCCGAGGACCTGGTCGCTGAAGAGTTTTACGTCTGTCACAATTTCACTTTTCTGCACTCTCTCTCTGTCTCTCCTGCTGTCTTCCTCTCAGTCTGTACAGAGCCATCAGGCAGCCATTTTTTCATTGGTAGTGCTTCATTGTCAATAACATTCAATTATGTTCTCCGAAAAATTGAAAACGATTTTTTTCTGTTCCTGTCAATCCTCTCACAGTTTCATGCCAAACGTTTTCTTTTGCCTGTTTCTAGGGGGGATTGTTGTTGTTGTCATTCTGAGTTGCCTTGGCTGTATTTGTGCTCATGCAGTCTGTCATTGTTTGGTTTACCCGAAGGTCCCCTCCTTGAAGATCAACGTTCTGTGTTGTCTCTCTGTTTGTGTATTGAGGGCAAGGGGGTTTTACAAAACCCTGTTCACTTTTTAATTAATATCTCAAAGGTAGGACTGGAGGTGAGTAAAATTCAGCTCCATGAATCTCACAGTCATTACCACAAATCATAGAGTTAGTAAGTCAGTAGTATTTGATTGTCGCCACTTGCCCGCTTGTCAGTATGGAGAATGTCTCCTAACAACAGGGGCCAAACGGCACGTGGCGTCTTCCTGCAAAAGCAACTGAACTGGTCCGTGCACCTGCTGACTTTCCCTGAATCATGATACCGTCAACCCACCTCGAAACCCGCTGAATGTCAGTATCGCCAGACATATAGGGGCCCTGTTTTTGAAGAGGGAGCATGAAATAAAACAGGAGACGATAGATGTGCCAGCTGAAGCACGAATACCCCCCCCCCCGCCACAATCACCTCGGTTGTCAGAACAACGGTCTTGCACTTCTTTCAATCTGTATGCGCAGCCTGATTTTTTTTTTTTTTTTTTTTTTTTTTTGTCCTCCTGTTTGACAAACTGAGCACATCAGTATCCACAACAGACAGGTAAACCAAGCATTTCCTTGATTTCAGAAGTGCTCAACCACTATGATGAAATATCAGGTAAACCGCAAACCTGACATCAATTATGCTGATGGTTATCAATGAAAAATTCAGAGGATGCAAGATATGATTTTAATTTTGTGAACTGAATAGGTTTAAACTTAACCCTTATTAGAATAAGGGCTGAGTAATAAAAGGGATTACAGCACAAATGAGTTAGATGATTGTTTAAACCGTCATCTAGTAACTGCATCGATTCCAAGAAGAGAGGAACGACATTTCGGCTAATTTTCTGAAGAAAACATTGACATATTTATGAATCTTAGAGTGAGGTATCAGAAAAGCATCAGACAGTGCTGAGGCCAAATGACACCGTCCAGTCAGTGTCATCCAGATATCATGGTGACAATGTCGTATTACTCGGTGGGATCGTTGTCAGCAGCGTGTGAAATCTGCAGTAACATGTGCCTCCATCTCTCTAAAGTGATTGTAATCAATCCTACAAGCGTATTTATATGGATTTCAGTTGGATTTTAGTGTCCACTGAGGCTTTTACAAAGAAGAGAAAATAATTTGGCGGCGATAACCAAATCCTGTTAATTTCCAAAGATGTTTTTAAGCATGGAAAAGGCCAGATTTACGGAATGCGTACATAAATTAAAAGTACTGAAGCTGGATGAGAGCATCAGTTCAACAGCTCATTCACTCTATTTCACATTTTACCGTTTTTATTGGGCTATCCCGTTTATCTCTGCATGATTAATTGATTCTCCTGGAGCACTGTCAGAGGAGATCATTAGAGAATCCCGGGGTTATTATCTGTCCGTTTTGATCCAGATCCGTCTTTTTTGTGATGAATTATACCAAATCAGATCCTAGGAGGAGGGTAGCATGTTTTTTGGGGGGGGGGGGGTGGGCGGGGTTGGGTTGGGGGTTGATGAATCTGTTTCTGGAGCTCTTGACAGTGAAAATGTCTGGGAAATCTCGGAGGCTGTGGATCTGCACAACTCTGACGATGGTGAAGGAAACCTTTCACCTCTCTTTACCTTTAGGCACAATGGACCCATTGTTGGCACTGCCTTAAAACCTTGGGGGAGGTGAATGACATTCCTCTGACACATTGAATGGCTTCTCAATGTGGCTACTAGACAGGGGCAAACACTGCCTGCCTCTCATTTTGCTGTCTGTCAGTAATCTTGTCTGTCATTGGTGTTGCGTATGGTTTCTGTAGTCGCAACTGTGTCCGTGCGACGCTCCCGCCCCCTTGGTTCACATTCGGCTGCAAGACTGTAAAACAGCCGCATGAGGAAAAATTCTATACACCTGTGCAGGGTTTTCCCGAGATTTCAGGAGGGCAGAGTCGCCGTGGTGGCCTTGGGTACGTCAAGGTATTTGGTGCATTGTGAAAATATATTTATTTTAAAGTCAATATGTATAAAAACACAACACCGATTATTGTTTTTCACAGAATGCTCAGACATTATCCAGAAGAAAAGGGAATATTCTCACTGGCAATGGGTATCATACAGAATAACTGATAAAACTGGACATACAGTTTGTGGCAATCTAACAATG
This sequence comes from Istiophorus platypterus, assembly GCA_016859345.1. Classification (NCBI taxonomy): domain Eukaryota; kingdom Metazoa; phylum Chordata; class Actinopteri; order Istiophoriformes; family Istiophoridae; genus Istiophorus; species Istiophorus platypterus. The sequence continues at coordinate 24,494,322 of CM029115.1, forward strand.
TAACAGTGTTTGACTGCTCACCATAATGTTTGGTCAGTTGGACAGATCACTTTCCCAATGGCCACTAGTCTGCTGACTGAGTCACTGTAGCAAGTCAATTCCTCTCTTACACCCATTCCTGTTGCATTTTTATTTTTCTCTGAGTCTTAACATTTTTCAAAATTCAGTCTTTTTGAGCTCATTGCCAGTAACAGATGTGATTTCTTGGCTGTTTGATTTATTTTCTCCCTGGTTTTTATTTCTGCATTAAAGATGTCCGGAGACTCTTAAAAGCCTGTTTTCACCCGTCATGAATTTATCTCCCCTGTGGCAGCAGAACACGTTACACCAGCCCTCAGAAACTCCTGCAGGGCTTTTAAGGCTGCTTAACACTGTAAAACTCAGTATAGAGGGACTCAAAAACTCACTAGCCTAACAACATAAAAAGGCTACAAATAACTCTGTAAAAGACTGTAGTTACATTAGTACCCTCTTTGATCAGAAAGACTATCTGTTGTAATGAATGAACAAAATATTGTCTAGTCTTGAAATATAGGACAACCCCCACTTTACATAAGCTTCAGAAAAAAATATTATATTTATATTAGGGCCGATATGGTTTCCTTTCTCTCCAGAGTGGTAGAGAATTCTCAGCATAGTTTTTTCTGCTCATTGGGTTTATTAGCAGCGCAGAAATGCTGAGGCGCTGCGGTTAAGTCTTATAATGGCAGGGAAAACCCTGGCTCTAGAGCGCACTTATGTGATGGAAAGCAGCAGCGACGCTAGAACTAATGATGTCTCAGTGACCTAGTGGTTTAAGATGCAGACTTTTGTCACATATTCTACCCTCAGCATATTATACCCCCATTTCCTGCCAATATTGCAGTATAGGTTTTTGATATTGAAAATGTACAAAGAATCTTATTTAAAAAAAAACCCGAAAATAAACCAAAATCTTAAATCTTGTCAGAATAAAAGCCTGTGAGTTCGTACGTGAATAGTCTCATCAGCTTGAATCCATTTTCAGCTGTACGGCATCAAATCTTTTCATGTCTTTTTCATTACTTATGTTTGTTTGTTGTTGTATATCTCATTCTCAAAATATAAATCTTTAGTTTCAAGTTTCATTGACATTCAAAGTGTCAGCATAAGGCCGTATCCCACATTTCTAATGACTGTGTACGGGTCCTTTCTGACCAGTTTGTGTCAGGTGATCTCGCAACACGGGGAGAGGCCTCACAGCCAAGTGCTGCTCCTGGAGGCTTAGTTTAGCTATAAATCAGCCAGAAGTGTTTAGTTTAAATAGTTCCTATTGACCTAGTTGTTAAAAAGGAAATGTGTCTCGGGGCTCCTAGTGTAGTTCAGACATAGTTTACTTGTGCCAGTCAGAAACTAGTGGTATCTATGGCCATAGCTCATAGAAGAGGGGTTAGGGTAAGAAAACACTCCATCAGGAAATCCTGTCAAAATCTTTATATGTACACAAACACACTCAAGCAAACACACACACACACCGTTTACGCCCACCCAGGATCATCCACCACACTCTTCCTTCCTCAAGCCACTGCTGGTTCCTCTGCTCAGTCTCTGAGTCCTGTTGCCGTGGTTACCCTTCCGCTGTACACAATGGTACGGTGGTTGCATAATGTTTTTCTGCCGGTGCGGGTTTGTGGCCCACACTGCGGCTGAGTAGGCAGCGAGCGCTCTGAGGTGCCCTCCCACACTTTGCTCCATGCTAATGAAAAGTGCGGCCTCAGCGGGGGAGTTTCTTTAACACCGGGATCGTCTCGGATAGCGGAGAGCCGAGGGGCTGTGGTGGTTGTCCTGCTGCGAAGGCACCTTTCTCTTTTTTGGTTTCCCTGTCGCTGATTAAACCGTACAGGTGGCGGCAGTCAGAGGCCGATGTTCACGGGACTCAGCAGGCTACAGAAACGAACAAAACTGGCATGAAAGGTGCACGGGACCGATGAAAATCAGTCTTTCACATCAGTGTGGAGTCGCACTGAAGGAATGGTTAGAGTAATGTGCCTTCCCTCCCCCTTAACTCATTAATGAGCCTAGGAAGACAACTTTGCATATGCTCTGTTCTACATTTGGACCTGCTACCTTGTGGGATTTTCAGTAGCCATTGCTCTTGAGTCTTAGTGAAGAAGTTTAATAGATATTTTTGAAGATTTGATCTGGGAGGTGACAACCTCCACAGCAATTGATATATCAGGTATCCAACCATTGGTATCAGAATATTGAATCCTATACTGCTCTAATACAGTATAATGATTTATTAATGATTTACCTCCTTTGTGTGAACTACACTGAGAAGAGAAAGACAGTATTTATAGAAAAAACTACCAGCTTCTCATTATAGTAACCAGTGTCTGTCTGCAATACAATAGCAATTTAATGGTTTACTGGTTTAATAGTACACTGGTCTCAGAGGCTCTGTGTAAGTTTTTGCTATTGCTACATGGCCAACCTTAGCATCAACATCAGCTTTATGTTAGAAACGTAGTGAGTTCAGCATTGAACTTTATTCCTTTGCTCGCAGAGAGCTTTCGCCAGCGTTGAAAACAACACTCATAGTAACCCTTCTTTAGCTACTGTTTCTATCACTTCTTTAGTTCTACTGAAGTGAGCATGCTAACCAGCTGGCCCCGGCCCCGGCATTGCCCTTCTCAAAACTTTCTGATAACAGGTACTGTAGCACTCAGGCTGCCATAAAGATGTAGCTCAGCTCAGAAGATGCATTATAATCTGTTGTATTGTAAATGAAATGATGGCTTAAGCTCTTGGCAAGCGACCATCATATCCACCCACCCTGGGAAAATAAAACCCGTTCGGCTGGAGAGAACATAATAAATAGCAACTTTAAGGCAACTAATTATCATTTTCATTACAGCCCAATCTAATTATTATCTCTTTGAGTAAACAATTAATTGTTGAGCAACAAATGTTTTAACAATGTCCTAATTTGCTTATTTTGTCCAGCTAACCATCCATATCCAAATTATATTCAGTTTACTGTCACACATAGAAAGAAAAGAAGCAAATCCTTACATTTCAGAAGCCTAAACTAATGAATGTTTGGTTTAAGGAAAGAAAAAAAAATGTGTTTAACGATAATTAGGACTAGAACTGAATAACCGTTTCAAGTGTTTGCATTAGTTGAGTATTAAAAAAACAAAAACCAATTCACTTAACCTCCACTTGCGGAGCACAGTGGGAGATTCGATTGATGTTTATAAATTGTCAGCAGTACGTAGTTTCTCTTCTGTTTTTGTCTGTGCTGTCATCTACACTTATGCTTCCTCTGGCACAAAAACGCCCAACAGGCGTCAAGCGAAGAGGAAGTGCTCAGAGCCCCATCTTCACCAAGGAGTAGGCTGATGTGGCGAATTTGGACACTGACAAAGGACGGTGTGCAGTTCACTGGGACTTAATTCATCCCCCGTGAGCCAAAGACAATTTAATTAACTAGAGAAGTGAGGCTGTAATTGCAGTGACCAGGCAGATTTAAAGGGATGCCTCACACAAAAATAATGAGTGTTAGTTCCCCCTTTCTTTCTATGTGGAGATGGAATTGGAAAATAAGCATGACCCACATTCTCACTGGGGAATATTTTTTTTTTTTTTTTGGGGGGGGGGGGGCTCAGTAGTTTTGTTTAAGTCTCTCTAAAAACGTTGCAAAAACCTTTCACGGAGAATCAGTAGGACCAACACTGAACAACTGGCAAAATACATCCTAAATTTAAGCCGAGCCATTACCCGCTTAATCAGTCGTCCCGCTTCCTGTCTCTCACCCCTCACTTTGTCCCTAGCCTTCCGCCCTCATAAGTGCCAGGCAAATTTGGCAGCAGTGCAGCAAAAAAACGATTATAATCCCCATGAAATATTAATCTCTACTTCGTAAAAGCGAGCAGGCCCATCGCACGGGACACCCACGGTTTGCTGGCGCACCCGTTTTCCTTCTGATGTTATTCAAAAGCACTCGGAGTTGAACCTTTAGTTGATTGCTAAATCCATAAAACCTGGCAGCTGCTGTGTTTTTGCATCGACGGTGTAGCTTCTTTTAGTAAGTATAGAAACAATTAGTGAGTCGAGGGTCGTTCTCTACAATGTGAAAAAACTGATGAACAACTAATGGACCGGCTGGCCTCAGTTTTCAAAGCGCTAATTAAATGGGTGTACAGCCATTCGCTCTGTGTCGCTCTTAGTGTGTAAATTTTTTGTGCGCCCGTTTGCCAGATCAGTAGTGTATATGATGAATATTAATACACTGCATCCACAGACGAGATTTTCACATTGTCTGTGGTGTGTGAAAACCTTGCAACGCCGTTTCACTTCATCACAATATTTACATTTTCTGTCCTCGATCTGATAAAAACAGTCTTTTAGAGGCAAACTGGCAGTGAGGTTGCAATTTTTTTTTCTTTTTTCCCCGGAGCCGAAGCGCTGATTTCTCCAAGGTTGTCCTGCGTTAGTTCTGTGGATGCAAAAGTGTGAGGGCACATTCAAACGCTTCAGCCTGAAAGGAGTTGGATAAACACAAGGCAGGTGGTTGAATGAGAGGTTGTCATGTGCTGTTTTTACACCATGTTTCCCTGTTTTTATTCCATATACCAGGGAACCTACACTTTAACATAAATGTGGAGTGGTATAATATTACGTTCCTAACTACAACAGTGCTCCACTCCCTTAACCAGGGTCTCCTGTAACAGACCCTGCCCCTCCTTAAAAGTAAAAGCTGCATCGTCAAAGAGCAAAGGGGATTTTGAGACTAACGCCGGATTGCAGCCAGCTCATTTTTAATCTGACGGCTGCGTTGCCCGACCTGAAACGTTGACCTGTGCCTAATGGCACTGAATCCTTTTCAGTGCACCGTCTCCAGAAAAGTGTGTCAGAACTCAGAGCAGATTTATTAGGCAGATGTGAGGCAGATGTGAGGCAGTGTCTCCATAAAAAGTTATGGAGACACTGATAAAATCATGGGTCTGTTTCAGTATTTCGTCAATATCCTCATTGAGAAGGTCAGTTTGCTCTTGTGTCTTAAAGCTGAAGTCACACTAGTTCATATCATGTGACTTCAGATTGTTTTGCTTGTAACAGACAGCATAAACCCAAATGAACAAAATACAAAAAAAAAAAAATAATAATTAATGAATATATAGTGTTTGTATATATGTATGTGTGTGTATATATAATGCATCAAAGCAAACTTCCCTTTCAAACCAGAGAAGACGAACAACTGTAGGTGAGATCACACTCATTGCATTCCCCCCCAGGCATTATCCCTCGATCGGTGTCGGATTTGACTGTGAGAATCGTTCGTGGGTCTGCCTGCTATTGTACTTAACACCTTTGAGCCTTTCAGCAGCCTGTCCCATTACACAGCAGTAATACAGAGAGCCGATCAATAGCTGGACAAGAGAGACCACTGGCCACTCTGGCATCAGGACAACGTTTCTTTTCTTGAAAGATAAATCAAATTTGAGGACACTGAAGCTGCTGTTCAGTTTGGGAAATGCCTAGTTTTATATTTATATATATATATATATATATATATATATATATATATATATATATATATATATATATATAAATTTAGTTAGTTAGTTAGTTAGTTTTTAATCAATTAATTTGTCTTTAATCTATATCTGTGAGAATGGTGAGCACAAAGAGTCTTCCTCTCAAAACCAGAAACCTGATAACAAAGTTTTATCTCATGAAGACTTTGTCTTTTGCTCTTGCCGTGTACTATCTGTACTGAAAGTGTCTGTTTGGCTTAGTACTAAACTAAATAGTCAGCTGACAAAGCAATAATTACTACATGCTCTTCTATTTTTTAAAATCTTTTATTAGAAAAATATATAAATAAATAAATAAATGATAATAATTTAAAAAAATATATATACATATATACACACACACATTGGGTACTAGGGACTTTTGATTTTCACTTTTGTTACATTAAATAGGCTGGATAATTCATTGTTTAATTTAAGAAATAGATTTATCCATATTTTTTTTAAAAAATTAAAAGAAAATGAAAGTCCTCATGGGTTAATGTTTCCATGTAGAACAAAATATGATGAAAACACATTATAGTATGTAAATTATAAGCACTGCAGTGATTGCATGACTGCCCATTATCTAAGGGGGAAATGTCAGTCAAACACAGTTTCGGCTGCTAAAAATGCTAATTGAATTCAGATTTTCTTTTGCCACACTTGGATTACTCAAAAATGTGATGTGGATTTTTAATAAAAACAATCCACTTTCTACCTTCTTTTTTTTTTTTTTTTTTCTTTTCCTGGAGCTTTCAACCATATGTCTCTGTTATCATCAGCTGATATAGTTTTGCCTCCTCCCCATGGAAGCGGCTCACTTGTCATGATGTGATATTTGTCCCAATTTCTTGTATTGTTAAATAGTTTTTCCACCTGTCTCACATTTGACAAAGATGTACTCAAGCGCACCGGAGCAAGACTTTTTTTTTCTTTCTTTCTTTCTTCTTTTTGTGATGTGGAGGAGACTTCGAATTCAGAGACAATATGAGGAACATTTTTGGCAGGATTGTCTGTCAGTGGCCAATTACACTATAATGTATTGTTGTTATACCACAGTTCACTGTGTGTCCTGCTTCAGAGCCAGCAATGACTCAGCTCTGATCGATGAAATGACAGCTGCGTGGTGATGTAGCTGTGAGCCGAGTTGCCTTGTTGCTTTGAAAAATCACTGATGTGATGATTCTTGGCAGCTACTGTAACTGTAATGGGGGGAAGGGTTACTAAAAGGCGAGATGTTGTTCTTTTACCAAGATATGGCAAGGAAAAAGATACAAAGTGGTTTTTTATACCATTATCTCACAGAAACAGAGGTGAACGTGTTGCACCGGGCAGAAGATCTCTTGCAAATGCGGCTTTTATTTCTTCCTCTACGTTGTGAGGAACATGTTTTTGGGGCCGTTTGTGTGTGTGTGGGGGGGGGGCAGTTTTTTCAAAAGATGATGATATATTCTGTACATATCATTTTACTCCCACGAGTTGAGGCTCTGCTGTATTTCAGAGGCTGTGATGTATAGATGGATTATGGCGGGTTAGGAGGCCTAAGACTCGAAGCAGCAAGTGTCATGCTTTCCTTTTCCAGCCCAGTCTCCCTTAAAAATTACTTACATATTAGATTATCCAGTAGTCAAGTATCAGCCAGACAAGCACAAGCTTGGCCTTGCAGAGGGAAGGCCTGGTTTATGCCCTTGTGTGGCTGGGGGGGGGGGGTCCTGTTGATATAAAACACGGGTTTATTTTTGCATAAAGATATCAATGATCCTGAAGCCAGCCGGAGCATGTGTTCAAATCGGCACCACCCCACCGGGGAAGATACAGATTTTCTAGGCAGGTTGTGTGTCTGTCTGTCTGTCTGTGTGTCTGTCTGTCTGTCTGTCTGTCTGTCTGTCTCTCTCTCTCTCTCTCTCTCTCTCTCACTCACTCACTCACTCACTCACTCACTCACTCACTCACTCACTCACTCACTCACTCACTCACTCACTCACTCACACACACACACACACACACACACACACACACACACACACACACACACACACACACACACACACACACACACACACCTGCAGCTGCTGGCGGCCCAAGCTGTGCCAGACACTCCACACAGGCAACTTCAGCTTAGGACCGAGCTCGTTATCGCTTTGTTCTCGCTGAGGAAGCTGTTTTTTTTTTTTTTTTTTTGTCTGTTTGTTTTTCCCAACACAATGTTGTCAACTTATGGAACAAAAACAACAAATAAAGTCTCACATTTAAATAAAGAACACATATTTTAAATGGTGTTATTTTGAAAATCGCATTGACGGTTGAATTTCATCCTGAGGCACCGATGTAACGCCTGGTTCCCTTCAACAAGAAACTTTATATCACTTGACTTTTTCTCCTGACTTGGTTGTCATTGCATAAATATTATCTTTCATTCACTGGGATCGATATTATGCACTGGGATCGATATTATGCACACACAGTTTGCATTGACTATATGTTTTGTATTGTTTCTTGTTATTGAGAAAAGCTCTTTATCTTTAAAGCTCTGTTTGTAAAACTCTACTGTAAAGTTGAGGGGACTTTAAAAAAAAAAAATGGATATCCTGAGTCTTAGTCCCCTGTTGACCATAACAAGGGATTAGACCCGCCCTGCATTCTCCATGTCTTTCAAGGTCAGCGACCCTGGTTTTTAACCCAGGCCCTCAGGAAAAATTTAAAGTCCTCAAGGCCAAACCAAGGTTACTTAAATCTGCAGTTAGCTGATTTTGGCGTCTTTTTTTTTTGGCCTCTGAAAACAAGTTCTGAGCATAGCATTCACATATCATCTCCTTTTTAAGTTAATATGGCAAACTTGTTAGAGAACAGCACATCCAGGGGTTAGAGAGACATTATCATCCATTTGGAGTTAGGTTTCTGGACACCTGATGAATAGAAGTCTATAGAATCTAATGTTCATTCTACTTAAGCTCTGCTTCCTTTTTTTTTTTTTTCCTTTCTTTTTGTCTCCGACTGCCAATGGAAACAGGGTCTTCAGTTGCTAAAATGCTCCACTATGTTCACCAGCTGGTCCCCAACTGTGTGTTTGTCTGTTGTCTGTTGATGAGCAGGTAGTGGACAGTGGGTTTTGTTTTGTTTGTTTTTTTTAAGCCATGTCACTGAAAAATAACGATGAGAGTGAAAAAACAAGAGTAAAGTTGTGGCCACCTTTTTTTTTTTTTTTTTTTTTAAGAGCTGAAACTTACTGTGAAGCTCCATGAAGCTGAGGGGAGCTGCGGAATAATGGTCACATTGTATTGTCGCTTCATACATAATTGTTATGAAAATATTGACTTTAGCTTTTAGTCATGTCACTTTTGGTAATTTTCTCAGAGTTGACAAAGCCTCTTCACAGAAGACATTCAACTTTTTTTTTTTTTTTCCACAGGCTTGGTTGTGCTACCTGAGACTACTAGATGAACCCATTACTGCCTAATTTTTTTTTTAACCGTGAATTTAGGCATCTCCTTTTTGTTTCCGCCCCACCTTTGTCCCTTTTATGCTGAGTTAACCATGATTAACAGCTTCTTCTCCCATTCTTCATCTTGTTATTATATCATGGAGTCATATATCAGCAGTTATACTGTATATATTGTATACTGTAAAACAGCTACAGCTGTTTCTGCTTCTGGCTCTTTAATCCATAGGACTTTACACTGCAAAACCCCCTAACAAAGCGTAGATGATAAATATACTAATATAAAGGCAGTAGTGTAGAAAACATCTACAGCTCTTTGTTCTGTCCAAACTCATTTTATGCACTGCACTTACACGTCAGCAACACATTTCTGTTGTGATTTATTGCACTGTGTTATGTGCTTGTTGCCATCCAGTGTACTCTCCAGCCTGCCCACTCTCACTTGACTTATCTTGGTTTTACAAGGCCTTCGTGTTGCTCATTACCACCGAACATCGTTCATTCCAGCGCTGCCTGATTGTGACGAGGCCAGGCTCCCAGTCCGAGCAGCAGCAGCTAACTAACTGACATCAGCCCGTCGTCAGGGCGAGGCTTTGCACTTGTCTGACAGCTCGCTAGTGTCCAGAGACTCTTTAACATCATGGCTCTGTGCTCTTTAGAGCCATGTTGGTCATTGTTTATTGTTCAGCCTTTTTTCCTGCTCATACACTTTGTTGTACTGCATCAGAGATGTTGTCTTCAGTACTAAGTTGTCTTTTCTTTCAGGGCAGCATCAGGGCAAGGGCTTTTTACTGCAGCCAGCAATAGGTAGAGACACTTTGATTTCTCTGAGAATCTCTTTAATAATCTCCTTTGTGATGTTTTTAAATATTTCTCCATATTAAAGTGAAAAAACCTATTTAATAAGGAATGAAATGCTACACTACAAAGCACCTTTCAGAAAGTTACTTGATTCAGTTTCCGCAGTGTGAAGAGGTGTCCAGAGGTGTGGTGCAGCATTAGTTCTGTGTAATCATGGCCTGTCTACAGCCTGAGCAGCGAAGCAAAGCCGTGGTGGACATGAAAATCAAATTTGCTGATCTCGCACCCGACCGAGCCATTGCTCAAAGCCTTGCCTCTGTGTGGCCGTCTGCATGTAAATCGACCGAGGGCAGGTCCGTTTCATGGGGCAGCTCAAGGAGCGTCAGCCACTTTGTATTGTCGTGCCTGTATGTGTACGTGCACGTGCACTCAACAAGAAGGACTGCGTATGGTTAACTAGGCAATGAATGCGGAGCCACTGAGCTGTCTACTTCGTACAGACCTGCCGTATCCAGGGTAAAGAGAATCATGCAGCAATAAATCTGTTAACCACCGCAGTGTCCTCCCAGAGATAGACACTCTGGCAGTGCTGAGCAATGCAAAGGCTCTACAAGGAACAGCCACACACCCAGGCAGCTCCAATAGACACAAACAAACCTTGCCTCTCCTTTCCCGACCAGTTTCTTTCCGATCATCCCCTCCCCTCCGCTCGGTCAGGAGACACAAGTAGGCCAAAAGTGGTTAGCCTCGTCTCTGCTCTAAGCACAACAAAAGGGGGGCTGAGCAATTTGATCCTGCAGACTATCAGGGGGGGATTTTTTTTTTTTTGCTCCAAGTCCAAGGTTTGAGAGGGCAAGCGACTCTTGGAAAAACAGCCTCCCTGCCTCTGTTTGTCAGTGATTCCCAAGAAACGGCTGTCATTGTTTGCCCACACGTTATTTCTGCCCCACCTCTGCGATAACTCAGCGGTATTCATGCAAGTCGGCGCTCTGTCCTCCTCTAGGTATGGGCAGGGGTTTCCCAGCTACCCTGCGCTAGCAGGTAAACACAAGACGTCTCTCAAACATATGGGAATGTGCCACATTAACTCCCGGTATTTAGCTCTTAGCCAGACTTTTAAGAGCTTTTACATCTCAGCTCTCAGAGAGGGAAACTCCAGGGGAAAGGGTGTTTGATTTGATTCAAGCCAGCCACTGGGGTTTTTTCGGTTTCCCTCCGCTACCTCAACGAGGGAAGAGAGCACAGTTGAACCGCTGCCATTTTTCCCCTTGTTTGTGTGTATGTGTGCAGCTGGTGTTGTTAACGAAGGGTGGGCTCACTTTCCCCCCTCTCTTTATGCGCACACAGCTTTTGGAAATAACAGAAGTGTGGAGCCTGAGTTTGATTCCCACAGGCTAGCGGCGGTTTTTCCTCTCATGCACCTTTTTTAGCTCTGTTATTGTTTCCTGTTGGCACAGTCTCTATCTTTAAATATGACAGTGGTGATGAGAAACTTTTCCATGTTTTTGATTTTATTTTCCTAATATGGGACAGTAATTATTTTTCGCCATTTAAAAAAAAAAAAAAAAAAATAGGAGAAAATCGCCTAACCAATGCATCTGTGGACTAGTCCTCATTTACTACTATGATGAAGATGACAAAAATTTATGAACTAATTTTCTGCATTATTGAATATATTAACTTGCTGAACTTAACATTTTAATGCCTTAATTTGCAGACTGACACATCAAGTCTTTGAGGGTTCCCTCTCTGTAAAGCACAGTAAAGATAAGTAGGCAGATCATAAGCACCTGTACCTTAATGGGGTGGATTGTGTAAACAGTATAGCAATTACACCATTATGACTGGTAAAAAAGACCATTATATGGACATGATTTGGTTTTAAAAGGTCAGACACTGATGATCTGCAAATTATATTGGATCATAGAGGTTGCAACATGATCAATTTAAGGCCAAACCGCCCAGCCCCAATGTCAGTCTTTCTGTATACTGTCATACCATCCAGAAATTCCACTTTCAGTATTTGAAAACAGACCACGATTTTGTGTCTGTGTATCTTGTTTGCTTCATTGCCTCATACAGTTTTACACATCTGCATCCCAGAGACACTCAATGAGTGAGCAGCTACAGAGCTCTTTCCCTGGGACAGTTTAGCGTCGCTTGTGGAGGGAGAAGGACGGCATTTATTAGATTTCACAGCCTATATTTATGAGTTCAAAGCCTCCCCAAACCCCACCCTCAGTTTATAAAGACCGTAATGTAATTACTGTGGCTAAACCTGTGAACACAGTGCTTTGTGGGGGATGGGTCTGCGCTATTTTTTGCAACCTAAGAGGAGATGTGGCTTTTATTCAACTTGCCTCCATCATGAAGAAATCCTCCAGAGTCACTGTCACGCTTTACCGCAGGTCTTTGTAATAGCTTATTCAACCTGACACCTAACAGGTGCTTAAACATAATAGTCCATGTAATAATAAAGTCATATAGCTTTCAAAGTGTAGTAAGCAATACCCTTTACGTAGTTAGTAGTAGTAATTTTAGATAGCTCTTTAAATTTCATAATCCTGCGGCACATTGAGAGAATTAATGGCCACTGAAATTAAACTGACTTGGAGCAAAGGAAGGTTCATGTCAAACATTTATCCAATAACCTTTTTTAATTCAAAAAAGTTCATTGATATTTTGATGTAGTTGCACAGTTGAACAATCTACTCTTCAGTGTGTTATTGAATTTGGGGCTGTTGTGAACTGGCTCAAGTTCGTGTGCACAAAACTTCATTTGCCTATTTAACTGCAAGGAAGCTTAGAGGACTTAGAAAATATCACACAGAATATTTTCAAATGTCTGACATGTTTTTGTTTTTTTGGTTTTTTTTTGTCCGGAGGATTGAATATTTGAACGCTCAGCTCACTTCTCACACACGATGGCTCTTTGCATCTCTTCAAGATCCTTTTACTTCTATTCAGACACACTGTGGTTTAGTGTCACTTAAGGATCATTGGTAAAAAACATAGAAACCACTGTAAAGACTCAAGAGTCCTGTGTTGACTTGACGAGCAAGAGTGGCACAGAGCATCACCAAAACTGCACAGATGGCATAGCTTCGAGTACAGGAAATCAGTTGTGGTTTCCTTCCTCCTTCTCAGCAGTATTTTCGCACCAAATTCTGTGGCTTCACAGATTCTACTTTTCCTGTGCATGCACTTTCAGCATTGGAGAGTTTTACAGCACGAGAATATCTGCAGAAATTAATGCAAATTAACCAATTTTGTGTAATCAGAATATTTAATAAAATGTCCAAAGTTACTGTACAGCATTTTAAAAAAGGCTTTTACTTGGTTAAATAAAATAGATTATGAATGCTTGACCCAATTATTGACCCCTTTTGATGAATTTAAATTAGTTCCTCAGATGAAATTAAAAACAAATAAGACCTGTGCTTAATTTTCAGTTTACACATGACCTTAATTAAGCAATGAATGATGGTTTTACTGCATAAAAAGGGGCTGATTGTTTTCCAGTTTCTTTTAACATTGGCAAAGACAGCAGAGCTGTCAGAAAGTGTCAGAAATTATATTTTAAAAAAAGACAATAACAGTTCCAAAAGCCTACAAGGCAACTGGCAGAAATCTTGAAATCCCTGTTTCAATTGTTTCTATTGTTATCAACTCAGTCATAAAACTGTGAAGACACCTCTTGGATATGGAGCTAAGAAGAGACTCAACGAGAGAAGTCTGCGTAGGTTGATAGACCTCACACTAACCAAGCGAGGCTCAATGAGTGAAGGCCAAGGAAGACGCAACTACTGGAAGAGAGGCACAAAAAGGTAGAAATGTTAAAAAGTCTCATAGATAAGCCACAGTCTTTCTGGGATAATGTTCTATGGACAGATGAAACCACAGCAGAGCTCTTTGTGAAGGCAGTGCACCCGTTTGTTTATAGGTGACTGAATGAAGCCCATAAGTAAAAGAACACCCTACCTCCTGTAAAACATGGTGGGGGTTTGATCAGGCTGCGAGGTTGCTTTGCTGCCTCTGGTACTGGAGGCATTAAATGTATCAAAGGAATCAGATGATTACCGAGGCATTTTAGAGCAAAATATTTTACCATGTGTCAGAAAACCAGGTTTGTGGCAAAGGTCTTGGGTCGTTCGGCAGGACAACGTCCCAACGCTCACAACCAGCATCACAAAAGAACAGCTTAGACCCCAGACCCCAAAGCCTGTTGAAAGCTTAGGAGAGAGCTGAACTCTGCCATTGCAGAAGGGACTCCTGCAAACTTTAAACACACAGCAAATGGAGGAGAGGTAGAAACTACCAGTGGTCAGGAGCAAGGATCTTCTGGATGGACGTTTAGAGGCTGTTATTGGCACCAAAGGTTGAGCAACGACATACCAAAGAAGGTCGTAATGATTGTGTCTGGGGTACATATTTTTTATTTTCTCTTGGACATTTTAACATTTTATTAATATATTTTGATCACACAAAAAAATGCCAATTTACATTTATTTCTCAAGACATTCTAAATTCTGTACTTTTACTTCAGGGGTGCCATTAATTTCACCCAGGACTCTAACGTGATTGTCCTTTGAGGAACGATAGTATCCGATAGTATCGGCTTATTGTGGCTTCACCCAGGCGTTCAGTCATCTGAATACAGATTGTGGTGCCCTGTGTGTGTGTGTGTGTGTGTGTGTGTGTGTGTGTGTGTGTGTGTGTGTGTGTGTGTGTGTTTGCGTGTATAATATTACATGTACACTGTGTCTACTTTGCTCTGTCAATTTCTCTCGAAGAAAACAGATCAAATCCTGATGTCTGTCGCTTCTATCTACACAAGGGAGGCTTGACTGATGGAGTGTGGAGGGGGTGGCGGGTGTGGGTGGGTGGGGGGGGGTGGAAGTGTGATTAGCATGAGAAAGCCCTCGTCCGTCCTCGGCTTCTCTCTTCCTCTTCCCATTGTCTGCTCTGCGTCTCTAGCTCAGTCGCAGGACAAGTCACTTCCTTAAAGAGACATTATTCCCTTTAGCTGGGCTGCAGCTCAGTGCATTTAGAGACGATTAACAACAGAAAATCAGATCATTCAGCTTTAAAACATCTCAGTTTCAATATTTATATCAGTGCAGAGAAAAAACACAAGTTTTACTCAATAAATGTTGGGTATTTTAAATGTTCACTGGCTGTTCAGTCATTACTGTAGAGTTTGTCCATTGTTTGTTGGTGTTACCGAAAGGCCATGTCAAACAACGGCCAGTAAAATAAAATAAAAAAAATAATAATCTTTTAATCTTTTGGCCAACCATCCATGCTAATCTGATGTTTTCATATTGGATAGAAACACTGATCTCATATAGTAATGTTGAGGATGAAATATGAACTTTCTGTACCATTGGCATTAAATAGAATGGATAATAAATTTCTCCAAATCCAATTGCTATCAAATATATTTTATGTTTCGGTATTGCCGGTCAAACAGTTCAAATGTCAGGGAAAGACATATTCACGAATGTGAAAATCAGATTTGATTAACACTCTCAAAATGACTTGAACTTATTAATTACCTCAGGTAGTTAATGGTATTCATGATAGTGAGTTGCATTTTTTGCTGATTTTGGCTGACTATTTTATTGAAAGACAAAATTAATGGTAATAGAGAGATTCAGAGGCAAACAAGAGTCCAGCTTTATCTTACTTAGGTCTTGGTCACATTAGCATTTATATTAGCGTAATTTCAAGTTTCACATTTAAAATCATTGAATGCAGTGGGATTCACTGCAATCAGTGGATTCACCCATGGAGGTGTGGGAAAATTCGCACAGTGCTTTTGTGTAAAGATCAGCTTTGGTGAACCGTCCCATGCAAATCAGCACCGTCGTCTGGCTGCCAAACGTCTCGGTCATGTTGACTGTTGAGGACGCATAACTAGAGAGTCCCAAAAATGCACCGCCTGTGTTGCACCGGCCATTTTGAAACCCTACGACCACCAGGTCGGGGTTATCCATTTTGCTGCAAACAAAACAAGCTGCAATCACGAGCCACTGCATGATTCACAAGTACCCACTACATCACAGAGCATTTCGCGGGGAGGCTCAAATTAATTTCTCTGAGTGCCTAGGCTGAGTGCAGTCAGTCATCCGCCTTATTTACGAAACAAAACCAGAGGGCTAGCGAGAGGAGAATCAGCCATGTTGAGGCCGTTTTCTGTTGCCTCTGTGTTTCAGTGTGGATGCAAATCATCTAAAATCGAAATCTGAAAATGTAAGTGGTGGGCATGGGTGCAGAAAATCTTAAAAGACAAAAATTGAAATTAAAAAAAAATATTTTTCTTTGTTCTCTCTCTCGCCACATGAATGTGAACATGACCGCAGACACCACTGATCCGCCCATGGGAGGCACCACGGTTAAGGGTCAGAACGGGATGATGTTTCTGTCACTGATACTTCCCAAAGGAGCTTGCTGTTACCTTTTTTTTCCTTTCTTTTTTCCCCTTTAAGTTCCTGTATAGCTGTCCCTATTTTATCCTGGATCCCACAATTACTCGTCAAATACTGGGAGAGATGCTGTATAAAGAGAGGATTGGGGCGGGAGACATATAGCAAAAATTTACCAAACTGCCTCTTGACGACTGTAGTTTAGTCCCCACAGGACCGTGGGAGTCGGATGACAAGGCAGGGCTCTCTTTTTTTTTTTTTTTTTTTTTTTTTTTTTGTACAGCCTCTTTGCCTTCTTCTGTTTTCATTAAGACACTGGAAGCTTTTTGCCAGATATCCTCCTCTCTCCTCCTCTTTTCAATCAGCACGAAAATCTGGCCAAGGAAGTCTATAAAAGAAATCAAGACAGAATGTGGTGCTCAGCTGTCTCGTTTTTTTTCCCTCGCTCCCCTTACTCCCTTGTTCTCTTCCTCCCTCTGTGGGCGTTTGGTACACTAAGTGCCGGGTGACTGCCAGGGCCGCAGGGAGGGTACCAATTGGTGGAGGCGTCAACAGCCTTCAGCCAAGTGTCCTCGCTTCCCCCAAGTGGTTTTAGCTGGCGGCGTCGCGGTTGCGAGTGACAGTAGAGTTGGCGTTGTACGGTCAAATGGCGGTGTTCTACAGCAGTGGGGTTTCCATGACGGCTCCTGTGCTGTTTCATACATGGACGTGATTTGGATTTATTAAACAGCAAAAATGCCTATAATTGCACCTCAGCATTCAAAACTGTATACACACAGGGTTTGTTTGTTTGTTTGTTTGTTAATCCACTAATCTACTACATCTGCTGTAGTCTGTAACCTATAGAAGGACCTGTAGTGAAACGACACCGGGTCAGGTGAGAGGCTTAGGGTGTGCACAGGAATTTCTTTAAAATCATGTTTCCTATATGGATCCAAATCCCAATACCTTGTGTTTTTTGCTAAGACTGTGTATAGCACAAAGGGGAAATTTTGTTGTATTATTGCTTCATATGGATACACACAGAAAGTAAGAAAATAGTGAAAAATGTCCTTT
This sequence comes from Istiophorus platypterus, assembly GCA_016859345.1. NCBI lineage: Eukaryota > Metazoa > Chordata > Actinopteri > Istiophoriformes > Istiophoridae > Istiophorus > Istiophorus platypterus. The sequence goes on from CM029115.1 coordinate 24,511,586, forward strand.
CAATTCCCCAAAGCCTGAGTAAATATTTTCCTAACTGCCTTCTTTTTTTTGTTTACAGCCACCAGTCTAAATCCCAGAAATATTTAGTTAATTATAGAAGAGGATGAAAAAAAAAACTATTACTAAATCATTTATTTGTTGCCGATTCAATTTCTATCAATTGAGCAATTGACTGAGTGTTTGAGCTCTTAACCAGTAGTTACTAGTTTTTCAATGTCTGGAAGAAACTCGAAAAGTGTATAAATCATATTTGGGGGTTGATAGGCAAATAACTTTACACTATAGTCCATTTAAAGTGTTTTTTTAATCTATATGTTATAGAAATTATTCATATTTCACAAACATTACACAGGAAGTCTCCAATATTTTAAAAATATATATTTTCCAAGACTTCTGTGGCCAATATATCACACAAACATAGTATTGATAAGCAACCGTCACTCTGGTAAGTCTGACCTGAGCTTTTCAACAGATGCGGCTCTTTGGACTGGCAAAACTGATGTGATATCTGTCACACTTATGAAACAAATAGGAAACATGATGCTTGTTAGGAGTTAGTCACACACTCCAGAGAGTTTGATACCTAAAGAGCTAATTCTAATTATTAAACGTCTTCTACTTTCTTGACTACATTACACCCAGGTTTAGTTGTTAATGCACAGAATACTATCAAGACTGAAATGGTATCATAGCGAGTAATGCGTTTTATCAAAGTAGTACATACCTACGCTGCCTTCTATAACAAGTCTATAGTCAAATTTGTGGGGGTTAGAGCTAATGCTTCGCTGTTTGTCTGTGTTGATGTTGTGCTTAGCTGTGAATGTTATAAGTGGATGGAGTGGGTATAATATACACACTGTTGTTAAACTGATCGTGAGGGGCTACTGAAAGTTAAGGCAAGTTTTTTGTTGTTGTTTTTTTTTTTTTTTTTTTAATTTAAATACTCCAGTGTAGATAGTGATTCTTTCACTTCTCCTCTTCTAAAGTTGAGACAGGTTTTGGGATCAAAAGAGGATTAAAAAAAAAAAAAAGATGTTGAGCTATGAGATATAACCCGGGTGGATTATTATTTTATGTATGTTACAGAAGAATTGGAGGTTTTCGCATCAGAGCGAGTATCTTGAAAAACTCCTGCTGGTCAACCTGATGCCACCCTGATTGCGAACCGGATGCCTACCGGTGTCTTTTATCAGAGTTCATTGCCCTTTTCTGTTTCTAGGCAGCGTTGGCCGTGATTCATCAGCCAAATATTCTTGATGAAAGCTGAAAGCTGCTTCTGATCAACAGTTTTCATGTCGTACAATCCCTCCCACTCCCTCAGCTTGGATGCCTGTGTTCACCACATTCAAACTGATAAAGATTTGACCAAAAGTCTATTATGTTTTGGGTTGTTTTTTTTTTTTTTTCTTTTTTTATGCATTGGTGAATCCTGTGGGAACTGGACACTTGAGCCCAACTGTCCCAGCAGCCGATCAATTAGTTGTTATTGACTGTTGTTTGTTTAATCAGTTGTTAGTGTCTACAGGCCTCTTCAATTATTTGTCATCAGATTCTGTATCTTATTTGCATTTTTTTTTTTATCAACCTCTCTGTAAATTTAATAATTGTGAATTAAAGTCATTAGTTCTTCAGGGTTTTTCTCCTTTTTGTTTATGATGGTAATTGAAGATTAAGTTTTAGCTTTAAAGTGCTAAAGGTTCAACATTTCGGGAAATATACTTATTTACCTTTTTTTACTTTCTTGCCAAGAGTTAGATGGTAAATGTGTACATATATCTTTAGTCAGAGAGCTGTTTGCTTAGATAGCATAAAGGCTGGAAACAAGAGGAAACAGCTAGCGTCGCTCTATCAAAATGTAACAAAATCTGCCAGCTACCGCCACTTTTACATGGATTAAACATATGATCTTTGTAGGCTACTTTATATTCAGGCTAAGTAGATGTGATGTTGACGATCTCTTCTTCTCCTCCCCCACCCCGCCCTTAGCGGTCAGTTTGCTGTGGTCAGGAGGTGTCGGCACAGGGGCACAGGCGTGGAGTATGCCGCCAAATTCATCAAGAAGCGGCGCAGCAAGTCCAGTCGACGAGGGGTGACAAGGGAGGACATCGAGCGTGAGGTGAACATTCTGAAGGAGATCCAACACCCGAACATCATCACACTGCATGAAGTCTTTGAAAACAAGGCGGAGGTCATCCTAATCCTGGAGCTGTGAGTGGTTTTGTCTTCTTCTTCTTCCTCTTCTTCTTCTTCCCGTAAACCCACCACAGCAGGGCAAATTGAAAATTTTATTCCAACTCCATAAGTAGCTGGATTTCCCATCATGCAACTCAATAGCATCCTTCATTAGCCCCTTCCTGTCCCATAAATCTGGTGCTTCCCTCAAGCGTTGCACCTCAAGTTTGTATTGGAGGCTTTTAGTTAAAGGATTTAAGTCTCATCCTCAAGCCAAGAAAACAATGAAGACATTGAACATTGGAAACTACCCTCAGAGCCACAGAGGACATTATACAGCTGTTTTCTTAGGCTAAGTAACACTCCTCATGAAGATTAAACTTAACTTCATGTATTAAGTGGCACTTTATAAAAAAAGAAAAAAAAAGCTTTTTATCTGTTTTTGTCTAGTTCTTTCTTCAGAGGATCCTCATAGCAAGTATTCATGATAGACTGGTTATAAACTTTGACGATAGCTGTAACCCACTTCTTTTCACAAGAACCAGTCAGACCAGTTTACCAGGTTATACTGGAAATTCAAAACACTGTAGGAAGACTGATGTTTACATTACAAGTATCCATTTGACACACTAATTCATAACAGGCATGAAAGAATGAAAAGCAGAATATTGTACACCTAATTACTAGGTCGCTTTTACAGCCAAGAGCAATGAGTGTAATGTTTGAGAGCTGCAGTTCCTGGACAACATTCCTGCCAAATGATCACATACGACAGAGTTGCAAGGAAGAAATAACAAGCGCAGAACAAGTCCGGGGCTGCAGTGCTGTTCATGTGTGAATAATAACTCCATGGTTCAGTACATCAAACTGGTAGAGCAGCTACAGCAAGAAATGAGTAGTTAATTTTCTTTAAGGTTCAATTAAATGCTTCAGAAGAGGATTCTTAAAAATGAACGAGGTCAGAAATGATCTTATTAAACATTATTAAGCAGATTTAATGATGTTTTAGTAGAGAAATACTCATGCGCTGGATATGGCTTTATAGCACTGGGACATTCTGGAAAATAACATATAGACAAACGGTGAACTCATCATTGCAGGCTGTCAGTATTTAAAATATGGCGCTTGTGAATTAACTCAGTGTTGAGTTCTTCCTCTCAAACATTCGTAAATTTATGCCTAAGTTTTATTCCCAAAATGTATAACAAGCGCTCCTGTCCCTCCAGACATTAACAGGAACCCTTCCCGCTCTGCTTTATGGGCTGTTAAGTTTTAGTTCCGGCCAGTAAAAGCACGCAAAAAAAAAAAAAAGGTCCAATTTCCACATAAAAATCCCCTGCAATTAGTTATCTGAATACTTTTGTGGGGAGAAATATGCCACTCATTTGCACAGTGCCCCCACCCTACCCCAACCGGCCCTCGGCAGCTTGGTCTTTTGTAAAATTGAGCAACACTGCACACCTTAAACCTCAGTGATATCGGCATTGAATTATGCTCTTCCATGTGGCGGCAATATCTGTTGAAGTGCTATTGAGTAAGGCATTATTCTTTCCAGGAAGAAATGTTTAATAGAAACAAAACATGTCTTTACGCCATTAGGTAGGGCAAATGTTTTCCATATTGCTCTGCTGGCTATTCGGTCTTTTTAATGCATTTTTGTCAGCAATTTTTTGTGTGTTAAACTCAGCCCTAATCTCTACACATCCTAAATCATAAGAGGTTGTAAAGACCGTAGAAGAAGCTTGTGGAGGGGGGGGGTATGCACGCTCAGGCTCAACCACCTCAGTTGTCGTACAAGGTGTCTCGGCTCATCAGCCTGGACCCTTAGAGCCTGTAAAGGACTGGCCCGTTATCTCTCCCGCTGTTGCCGCTGGCATCCATCCTGTACGTTGTTGCCGCTCCACCTCTCCACAGCACAAACTGAATCTCACACGTTCAGTCTCTGCTCCCGCTGATGGACGTTGCTCTCTTCCGCCCTGCATTGTTCGATTGTCGCAAGTTCGATTGAATCGGTGGTTTTTCGTAACTAACCTCCCACTGGACTCCGTTTTTATTACACTAAAGGAGCAAAGCACAAGTCTGTGATCAATTCTGGAGTCTTCATTAAACATGGTCCAGTGCTAGATTGCAAAATCAAAATATAGAGGTGATGGGACCTTATGCATTAAAAAGACTTATTTTTGAAAACTAATATTGCTCCTGTCTCGTTTCTGTAGAGACATTAATTTTCTTTTGCTAGTCTATCAAGGATGATCCAGCCAATTGATTCCCAGGCTTGTGTATCCCAGCTCTACCAGAAGGACAGGGCATCTGCAGGTCTGGAACAGTCTTAAAAAGCACTGAATTCAGTTCCCTCAAAAAAAAAAAAAAATGTATGAAACAGATATTATAAAAGACTTCAATTAAATTTACAAAGCCTTGAATATTTTTTTCTTGTCTGTCATGGAAAGTAACATTAAGTTATTACTTTTAACTGTTATGAGGTAGTTGCTAGGAAATAAATCAATTTATAATAGACAAGTAATGATTTTAGTAAAAACTTAAATTACAGTTTTACTTGTTAATCCATTCATCATTTTCTGCCTCTTATCTGGGTCCAGGCATGGATGGATTATGAGAGAGTTTGCCCATGGGCATAGACACAAGCAAAGTAAAAGCCCTCTTACCCCATCCATCTGGGGCCCCAGACAGAAGGGGCACAAACTTTGTATTTGTTTTGTATCTCTTTTTGGTCATGTAACATATTTGTGTTTGTTATATTTATTTTTGTTTTCTCTTTGAGGTTGTTTTGTGTCTCTTTTCGGCTGATTTACATCTCTTGGGTCGGTTTTTGTCTCTCTGTGGTCATTCATTTTCTCTTTGTGGGCATTTCATGTCTCCTAGTGGTTGTTCTTCCTTCCCTTTTGGGTGTTTTGTGTCTCTTTGTCATCGTTTTGTGTATCTTTGTAATTGTTTGTGTCTCTTTGTGGTTGTTTTATATGTCATGAGTTGTTTTGTGTCTCTTTGTGGTTGTGTTACAATTCTTTGTGGTTGTTTTGTTTCTTTTTGTTGGTGTTTTGTCTCTTTGTGGTTGTGGTACATCTCTTTGTGGTTGTTTGATTACTTGTTTTTGTCATTTTGTGACTTGTTTTTCATTATTCTTCAAACAGTATGACCATGGAAAGGTATTGAATCTCATTCGATGTGGATTTACAAAGGTCATGCATTCAATTCAGTGAACACTGTCAGTAGCTCAGAGTGCATCTTCACAGGGACTCTGCAGTCAAGCTTTGTTTTTAAGGAAGCTGTTGTCATTGCTATGTCAATCAAGCTGCGTTTATGTGGGTGTGTTACTATGAGGTACTAGTAGAAGAGCAAATATGAACTAATAAGTGTAACATGAAGGTTTATTAAAAGAGACACCACAGAGTAGTTGGACACAGCAGCCGTAATTTTCTCCTCTGTCTTGATGAATGTAAAATGACGACAATGACGCAAGGTATTTGGCTCAATGAGGGTGCTGGCCAATTTTTGATAGTCTAAAGCAGTACTTTGTGATTGAAGTAAAGCTGAGAGTGACTTTCTGTTTTTGCCAGAGCCCCCCAACCCCCACAGCGGCTCTGCCACTGCAGTAAAGTGTTGAAACAAAGGGACACTTTAAATTCTCTGCAGTGCCAAAGCAATCTGTTCTTGTAATGGAGCCACTAATTTTTATAGATCCATTAATCAACTCAGAATATGAACGTATGACTTATGAATCTGGGAGATTTTTTTAATCAGGCAGCCGATGACTCATTGTTAATACCAAGCTTGTGCTATAAATGCTGAATAGCCACAGAATTGAATTGAGAGTTTTGACAGGGTCTGAGACTGCAACTCACAATTTGCCAAATGCTGTGAGAACTTTTGAAAATTTAATAACCATTGTCCACTGGAGGAGATGGAACATTTTTGAGATGGTAACAGTATAATGCTTGTAATATGTACAATCTTTAATTAAGTGAATAATTTAAATTAAGTTGCGCTCAGTATAAATGACAAAAACCAGAACAATCTTCCTGGTTCTAGTCTTTTTACAGTTACATTCAATGCTGGTAGGCTGATGTAATGCTATTTTCCTTTCTTTTTTCTTTTTTTTTAGTTTTCAAACCCTATTCAGGTAAAACAACGAGTCACATTTGGACGATAAAAGTTTTTGGCTTCATGTTATGTTTTTGCCCTTTTGTCCTCCACATCCTCCCCTCCTCCAACTCCTCCAGCTGCGCTCTGGGTAAAAACAAACCATGACAGCAACTGTCCTTTGACCCCAAAACAACCAGCTGACCTGTAAGAAAAGAGGCCAAGGTGACGTGTTCGGGCAGAAACCTTCTTTCCTGCCTGTGAATGTGCGTTTACACCCTTTTTAAAGACCCCCCGAAGCAGATGATGAAATAAACACCCGTGATATGGAGTGGGTGTTCTGTGGGGGGAGGAGGAGGAGGAGGAGGAGGAGGAAGAGGTGGGGGTGGGGGTGGGGGTCCCAGCTGTGCAGCTGGTCCGGTGTTTCCTCCCTGAAGGGTGGAGTAGTGTGTGTGTGTGTGTGTTTGTGTGTATTTGTTGGGTTCTATTCCTGCAGAAGAGCTGAGGAAGGCATTAATGGGTGGTAATTTTTGTGCAGAAAAATTATTTTTTTGAGGATTTGAGTTAGATTTCATATAGAAATACAAGATAATGAAATGGTAGTAATGGTTGAATAAACATATATTGTGCTATGGAGAATTAGCTACTCAGATAAAGATAAAATTAATTTAACTGTGACATAAGGATCACTATGATTCTGCACATGCTTTGCAAGACAAGCAGGTGTTTATATATATGTGGAAGGCTGGATAAGAGTGGCTGTAATTATAGTTATCTGTGCTCTTCCTCTCTCTTCAGCTATCTCTATCGCACCGTGACTGTAATAAATCTGCTGCTTCCTCATTCCCGTGCCAAGCCCCCCCCCCCAATTTTTTTTCTTTTTTTTTCTACCTCTTATCCTCGCATCTCTCAGTGCTATTCCCGCTCGCTGCCACTTTCACTAGTCATTCAATAAGCGCTGAATCACACTGAGCTATTTATTAGAATGATATTCGGTCCTGATGTGAAATGGACCTCGCCAGACCTTTATAGGTCTGGATAGATAAAAAGTGGCAAAAAAAGCAAGTGCTGATGCTGATATTGAAACACTTCAATAGGGGATTTCATGAGAAACAATATGATTAAATCCTGTATATACCTCTGATGTAATCACCTCACTCAAAATGAGTTGAATTTAAGCCTCTCTCTTACATGATAATAAGTTAGATCTGTTTTCGAGCTGCAACAAGTAGTCGCTTGGTAGATTTAAATCAATCAGAGGCTATTTCGATAATCAAATAGATTTTTTTCCAAGAAGAAATGCAAAACATTTTCTTGTTTTAAGGGTCTTTAATGTGAAGATTTTATGCTTTTCTTTGTCATGCATGGTTAGTAAACCGAATACGTTTGGGTTCTGCACAGTCAGCCAAACAAAAAGGGACATTTGAAGTCATCATGTTGGAATGTTGGCAGTTTTTTGACATTTTATGGACAAAATGAATAGAGGTCTAATTGAGAAAATAATGCACCAATTAACCAGTTTAAAAGATAATCAGTAGCGGCAGCCCAGTTCTGCCTAATTAGCTGTGAGGCAAAAACTAGGCCAAACTGGTCTGGGTCAAAATGGGATTTCAAAAAGTTTTTTTATTCACAATATTTCATTATTTTTGTGCTGTAATTATGTTGATTTTGATAAACAGTGTTAAATTTCGTCTGATTAATATGTAAATGTCCCTCATGATTCAGCAATTTAAATTATTTACTTCTTCTTAAGATTTCTTAAGATTTGGACTTATTTAATTTTAATTTCACACATAACCCACTATTATTGTGAATGGAGCATTTTTCCACTGTTTCAACCTGACGCGAAGAACGCTGGTTAAAATCTACTTGGGACGTGTAAATCGTTTGGGCTCTAATGCGCCAGAATGATTAGATTACATCAGCTCAGCTCTGTTAAGCAGGGATTTGTAGCCGGCTCTGATCTGAGAGATCTCGTATTTTAATTCCCCCCTCCCTTCCTTTTTTTTTGTCCAGCGTGGCCGGCGGCGAGCTCTTTGACTTCCTGGCGGAGAAGGAGTCGCTGAGCGAGGAAGAAGCCACTCAGTTCCTAAAGCAGATCCTGGACGGAGTCTTCTACCTGCACTCCAAGCAAATCGCTCACTTTGACCTTAAGGTATGGCAGCACCTGGCTGATGTCTGGGCCTTTTTCCAGACTGGAGCACAGCAAGTAAAGGTTATGGTCCATTTCGTCTGCTGTGCAGTGACATACTGTAAATATAAGATGTGTTTTATTTCCATACTAGATACTAATGCCTAACAGGTCAGTATTGAGTATGTTGCATATTCACAATTAAGTATTAGAGCTGCAACGATTACTCAAATAATCAAACAGAAGATTAATTTTGAGAATTAATGATTCCAGCCATTTCCAAAATCTCTTTGCTGCTTCCCCCTCATCTTATTGTATTGTTGACGTGATGCTTAACTGAATATCTTAAGGTTCCGGACTTATGGGATTTTATGGTGGGAATTTTCAACATTTTTTCATCTTTTATGGACAAAATTGGAGCTGAAACAGTTAATTAGCTAATTATCAAAAACAAATGGGCAGCTATTTTGTCAATCAGTTAATTATGCCATTTTAACCCTAGCAAACTACCACATGTTTGCTGGTTCTAGTTCTCCAACATAAGGATTTGCTCCTTCTGTCTTATGTGATAATAAACATGGGTATGGGGGTGTTGTTTAGACAAAACAAGCCATCTGAATATTTTGAATTGGGCTATAGTTATTGTTAGTTGCAGCCCCCTAATAGATAAAAGTTTCCTCCAAAAAATAGGGAATACAAAATGTGATGCTGGAGACACAATTGCCTTACATACAGTATACAACAGGCCCTTTTTCACACCAGGTATTATAAGTTGTCATTGTAAGAGAAGCTCAGCTGTTACCAATAACATTAGTAATGGCTCTGTTCTATTCAAATGTCCCGGTGAGCCGTGACAGTGAGCCAGTATTAATTATACAAGGACCCTGGTAATGAAGTACCATATGATCTCCCTGATGTCCCAATGAACTGCCAGATGAAGGCGGTTCTGTTTAAATACGACTTTCTTTTTTAGGGTTGGATCAGTTCTACAGAGATGGTGATATCGGCCATCACTGTACTTATGTTGCTCAAGGGCTTAATATGTCAGACGGCACAGACTAATGAAGTCTGACTCAATCGTCGCCTTATGTGCAATTTTTATCTGAACTGAGGGAACAATATGATTTAAACGAAGCCATTCTTTTAAAACACTTCAAAAAAAAGATGCAAGTTTTGCAAAATCCTTAAACCTTGATGCCTCTACTGCATAGTTTAATTAATCAGTAAATCAAATTAATGCTCTTATGGTTGTGATTTTCATGTTGCAGAGCCGATCTGCGAGGAAGAGTTTTTTTTTTTAAGTGAGTCCTCTACAAGTGTGTGTATGGCATTGTGATTTAAGGCATTCAGGTTACGTGGGCGGGAGAGGTTTGCAAACCCACATTTGACATGGTTCGCCTTTCGAGTCCAGCAAAAGCACGAGCACATCAGTGTATATATGGCAGGGAATCAATCAAATCAATGAGCAGAGCCGGGGTTCGATTGCATTTCCTTCCCCCTGCCACCTGTTGCCACCGCTGCCTGCTGCCAATCTGCTCTGCGTTTCCTCCCTTCTGGCTCTTAGTCTTTGCTGACTTGAACAGACGAGGTTTGGAGGGAAGAAGGTTTTCCTCTAAAGGAGGCATTGTGTCCTCAGGAATTTCCGGCCTCTGTTGTCCAGCTTCGCTTGAAGCGCATCTCTGCCGTCTTTTTCTTCCCCCCACTTCCTCGAGAGGTCTTTTACTGGTGTTTTGCATGCGATTTCCATGACCGATGAGCCTCCTTCCTGACTGATTGTTCCTGGTTTTGTGTCTGACTCAGCTGCTCGCTCTCTTGCTTACACTTAGTTTCTGTCCTACAGTCGTGGAAAATTACTAAGTACCTAATTAGAAATCTGTATTAGTTTTGAAGTAATTGTACCTTACTTTTAGTACTATACTGTTGTACTTTACTTTCCATGCAACTACACATCTACTTGACTAAATATACTTTTTACTCTGCTACAGATACTTGATGGTTGCAGTTACTAGTTACTTTACAAATTAACTATTTACCTACAAAACATATGAAGAGCTTATAAAATATGATGCTTTGCTAAAGATTAAGCTACCCAACATAAATGTATATCTAGATTGATTTGATCAATCGACCGACAGAATATGAATTAGAAACTATTTTCTGAATTGTTTAATCGATTTCCGAAGCAAAATGATAACTTTGCAAATGTGAAGATTTGCTTGTGTTTCCAGTTTTTATCAGAATATTTTGTTGATTTTACCAAACACGGTGTCACCTTGGGATCGGGGGGTCTGTGATGAGCAATTCTCACTGCTTTTTAGTTGAAATATATACAGTGATAGTGTAATGAATACTACATAATTGCTTTTACTTTAATTCTTTAGGTACATTTTCCCGATTTATATCTACATGCTTAAAAAATAATTCCACGGCAGGACTTTTGCCTGCAACTAAGCATTTTTACAGCTCTGTATTCATACTTTGACCTAAGTAAAGGATCTGAATATGTTCTCCACCACTATCAATTTCCATACATTTGTTCTGTAATTTCTCTGTGAGCATCGTAACTGTTGGCCATGCACAGGTGGCTGATTACAGCTTAAAAAGAAACTAAAGAGGTTTGTCCTGTATAAAAAAAAAATAAAAAAAAAAAATCACTTCACCTGTCCCTGTTCACCTTGTCTCACCTTTTTTTTCCCAACTGTCTCTTCTCATTCTCTTCCTCTCCAGCCGGAGAATATCATGCTGCTGAACCGCTCAGTGCCTCACCCGCGTATCAAGATCATCGACTTTGGCCTGGCCCACAAGATGGATTTTGGCAATGATTTTAAAAACATCTTTGGAACACCGGAGTTTGTGGGTCAGTGTACAAATTGTGTATGTGTGTGTGTGTGTGTGTGGTTATGTGTTTTTTGTGTGCGCATCATTAAAAGCTTGTTTGTCCTCTCTTATCAGTTATTATCTTGTCTGGCATCTCTTTTACATTTCTGAGCTTGTGTTAAGTATGTATTCTCTTTTCATTTGCTGCTTTACAGACACACACCCACACACACACACACACACACACAGACTCACGTACACTCACACAAGCATACACTCACACACATACACTCACTGTACCGCCCTGTTTTTCTGGCTTTGTCCCAGGGGTTGAGTACTGTGAGAGCAGGTGCCAACTGTGCCATAGGGACTAAAGTGAGAGAGAGACCTGATAATAGACCATCAGTTATCAGAACTGCTCCCTCCTGCCAAAACACACTCACACACACTCACACACATACACACACATACACACACATACACACACATACACACACACACCAACCATCTACCCCTTTGCCCGGGGCAGCTGCCAACACTGTCAGTCTCCCTCCTGCCCGATGCCGGCGCCCACCAGCGGCAACATCCAGGCCAAAACCTGAGCCCGCTCCCAGTTCAGCAGGGCTGCGGCGGTCAAATGATCTAAATAAAGATCAGGTGGCAAAAACCAAAAATGGGTAGTATAGTTAATGCTGGAAAACAGGCCTATTAACTATGAAATTATAAGTAAATGCTGATTAACCCCTAAATAAAAGACATATTCCATTAATATTTACTTAAATCTTAATGTCACAGTCTGAAACCTTTATTGCACAGAATTCCTGTTAAAAAGGAATGTACTGTATTTCATTCATCTTGATTTAATTATTAACACGTCCGACGACCTGTAAAAAGAGAAAATAGAAATAACATTTCTTGCAAGTGTGATTTAAAACAACAACGCTGTGAACCCAGCTGATTTTGATAACATGCTCAAATAAAACCCATCACGATGGATAAATCAAGAGGGAGATACATAACTCAATAAGCAAAGGAAAATGAAATACCCAAAGAGAAATGAAATCAAAGGTATAGTGAAGTGTGTAGTTGTGTTAGCGTGGACCTGAATAGTAATTACCTTCTGTTTTTAATGTATTTGCCTCACAGCTCCAGAAGTAGTCAACTATGAGCCTTTGGGCCTTGAGGCAGACATGTGGTGAGTAAATAAAGACTCAATCTGCTCCTCAGTTTGAAATCATTCCTGTTTCTGAAAGGACATCTGCTGCTCAGTAATTTTTTTACGTTTCTTTTACATTATCGAACGTTTGACGCTGAGAAACCCTCTCTCCTCTCTCTCCGTCTCCCTCCAGGAGTGTCGGTGTGATAACCTACATCCTGTAAGTATCCGAGACGGCCGCAGTGGCAACGGATAGATTGTGCGAGACGCAAAATACGTTTAAAAGGGGTACGCCACCCCTCGCCTTTATGTTCGCATTTCCCCTACGAGCCCCCAAGGGCATCATCCCTCACTAAACACGACATCTCTGGAATGTTTATTGAGACGTTAGCAAGTTTAATGGTGGCTCTCTGACATCTCCGGTGTTGAACTGTCATAGCGTTGAAGCACACATACACTCTGAGGCACACGTACACTCTTTGTTGTGAATAATGTAACAGACTGCAGCCAGAACCACGGAGCGTATTAAAACTGTTTTGTTTTTTTTGTTTTTTTTCCCAGTGCGATATTCTTGTGAATGTTGTGCTGTTCGTTTCGTTCCAGCGGAGCAGCATATTGTTTTGCTGATCCAACTGTTTGGCTTTTTATTAACTATCTAATATCAGTGAGTCACTGTTGACCCACGATATAGAGTCTGCCTCTTCACCGCAGTTACATCAAACTAGAACATGCAATTATATTTTAGTTTATGCCATATTTTTTCTAGACTTCTTAACTTTTTTCTGCTGTTATTGCCATAAAATATAGTTAGGATTTTTTCGACCTGGGGTTTGTTTACCTATTTTCTCCTCTTGCCTGAACATGTTCCCCCTTTTATCACCCACTTCTCTATTGAGCTTTTCGTACTTTAATTTGTATGGGGTATTGCTCCGACAATCACACTCACACAACAGCACTGTCAGACCCCTTTGGGCAGCTGAGACGTTTCCTCTTAACACATCAAGAGTTGAACCGCGATGAGACCTGCTTTCATCTGATTATCCAATCATCCGATGCCTGTGAAGTTTGTATTTGACAGTTTTCAGTGTTATTCTTTCGAGTATATTTCAAACCAAAATGCAACCCAGTGGCTCTCAAAGTAAGATTTATAAGTCTTGGCTTCTTTAATTTTATTTTACTGTACAATTTTTTTTTACTGATTTTTACTGAAAGGTACCTGGGATTTGTAGAAAGAGCAGAGTAGTTTCAACCGATTTTCACCCAGTTTTTTAAACACATATCCAAAGAATGTTACATTTCCTGCTGCAAAAAGGCAATGTTCACAATTGGTTCCTTTCCTTCCTTTAACTGAAAATGAAGAGAACAGCTGTAAAAAAATGTAAATGAGCTGCTGTCCATAATGCCAACTAAAAAAACCACAAGGTTTAATGATTAAGTACAGTATCTGAGCTCCAACTGGCAAATTTGAAATCCTGATTATGTCCAGATTTTCTTCATATTTAATTTCTTAAATCTGACTTTGACCAGTTTTTCAATGTTCAAAATAAACAACAAGAAATTCCCAGATTTTTTTGAAACACGTTATTTGATAATGGTGATTATGATTATTATTAGACATTCGACATTTGAATCTTAAGAAGTCCCAGTCTATAGATACAGCTCACCCTTTCATGAAATCTGCATTCACCAAACTACTTCTGAGGCCGTTAAACTGATTTTACAACATTTCATCTGTACGTCTAATTTTCTGCTAATGCACTCAGCAAATTGATCTTTAAATCAAACAACCGACCAACTTCATCCTCCACAGCCAAAAGCTTTCACTTAGCCAACAAGATATGTCAGCACCGCTTAATTCAGTGGTGAGAGGAGAGCCGAGGCCCTCAGCTACCTCGTGATGGTACTCCGCTCTTTTATACCCAGCTCCAAAGCTTTCTGAGCTCCCACACACCTCCACCCTTCAGAGGGACACCTACACGAAGCCAAACACAAAATACTGGAGCACGAAAAACTGCACACTAAGTGCATTTGCCCACACGAACGTGTAGAACGTTCTCACCAACATACAGCGAAGTAAATAACGGCGATGTAAGGGTAAATGCCAACACACGTGTTATCTCATTATTACATAATAAGCTGCTACAAACGGGCCTGATTTTTTTGGAGAGAGAAATGTGTAGGTGCTGTCAGAATGATGCATCATTTGCCTCTATGTTACACAATGCTACGCATTTACAAATGCATCTGCACACACATGTGTACATGTACACACGATCTTTGTCCGTGGAGTCCACCCACTCGGCTGTCACAGCTCTGTCTGGAAGGGTAGAAAATCGGTCATGAGGTGCACCTTTTTAACACTTCACAAGACTTGCCCAGCCTCAGACAACATAGCCTGAAACTGTTGGGATAAATGTGGCGAATCAGCTATTGGTGATGCAACTTTCTGCTCTACTGGAAGACCTAATTTGGGCTATAGTTGTTAAGATGGTCATATTTCAGCATGGGAAAATCATGCGCTCTGCATTTCTCAAGGGTCTTGTTTGGGAGGCATTTTGGAAGAAACAGTGGATTAAAAACAGCCGTCACAAATCCCTGACTCAGCACTTTGCTGCTGCTTCTACTGCCTGCCCTCTTGAAGACTTGCTTTAATTACTCTGTCCTGAGCAGCTGCATCTCATTTATACATTTCCACTTAACGGGGGGACCCCCTCCCGCATATGTCTGTCCCAGCTTGCATGTTAATTAGTGGCTTCTGCTGGCGAGCTGGGGGGCCTCGGTGGAGAAGGGAAGGCCCTGGGGGGTTTGTCACTGGTTCCTGAGCGCCAGGAGGCTGAGATCTCCTCGCCATGCGTGACCGCTCAGTCCCCGAGTGTATCTGTGTCCTGCGCTGTGTCATCGTTTTGTCCATCAAAATGTGCTTGCCTCGCATATTGGAAATTCTGACGAACATGAAGTGCATTAACATGAAATATGGTCACTCCACTCAAACTCCTCACCTGTTTTTTGGAGCTGAGAGAGCCTGCCAGCAGGCTTTTCATGTGAGAGTGTTTGACTAACAAACACCGAAAAACCAAATACTTCAGGTTGATAGCAAGGTAATGAGTCACCATATGTTGCTATGAGGCTCTGTAAACACACTCCCCACATCAACCGTCACTAAGGTCTTTTTTTTCTGTTTTGTAGGCCAAAGCTAAACAGCGGCGGTTGAGTTACATTATGTGTTGGAACCAAAATCTAATCCATAAAACCCAAAGATATACAGTTATCAATAATAAAACAGAAAAGGAGGACATCCTTTTGATTGTTATAGTCTTGAACAACTGACTTTTAATTTTCTTTTTTCTTGTGGCAATTTTGCTTGTAAATGGCCTAAATGACTGAAATTGATTATCAAAACATAGTAGCTGCAACTAAATAATCAGTTACTAAGCTAATATTCCCCTCGACCTCGCTATTAACCTCTTTTCCCCTTCCCATAGCCTGAGCGGCGCGTCTCCTTTCCTGGGTGACAACAAGCAGGAGACGCTGGCCAATGTGTCGGCCGTTGACTACACATTTGATGAGGAGTTCTTCAGCAGCACCAGCATCCTGGCCAAAGACTTCATAGCAAAGCTCCTGGTCAAAGACCCAAAGTATGTAAAAATCTCACTGGTGGATTTTTTGAACCGTTAGATGAGAAATTTCTGTTTCATGTAGAGACATTGAAGCAATGTTTTATGCAGATGCTCTGATTCATAGTAACATCACAGCAGGAGCTTAAAGGAAGCAATTTTCTAGAGTCCAAGGTCTTCAAATCACCTGTTTTTATCAGGGCAACAGTCCAAACCTTCAAAAATATCCAATAACCAGTGATATGAAGCCGAGAAAAGCAGAATCCTCACATTTGAGAAGCTGGAACCAAAGACCTTTGATAACAAACAAAAGACCTTTGTGACCTCCGATATGGTTGTTTCTATTTTTATTTCTCCATCCAGCAGCTGCTTGTTTTGTTGTAGTATGTGGTAAGATTTGATTGGTAGATGACTTAAATGATTAATCAGTTGTCAAAATAGTTGGCAGTTTTTGGATTAATTGAATAATCCTCTAAGCACTAGAGTTATCGTATCAGTCATTGCAGACTTTCAGCTTAAATTGAAGAGTTCATTCTCAAAATTCCATACTGCAAGTTTAGATTGGGAAATTAATATATGAAGTTCATATCTCGATATAAACCTAAGACAAGACTCTCAGTTCAGGGACTTTGAATGGTAAAGTTAGCAGTTCTTGGCCGGTTAAAAGTAATGCTGTATCGCAAAAGAAATGTTCTGTCTCATCCCAATCTCTCTATAATTTCTGTCATAATTCAATTTGTATTACACGATTATAAAGCTCTTTGATTGCTTCCTTTTTCCAGATCCTAAAAGAAGTTGACAGGTAAATCGGGTGCAGGCTCTCTGCAGGCTTTCAAAATAAACCCCCCTCGTCTTCAGACAAAACTGTGATTGACTCTCCCTCACTGCCGATTAGCTCTGGCAACATCTGAATGGCTACAGCTGCACTTAAAAACAGCGACCGCCATCAGAGCTCTTTCTCCCACTCGTAATTACTCCCATTTCATCAGAACAATGGAGGGAGCGTGGGATGGGGGGGGTTAATATAGGTGGATAAATGTAAGTGTAGAGGTAACTTAACTCAGACGGGCTAAAGTAAGGAAGAGACAGTGAGGGGCGGGCATGGGTCGTTTAAGCAGACAGTTGGAGGAAAGAATAGCGCGACCTTACAAACTACAGACTGACAGGGCTTTAAGAAAAAATCCTCAACTGCTGCATCGAAGCGGCTTTTCATTAGGCAACGTCGTGAGCAGACATGGATCTGCTCAGCCGGCAGAAGGATTAAGTGAGACCCCAGTGGAGAAGACGCACATTGCTGTGCAACGACGTTCACTAGCGCGGTCACTGTCCGCCGTGATATCCCATCTCACATGGCACGTTTCCCAAAATACGGAAACGCTTAAGCTAACTTCTGTCATTAGAGTGAGGGTTTAGTGGGTTTTACTTGGACTTGGGTGTATGTGAGCACAGAATGTCACCAGTTAGAAAAACTGGGATGTTGCAGTAAAAGTGACGTGGACCAGGAGGAAGCGGCGAGACAACAGGGCCGCAGCAGCTTCTCTATTGGTTTTGCTGGTTCATGCTGAGCAAACAGAAACTCCTCTGGAACAATTCCTTTCTGTTTACACTGTTAGTCAACAGCAGTTTTTTTAAGGGAAGTGGTGTCTGCGCTTTCAACCGCATCAGTTTCCTCAAAGCCCATTTCTGCTTTTATCGAATGTCAGGTATTAACTAAATACTAATTATCGATCTCCCAAGCACTACCCTGTCAATAATGTTAGTTTAATATAACCTGTGCGCAGACAGAGTGCTGAGGTTATGTTTTTAAACATCTTCTCCAAATTGGGTATCATATCCGTTGAATAAATGTATCTTAGAAAGTAGTATACAAATTGTCATGTACATTGTTCCCTGCCCACTTGAATGTTTCCCAGTAGTTTCAATACCTTATTTGTGATTTTGTTAAACAGTAGTATGAAGACTTTCATAAAGGAAATAAGATGTTCAAGTTTTAACAAAGGTTGCTATAAGAGAAAGTTATTAGAATGAACTAAACAGTTCGTATAAACATAGAATCTAGTGGTGCTTTAATTTATAGGAATCGTTAATCCTTGTTTGACCTGTCACATTTATTAATTTGGAGGAATAGTTTGTCCTGTCACATTTATACTTTTCAGTAGAGCGGCAACTAACTTAAGGAATATTTTTCTTTTTCATTTAATCTAATTTTCTAATAGATATATGGTCTATAAAATGTCAGATAATAATTGAAATATGCTTATCACAGGTTACCAGAGTCCAAAGTTCCATCTTCAAATGTTAATATAATCCCTGTCTCTTTTGAGGTTTATGAAAGATGGGAATGATTCTACAGCAAGATGGAATATTTGGTATCCCACAGCTGTATAATGATTATACCTTTCCAGCTAAATGGAATGGGAGGAACAGAAGGATGGTTACGATAAGCAGTTAAATATCTTCTCTGTTTTTGCATGTATAACTAACTTTTTTTTCCTATTGAGTACAAACAGGAATGACCTAGCTGTCCCTAACGACCACTGATGCTCTTGAAGGGGAAAATAAATCATTTTAAAGAGGGAAAAAATATGCCCTCATCTATTTGTGGGATGTGGCATAAAAAAATCCAGTTACTTTTGACACACATTTTGATTTTGGGTCAAGACAGATGCAGGAACTGTTAAGAGAAATCTAATAGCATATTTATTATAGTATTTATTTATCTTTAACCACTGGCTGCAACATGATGGCATATTTTTTCCAATTTAAAATGAAAAATAACTGAAGTCAATTGATGGTTTGGTTAGAAATAAACTTTGCTATTATCACTGCGTGTCTGTGGCCATAGATAGTTGATGCTCATCAAAATGCTGTGTCACATCAAAAGCCTTGAATGAGACGGTTAACAATCAACTCTTGAACTTCTGGAAAATAGACACTCATTTTTATTTTTTCTGTGTCTACAGGAAGAGAATGACAATTCAGGACAGCCTTCAGCATCCCTGGATCAAGGTTGGACCCATTTGATATCTGATTGATGGCATCTCTGATTGATTTAAAACTAATCCTGGAGAATTCAAAATTCCTTTCCATTTCATTTGTGGCAGTGGTTGATATTTGAAACTGCTTGGATTCATGAGCTAAATGTTGCCAAGCCTAAACTAATTGATTCGGCACCAAATGAATCGTGTCATGAATATCCTCAAAAGCGTTTTCTGTCAGTACATTTTGTCGTGTTTGTCGTTTTCAAATCAGCCGAAAGACACCCAACAAGCGCTGAGCAGGAAGGAGTCAGCTGTCAACATGGAGAAGTTCAAGAAGTTTGCAGCTCGAAGAAAATGGAAAGTAAGCGCTCTTCTTCGACTCTCTCTCTCTCAACTTTTACACACTCAGGCTTGAGGAAAAGACAAATTTCCTGCGCAAAACAACAGAAGCTGCTTGGTAACTCAACACATCCTCAAGTCACTGCACTTTGAAAAAACCTCCTCAGATGTACTCCGATGTCACCAAAAGTCGCCGCAGGCTCACGGTTACCATCAGATTTACTGCCAGTGCTGCTTTTGGTGCCTGGTTACTTGTCTGCTTTGGTTCGTCACAGCCGACTCAGCTCCACTTCTCGGCCTTTGAGACTCTGAGATTCTTTTTGGTTCTGGCAGCGCTGTCATTCCACGTCTCCATCTTCCGCTCAGGCTGCCGCTCAGGAGTCTGGCATCCTGGCGGCCCCATGGCACGAGTTGACTTTTGAGTTTATTTATTTACGCATATAGAGACACTGACACCAAACCATGACAAGGCAGAGAGACATAAATATAGTTTTGTTTTTTGTTTTTTGTTTTTTTGTTTTTTAGGGGAGATTAGGAAATATCTCGCCATACATGCAGTAGTTAAAATCCAGCCACAATCGAGGCCATAATCTGTTGATTTTAAGTCCAAAAGACTGAGCAGATAGAACCCAAATCCAGACTAAGTTCTAGTGTAACAAAATCTGTAAACATATTTTCCTTTTCAGGTATAAAAGTACATTTATGTCCAACTTATTTGCTGTCTTACTGCTGATTGCAAGCATAACTCAATACTGAAGTCCTCAAAAAGGCATATATGAGATCATCAGTCATCCTCTAACACTTGTCCTCTGTCAATACCTTAAGCTAACATACATTGTGAATGTATGTTAGATCACCTGTATGCAAAACAAATAGAAGGACATTTTTTGGTTATGTGGTTTTATTCCAGAAGTTGTTTCACTTGCGAGTAGCAGCAGCAGCAGCAGCAGCAGCAGCACAAGGAATAGTAATCTTACCTTGAATAAAAATAACAAGTGCACTTCACACCTTGGTGTAGGATTTGCTTTTAGGGTTGTTGTTTTTTTTTCTTTAATGATTTATGTATTTTTGAGTTTGCAAAATCCTCTGATCGCCCCTCGAGGGAAGAATATATTGACCTACCAGTGCAAGGGCGATAGGTTACAAAAGACTGAACTGCAATGAGTCGAGTAACTGAAGTGAATTTAAATAAAGCAGGAAAAATTGCTTTATGTCCACACCTGCCTGTCGGTTCATAGTCACCTTGATAAGACTTAACTTTACTACTTTTTAAAAACTTGACCTGGTTTTTACTACTGCTTTTACCTTCGTTTTTAATGCATCTCTTATCATTTGTATTATTATTGTTTTTATTTCTTTTTAATTTTCTCTTTACCTTAACTATGGCATTTTATCTTTGTTTGGATTATTTTCTTAACTTTATTTTCATTCATTTTTATTATTATCACTTGCATCCTGTCCCTCATGTTTAATTAGTCTGTTCTTATGAATGTAATCTCTTTATTGTAAAGCACTTTGAACTGCTTTTCCTGTATGAAAATTGCGATATACATATAGTTTTTTTTATTATCATTATTATTGTTATTATTATTAACTTGTTCTAGCTCTTGATCCTCATTCACGTTTCATCTTCCTCCTCTCTTCCAGCAATCTGTCCGACTCATCTCCTTATGCAACCGCCTGTCCCGTTCTTTCCTGTCCAGGAGCAACATAAGCGTTGCCCGCAGCGATGACACGCTGGTAAGACTCCAGAAAGCTGCATTTTGTTTCTGTTTTTTTTCTCTGACAAAACATCTAAAAGAACATAAAAAGACAGTAAAAACACAAGAGGGTCAGGACTGTCTAAGTGATCATGATCCAGATTCATTAAGTTGATTGGTTTTGTGGCTTCAAGATTTTAAAGTGCACTTTAGAAGAAAAAAAAAACCTCTCCAGCATGAGGACATTTACAGTCTTATCCTATCTCTCATATTAGCCAAAATTTTAAAAAGTAATTGATAGTAGAGTTTCACTTTGCTTTTTATTTGAAGTGCATTAACTTATTAGGAACCCCAAGCTCTTAGCCACAGCGGTGGCATTTTTCAGTTGGACAATCTCGCCGAGGATCTCAAGCTCTCTCGAGTAATCGATCTTTTCCTCATTTCCTCAAGTGCCACAGGTCAGATGTTTTGCAGAACAGTAGGAATTTCCATGTGTGTGCGTGTGTTTGTGTGTGTAGCCTTAAAACCAGGCTGAGCTGGTAGGAATGTGCCCCCAGAGAGGGAAACTCTCGGGTTTTCCGTTAATGCACGAGTCGTTTCGTCTGTGTTTGCACACACACAACTGATGCATAAGAAGGATTTTGTGCTGTTTGTGCGTCAAAAAGTTGATACGGGCAAGCCTGAGAGATCTAAACACTGCAGCGGCTGTGAGAGGCTTAATCATTTACAAGGCATTAACAGCAGGCCGATGCGACTTCCTTGTGTAGCAGGTGAGCAGCCGGCAGGTACAAGTGGACATGTGCGTGATGCTGTGCCCCCTTTGGCTCACAAACGGAACCGCAGCCGCAGTGGATGTTTACAAGTTCAAGCTTCCCAATAGATAATCACTTTATTGGCTGAACAGTTTAAGGGTCAAGTGCCCTGCTTAAAGGCCTTACTCAGAGGTGGCTTTAAGTGCAGCCCCCCCCCCCTTCTGTAAATTTTCAGCTAAGAAGTTGTTTGTGGTCTGTGTTAGAGGTTCCATGTCAGAGGGTGAAAGATCACTCATCAGATTGAGAAAATATAAACACTGGGGCTACAACTACTGATTATTTTTATGATTAGTTGGAGGTCCTGCCGGTTTTGGAAATTATTACTGTAATTATTACTATCCCTGTTTTTTGTTTTTTGTCTATGAGTACCCCCGGACAATAAAACATCACTGTAAGCTAATGTTATGGCTAATTACTTCAACTTGTTTTCTATCAGTTCAGCCTGGCAGGTACTGTGATACCCACGCAACATAGAGAAGAAGTGTGAATCTGAGCTGTAGCAAAATCACATTTCAATTGCTGAATTCATCAAATTTTTAATCCCAGACACTAAAAGTTAAATCATTTCAGTCAATAAATGTTTTATCCGGTTTCTGCAAAGTGTGTTATCTTTAGTTGCTGCTGACTGGTTACAGCACATGCGACTGAATTTAAAGCTCACTGGGAGCAGTAATTACCCTCTCTCCTCACAATATGTTGTTTTTTGAACACAGTCCATCTTTGAACCAGACATTTTCCCAGTACGTAGTCTTTCATCTTTTGTACTGATGATACTACCTGGAAAGTTTAATGAAGTACTGACTGGCCGCTTTGCAATTCCACAGTGACATCTGCCCGTCAAAGGCCACCAAAGCAGTGACATCTAGTATTTCGCTTTATTTCCCATTTGCAAACATATAAAACAGGAAAATTGCCAAATTCTAATGACATTGACAGTTAATCAGATACCACACCTGCTGACAAATGTCACTCATTCTGTCTGATGGCTGCAACACGAAGCAATAGCAAGAGAAACTCATAGAGAAACTGATGACTGTGGGTTAAGATGTTAAGATGTTAAGTTAGCTTGCCATATGACCAAATGTTTATTTTCCAGTTGCCAAGGTCTCTCCTTGTGTTTTTTGAGATCATATTTCTAATGTGGAAGCTGTTCTCCAGGACCAGAGGTCTTACATAAGTGAGTCATCACATCATCACATCTTTCGATCAGCGATGCCTCTCACTTTTGTGGATGTTTTCCCTCTTGTGGTGGAGAGACTTCTTGAGTGGCCACATAAGCCCACTCTTGAAATTGTGTGCAAGGAGAAAAAAAATATAAACAGGCAATGCATCTTCATCCTGTGTCATGAATTGGCATTTACACAAGGTGAAAAAAAAATCCCAAACATCTGTGTTAACAGCGAGTCCCCAGCAGTCGGTCTGCTGCTTATACACGTTTTGGTCGTGTTCACTAACCTCGGCGGCGGTTTAGTCACGGCTCCCCCAGCCGGGGAGGTTGTGTTGAGGAATGTGGCTGGAGTATCACGCTTGGCCGAACAAATGCCACATCGGCCTTGTCTCCTCCCTCCCCTGCCCCCTTTCCTCCTCCTCACCTCCCTGCCTTTCCTGCTCCTCGTCTCTTTGTGCAGTGAAGCATCGCAGGTCAGTTCTGTGCTGCACAGCTGACTCTGGCTGAAGGTTATTGGGTCACATGTCATACACAGGGGGCGGCGGGGGGCTGGGGGTCTTGATACATTTTGAAATTAAACATTTTTTTCTTCTGGGTTGTTTTTTTTCCTGTTTCTTTTCTGAGCATATTCATGTCTGAAAAAAAGATGAAAGAGAGAATTCCAAGGATTAGAGCATCCTTTGAACGTTAGAGGAGTAACCATGGGTCTCTCCTGTTTAGGATGAGGAAGACTCCTTTGTGATGAAGGCCATCATCCATGCCATAAATGACGACAATGTGCCCGGCCTGCAGCATCTGCTCGGCTCCTTAAACAGTTACGACGTCAACCAGCCCAACAAGGTGACTCACACATACACACACACACACACACACACACACACAAACTAGTTCAGTGTCACCACCAAGGCAGCTCATTGGTCGAGGATCTCGTAACCATGTGTATTCACGTTACACCCTGAACCGAAGCATAGCGGTCTGTTTTTCTGATTGCAACGTGATATCAGAAAGTTTACATAACAGAAGCTGCTGTTTTCTTTGTCTGACTGGTGTTTGTGTGGATGAAGACTGAAACCATGATGGAGATATGGATTATTTCTTATGTGTCTGGTTCTTCCAACCTCCTATGGAAACAAAATAGAACAAAACAAAGAAGATAAAGAGAAAATGAGAGAAAAATCAGACCTTTTAGGTACTTAAAAAAAGTACAGATGATATTTGTATATAACAAAAACTTGCATCTGGGACAGTCACATATTTTAAGTCATTTTACGTTCTTTGCTTGACACTCAAAAGTGGTCCCCAAAATCTTAGAGAATTTGTCACCAAAGTCTGGTCTGTCATAGCACTATACTCCCAGTGTCCAACCACTGTTTGAAAACAGTTGAAGAGACAGATATTGAAGTTTCTCATGCTGTTTCTACATTTAATAGCAACTATAAAGAAAATCATTACTACCCAAAAAAATTAGGTTGTCACCTACGAGGTAACTCCCTTATTGCAAATGAAAGAAAATCCGTAAAAAGATGTAGAGGTGGAGACAAAATGGATGATTGAGGGCAAGGACAGGGCTAAAACAGACCATAGATATGAAGACTTGTGGGGAAAAAAAGGAAATATAAGGAATAATTGGAAAACAAACACTCAGGTGCCAGTTTTTTTTACATAGAATAAAGCAATAATTCCTACCTCGATGAAAGTTATAACTATTTTAGAGCGGTCGTTTTGGAGGATGTAGTATGTGGTGCTGTTGAACATTATTGCACAATCCTAACAGGTGTTTCTATTACTTCGACCAACCCATTTATCTCACTAAGGGTAGGCTGAATGGCAGAAATGCTGCTCTAATGCAAAAACAGTTCACCAACCCCAGAGTGCCTCCTCCAGAATGATCACGTCTCTAAAACAGTTTCAACAAAAACTCAACCTTTTAACCTTCATGAGGGAGGATTTATTGCAGGGCTTTTGTATTAGACTGCATTAGTATCAGCCAGGCATTCCTAATAAACTGAAAGCTGAGTGCACACATACTTTTATACAGACTTTTATAGTTTTTATTTGATAAATGGGTAAAATGTATTTGTATGTATAGAAAATGAGGGGTAAAACTAGAAAGAAAAGACAATTACAGATGTGTCGCCTTGTTTAAAAAAGAAAAAGGCTGAAATTATATATATTTTAGTTCAGAGAAAAGCTTAGCTGTTTGAGCTTTAACACCTGATGGTCAGGCACATATCCTGGCTCAAGACCACCCCATCTTCACTCTGCTACATGGCTTGTTGACAGCTGATAGCCGATGGAGGAACTTGTTGTTATTGAGCTCAGTGAAGTGTGGAAGAAAAAAAAAGTGTAAAAGAAATGGGAAGGGAGAAAAGGGGAGGGATGATGAGAATACAGAAATGTGAGGAGAAGAGGAGGAGGAGGAGGAGGAGAATAATATAGTTGGAGCCCGAGACAGGGAGAGAATATAAAAAATGCAGAAGAAAAAAAATATCAATTACAGCCGCTAATTGCCCGATTTCTGACTTTGTTCTATGTATGAGCTCAGCAACTGGTTCAGAAAAGGTTGTCGGTTTTCTCCCGTCTTTTTTTCCCTTACCTCAGTCAGTATTTCCATCACCGTGCAGACACCGTATCACACACACAAGGAGTCGATACTAGTCTAATACCTGAGATTTGCCCATCCACATTCATTTTCCCTAAAAGGTTTAACTTTTTCAGAACCTGTGAGGAAAAACAAACCACCTTCTCCTGATTTTCGCTGTCAGGTTGAGTTTTAAGGCACCATTTTAACCATGTATTAAAGATACATAATATCACAAGGTCACTGAATGCTTGGAATGAGATTATTATTATTATTATTATTATTATTATTATTATTATTATTATTATTATTGTGTGTGTGTTATAGCACGGGACGCCTCCCCTCCTGATCGCAGCCGGCTGTGGCAACATCCAGATCATCGAGGTGCTGATGAGAAAAGGTGCAGAGATCCAGGCCCACGACAAGGTAAAGGCTCACCTGTTCAGTCTGATCGGTCTGGTTCTGACGGCCAGAACCAGGCAGACGGGCTAGAGGCTTCAGAGCTGCAGTAGTGGAGGCTGAAGAATGTGGCCATCTATGCTGTTATACTATAAATATACCAATGAACTCATTGCACTCAGCTGTGCTGCACAAAGAACTTGTAGAGAATATCATAAGTTACTCTGATGATTTTTTTTTTCTTAATATTCAGAAAAGGCCCTGTAGATAGAGAGATCCATCTGTACATGATGGCACAGCTTCATACTTCAAACATTTTCACCAAATAAGAACAAAAAAAAGCATATCTCAACAGATAAGACTAACCCCAACATTGTTGTCACTGTTATGTGTTTATGGGGCTAGGCAATAATTTAATATTAATTAACTTTCAGTGGAATCTTATTTCGATTATGATCTGTTGTTACTTCCCTGCTCAGCTAGAATTAATTGTTGCCACGTTCTGATGTACTGTGCAGTATGGGTATTAGCGTTAGCAATATTAGCAGATGATTTACCCGTTAACATTTGTGCTTCCATATTCACCTATACTCATTCAGGCACCAATTGTTTTTAGTGCCACAGTGTCCCTGGCCCCATGTTACCTGACATAAGAATTCAAATGAGTTCCAAACATTTGGTTATACAGATTTCAATTTAGGAAAAAAAGCAACTGTATTGGATGAGTGTAAGTACTTGAACTTGCAATTGGTAGGAAAAAGCTGGATTGTTGTGTCTCTGATTTTCTGCTCTAGACACGGTTGTTACATAGAAATTTACATTTTTTTTTTTACTCACTCTGCTAAATTTGGCCTGGAATAAATTATTACCAAGTATTTAGGGTATAAAACATGAGTGTGCTGCGTTCCATCATTGGCATATTGTCACTGTTTTCAAGCGGAATCAGTTTTAAACAGTCACCATTACCTGACAGTCCACTGTAACAACAACATGCACGTGCAGCTCTAAATGCAGGATGTTGGCACATCCTCAGAGTATCCCCAGGTTGTTTGACAGAACATGTGCTGTGCAATATTTCAGAAGGATGCGTTCGTATCATCGGGCTGCAGACACAGTCCCAGAGAGCCTGATTTTTGTAGTAAAGGTCGATGATAAATCCTGGAATTTTTCTCCCCTTCTGGATCCCTCAGAGCGGAGCCAATGCCGTCTACTACGCAGCGCGACACGGCCACGTCGGGACCCTGAAGTTCCTCCATGAAAAGAAATGCTCTCTGGATGTCCAAGATAAGGTGAATCGAGTGCCACGCTTCCCCTCTCCCCTCCTGTCTCACACTCACCCATTCAAGCACATACACACACACACACACACACACACGTACATAAACACACATTCTTGCTAGTACCAAACACACTGTTATCTGTCAGCATTACTAATACACTCCTACATCATTAACCCTCCTGAGAAGCTTTACTGTGATTCTCCAAAATGCCCAAGAACACACACGCACACAGACAGATATACACACAAACACATACACACACGTTTACATTCACATTCACATGTTCACGCTCACCAATGTATGCCCTTGAGGAGAAAACCAGTTACTCTGGCCTTTTATCAGCTCATTTGCTATCGCAATAGAAGCAGTTCTTGCTGAGAGAGATGAGGTGGGTGACTGTGTGTGACTGTGTGTGACTGTGTGTGACTGTGTGTGTCTGTGTGTGATAGTGTGTGTCAGTGTGTTTTCCATCGATGCCGGTCTGCCCTCAATCACAGAGCTTCCTCAGTGAGATGCAATCCCAAAAAGCGTTTTTCCAATCTCTTCGATCATATTCGCCCAGCTGGTGGTGTCCTCTCCTGTCCGCGGCCGAGCAGGGCCTGGTCCAGATCTTATCAGCGCTCCAGGCACTTTTCCTGATTATATCCAGTTCCTGTCCAGGGATCATTAAAGTTTCATCTTCCTTTATTACACCGTAACCCTGAATTACAAGCTGCCTGTGTGTCTGTGCATAACCAAATAATTGTATTGTGAAGAAAAGGAAAGCCACAAGACCTTTAAAAATCTTGCTGGATCTTTCCATCTTAGCTGTGTTAGTGTATGATCCCCCTAATTTAACAGATCTGTAAAGCCCCCCGCCCTCAACATAAATCCATTAGAAGTTATTTTAAGGGAACAAAGTGTCTTGGGTGTCATTTGACAAAAGCAGTGTCTCTGCTAATGAGCTTCTGCTCTGACTGGCAAACACAGTGTTAGAGTCTGATGGATCAGTTTCTAGTGAGTCCACTGTCTGCATACACAGGACTGTAGAATATAGATGTCTTGTTTAAATGCGAGTTAACACAAAATTGCAAACTCAGAGGAAATGGCATGACATAACAGGAAATAGTTCATTGAAGTTATTTCATACCTCATAGCACCAAAGTCAATTTTTTTTCATATGTAATCATTTATGTGCAAAAAACCACATGATTTTCATAATTTTCTTCTTCCCTTTCTATTTTCCTGCAGTCCGGAGAGACGGCTCTTCATGTGGCGGCTCGCTATGGCAACGTAGATGTGGTGAGCTACCTGTGCAGCATCCGGGCCAACCCAGACCTGGCCGACAGGGTAAGCACATGCAAGAAGATTACATAAGCATCTGGAATAATGGGCTAGGGTTTACTAGAGAGACCCTTCTTCAGCCAAAGGACACGGGTTTTATTCTCTCTCGCTCTACGTTTCCCTCTCCAGGAACAGGAGACCCCGCTGCATTGCGCTGCTTGGCATGGATACTCAGCGGTGGCCCGGGCGCTCTGCCAGACCGGCTGCCACGTGGATGCGAAGAACCGTGAGGGTGAGAGCCCGCTGCTGACGGCCTCTGCTCGAGGCTTCGTGGACATCGTGGAGTGCCTGGTGGAGCACAGGGCTGATCTGGAGGCGACTGACAAGGTGACTAGCCCTGAACACGCTTCTAATAGATGCAGGATTTAGCTCAACATTCAGTGACGATGCGTACTTTGTGTGTGTGTGTGTGTGTGTGTGTGTGTGTGTGTGTGTGTGTGTTTGTTTGTTTGTTTGTTTGTTTGTTTGTTTGTTTGTCTCCAGGACGGCCACACAGCACTCCACCTGGCCGTGCGGAGGTGTCAGGTGGAGGTGGTCCGCTGCCTCCTCAGGCACCGCTGCCACCTGGACCAGCAGGATCGCCACGGTAACACACCGCTGCACATCGCCTGTAAGGATGGAAACCTGCCTGTTGTCATGGCAATCTGCAATGCCAAGGCCAGCCTCGACCTCCCCAACAAGGTGAAGACAACTGCTTCCCACCACACACTTTTTTTTTTTTCTTTTTTCTTTTTTGACTGATATGAGGCTAAAATTTCAGCCTCGGTTAAAGGGAGTGTTAGCAAATATGAGGGAAAAAAAAATCACTTAACACTATCTATCTATTTAGAATTAGAGATGTCGATCTCTGAGATTTCTGCCTTTCAACCCAAAGCAAGGGAGATGAGCAAGAACTTTTTTCTTTAGTAAAGGACAGGAGAGTGCTTTTAATGATGTCTGTAGATTAAAGTGGCTTCAGGAATTCAGACCCCCTCACCTTTTGCTATAGATTTAATCTTTAATTGATAAAGTGGTGAACTGAACTGATTAGGCATGATTTAGAAAGGGACATACATGAGAGTCCCACAAACCACATGGTGTATGTCAGGACAGAATGCAAGCCTTGAAGTCCAGGGAACTCCCACTGGCCCCTTACAATAAAACTGTGGCTAGACATAGATCAGAGCAACAGTATAAAACCATTTCTAAAGCTCTGAGTGATCCCAGTGGCACACTGGCCTCAATAATTGTTAAATGGAAGAAGTTTAAAAACCACCCGGACTCCAGCCAAACCGAGTAACCGGGCAAGAGGGGCCTCGGTCGCGGAGCCGATCCAGGAGACGGTGGACAGTCGACGGTCACGAATCCCTTAAATCCCCGGACACATGAGAACCAAAACTATCTGTGAAGAGCTCGAAAGCGACTCGCTCTTCGCGGGAACAGTTTGGGATTTGGCTCAGGTTGCAGCTCAAGTGTCCATGTATCCAAGTGTCCATGTGGCAAATCAGAGGCCAAATAGAGGTGACATGGGAAAGCAAACCTATTACAGGATTTTCTGTAAGTGCAAATACACGCAGCGGCAGGATTTTTGCTGTGTGATCCCATCTGATCTAGACCGAGCTCATAAATCTGGCGTTCAGTGTATCGCTTGTATATTGTGGTAGTAATTGAAATATAGAACTTAATTAAACTGACCTTTAACATCAGTTTCAATTAACTTCTTGAGGTTTTTTTTATTGGACCAGAAAATGCTCTTTACCCTGATATCTGCTGACAGCCTTTTTTTTTTCTTTTTTTTTTCTTTTTTTTTAAACTTACCAGGGCAAACTTGTCTCTCACGTACCTGATTTATATTTTGACTGAAGATCCCATCTTGATTTGTCTCTGACTTCCACTCATGTTTCTGCCTGCAGTGATTCCACATTCTGTCTCGACACCACGCATATCATCCATTTTAATGTTTTCGTTTTTTCGTTTCTTTTGGTGGGACTGCTTTTCTCAGCCACTGCGACTGTAGACCTTTCAGGTTTTATTTATTTTTCCTTTTTTGCATATAGAAACATATTTTTCCCAGCATAGTTCAGGGAAGTGAATTGCATCAGTAACAGACAGCACTGTCAGAGACACTGTTATTTATTCATTTTTTTTTAGTTTCAGCTGTTTTTCTTTTTTTTTATAAAGCTTATCCAAAGCAGGGTGTCACACATTGCTGGATTTGTCTTCACTGTCATCTATGTATGTGTATGTGGGGGACTGGGGGGGCTGGAATTTAAAGGGCCTCCCGTTTTGTTTAATACAAACAAACAGGATTAATGCTTCCTTTTTGGGTTGTTGATTTTTTTTTTTGTTTTGTTTCTTTTTTTCTTCGATTGAAATTCTGCTTTCAAGGATGTTTTTTTTTTTTTCCCTTGTTTTTCCCCTGTAGCGGTTGTTGATATTTTCCAAAGCTTCTCTTTTGTCTTCCAGCAGAGAAAACATCTTTGTTATGTTTCAGTATGTTTAAGAAGAAGAGAAAAAAAAAGCTTTTAAAGGAGTGTGTCAGTATTTCAGGATCTCTACATACATTATGGTGAAAGATAGTGATGTAATAAGACACTGCACTTATTAGGGTAACTACAGTTGTTTTCAGAGTGCAATGAACATGATACCGACCCAAAAGAAAAAAATGCTGGTGCCTTACAACTACGGTAACTGCTTTGGTGTTTTGTTTTGTTACTTTTTATAAATTTAGCTGTTTACTGTTTGTTTAAGGGAACACAAAACATCCTGAGAAGTAATTTTACTATAAATCTAACAGGACTGTTCAGGATATTTAGAATACTTAGGATCAGTATAATTGACTATTCAGTTTTTTTTTTTGTTTTTTTTTTTTTTTGCTGCTTATCCGACGTTACAGTGGCAGCAGGTCAAGTAGAAGTATGACCATATTACATTTCCATCCTACAAACACTGAGTCTCAGACTTTGACAGAGCGGACGTGCACGGTCAGACAATTGAAACACTGATGAAGTTTTGTTTTTGTGTAAATTGAGTTCTTATCTGGTATTATCACGCCACCAGATTATAAACTGCAGCATCGCTGTCCTACCCTGTTTGCAGTTTGCACTCAATATTTATTTACTGTTGGCATCAGGGCCTTGAAATCGAATTTTTCCAGGGCCGAGTGCGGCCTAGTTTTGCTTAACAATGATGATCTTCAAGCATAAGTTGTAACTAAGGGTCTGTGAGAGTCCATGTGACATTTATCTTTTTTCATCTTTCTATTTCTGTGAGGATGTACGTGCCAACAAAAGTGTAAACACGCCTATTGACATAGACAACCAGCGTGGTGTAAACAGAACCGCATGCTCATCCATTTTCCGTGTCCAGGGCTGGACATGGGCCAGTCCACGTTGATATGGCTTTATCTCTTAGGGTCCAGCATGCAGACCTTTCTCAGATGTAGGGTGAGATGACAGAATCCACATCTTCCAGCTTCTCCCGCTGAGCCTTAATCCGTTTTTCTTCTTCCGCTCCTAATAAAACCTTATAAAATAGACTGCTGAGTAACTTCTGTGTCGTTCCAGCCTTTGCAATTTTTTTGCTTTGGTTTTGTTTTTGTTTTTTGTTTTTTTTACATAACAGCCTGAAGATTTGGGACCAAAAACCTTTTTGAATCGTTTGTAGGAAAATACATTATTGAAGGCAAGACCAACCATGTCTAGTACGTTGTTGTTCCTTTTTTATTTTTATTTTTTTACCCCACCATTAATCACCCTCCATTTACTGGAAACTCTCTCCTCCTTTTCTCTTTATATCCAGTCTGGCAGAACTCCGCTTCACCTGGCTGCGAACAACGGCAGCCTGGAGGTGGTCCGTCACCTCTGCCTGGCTGGAGCCAACATCGACGTCGTCACCAATGTAAGTCGCCGCTGCTTCCTTCTTCTTTTTTCGTCATTTTCCCTTCCCTTTACGGCTTAATATACCATTATTACACACTGCATTATGACTATAACTTATCTCAGGCACTGCAAGTACATGTGAAAACACATTTTTCTCACCCTTTCAGTAAAATCCAAAGTGGCCTCTTGGCATTTTGATTAATTATCCTGTATCAGCTGGCACGTTCTCACAGTGGAGCTGAATGAATTAGCATGTTTAGAGGATTTGCTACCATGACAGATTGGACTCGTCGTTGGAGGCATGTCGTCATGGTTCAGCGAAATGGACGAATAACACAAATGACATAGCTCCCATAACATAAAAATATAAAACACATACTGTGTCTGTCTGTTCATATAATGGCTTATTTGTATAGCAAGTGGTTCATTTTCTGCTTGACCTGCAGAGCGAGCCACTGCTCGCCTCTTACGCACATGTGCTTAACGCAAGTAGAAGAGCTGACAGCAGCTTTCTGACTTAAACAGGATTTTATCTGCAGAAATTCATTATAAAACTTTGCTCCTGAGACAAAGCTGCGCCACCTTTTTCCTACAAACTGCCTCTCTGGGTTTTTATCGCCGAGATTGATTTAACCTCTTGAACCCCGATGGTTGCCTTTAGCTTATCCCCTTTTCCCCTTTGAGCAGCTTTGGTTTTAACAAAGCACCCATTTCGTTCACAGTATAACAAAGTAAACATAAAATATGCGTCATGAAAATAGTGAGTGAGACAGTTTTCCCGAATTAATGTAAGTCTAGGAAATAAAAACTGTTCCCAAATTGTAAACTCTGATTATAGGTAATTTCCTAATTATACTGATGTTGTCTTCTGCTTTTTATTTTTTTCAATTTTTTGAATTAGACTCTTAATTTTCGAATAAAGTAGCTGAAAATATATGCATATCACTATGTTAAAGAGACAATTTTCTGAGAATGTTATTTGAGGTTATAAATGCCTAACCCGAAGTTCATCTGAGTGTTGATTTCTAGGAGGAACTTCCCTGAAAGAACGGCTCAATTAAGTCGAAGTAAATATATATTTAATTTTCATTTTTTGCTACATACCTTATTCTTTAGATATATTGTTAATTGTTTGCTTACCTGAGGAAAATTTCACATTTTTGCAGGTTCATCTGAACCTTCTTGCACTGACAAAGAGACTCTGAAGGTTAGACCAGCAATACAGTTCAATTAGTTGATGAGTGAAACAACTGACCTCTGCATCTCTTTTCCATATAATTTTTACCATATTACTTAGTTCTTGGAGTTTAATATCAGGACAAAAATATTCAGGATATATATTTTAAATTAAGTGCATCCATATTCTCATTGTTATATCTGTATAGTTTTTGTGTATTTTATGTTAGAAGCTAAATTCAGATTATAATGCAAGGTTACAATAAGAGTTTTGTTGGGTTCATCTTCATTAAAAGGTACCATGAAGTAGTAACTCATAAACAAAAGGACATATTGATTGATCCTGTGTCTTAAAGAAAACTCTTGTATCTCATGGCTTCATGACTGAGTTGCATCTGCAGAGGCTGAACAGTAGGTTGAGATGCTGAGGGCTCCGACAGCCAAAAGCCGAGAGCTTTTATCAAACCTACCAGAATCAAATAAAGAGCCGACTTGGTACGAGGAGCTGGAGACCCACATCAAGCCTTTTTTTTTTTTATCTGGATGTGAGTGTGTTTGACCTCAGAGATGGGCGCGAGTCCACGTACAGTGATCTTTAAATGCTGCTCACAAAAATCTGTTTTTTTTAGCTGCACCATGCGCTCACCTTGCTGCAAGGGGAGAAGCTGTGCATGTTCAAAATCCTCGACTGTCGGCTAACATTGCTCCAGGCTTTTTTTTAAAATGGAGGGACCCGAATCCTGACTGACTTTTAACCACATTCAGTGAGAAAAAAGACAATAGTTTTTTGTTTTCCTTTTTTTTGTTCTAGTTTGTCTCTAGTTCTAGTTCTAGTTTTTATGTTTCTGCCCTACATGTTAAAGGGTATTTCATCTTTAACTAAGAGTTATATCTGGAACTGAATTTATTCACTTTCTTGACAGTGTAAGTGTTTTATTAATTTTTTTTATATATTAGGTTTGAAACCATGAGACGCTTGAAGTCTTTTTGAAAACTTAATGATAATTTTTAATCTGTAAAATCATCTAAAGCTTCTCATGAGGAGCACATGATTTCAGACACCAGATAAGGGATAGAAGTCGATACAATTCCTATAGCAATCAAACATTAAAATGAGCCTTTCTTCATAGAAATAAAGAACTATTTCTGTTTATTTCTTGAGCAGAAATTAAATAGTAGTTGTGGCACATGCACAAGTTTGGGTACCTTGCTAAATCAGAATTTAGTGACCTTCCCTGTGCCGACTGTGACTCATGGGGTGGAAATATTCTACAACCAGTGGCATAGGAATCATTGAATGGGTAGAGGCAAAAAAATGTATTCCACTAAATATGGGCAAATTCTGGATGCAAACTGCAGTCAATCAAGAACCTAAGACTGAAACTAGGCTGGTGTCCATGACAGGACAATGGTCCGAAGGAGACCCCAAAATCCACCGTGAACCAATCCAGGAAACACAAGCTAGAGCTATTGGAACAGCCCTCAGAGTCCACCTGACCTGAACCTGAAACTCTGTAGGTAGATCTCAAACTCGCTGTGGATACAAGATAAAAGAAGGATCTCAGAGTTTGAAGTTATCGATAGGAAGAATGGATGAAAATTCCTAGAACAGGAAGACTCTTAGCAGGCTACAAAATGTGTTTTCAAGCAGTGAAATCAGCCAGTGTCACTTGATCCTCTGCACACCAGCAGAGACTGAACCTTTATTACTTACTTCATTTTCCTCATCCAACATGGGATATGAGGCCACAGAGCTCCTTAGATCTTCCCTTGTCCTCTGCAACATATTGAGCCTCCCCGGAAGTTAAGTTCATCGTAGCTCGTCTGTCACAGTTCTGCATCACATCATTTGCAGTCCTTCAGGTCTGGATGCAGTCAGTTTCCATTTGAATCCCACGATGTTCGTCATCTAGGTTTTTTCCCGGACAGGCATCCATTGTCAGACGCCTCTGTGCTTTTCATAATCATCCTTTGTTTCCTGCCGGCATTTTGACCTGTATAACATTCTGGACTTGATGTTGTTGCTATAAAGATAGATCTTTTGTTTTCAGCCTGTGTCAGTTGGATTTCCAGATGTCGAATAGTTGGGAAAATGAACCTTGGACTTTCCTCAGCCTTCCTTTGATGCTCCATTATGAGTTGCACAAAAGCATTCCTTTCACATCTTTGGAATCCAAATTTTCAGGAGCATTTTGTGTAAAAACCTGCAGACAATCTTTACACTTTACATTAAAGTAGTCGAGCCACAAAACCCAAAGACCCAATTCTGGTGTGTGTGTGTGTGTGTTTGTTTTTTTTGCCCCCCCCCCGCTTCTAATCTTACCACGTTTTTACTGAAGATGCTTTGTTATGCTGATCAAGGCTTTCTTTTTCTTTTCTTTTTTTTGCCACTCTCGTTGGGCTAGTAAATTAACGTCTCATCCGCTTTAATTCAGACCATCAGATATTAAGAGGTATGTAACTGTCATTAAGAATTAAAGCCATTTTTAGGGGGCTCCACCGTCACACTGAGGTTTCTCTTTCTCTCTGCATTCTCTTCCCTGTTAATATTGTATGACAGCTGATGTGCTACCGTATGCATGTTTAATCTGGAAAGCTCATACTGAGATGTATAATTCATCGTCCAATGGCCTTCAGGCTGTCGTTGGTGGAAGCCACTGAAGGAGGGTAGAGTAAACTCAGGGCTGGATTTGTATGATTTGGTCCCTTTTAACGTGTCATTGGATGGTGAAAGAAGACATTTGTGGGCTCAAGGCCAACTTATGCTTCTGTGTTGAACCTAAGCCATAGCCTGACGTGCACCTCCCAAAAAAATGTTAACCAGAAGAACTGTGATTGGTCGGCTTAGTAGCATCGCACTTCCCGCACCTTCTTCGCCGACATCATACAGACCATCTCCTCTGTAGTCTTCTTTTGTTACTGTTTCGCGGTAATTTCAGGAACACTAACTGCTGTTCAAATTCAGTCCCCAATGTTTTCGAAGTGCGCCAACAAACTCATGGAAAACAGCAGCGAAGTATAAATGCGACACGAACGAAGAAGTAAAAATGCTCAGGCCATGCTCAGGTTTGAATTTATAGCCTATGCTGCATGTCATCATTCATATCTCTTCAGTTTCTGTCGTTTCTAGGCCTCACATATGGTCAAACAGTGCATTTATGGACAAAACTGCTCAGACAGTCCTCATCCCTTTTCTCTGATATTTTATCTAAAAGGAATATTCTGCAGATGATCTAAATCTCATCTGCAGCCCAGTGCCAAACATGACACCAGCCATTCATCCGTGGCTGCCAAGCATCTGTAGTAATAATGGTGACACCCTGCCATCTGTACTGGCAGAGCGTTGTGCATTTTTTCACTTTCGCACTAAGTGGTCAGTTTTTGGGTTCAAGCTGCTCTTCATTTAAAATCACATTTCGGACATTTAGCTGATCAGAACGACTTAAAGGTCAGCGGTCTTGTGCTCTTATAATATTATCTGACCTTATAGGTGAGGCACTTTAGGGAAAGAAATACAAAAACTAGGACGAAAAAATACCACTGGAAAATGCACCAGGCTTCAGATTAAAAGAGCGAGTGCTCTTTATTCATTTTTCTAGATAAAACGATCAGTTTCTTCACATAACAAACCCAGTTGATAATCTTTTTAGGAAGCGGTTTGTGGGCGTTTCGTTGTGTTGATGCCGTTTTTGTTGGGTTTTTATTTTAGTGGAAGGGAACGTTAAAGTTATTGGGACTGTTGTTTCTGTGTCAGTGTCTTGAGGAGGAAACATAAAGGCTTAACAAACCAGGGCAATTCTAGACCTGGACGGGAGGGAAAGAATGAGAGTGCACCTACTGTAAGTGTGTGTTTGCGATGTGTTGTGTGCTATAGAGTCTGCAGCTGCAGGCATCTCAGCGCTTTAAAGTGTAATGTGTATTGGAAATAGAAGACATTTCAGTAATGTAGATACTGGATCTTCGAGACTAAGACTAGTATCAATAACTGAGGGTTAAAAAGCTAAATTATAGTCTGAGTCTGACAAGATATTTTTTTAGCAGGACATAAGGGCAGCAACAAATAATCTATTTATTTATTGATGAATATTCTGATTATTTTCCTGATTAACTGTTTTGTCTATTAAATGTCAAATTAAAGAGAATATTGCCTTTTCTTTCCTTTTACTTTTGTCATGTACGACAAAGAAAATAATAAAATTTGAGAAGCCGGAATCATCAGAAGCTTTAATAAAATGATAATTTTATTATCAAAATAGTTCTGAATAGTTAATATCTCACGGTCCACTAATCAATCAATTGATGAATCATTGTGTCACTACAGACAGGACATTTTTACAAAGCTTGTGAAAAATATTTCAATTACCACAAATATAACATCAAATTTCAAAGCATTAACTCCAGTAACAACTGTAAACAGCAACAAAAATACAAAAAATTAATTTATACCTATATATATTTAATGATGCATAAATGTAGAAACAGAACCTGAAATCATATATTTTGGTTTTGCTGGGAATACATTTCAATTCAGTTTACTTCAATTTTCTATGTCAATATATATGTATATGTATATACTTATATGTGAATATATATATATGGAGCAATATCACAGAATACAGATGCAGATTAGCACTGATGTTTGATAACATTGTCGATTGATGGGAACTGTACCCTAAAAATAAACAAAATAAACAATAAATTGACTGTATGACAGGTTAATGGAATAACTCTCTTACTCTCAGCTCCACTTGGTTCATAGAACCAGAGAAAATTAGCCAGGAGTATGTCAACTAATGTGTAGCAGGCACTTCATCAGCACTGCCTGTATCCCTGTGCTTTTTTTTTAAGCTCCTTAAAACACATAGTCAGCAACAGTGTGTATTAAAAACACCAGTGTGCACATTTAAGCAGCTAAAAGAAAAGGGATCATCTGTTTGCTTAAGATTTTTCGTGCATGCATTTATCCTTCTGTTTCGTTTTTTTATTTTAATTTTTAATTTTCAATTTTTAATTTTAATTTTAATTTTTCTTTTTCTCTCCCAGGACGGAAAGACAGCGGAGGATTTGGCTTCTGTTGGTCAACATGAACACATAGTTTCTCTGCTGGGCAAACTTAAAAAGGTAAAAAGGGACACACACATGCATGCAAAATCTTAAGTTTATCAGTAATAGAGTGCGTCAATTCAATCTGTGGTTTCCTCATAACATTGCTATATAAATGGAATAAAGGGGAAAGAAAAGACCTAAACTCCTAAGCAATGCAAAGCCAGGTTTCACAAACACTCATCACACATGGTCTATTTCGGTGCAGAGGTGCGGAGAGAGAGAGAGGCGTTTTCCAAATGGAATGTGTTAGATTTTAGCATGCGGCCATTTTTAGACTATGTGGCAGCACTTTACTCACACACACACGCACACACACAGGTAGAAATGGCTCATCAAGTACTTTACCAGTTTTGTATGAAGCATTTATATAAATCTAACAAGTCTCTAACAGTTGTTTTTATTAAATCCTGAAGAGAAGGTACAGATCCTCTGTATGTGTCTCTTTTGAATAACTAAATGAATAAAAGTTTATAGCACACTACAGATGTGCTTCAAGGCCTCAAAGTGCTTTGTGTAAATACAGTCCAGGCCATAAGTATTTGGACAGTTCTACTTTTGTTCATCTGGCTCTGAGCTTTATCACATTCAATTCAAAATAAAATAACGTATACTAAATTAAAGTGCCAAGTCTCAGCTTTAATTTAAGTGGGTTAACATCATTAGATGAAGAACCGTGTGTGGAAGACATTGTCCTTTTAACACACAATACCCCAAATTTTTAGCCCCCAGTTTGTGGGGGCTTTAGTCTGGTCTTCACCAAGTTGTCAGAGGTGGATTTCTGTTTCATCATTTTACTGAACGTCAATCCAGAACTCCACTGGTTTCTCTCACCTGCGTTTTTTTGTGAGCTGCAACCTGGTCTCTGTTTTTGAGGCTTTACCAGGAGGTTTTGCATCGTGTGGTGAATCATCTGTGGTTCTGGTTATCAAGTTTGCTTTAATAAATAAAAAGGAAACACATCCGCCTTTATCCTGTAGAGCATTCTTTACTTGCTTTTTACGCATAGAGTGGTTTCCCACAAGATTCATT
Source organism: Istiophorus platypterus (assembly GCA_016859345.1). Lineage (NCBI taxonomy): Eukaryota > Metazoa > Chordata > Actinopteri > Istiophoriformes > Istiophoridae > Istiophorus > Istiophorus platypterus. Next base: position 24,551,328 of record CM029115.1, read on the forward strand.
GCTCCTAAGTAGACGTGATCATTTACCATTCTCTAGTTTTCCGGTGCACACCTGCTTGTCAAGAATTTTGGCAAACCCACAACCTTTATTTCAGATTGACTGTAGTAAAGCACGGAGTCCGAAGAGCAAAGAATATATAACTGTCCAAATACCTAATCCAGAGGGACATCTTATGAAAAGATCAAAGTTTAAACCTTTCAGCTCTTCCCTCCAGAGCAGCATGGGGAGCTCTCCCAAGTGTTCCCAGTCAAAATCAGGTCACACCCACCAGAACACACAAGGACTTTATAAGCAGAGCTAAACGTTACCAACTTCTCCTCCAATCTGTTCGTCCAGGAAAATCCGCCGAGACTCGGCACAGAGTGTGAAAGAATGAAAGCAGCGTCTGTGAAAACCCTCAGCCCCTGCATATGCTGGGCTAATTTAAGACCCACTGATGACAGGTTTGAAGGAAAAGTCTGATTTCCCCAAGAACCCAGAGGGGGAAAAAATGCAGTCCCGTTCCTCTAGAATTAAATTAAAAACACATGAGTTAAACAGAACCGATTTCAAAAAGTATTGCGTCCTGCTCCGTTGTGTATCACACCCATTGAAATTGGAAAAATATTTATTGGATGCATTCAAGCAACCCAAGTGGGGGAGTATGGAGAGCTCTTGCGTCCCACACAGCCACTCACAGCATTAGAGGCCTCTTCTGATGTGTGACTCACCTGTTGGACGTTATTTTATTTTAATTTTTTAAAGTGTCTTACATGTTTAAACAAATGTTATTTGTCGAATTATACAGAAAGTATTTGTTAGATTAGTGGGAAGATCCATTCAGATAACACAAAGAGGATCAACACCAAAAGAGGGTCATTTGAAAGGGAAAAATGTTGATTAAATTTAATATTAAAACACGGACCCAGGAGGCTCTTGCGTTTCAAATAAATATCGTTCCACATGGATTAATCAGCAACTGTAAGAAACTTTCTCATCAAATACAATGGTTCCCAGCCCTGGGGATGCGGATCGGTACCAGGCCATTGAACATTTGCTACTGGGCTGTGAGGAACGATATGATTTGGCAAAAAAAGAAAAAATGAATTAATATTCCTATAACTTCATAGGGTTTTTAGGTTTGTGAGTGTGAGTAGGGATGGCAATGTCGGTCGGTCAGCGACTTAGGTCCAGACTGAAAAACCTCAAACAATTATGGGATGGAATGGCATGAAATTTTCTACAGACACTGTCAGTGTCCACAGGATGAATCGCAAAGTTTTTCATGATGCTCTCAATTGTTTTCGTCTAGCGCCACCATGAGGTTTGAATTTTTTGTCTTTTATTGGAATATCTCAGCAGGTATTTGATCAGTTGCCATGAGATTTAGTGAAGACGTTCATGTCCCCCTGAGGATCACTTGTAATCACATTGGTGATCAACTGACTTTACCTCTAGCGCCTAATATTTTGGTTCATGGCCAGATACCATCACCCCCAGCTTTACCTTGTGTTTAGTGCTAATTAGCAAATGCAATGCTTACCTGAAGCCCCACACAGCTGCTAGCATCGCTGTAGACTCCCATTCTTGTTTAGTGGTAATAACCTCGAACTTGGCAGGGTTTGTTCGTACTGAGTGTCTCCTTATCAGTACCTGTTATGCCGCCAAAACAGAAGGTTTATTTTGTGCTAGCGTGTCATCATAACACAAGGTAATCAGTCCACCACCACCCATGGCTACTTGGTTACATTGAGAGTAGTAGGAGAACCTGTGAGTTTCACTGAAGGAGGTAAGGGTAGGTTTTTAAGACAAAATAAATAAATTAAAATATATATATATATGTGTGTGTGTATATATATATATAAATTGTGCGTCATAGCATCCAAATGAGGCTGGTGGGTTTTATTGCAGGACAACCACAAACTGAGCTACATCCAGCAGCTGCGGCCCACCCAGACCGTCCAGCCCAGGATCAAGCTGAAGCTGTTCGGACACTCCGGAGCCGGGAAGAGCACCCTGCTGGAGTCCCTGAAATGCGGCATCCTGCGCAGCTTCTTCAGGAGGAGGAGGACGCGCATGACCAACACGGCCCGTCACCCCAACTCCCCCATCAGCTCCAAACCGGCCGGTAGGGCACAGTAGGATCTAAGGGGGCTGGGGTAATAATGCACAGGATTAAGTCTCATGATCCACATGCAAAGGGCCAGAACTATTTATTCTGCCAAAACAGGCCAGAAGAGGTAATTTGCTACTGAAATTATTAATTTAATGTCATTCATCAAGTTCATGCAACAGTTAACGTTTAACTCTTGAAGTTTAAAGCCAAAACTGGAAAAGATAACAGGTGGGACTGGTCGGTGAATACAGATTTATCGCGACACGCAGAAACGATGGCCATATGTAATTTTATTGCAAAATATTTATATTTAAAGTGGAAAGAAAGTACATTTTTGGGAAACTAAATAAACCAATATCCTTTAAAAAGGAAAAAAAATTACAAATGGGAATGTCATGTCATTACATCCACCAAAGGGAAAAATTAGAGACCTTCTCTCATTATGACTCAGGTTTCTCATAAACATAAGAAAACTATCTCATAATTAAAAGAAAACCTAACTATGAGATAATAGGTCATGATTACAAGACAAGTTTTTTTTTTGTTTTGTTTTTTCTTTCTTTCTTTTTGGTGAATTTTTCATTCGGTGTTTTGGGTCTTTGAGCATCTTATGATCTTCATCATCATAGTTCTTCTCTCTTGAGCCACCGTCTGGTCTGCAAGTTATTACTCAGAACATTTCCAGAATAACAAAAATGGGAATTTTACCATTAGCTGCACAATATTTTGAGCAATTACACAATTGAAATTTGATATTTAAGTGGTTCAAGTCCAATGAACAACCTTAAAGAGTACAAAGTTAGGTTGTAAAGTTTAGGCCATTAAAAATGATGCAAATTCTACATAAATAAATAATTTTCAGGGATCAGGAAATGGATTAACTTGACTCTTTTCTGCAGCAATGGAATTAAATGAAACTTCGAAAGTGTCTAGAGGTGTTCCAGTGTTTGTTTATTACCTACAAACCCTTTGTCTGTAGAAAAGCAGTGTTGGAACAAACTGTGTTACAAAAGCCTCTGAAGCTTTATTAGGACAATACTTTACCGCAGGAAGTAGAACTGTACAGTACATTGCTGTCAAAATGACGAGAGAAAGGCAATGAACCAAAGGAGGTCGGGCTAGTTGGTGACGGGTTCATCCTACAGCAAGATAATGACCCAAAACATACCTCCAGGCTATGTAAGAACCACTTTGGAAGAAAAGACTGAGACAGTGGCTTCAAATGATGGAAGATCGGCACAGTCACAAGACCTGAACCCCGTCGAGCTGGTTTGGGATGAACTGAACAGAAGGTTAAAGCAAAGCAACCTACAAGTGCAACACATTTGTGGGATAACATTTGATTTATATCGTAGGAAGAAGCAGCAGTTTAATCAGGAAAGACAAAAATTGGATCTTCTCCTGCTAAGATGATCATTTAAAACTTTTGATCGGTAATAACACATTATGTTGTATGTAAGAAACAGTTTTTTGTGTATGGGCCTTGAGTATAGACATGTAGGATTTTTGTTTGACACTGGCGATTTCTAGTCAGACTATTGAAAAAGGCTGAATTGCAGACGCAAAGTCACACCATTAATGCACCTCCCCTTACATGGATCCAGCCCAGGGACCAGCCGACGTGAACGGGCTGAAAGCAGGACACAGAAATGAACCCCATCACTCCAATTACCCCAAGTGGAACCTTTAAGTAGAAACAGTCCTTTATTCTTCCCCTGGGCTTCAGAAAGGCTTTTTTCTTAGCGACATGTCCTCGGTCAAACCCCTTGAGCTCCTGGGAAGGGTCTTATCTGACCTTGTGTCATATGCAATAATATGTGTTGTAAGTCCACAGCAATACAAAAAAGGGGGGACTGAGAGGCGAACATGTGCCGTCATGGTTTCCATTTGTCTGGTTTTGATATTTCTATTTGAGCGGACTTAATCCAAACGTCAATATTTTTTTTGTACTTTCATAACCCCGGTCGAAGAGCCCAGCGTGGCACTTTGAATTCGTATTTACCTCCGTCTGGTGTCGATATCTGTGACTCTGTGATGATGTCGGACATGAAATTCCATTCGACGGCTGAAAGTATTGTCGCGCCGGGCATTGATCTCTGACCGTTCGGGTCATTCATGCTCCGGTTATTTCGGAGGGGCAGACGTTTCTTTATCCTTTCGCTTTAAAACGGCACAGCCATTGAAGAGAGGTTGTGCTTTGCTTTGATACAGTCTAGAGCTCCTAGTTTTGTTTTGTTTTGGTTTATTTTTGTTTTTTTGTCTGATATCACCTTGCTTTTAGGACACTTAGTCCATCATGAATAGAAAAATGTGTCGATGTCAGATGTATGAGCATCCCTGAAGCCCAACCCTTACAGTAGCTGTTACCATCAGACAAAGCCATCTGACCTAAAACTGGACATCAGAGCCGAGCAGGGCCTTGAACAAGATTTTTCTTTCCGTTCCTGGATTTGAACATTGTGTCTGCACAGTGGATTTATTTGCCGTAGGGAGAAAAGAAAAACAAAAACACAGCATCAAGTCGGTTTTCTTCATGCAATATTTTTCCTACCTTTTTCCTATACTAACAACTGTCTTGTGTAGTCAACAGTTGATTTTTATTTATTTATGTATTTTTTTTTGTTAGATACTTTCCAGGTGTACACTGTCCAGCTTTATCTGGGCCAAACATTTTGACTAAGTTATCACTTCTGCATTTCAGTTATTTTTTGCTGACACTATTACTGTCACTATTAAAACAACCATTTTAAGCGACCACATAACAGAATATTTTGCAGATGGATGTCGATATCACATATTCATTGCTTCCTTGTTCTCACTAAGCTTCTCATTCCCAAACTTATTAACTTTGTACAGTGACAGATTACAAAAAAACCCATTAACCCTCTTTTTGAATCTGTGGCATAAGGACCAATACAAATACAAAACTGCAGCACGAAAGGAACATTTTTCTGACTCTGGTTCAAAGGAAAAGAAGAACCAAAGGTGTGGTTCCTTGGAGTGTCAGGAAACGTGGATGTTATGTCTGCATAGGGGATCTATTTCCTGTGGAACAGCGCCCCCATGTGTCAGCAAGTGTGCAAATATTGGGGGGATCAGACTGTGGACGCACATCTGTTTACTCCAGTTGAGAAATGGGAAGACTTTCTTTGGACAAAAACAACCTGCTCCTTTGATTTTAAAATACTTCATTCTTTAAAACTTGATACAAATCTACATTTTTTTATTTCGACCATTTTCATGTCATTATTGGCAGAGCGGAAACCCCTCAACAAGTTCATCTTTGCTCTCATTAAGGAAAGATGAACCAAACCTTAACACCACGACAATCATAATAGAGTCTGTTTATATAATGTTTCAACTTACTCCTCAAAAAAATCAATGATTACAAAGTGATTTACAAAAACCAAACCTAAAAGAATTAAAAACATTGAAAAATCTAGTTTAATAATGATATTAAAGTGAAATGATTTTTTTTCATACTTGTGTGGAACTTGATTTAAAAAAAATGTTTTGAACCGTTTTAAGTGTAAGTGTTTAATCAGAATCAGTTTTGGCTTCTGGTGCCAATTTATTGTTTCATAAAAGATTAATATGCTTTATATATATTGTAAAGACAACTGAAAATGACCCTGCTTTAGGCCGTAATCACCCATTTCCATCGCGTCCTCCTCATGTGTTTCTTCCCCCCTGCGCATTTCAGTGTCGGTGAGCATCTCCAACCTCTACCCAGGCTGCGAGAATGTGAGTGTGCGGAGTCGCAGCATGATGTTCGAGCCCAGCCTCACCAAAGGCGTCCTGGAGGTCTTCTCGCCCGTCCACAGCGCTCTGTCCGCGGCCGACGAACAGGCCACCAAGGCAATCGACATCCAGCATGCCAGCGTCCACGGTGAGAGCCGGAGACATTTACACTGGAAATACTTGGATTTTCTTTTTCTTTTTTTCTTTGACTTCTCATGTGTGAACATTAGCAGGGTTGAACTTCTCGTGTGGCTTCCTTCCTTCTCTGCAGGTGTGGGCGATTTCAGTGTGTGGGAGTTTTCCGGGAACCCGGTCTATTACTGCTCCTACGACTACTTTGCCGCCAACGACGTCACAGCGATCCATCTGGTCCTGTTCAGCCTGGAGGAGCCATACGAGACACAGTTGTCTCACATCACCTACTGGCTGAACCTGCTGAAAGCCCTCACTTTGCCCCAGGACAACATCGGTGAGGCCCCGGGGAGGGGGGGGGCAGCTCTTAAAAAACCATTAAGAACAGTGAAGTCAGTTGCCGTAAAAATGCCAGGAGTCGGCCTGAAAGGGCCTCGGCTGTTTGAGGTTATTGACCAGATTTCACCAGATCCAAAAAGCGACTATAGTGTAAACAGGAAATGACTCACAGAGCAAGACACTGATTAGTAAACTCTTGAACCGGGACAGATGGACCACCCTGTGTAATTGTAATAACTCACCTTTTTTTTAATGTTGTAGAATGAGTTGAAGTATGATTTTCAACTTAGAAAATTTCACGTGTCTTGATTTGTGAAAAGCTGAAATGTTGATTGGGTTGTATGATACAGAAGGTTTCTTTGTTGAAGGCTTTTGGGAAAGGATACACTGTCCTGACTCCGTACGGTGTGTGTGTGTGTGTGTGTGTGTGTGTGTGTGTGTGTGTGTGTGTGTGTGTGTGTGTGTGTGTGTGTTGTTTTTGTTTTTTTTGTTTTTTTTCCCCCCACGTCTCCCAGCCTTCGGAGGTCGGATCCAGCAGCCCCTCATGGTCGTCCTGGTGGCGACACACGCTGACCTCGCCGACGTCCCCAGAGCGTTCTCCGGAGAGCTGAGCTACGACAAGGAGAGAGCGCTTCTCAAGGAAGTCAGGAACAGGTCGGGAGTCAAACCGCAGCACAGGGATATGATTTTGTTGTTGCTGGTGGTGGTGGTGTTTTTCTTATCAGATGATTTAATTCACCCGATGGCACCTCTCGCAACACAGAGGCAAATAATTCTGTAATAACCTGAAAAGTTTTTGAAAAATTGGGTTTTCTGTGTTTTCTTCTGTCTCTCAAAAACCTCTAAATACTACAGCACCCATGAGCCTCTGCAACTGTTGCAGTGATGAATGAACCACCACATCTTTTTACATGAAGTGAAAGCCAACGTATTGATCAGTCAGTTGTGTGATTTAAATGTAGAAGAGGTCCGACATATATCTCAGTAACTCCGTGAGGAGATTGAACTTTTTTTAAACAGCTCCGGGGTTTCGTTTTTTGTTGTCAGGTTTGGGAACGACCTGCAGATCAGCGACAAACTGTTTGTGATGGATGCCGGGGCCTCAAACTCCAAAGACATGAAGCTGCTGAGGAGCCACCTGCAGGAGCTTCGCACCAGCATCGTCTCTGTGAGCTCCCCCTTCTCTCTCTCTTTCTGTCTCATCCTGATCCATTGGTTGTATTTTAAACCACTTCATTTTACCTAATCGGATGGGACACTGAATCCGAACCGAATCTAGAGCATTCCTGCTCATTTAAACTTGGAGAGGTGATGACTTCCGGCGAAACTTGCTTTGTCATTGCAGAGGTGCAGCCCCATGACGCTGCTGTCGGAGCGTTTGCTGGCCACGCTGCCGACCTGGAGGAAGCTGAGCGGGCCCAATCAGCTGACCTCGTGGCAGCAGTTCGTCAGCGACGTCCAGGAGCACATCAACCCGCTGGTCAGCCAGGATCACCTCCGCACGCTGGCCCTGCAGCTTCACAGCATGGGAGAGGTGCGTGTTGGTCTATCGGCTTCCAACCAGACCGGATTTAGCCGTGGGAAATAATAAATGATACATAATTATATGCCTTTTGGGGGGTAAAGTCAGAGCTCAGGCATACAACAGTAGCTATAAAATCAATCAAATTATATGTTTTAAAATAATCTGTAATAATAAAAATAATTACTTCAAGGTCAGATTTATTCACTTGTCACTCTGGCCACATAAATAACAGACACATAGCTAATGAAAAGATGGGATGAGGTAACTTAGATGACACATAAATAACTGTTCAAGTTCAAGTGAGAGACGGGGGGGCAGGTTAGTAAAATGGCCTGATGCAGCGTAACTCTCGGCTGTTAAAGTGTCTCCAGCTGTGATCTGTGTATTCAAGTTGGCCTGATTTTTATTTGGGTTGAGTGTTCAGAGTGAGTGGGCCTGGTATTTGTTCCAATGAAAATCACCTCAGTAGAAAAATACACCTGTTCCTGAAGGAGATGCACGTTTTCTACAGATTATGTTTTTTTATTGAGACTGGAGATATCTTTTTGGGGGTTTTTTTGTTTTTGTTTTTTTACATGCCTGACTTGCTCATCCCCAGCGGCTGACTTTCTTTCCACCAGGCAACCACCAGAGTGCGCTTTTTGTTCATGAATGAACAATTGTTGTCATCAGTAAAGGGTTAACTGCAGCAGGAGCATGTTGTTTCTGTGTTTATTTGCCAGAATGACTCGGCTCAGGAAGCCAAATGAGGAACCTGAGTTCTGAGTTTGAAAAGTTTTTATTATGTATTTGTAGTTGATTTTTCTTAAATTAAGCAAAGTGGACGTCTGATGTTTCTGTAATCTAATCACATTTTCCTGAATCACATCTACCTTTTTTTTTTTTTTTTTTCCTCCCTTCCTCCTCAGATCAACATCATGCAGAGTGAGACAGTGCAGGATGTTGTACTGCTGGAGCCCCGATGGCTCTGCAGCAGCGTCCTCGGCAAGCTGCTCTCAGTGGAGACACCCAAGGCCATCCACCATTACAGGGGGCGCTACAGGCTGGAGGAGGTGCAGGCCCTGGCCCCCGAGAGTGACGTGGATGAGCTGCTGCAGATTCTGGACGCCATGGACGTCTGCGCTCGCGACGTCACCAACCCCTCCATGGTGGACGTCCCCGCCCTCATCAAGACCAACGGCCTCCACCGCTCGTGGACCGAAGAGGAGGAGGAGGAGTCGCTGATCTATGGCGGCGTGCGGCTCGTCCCCGCCGAGCACCTCACCCCCTTTCCCTGCGGCCTGTTTCACAAGCTGCAGGTGAACCTGTGCCGCTGGAGCCACCAGCAGAAGCCAGAGGAGGAGGGTGGGGAGGAAATCGACGGAGACATCCACCTGTGGACCAACGGGGCCAAGGTGAGCCAGGCGGGGGTGGAGGCCATGATCCTGCTGGTCAACCACGGCCAGGGGGTGGAGATTCAGGTGCGCGGGCACGACTCGGAGCGGGCAAAGTGCTACACCCTGTTGGACACCATCTGCAGTATAACCGAGAACCTGCTGGCCTCCACGCTCCCTGGACTGCTCACAGCCAAATACTACCTGAGTCCTCAGCAGCTGCGGGAACACCACGCCCCCATCATGATCTATCAACCCAAAGATTTCTTCCGGGCCCAGGTCCAGCGGGAAACCTCTCTGACCAACACCATGGGTGGCTACCGGGAGAGCTTCAGCAGCATCCTGGTGTTTGGCTGCGCCGAAGTTTACCAGCAGGGGACGCTGGGGACGGACATCCACATATCGGAGGTCCCGCTGCTGGCGCGCAGGAAGCTGTGCCGCATGCTGGACCCTCCCGACGCCCTGGGGAAAGACTGGTGCCTGCTGGCCATGAACCTGGGCCTCACGGACCTGGTGGCCAAACACAGCAACGGGTCGCCGAACGGCACCCCCGGGCTGGACTCGGACCCGGAGGCCCAGGGGGCCGCGCTGCAGCCCAGCCCAACGGCAGCGCTGCTGCAGGAGTGGAGCGGTCGACCGGGCAGCTCGGTCGGCGTGCTGATGGCCAAACTGAGGGAGCTCGGGCGGCGGGACGCCGCTGACTTCCTCCTCAAGGCTTCCCCTGTCTTCAGGGTCAACATGGAGGCAGTTGGCGGGGCCGCCAATGGCTACCCCCCCACCTGCAACGGCGGCACGTCGTACAACTCCATTAGCTCCGTCATATCCCGCTGAAGCTGGCGGGGTCTTTCCCCACATCCACTCCCCACCCCCACCCCCTCCTCGCCGAACACCAGACGGTCACTCCGATGTGCCGTTTCCCCTGAATGAATGAAAGGGAAAAAAAAGAACACCGCGACAGACGTGTGTGTGTGTGTGTGTGTGTGTGTGTGTGTGTTTGAATGAACAAGTGCAATCGTTACCGAGGTCCAGCTGCTCGCTCTCCAATCACTCTGCTGAGTCGGCGTACGAGCCAGATGTTGTGTTTGTGCTCTCCACACCTGTACGGCTGACCCTTCCCCTCCCACCATGAATGTTGTGAAAGACCTGAACGCCCTGAGCTCCAAAGAGGAATCCTGTGCTTTTACTCTTTTCTTAATCTCGTTGTGCTGCTTTTTAATATCCCCCTCCTGCTCTGCTCTACGCCCAAGGCCCAGTCCTCTCACAGCTGACAGTCGGAACGATGAGGGAAAAAATACATTTTATAAAACTCCACGTGAGGGAATGGTCGTGGCTTTAAAAAGATGGCAGCCACAGCTGTGTTTGGACCTTTTTTTCATGTCCATCCGCCGGTTAAAAAAAACAAACAAACAAAAAAAAAAAGAAGCAAAAAAAAACCAGGACTTTACTGCCTCTGTGTATGTCAAGGAGGCCATCGTCTTTACTCACCATCCATCCATCCGTCCATCCACCACAGTAACATACAGTAAAATATCCCTCCTCGCCTTCTGTTTTACTGATGTGACATTTTGCCGTTCAGCTTGGTGTTGTAATGAATTGACAGCCTTTTTTTGTGGCCTTCTACCTCCCTCAAGAGCACAAATAGTCTTGTTATTAAAAACAGTAGTTCTTTCCAAGCATTTGAAGAACTGTGCCTTTTTGACACTAATATTAAAAATGAAATTCCAATCAAGCAGTCAGAAATAAAGAGGTTATTAAAGAAAGAAGAACGTGAAAGAAGAACAAATGAAAGCTCGGCTCATTTTACAAAGTTTTGAAATTCAAATTTCGCTCAAACGCAGGACTGAAAACAGATCATTAGATTTCTGTCGTCTTGTGTTTAATGTTTGGGAGTCGGTCGGGAGATGAAACGCGCTCGACCCTCTCGCGTTAAACTCAGCATGGAGTCGAAGCGAAGCGACGCTCTGGGGAAGCTGTGGGGCCGGAGGGAAGCGGCTTCATTCATGTTTGATTGTTGTATCTGTGGGTTTCGCACGGCCGATCATGTTACTCCTTGTTCATCCATCCAGCAACGGCAGTGATTTTGTCAATCGATCTGGTAACGTTTATTTTACAAGTCGGTCCCTCCCTGTTCCATTTCTAGAAAGTTTTCCTGGAAAAGAACCGGGTGGTTTGGTGCTGATTACAGAAAAAACAGAGACACATTTCACACTTTACAGGTGTAGCTCACCTGTCATCCTTGAAAGGTTGTGCCAGCTCAGTATTCAGTAATAACTGGAAGTTCACCAGCGGATCAGTCTCTGTTTTCCCTGTAATTATTTTGAAATAAATTGGAATTTACCGATTCGTAAAATAAAGCTTTACCATTAATTCTTTTGGAAATGTTTAATTTTTACAAGTCCTAAGTTTCCTAATAATCTTTAGGGCGTTTTAGAACCAAATGACACAGTTCTTTGCAGGAAATCTGTCACATTTCAGTCTTTTTCAAGTTTTTCTGCAGTTGATTTTTCCAGAGGAATTTAATTTAACTGCTGAGATCTTAGTGACCAGAGAAATGTTATGTTCTCGCTTGTGCACGCATTTTAACATTTCTGCCTGTTCAGATGCCGTGACCCAGTCGCTACACTTCATTAGATTAGAGAAGTGGTGATTGGACGCCGTCCACATTGGCGCCAGATTACATCGTCCTTTCCAGGTACCTTGGAAAAATAAAATGTTAAAAATTTAACAGTTACAAATGAGCTGTTTCAGTGTAAGAAACTACGTGGAAACTATGGGACCTGTAAAAAAAAGCGTTTACAGTAAATGTTTTCACAAAGGGAACTGTAGCCATTTTTACAGAAAAAGAACACTTTTCTAGTGAAGGCGTTGATCCTTCCTAGTGGGTCATATATAGTTGCTGGGCATTAATGTTTTAATCATCTTGGCAGACAGAGCAAAGCTCAGCACTGATTCTACTAAACTTCAGGCTCCAACCAAGAGCCCAAAGTCTGCACTCAGACTTTAAGTAGAGACTTTGAGAGAGTTTTAGAAAGATGATTTAAAAAAAATAGATAACCTAAAGGGAGGTGAATTTTCTAATTCGGTTGCCTCTCTATCAAAGCTAAAAGACAACGTGTTACATCCCGAGTCGATTGTTTCGGTAAACACACCTGACCCTGCAACTTCTCTTAATGCTTCCCTTGACAGGGGTCATTTCTGCAAAAATGAGCGGTGGCCGGGACGTCGGCGGCCGAGTTACCGTTGTGGTGCGCGGCCGCAGATCGACACCACCTCTTTCCGAGCTTCTCTCGGTATCGCTTTCAGTGTTGGTCGGCCACGCGTGGCCTCAGATCTTCTTTCAGTTTGTCTTTTTGCTGCACCCCAGCAGGAAGGTGTGAAGTTAGGATCCTAGCAGGAGAAGGGAAAAAAAAAAGAAAGAAAAGCCAAAGGCTGCTGATGACAGAAATGTCCCAGAAAAGCATTTTCACCTTGTTTGAGCTGGTGTTTCATGATGGTTGTGACCTAACGTGGACCCAAAAAAAAAGCTTTTTTTCATTACATATGTTGATGTTGGTAAGAGTCTTCATTCCTTAGAAAAAAGTTTAACTTTGTTGGATGTAAAGCGCCTTTCTTTTTCTTTTTCTTTTCTTTCTTTTCTTTGTTTTTCCAGGACATGGTGTCACAGTTTGATAGAAACAAATGAGCTCGGTGCCGTTGTTTCCTGTCTGCGTTACTTCCTCCAGTCTCCGGTGTTACCATCTGTCCGCAGAGATAAAACGAGACTCTTAAAGACTTTTCTATACGTCTCTTGCTGCTTCTGTCTCAGCCTGAAGTTGCCAAACGACACGGCAGATTTCCAGCTGTGATGTAAATACCTGAGTCTCATCTCTTCGGCTTCATCCTCCCTTTTCTCTTGGTTTCCAACTCTTCTTTTTTTTTTGCCCAAATATGTTAATCACAAAAAGGCAAAAATGAATGTACAAACACATTTCTCCCAAGAAGTTAAACAAAAAAAAAACAATTAAAACTCCAACATCTGTACAAAAACATCAAGAAATGAACTCGCGTCCTAAAACTGGTCATGAACTTTTTTTTTTCATGCTTTACTGAGGCTTTTGTTGAAGGTTGTGTATGATCATTGCCAATGTTGTTGCTGTTGTTGTTGCTGTTGTTGTTATTTTTGTGCCTAAAACAAACTCACATTCGCTCCTTGTGTTACTTGCCTTTTTATAGTATACAAGCTGAGGAAGGGGTGTCTCAGAAAGGGAAGTTGAGGTTACGTTTCTGTTTCTCTTGTTTCAGAAAAAGAGGCCCTCTTTCAAATTTTGTTTGTTTGTTTTTTGTTTTTTTGTTTGTTTTTTTGTTGGTAAAAGCTGAGAATCACCATATTATTTACCATTATTATCATCATCTCCCGCCCTGAAAAAAACACGTGGACTTAAAGGTGTTCTCGAAAACATTCTCCTGTGGGTTTCCGTTGGACGAGGAAAGACAAACTTGACATTACTTCTGAGAGAATTACCCCCCCCCCCAAACAACCTACCCCACACCCCCACACCCCCAACGGAGGATCCAGTCTAATCGCCACATTGCACAAGTCTTTTTGTTTCTTTTTTTGTTTTGTTTTTTGCTATTTATGTTACATCCTTTAAGCATGTCTTGGAATGCCATGTTCTTAGTACTTATGACACTTTATAGTGTAATACATTTTATAATAAATTCTTTACCTAATATAATCGTCTCTGTTCCACTTGATGAGATGCACTCGGACGATTCAAAGGGTCCTGAGGAAGCAGCGTGGCAGCAGAAGCTCGTTTCCTCTTTGGATTTTATGTGTCGGTATTAACGGGTTAACAAGACCCCAAACAAGATCGATTATTTTTTAATACTTTTGGATTACTTTTGCCTTTTTTCCTTAAACGATTGAAAGTTATTTAGATAAAACAGAGAAAAAAGTCGCTTTGGTTAAACTGGTAACTGGTTGTGGACAAAAAGCAAAGGATGACGAGGATTTGAAAAGATATTTTTCTTCTTTTTTTAGAGGTTAAGCTGAAAATGTTGGGAACAGCTGTTTTTTTCAGCACGAAACAGGAAGAGGGTGCTGTTCTTCCATTGCATAAAGAACTAACAGAACAAGTGTTAGGCACAAATGGTCAATGGAAAAATAACTTTAGTTATAATAAATTTTCCACTTGATGTCATTGTTTCTGTTTTAATTCAAAAGATAAAGTTAGAAATTTCTACACTGAAGTAGCGTAGAATTGGGGAAGGTTACTTCATCCTTTTTATTTATTAGTATAAACAAGTAAACGAGATGCTCATCGACTTGTGCAATGCTGCCCTGTGCTTTCGATTTGGCAGCCTGTCGGGAAGCAGATGATTAAGCATGAATGTGTAAAAGACTTGGACTGCTACCGGGATTAAAAAAAAACAAAAAAAACACACACATAAACACACTCACACGCACACGCACACACGCACACGCCCTTCTCACTGTACTTAAACTCAACCAAGATCAGAAAAGATTAAAATATTTCCCCACCGGTGCGAGATCAAACGGGGGCCTCACCTCTTGTGAGTTTAAATCTCTGACATACTTTTCTTTGGGGGGGGGGGGTATCTGCCTTGCTTGTCCTCTGCTGAATTCCAGGCTGCGTTATTTACACAGCTCTGGGTTCATTGTGTGGGTGATTTTCAGCTGCAGGAACACCCCCCCCACACACACACGCGCTCACATGACCCCAAGCTGGAACCGCCGTGGGTCCGTCTCAACCTGCCCCAGCTGGGGCGTCGACTGTCATTCTAAGAAAAAATAAAACAAGCCCAAAATCAAAATTTGTTCAGAGGAAGAGACTGACGGCAGCGTGACGCTCGGACCTCGTGACTCTGGCTTGTTTTTGAACAACAGCAGCGACAGGAATCCAAAAAAAGTAGATTAGAGGGGAGATTTTAAGCAAGTTTGGAGATGGGTTTAATAGTAAAGTTTCTATTTATAGTTTATAATGAGTATACATTTAATAAATGATTTATTACATGATAAAAACTTCGGAGGCTGTTGTATAAAAAGATGAATGATGATATTGGTAAAATGAGAGATGCCTTTGTAGTACACATTCCACTTCATATATCTTATTATAACTAAATTATTTAGTTTAATACACCATTTATTGAACATCTGTTTTCTGCTTATAAATGCTAAATGGGGCCTGAAAATAAAGTGCTAACGGTTAAAATATGCAGTATTTTGGACAGTTTATAACCAAAACCTTTAAAAACGGTCATTGTTCCACATGTGACACTTTGAAACATGGTTTCTGGTCATTTAGTACAAGGCACTAGAAACGGTTTAAGCTAAAATAACGTAGTTTATCAAGACAAAGCAAAGATGGTGACCTCTGAGAACACTGAATCTCAGATTGTTGAGAAAACACTGTAAGGTCCATTTAGTGGCTGTTGCAGGGCTTTCAATCATATCGCACAATCCTCATAAATAGGTGAAGTTCAAATTTTTTTTTCTCAGCACTTTGAGGACTCTGTGTCCATGTTACCTGTAGTTTAAAAACAGTCTCAATTCTTGGAAACTACAACAAAGTTCTTCCAGTAGCTTTTCTGGGGCTTTTGATCGCATCGCATGATCTTCACCATTCAAAATCTCGTAGAATGGCCATGAACAACAGGTATTCTGATGCCACTATCAGGCCCATTTCCTTTACCTGTCTAGTGTGTAAAGATCTAAAACTAGTCAACATTTTTTTCTTCTTCTTCCACATGTGTGATGAGCATCACAGCCTGTGTTACCTAAGCTCACATCCCTGCTGGATCAATGGTGTTAGGAAACCGCTTGACTTGGGCAGTTACATGTGGACAAGGCAAAACAAAACAAAACAAAAACAAGCAAACAAACAAAGGCGTGATTTTGACCCTGGTCTGAAGACGTGTTCATCAGCTGAGGTCCGCTGACCTTTGTGACTGGCGGGCGGGAAGAGGCGGACGGCAGCTGATAACATTCCTCACGTTACACGGGAAAGGATCTGGCTTCACGGGCTTTGTGAATGAGAGGTGTTTCCGAGTTGTGACACTATTTTTTTAATTTCACTCACTGTGAGGGCAGAGGCCTTGGTGGTAACTTGGTGGGACTTTTAAAGGAATAGTTCCATATTTTGGGGCTCACACGCCTTCGCTTTCTCATATTCTTATGTAAAAACAGATCATAAGCTCATAAAGTGTGATGCCACGTTATGGATTTAACTACCAAACAATATTGAAAAAAACAAACAAAACTTCAGTAGTTAAAATTAGCTTCACCTCAACAAGTTACAACATTTAGATGCCGCTTCCATACTGACACATTAATAAAATTGGAATAATATTCATAATAAAGAGTCATAGAACCCTCTTCATTTTGCATGAGTACCTTTGATGGATACAAGTACATTTTTCACTTATATATATGTGTGTGTGTATATGTATATGTATGTATGTGTGTGTGTATATATATATATATATATATATATATACATATATATATATATTAACCACTTTTATTTATGAGTATGTTATGAATACTTCGTTAACCACTGCTGCCAATGTTCACCTGATAAGGGAATAACAAACGCGGTCACTTTTTTAAATTTTTTTTTATTTACGTGACTCTGAAGGGAGGCCGATGTGGTAACCGACCGGTCTATGCACGCTCTGCCAGGAAAGCGCCCGGTCATTCACTGTCACATGTCGTCCCGCTTGAGCAACCCAGTCCGATTTCTGCTTTTCTTCTGCTATCGTGCAGTTGCACCGCGGAATCTTTCTGAGCATCCTGCGTCCTGCATGTGACAATGTAAAAGGTGTGATTCAGCAAAGGGGCAGATGAGTCACATGACTGCTCAGCATTTGAAGTAATTTCTGAGCTTTGTTTTAATTTTTTTTCAGTTTACTTGTTTTTTTTTACTTTCTCTTCAAGAATTAGGTGAAAAGATTAATATCGTTTTTCACATCCGTGCAGGTAATATGAAACTGGAGCCGCCACGCGGCTTCCCCGTTTCCAGTTCATACGCTATGCTAAGCTAACCAGCCGCTGGCTCCAGCCTCATATCTGTTGTACAGAAGAGGGTCGCTAAGCTTGGTTCTCGAAAATGTGAAACTATTCCTTTAAATCTAGACTAGTAGTGCTGCTGGGGGGACATTTAATATTTCAGACAGCAATGCATGTAATGCACGTAACAACAACGACAACAAAAACAACATCACAAAAACAACACCAGAGACAGCAGGTAAAGCACCATGTAGCATCAGTAGTAACCCACTTGACGGGGTCTCTTTATTCAGTGTCGCAATGGCTGCCGGTATCGGGCCATCTGCCAAAGCGGGGCCTTTCGAAGGTCTTTGGGGGGGGGGGGGGCAGCCATGTTTGGATTTGTTCCCATGTTCAGGAATAACATATATATATAGACCGAAACTGGAGGCAACAGATAAACGCAGCAGAGTATAAAGAACCATGTTTCCCTCCGAAGTGTAGTGGAATAGTTTTATAAAGCAGCACAAAATTGAAAGATTCATTTAAAGTGAAATAAAATACCTTGAAATTCCTCTCAAGCAGAGAACTTTAGTAAACGTACCTAGTTGCTTTCCACCTCGGGTGTCAGGCGCGTTGTTACTGTCACAAGTAGGAGGTGTCACAGCGCCAACAACAGGAGGTTCAGCCCTAAACACACAAACAGGCCAGGGCCCGGTCGGACCCCCGCAGTTCCCGGAAGTCCAGGACCCGACACACATTCACGGGGTCGACGGTGTAGACACCGGCCGGCGCTGATAACATCATGGGTCTTATCTGTGTCTGCTTGTGGAGCTTCACTGTGTGTTAAAAGGCAGTTGTTACCGGGGGGTAATTACTCAAGATACAATTTGTAAACATTTCAGCTTGTTGGATAAATTTGTATAAGATGGTGCGTTCAGAGGTTTCACACTCTCTGTTATCTCCCTGTCTGAAGGTTAAAAACAAGTATTATCTCACATGGGGTGTTTTCTGGCAGACGTATTGATTAGTAAACTTAAAGGCGAATCATTTAAATTTCATTGAGGGTCTTTAGAGTCCCTACTAATCGACGTAATCAGACTGTGATTGCTGAGGTCATAGACAATAATGGATCCCATCGTGCACATTTTGAGTCCCTTTTTTTTTCCTTAACCTTTTGCAGGTTTCATACATTCAGCACCTCGGCACCTCGTTCCCCCTTCAGCCTCCGGAGACCTCGAAAAAACCAGTGAAATAATGCCCCCCCCTCCAAAAAAGTCCAGAAAAAAAACGTCGACCTACGGTGCCTCAAACCGCTGCTCCCTTGTGTAACTTGACATTAGCGTTAGTTAATCAGCGTGTTTACGTGTGCATGAGGAAAACCGGGTCACTCCGAGAATAACAGGCCGCGAGCCCTCGCCTGGACGGCGGCTCTCTGTTTGTCTGTAGATAGATAAACGGTCTTTGTGGTGCCAGAGGGAGGATTCAAAACCTGCACCTGTTCACAAAGTTGTACCTCCGCCGTCAGACGTTTTCAGCAGGCACGTGAGCAAATACATAAAAACGCCCATTATAAGCCCCGGTTAAACTTATAACTGGCCGAAGAACCTGAAATACCACAGGCTTCTCTAAACTCTACACCTGTTATGGGAACTATGGGTATTTTCTTCATACATGGCTTTAGAGGGATCAAATTACCACAGAGGCTCAACTGTAACATACATGGCTGGATTAGCCTCCTAAAGGGCCCCAGGGTAAAGAATTTGTTGTTGCTGGAAGCCGGTGCTAAGCAGGTACCAGCCACTCAAAGGTTAATATTGGCTATTTTCCATATATATATTTTAATGTATTTATTAATTTTTATATAACAATAAACTCAACATCTTTGTTTGTTTTTACTTTCACCCAGAAATAAAAAGAAAGTAGAATCTAATAAGTTGGGCTTCAGGGAATGATAATGGACATTTTTAAACTTTTTTCTAACATTTTATGCACTGAACTATAAACTGCTTATTAAAGAAAATAGCCGTCAAGACACATTGGTAACAAAAACAATTGTTGGTTGCAGCCTTACGGTTCTCCTACAACAGAATAATACGATGTCGCGCGGCGTCTTCTGTGTGTTAATCACCTGAGGGACCGGACCGGACCGGCCCTGTGTCAAATCCTGCCGGTGTTGCAATTACAAGTTTGCCTCCACCTGTTGTAATGACCCATTTCTCATAAATGACACAGTCAGACCTGCTCCAAACAACCCGCTGAAGGGACGTTTTCTCGTTTTATTCTTCCCTGAACATGTATTTTTGCTGTAGCCGGCCGATCGAACATGGAGGCTTGTTTGATTACCATCAAAGGTCAATCTTGACTTGACCTGTCTCCTTATCATAAAGTCTGGATGAATATTTGTTGGGGGGTCGAAGTTAAACAGGAGCAACCGAGAGGGAATTAAAAAAAAAAAAAAAAGTTGCAAAAATCCTGCATAAAACAACAACGACAACAACAGTAATAGCAACAACAACAGCAACAGTAACAACAACAACAACAACAACAGCAACAACAACAACAGCAACAACAACAGCAACAACAGCAACAACAACAGCAACAACAACAGCAGCAACAACACCAACAACAACAGCAACAACAACACAACAACAACAGCAACAACAACAGCAACAACAGCAACAACGACAATAACAACAACAACAACAGCAACAACAACAACAACAACAACAGCAACAACAGCAACAACCACAACAACAACAGCAGCAACAACAACAACAACAACAGCAGCAACAACACCAACAACAACAGCAACAACAATAGCAACAACAGAAACAACGACAATAACAACAACAACAACGACAACAACAACAACAGAAACAACAGCAACAGCAACAACAGCAACAACACCAGCAACAACAGCAACAACAGCAACAACAGCAACAACAGCAACAACGACAACAACAACAACAACAGCAGCAACAACACCAACAACAGCAACAACAGCAACAACGACAATAACAACAACAACAACAACAACGACAACAACAACGACAACAACAACAACAGCAACAACAACAACAACAACAGCAACAAAACAACAGCAACAACGACAATAACAACAACAACAACAGACAACAACAACAGCAACAACAACAACAACAACAACAACGACAGCAACAACAACAACAACAACAGCAGCAGCAACAACACCAACAACAACAGCAACAACAGCAACAACGACAATAACAACAACAACAACGACAACAACAACAACAACGACGACAACAACAACAACAACTGCAGCAACACCACCCTCAGAGATGGATGGAATCACGTGCTCCCATGGTGACGCCGTAGACTGGGGGCGGGGTCACGTCGCCAATAAACACGGCGCGGACCAATCAGGGCGCTCGGTGGGACGTCGCTCCGCCGCCGCTCGGGCCTTTATAAACTTTGTGTCTCTCGGTCGCTGGACGTTGTTTTCTCCTTCTGCTGCTGCTTTGTCGAAGGGTTTTCAGTAAGTCTCTCTTCCTTTTGTGTTGTTTTGTTCAGCAAATGTCAAAATGTCCAAAGCCAACGCATGAATTTACGGCATCAAGCGAAAAGATGTTGATGGATATTAGTGGTTATCCGGGAGTTTCTTTCGTTGTGCACGGATTTTTGAGAAAAACATCCCAGCCTCCCTTTTTAAAACGTGTAATTAAGCTGATATCTTCGGTTTATTTGTGTTTTTAATTCAAAAATATCGATGTTTTTATTGTTATCTGTGGTCTGGGCCATCTTGATTCATTCGGCTGCCTTTGTCGTCGCGTCTCTCTCTTAGCGAGCAGCCATCGCTTGTTTTTTTTCCCCCCATGGTTTAGATTATTGAGGATAAAACCCGACGGCCTCGTCCATCGGCGGCCCCCGTTCAAACGGCCCTGACATCTGGTTTTAATTTCGTTTTCCCGTTTCGCTTTGAGGTCCGGGCCCCTTTTCCTCAGC
Organism: Istiophorus platypterus; assembly: GCA_016859345.1. NCBI lineage: Eukaryota > Metazoa > Chordata > Actinopteri > Istiophoriformes > Istiophoridae > Istiophorus > Istiophorus platypterus. The sequence continues at coordinate 24,572,507 of CM029115.1, forward strand.
CCGGGTCCCGTGACTCTGCACAAAAGCAAAAACAAGACTCTGTGTTTCTCGTTGGAATCCGGCCAAGTTTCCTCTCGCCAGCTCGCAGGGAAAACGGCACTAAAACAACCATTGCGACCATTTCCCCCTTCGTCTTTCACACAGGCGACTGTTTTAATCACCGGGTTTAAACGTTTTTCCCATTTTCCCGTTTTCGGCCGAACCAGCGTCGGTGATTCGGGGCCGCGGAGCCAGGACGTGACTGCGCCGTCGGGAATGTGTCCTGCAGCGTTAATGCGGATCGGATTTCACAGGGAACCATGGGAGTGAACAGAGTGTACTGCAGGGCCGTGAATGCATCACAAACACCGGGGTGGCCAAACGCAGGAAAAAGGAATTTAGAGGGAAAAATGACTTGATTTTCTCCTTTCCAGGGGAAAAAAAAATAATAATTGGAGCCTTTGTTTCATCACAGTCTGAGCTTTAAGCCTCCATCAATGATCAACCTGCTTCTTTGAAAACTCTGCCCTGACTTGTGTGTGTCTGTTTTTTTTTGTTGTTTTTTTGTTGTTTATTTTTGTTTATTTTTTTTTGTCTCGTTTTTCCCAGTAGGAAGCCACAATGCTACCTCTAGCCGTGTTGGCGGTTTGCCTGAGCGCAGCCCTCTCAGCCCCGAGTCTGGACGCACAGCTGGACGAGCACTGGGAGCTATGGAAGAGCTGGCACAGTAAAAAATACCACGAGGTGACACTTGTTGTTCTGTCTTCTTTCTTTCTTTCTTTCTTTCTTTCCAGCTGTTTGGTTCCAGCAAAAATTAAAAAAAGAAAGAAGTCGTCTTAAATTGTGATTGTCTTCTGCAGAGGGAGGAGGGCTGGAGGAGGATGGTGTGGGAGAAGAACTTGAAGAAGATCGAGCTGCACAACCTGGAGCACTCCATGGGCGAGCACTCCTACCGCCTCGGCATGAACCACTTCGGAGACATGGTAAGGCCACGGTTGCAACACCCGCAGACCCGTATCTCGCCAGGCTTTATTTTCTTTTTTTTCTTTTTTTTTTAAATGGAGGTCAACAAACCAGAGAAAGCAAAAGGAAATGGATTTTGCAACTGGCTTATCATCAAAAACATGTCAAGGACAATAAGAAAAGTCCTATGTTTTGGAATAAGGAGATGGAGAATGCCACAATGAAAAGAGGATTCAGTCTTGACTGAGGCAAAATCAAATCAATGTGAGGTTAAATAAAACTAGAAGTGTCTGCGTTTGTGTATAAAACCCGAGCGTCAAATAGAATTTAAAAACACTAAAGGTTTAGATAAATGAGACAATGACTGGAAAAGATATCGGGCTACTTTAGCACTGAATCGTGACATAAGTTCGGATTAAAAGCTAAGAAGACAAAGAGCACTTAAAAAAAAAGACATGAACCACACCTACACACTGTCTTTCTTGTGGGTCTACAGTCGGTCTTCCTAACATGGTCGGCGTCACCCACTCATTCCACTTTGTCTTTCCCCAGACACACGAGGAGTTCAGGCAGATCATGAACGGCTACAAGCACAAGCCGGAGAGAAAGGCCAAGGGGTCCCTGTTCATGGAGCCCAACTTCCTGGAGGCCCCTCGCTCTGTGGACTGGAGGGACAAGGGCTACGTCACTCCCGTCAAGGACCAGGTAATGGTGTGCGTGTGTGTATGTGTGTCTGCCTGCCCCCCCACCCCCCCAACGCTCGTGTCACGTGTATCCACCTCGTCATCCTCTGGCAGCCACACCTGACATGAGCTTTCAGGTGATCTAAAGTGTTTTAGGTTTTTTTTTGTTTGTTTGTTTTTTTTTTAATCCTTGGAAGGAGCCGCAAGGTAAACGCTGTAAAATTATATGGAAATCTGACAGTTGCTAAGTAGGGAAATGTAGTAACAGCAGCTTTTGATGAATCACTTTCTGGTCTAAAAAAATAATAAAAACTACGGTAAAAACTCTTATAGGTGTGTTAGACATAAGGTGTGGTTAGTGATACACCGTAGTATCCTGCACAAAAAATATCAGCTGCTCACAATGGTCTATTGAGGTCAAAATCACTTCAATAAGCAGATAAATGCCTGGCATGAAAACCTGATCTTTCAGAAACCATGTAAGCCCCAACCAACCAGTACTTGGCTTTAAAAAATTAATATTAATGAAATTAAAAGGGTGCGTCTCTGTCACAGTTGTTTTTTTTTTTTTTTTTTTTTCTCTTTAACACAGAGTCAGTTGTTCAGCTGGAATAGCAAGAAAGCAGCCGATTAGCCTTTACAATAACAGGCACTCAAAAAGAGTACAACACCACAAGCTCTCTCTTTTTTTTTTTTTTTTAATAACCCTGTTAACATCACACAAGATAAAAAGGCATGACCCAGTGTGGGTGGCCGAAGGAACCCAGTAAACACAATGATGTATTGTGCAACTTTGGATGGGTTTATTTATTTTTTTTTATTGTTTTTCCTCACTCTGCCACAAATTTGCTCATTCGAGCGACAAGGGCACCACGTCCAACGAAGTTAATGTTTTGCTTGAGCTTGCAGATAATATGTACAGTTTGAGGGTTGTTCTTTGTTATCTGTGTGACACACGCACACAGACTTTTCCTCCTCCTCCTCTCCTCCCCCCGACTGTGCAGTTTGTCCTCTCCACCCCTTTGGCATACATTACTGCCCTGTAAACTGAGAGCAGTCTGACCGGCTCACTTTAAACGAGGCCAGGGTGGAGCTAACATTCATTGACATGAACACTTCAATGCACAGTCCATGATATCTTTTATTTCCTAGATTCCGGGAAAGCATTTTGCAGTCGGAAATCAAGTGCAATAGCAGGATCAGGGTTTGTCGTTGGAACAAAAAAAAGGACTAAAAAACAACAATTATGGCAAATTCTAAAATTAAAAATGATGGTGAGAAAGAAGAAAGTCGAGGAAAGTTAAAATGACCAGGATTAATATGAAAACGCAGTATAACGCAAACACCAAAATGGCTGTTTATCTAAGAGACCTTTTCTATAAGATGAGTTTTGGAGCAGGACTCACCAGGACAAAATACTAGACTTTGAATTCCAGATTCTCAAACAGCAGAAAGCCTGGAACTGGAACCTGAGCTCTGTTCTTTCAGCTGTCTCTTTCAACAGTGAAAAAAAATCTAATTAGAAAATCTAATCTAATGTCTGGCAGCACTATGCCTCCAACTGATTTAAACACAATGCTGCTACGAGTGAAATTTTTTCGTTAAAGATGAAATTTTTCCAATAATCATTTGACCAAGAAATTGTCAGAAAATGGTGAAAAATGTCCATGATGTTGTCTTTACACTCTTTATGACAGAAAGTCTTTGAATTATTGGCCAGACAGTCATAGAAAGCTTGGAGTTTGAGAGACTGAACTTATAAGTTTGACATTAAGTCTCTACAACTGAATGTGTCAAAGGGGAGGTGATGCATTGTTTTAAGGGTTCTGGTTCTCTCTCTCCAGGGCCAGTGCGGCTCTTGCTGGGCTTTCAGCACCACCGGCGCTCTGGAGGGTCAGCAGTTTAGGAAGACCGGCAAGCTGGTGTCGCTCAGCGAACAGAACCTGGTGGACTGTTCTAGGCCCGAGGGCAACGAGGGCTGCAACGGGGGTCTGATGGACCAGGCCTTCCAGTACGTCAAGGACAACCAGGGTCTAGACTCTGAGGACTCTTACCCTTACATGGGAACGGTGCGTGTCTCGTGGGGACAAGGGAAAATACAAGTGGGCATATCTTGGTCCAGACCCCAAATTATTCACTTTACATATTGATCTCACTGCCAGTCATTTCTACAGGAAGTGATGGTCATAATATTTTGGATCTCAAGCTGTTTGTTTGTACCACAACATCCCGTTTAACTCCCTCTTTTCTTCCTCCTCCTTTTCCAGGATGACCAGCCATGCCACTACGACCCCAAGTACAACTCTGCCAATGACACCGGCTTCGTGGACGTTCCCAGCGGCAAGGAGCGCGCTCTGATGAAGGCCGTGGCCGCCGTGGGGCCCGTGTCCGTGGCCATCGACGCTGGGCATGAGTCTTTCCAGTTCTACCAGTCAGGTCGGTGTCTCGGTGTGCAGGAAAGAAATGGATAAACTGAATAGATCTAAATGTGGGCTGCATAAACCAGCTGTTGAATCAAGATATTAAAATAAATAAATAAATAAAGCTGGTAGTCCACATGATTTGATTTTTAAAGCTGCTACAACTGACATTGTTACACTAACGATGTATCATGAAAGCGTGAAAGGCAGTGTGATCAGTCCTGAAGACCACAAACGGAGCTAAAAGAGAGTAAATACTGGTCTTGCAGACTTTAGACGGACAGAGACGTGGCTCAAAATGAATGACAGTGTTGCCCTGTAACTTCTGGATGTGTCACTAAGCAACCGTTTGCTCAGATGTCCTCCACGTCAACCTGGAAGGCAGCGATTGGAGTAAAAGGGAAAAAAAAAAAAAATCAGTTGCTGCAGCTGTAACTTTCTGGCTGACGGGACTTCTTTTTGTCGTATTTTAGGAATCTACTTTGAGAAGGAGTGCAGCAGCGAGGAGCTGGACCACGGCGTGCTGGTGGTGGGTTACGGCTACCAGGGCGAGGACGTGGACGGCAAGAAATACTGGATCGTCAAGAACAGGTCAGTAAAATCCATTAAACGCTTATAGAGTTCACACAGCAGAGTCTAGTGTTTGGTTGAGGTTCTGCACTACAGTACATGAAAAGATAATGCTTTCTTTATGGTTTATGGTCCTTGTGAGCCTCAAAGTAATGTAATTCACATTCCACTTTTGACAACTTTCCATCTCCAAGATTTAATTTAATTAAAAAAAAAAATTTTTTTCTTATTTGGTTTTTACAGGAGAAAAAAGTGACAAATATTGTCAGATAAACAGCTGCAGATTCTTTTGTATTTATAGAACAAAGGGAGCAAAGCAATCCCATTAATTCTTCACTGTCTTGTTGCAGCTGGAGTGAAAAGTGGGGCGACAAAGGTTACATCTACATGGCCAAAGACAGGAAGAACCACTGTGGGATTGCGACAGCGGCCAGCTATCCTCTGGTCTAACCCCCGGCACAGCTCCACTTTGTAGCACCATAGTGTTTTTATTGCAATAATTTGGCTGGAGACCAGGGGCAGGTTTGGGGGGGATCCGAGCCACACGTTGACAGGAGATGGTTTTTATGAGGAGAAAACACTGTCGTTTTTAGGGAAATGGCGCCATTTTGTTTTTGGCTGATTTTTACGCCGCTTTATTTTGTCTGAAAAGATTTTAGTTTAGTGTTTATTCTATTGTAAATATGTGTATGCTTCTTGGTGAGTGGTACTGTAACACTTGCTTTGTAATTGTAAATGATTTTTTTTTTTTTTTTTGTACTTTTACTGTGATCAATTAAAAGTTGTGAAACACTACTCTGTTTTTTGGACTTTTGTAAAGATCCTTCAGGTACTTTAGATCAAACTTTATAAACGAGTTGGTCTGTGTTTTGTTTTGTTTTGTTTTTTGTTTTTTTTTTTTTTACATGTTTTTGTAGACAAATATTAGTCCATTGACAGAAACTGCATCAGCATCTGGGGTGATATCAGTATTTTAATATCAATAATTGAATTTTTCAAATTGTTCTGGTTTCATCTTCTCAAATGTGGCAGATGGCACCTCAGGCTTTAGGAAACTGGGAAAAGTATTTTCTGACAAACAACTAAATTGATAGAGAACATAATCAACGGAGTAATTGATAGTAAAAATAACTGTTGGATGCAGCCACACTTTTGTGCACTGAGCTGGGAAAACGAGCCCTAATATTCCTATCGGCCTAACAGATATTTGAGATTTTCTTTGGACATTTAATCCTTCGGTTTTTCTGGAAAAATGCAAAAAAGTCATATTCAAAGATGCTTTTACCAGAGTGCAACAACATGGACTTTTAAACAGTTTGTTGCCAGTGTGAAGCTGTTTTAATTCTGTTGTCGCTCCCAAGAACAAAAGAAACACAAAAATTTAATTCCCTGATCTCGGCTTTCACCCACCGCGAGGCCTCAACTAAACTCTGCTGGTGATCCCACACGCCAGTTTGACATGTGGAGCAAAGATGGAGTCATATGATCTCATGTAAAAAAAAATAGAAGAAATCGGCTGTGCTCTCTAAAGTCTGGCACCGTCAGGCTCTTATAGGATTATTGATCCCTGCAACAATGGTCTGGTTTCATAAGGAGTCACCCCTTTAGTGTGTTTGTGTGTGTGTGTGTGTGTGGGGGGGGTATAAATCTGTATGCAAGTTGATAAACCTACATCTATTGATCAGTTTCGTTGTTGATTAATTGAGGTTAATATAATCTTGTTGATTTGGAGAGAACTGTACGGTTAAATAGTTCAAGCTCAGCATCACAGAGCTTGTCAGACCATCAGTCCAAAAGATATTCAAAATTTGATGATATAAAACGGGAAAGCTACATCTACATAAGAAGGATGCTTTTCCTCAGTACAAAAAAATTTGTGTTGCAGTTTTCATTCTTAACCACCGCACCTCATATTTTTTAGGTTTTTTTCATCTTGATTCTTTGCTATTTTCATTCATTTGTTTTTTCTAATTCTTGATCCAAATTTTGTTCCCGTTTGCACTGAAACTTTGATCCAAATATTCCAATTTACATTGCTCTTATAGTAAAAGTCAGAATTGCACTGTTGAAAAAAACGAGCCCACTGAAGCTCTGTCTTTGAACAAGTTATTCTTTGTCAGATGTTTCCCCCGACTGACCCAAATCCCTGCATTAGGAGTGACCTGTGCTGGTGACACAGCTGCTCCGGGTACAGTGAAACGTATGCGTCGTTTTCCGTTACATATTTACTCGACCTATGAGTTCAGTCCAGGCTGAATATTTATGCAAAAATATGTTTTGCAGAAAAATACGCAGAAAAAAAAGAAAAATAAAGTTAATTGGAGAAATCTGTCAGGGCCTCTGCTTCAGTGAGGTGGAATAAGATGAGAGATTGTGACCTGAGATGCAGAGAAAATGCAGGTGAATTAAATAAAAAAAATAAATAAATAAACAGTGAGCTCAAAGGCAACAAGTGTCTAATGATGGACGGGGTTGGTGAATTAGAAACCGGACTCTTCCTCTTTCATGGACAAAAACATGATGAGCGTTATGAAAATGAGAATCCTGTGTTTTTTTTGGAAAAGTCATATTTAATTAGCTTTAAATGCTGCACTATATGACAGGCGCTGACTTAGGTGGCACTGGATTAATGGTTTAAATGAATATTTTCATAATAAATTAAAAGTAGTTATACATATTTTTGAATGAGAATTAATCTGTGATTGATTTGCGACAACTTTTACAATTTTTGAAATCCCAAAATAAGGTTTTGTTGTGATCATGAAATAATCATTCTCTGGTCTAAAGAAAATATCACACAGAGATCACAATATAAATACAAAAAAAAAAAAAATTTACGAAGGATCCTCTTTATGTGCTCCTGGGCTTGCTGTACAAACATTCACCGCTGGAGAAGCAGGCTCTTGACTCAAGGCCCCCGCGGCTTTACGGGAACTTCTTGACGAAGGACAGGTACTCGTTGACGTCGTCGGGGGAGCCGACCACGAAGGGCACCCGCTGGTGGAGCCCCTCGGGCTGGACGTCCAGTATCCTCTGGGTGCCGGTGGTGGCCATGCCGCCCGCCTGCTCTATGAGGAAGGCGATGGGGTTGCACTCATACAGCAGCCGCAGCTTTGTTGTGGTGGTGGGGAGTTGAAAAGAAAACAATTTCCTCGTGTTAATAAGAGGCACAAATCAAACAGGATCAGAATTTATTTGCATGCAAAGGGTTTTTAAGCAGATTTTTTTTTCTTCCATTCATTATTTAAAACTACAGTCTTGATGTGACGTAGAATCCTTTATTAGTCATTTGTTACCTTCTACAGGTGTCTGACTAATGTCCACTGATGGCTTAGGCCTGTTACAAACTGAGAAACCCATAACCCTTTGTTAATGGATCACTGACATTTATAACTGTAGATTTGATGCTGCGGAGGATTCTCCCTAAGTGAGTTTCAGTGCCAGCAAACTGTCATAAAGCCACTGAATACAGCATATACAGCCTTTATATATGGGGCCTTTATCAGAGAGTGGTACTACTATTCCTATAATAACAGTGGATCAAATGGCAATATTTGAAAAAAATTTGTTGCTTTTCGATGATAAAGCTCCAAAAGCCACTATATAATGTTTATTAATCCATATCATTATAAATTTGCCAGGTGTTTGCAAAAAGGCTGAACGTTAGCCAGATACACAAAAATTAAAAACTATGTGTAAGAGCAGTCGGCAGATGTTTGTTGGACCAGCAAAGACCGGTTCCAATGCATTTTGCTGCTGTTGGGTAAAAGTAAGTTTTATCATGCTTCAGTGTCATGGTGCGAATGCACAGTTTATGCATGAGGAAACTCAAGGTGAAGACATTTATAGACCCTGTGTGTCCCCTAATTATTCAGACACCTGGTTGTACTGTTTGCTGAGTGCACTTTCTAAATGTGGCTGAGTGCACTTTCTAAAAGTAGTTTACGCAGGTTTCGCTTCCCTCCGAGCTCCGGCCGACACTTCTGTTTAAGCCGGGCTAAATCAGGCTTGAATGTTAAAGTTGGTGTTAGGTTTTCTAGGTTTATTATAAAACTGTTGTTTCCACGTAACCTTATTTATTATATGCGAGTGTGCAACAGTTGCTTACTACACTGATATGCTGATGAAACAATAGGTTTCATATTACTCTCTTAAACTGAAAAAATATTTGTTTTAACTGTTCACTGCTTTGTTGTTTTTTTTTTAATTTCACCGTTTACTATCGACTAATCTCATCTAGGTTCTCGAATTGTGTTTTTTTAATTTTGTTCTTGTCCAGTCTCAGTTATTTTATACACGTTGTATAGCACTTTGAACTGCCACCGTTCAGGTAGAACGAATCACAGAGCCAAGCTGCCAGGAAGGAAACAGGTGGTGGTGGTGGTGGGCTGTAGTTCATCTTTACGAACAGCTTCCACTGTCCCTGATCTTTATTTAAACTCTGACCTCACACTACTGTGACGCTTGTTTATTTGTTTATTTACCCATTTAACAAACTCTATTCGCCCCGTAAAAATCATATTCTCTACCTCAAAATTTCGCTTTGTGTTTAACTGTGTTAGATGGACTGCACTGGTGGCGGTGATGATTTCGGTGGGCCAGCGTGGCACCATCCGGCACTGGGCAGGTTATATGAGATAGGTCATTGCAATGCAACACTCCTCTACTCGGCCGGAATGTACATTGCACAGTGGCTGACTCAGTCTGTGCAGAAGCTGGACTTAAACCTCGGTTTCTCCCCCGGCAAACGTCTTTTGCCATTCTAAGCACAAAGACAAACATTCGTGGGATCAGGAAAATGCTTCTGAAGCTGCTAGATAGTGGCGTGTTTTGAGTTGTTGTTTTTCTTTCCTCAGAGAATTTGATCCTTTTGATTAATGGAGTCAACACGAAACACTTCGTATAAGTTTTTTTTTTTCCACGGGGGCCCAGTGGTTTACCTTTCCCTTGGGGCTCTTCTCGTTGGCGGGGTACATGAAGATCCCCCCATAGGCGATGGTGCGGTGAATGTCTGAGACCATGGAGCCCACGTACCGGGCCCCGTAGGGGGCACCGCCGTCCTGCAGGGGAGGAAAGAAATTTTCGTTGTAAGTGTGCCAAGTTATCGAAGGCTTTTTTGATCAGTGTTGGTTGGTTGAACAGTTGTTGCAAGAGTCTGGGGCCAGTGTTCAAAGGTCAGCGCTTTTTACATGGTTACTAACCTCGTCTTCTGGTCCCAAAATCAAAACATCATTGATTTTTTTGTTTCAAGCCAAGGGCACAGATTTATCTGATGAGGTTTGGATTCATGGATTGAAATGTGTTCATAGAAAAGGTAATCAAACTTATCCAGGTAACAAAAAACACCGCTGAATGTAGGGTCTTGTTTTTGGAGTATACTGGTTATAATAATACCTGAGTAAAGAAACTCAGTTATTGTAACTCCAGTGATACTCCACTCATATCTTTTCTTTCTTTCTTTTTTTAGCACCAAACACTCCCTCCCTTGACAGAAAGGCTTGAAACTTCCCTCTGCACAGAGAAAGTGGCTGCAGTCAGCTTGTGTTCATATTAGTCACAATGGATTCCAATGATAACAAACTTTCACAGAAAGAAATGAAAGAAATCTAAGCATCCAGAGAAAATTCTGAAACCGCCAACCAGATGAATTGACTCTGATGTTTTTGAGTTTGCTTAATGTTTTCCACCCAGATTATTTTTTTTTTTTTTAAGAATTTAGGCGGATCCTGAACCAGTCAAGCCTTTTTTCCCAAGATTCCCCACATCATCAAGCCAGTGTGATAACTGATTATTTATGGGCTGTTGTGTAAATACTTATTATTTGAAGGGACGTTCTCCTTAATCTAGAGATACAATTGGCCTCAGGCGAACAGGGTCATTTCTTTTCTCCGGTTCACTCCTGAACAAACATAAAAACTGCATAAAAACTGTCTTGTGGTGTTTTTTTTCTCCTCATTTAGCTTCTTCATTTCCACGAAGGCAGAACTTTCAACTATCCACTTCAAAGGCTCTTTGAAAAATAATCTTTCAGTGTTTAGATCTTAAAATAGCTTCAGTGAGGGTCTACACCAGTTTGGTCACAAATGAATAAAAGCGGACATGGATACTTTTTTACTTCGAAACTACACAGACTGGGGTTTCACTGAAAAAATACGATATCACCAGTGTCAACCTGTATCTTGCCTTCCTTGTGAGGTTGTGATACAGTATTAATTGTAAAGGGTAATAAATAAGTGGAGCAGCCAGGCAGCTCCCATCAGAGTTGCAGCTACAGCAGATCTGCCTCATTCAGGGATCATGGCCCGATCCACCTGGGGGGGGGGGGGGGGGGCAATGTCAGACGGCAGACGGCAAACAGGATCAGAGTCCATGTGTAGCAGCTGGGTCATACATTGAACCCGCCAGAGGAAGGGACTCAGCACTTTTATGCAAAACCTGCGAAAACAGGCTGTGGGGATCTCTGAGATCACTGACTGGTTCGCCCTCAAAGTCTGAAAAGTCCACTTTTGATAGATTTAATTAGTGGGAATGTATATATTTTCTTATCTTTGGTTTATTTCACTGTGTTTCAGTCTCTGAGACGTGCACCCGTTCTCTCAAACCGAGCACTTCAACAAACAAGAACAGCTCCCACTAGAAAGGGCTGAGTCTGAGTGGAGTTGCCCTAGAGTGCGTTTCATGTTCAGACTTGCACAATGTGATAAAGAGTCATATGCTTGCTGAGTCACAGCCCAGTCATCATGTGGGAGGGGAGTGAGTGTGTGTGTGTGTGTGTGTGTGTGTGTGTGTGTGTGTGTGTGTGTGTGTGTGTGTGTGTGTTGTGTGTGTGTGTAAGCATGACAGAGTGAAACTTAGTTAATATGAATAAAGGAAGAGAAATTGAAATATAAAGAGCAGATGTGTGGGAAAAATGATTTTGGAAAAAAAAACCTAAAAAAAAAAATCTACAAATGTCCTAAAAGCTCATTGGTGCTGAAAACTCACAACCTGTTAGAGGGCTGATTAGTGTTGAACCTGACTTTGCAAGGTTTGTTTGGTGAAAATCAAACCCACCACAATAATTTTTTTTCTCCACATTAATAACATGATTCTTACAGTCAGTGTCTGTCCAGCTTATCTGTCTATTACAGGAAAATAGTGTGTATTGAAATGATCTTGTTCAGAAATTTTAAAACAATTCTTGAGGTTTGAATCACTCTGCATTTTCAACCCTACGATGGCGAGATGTCTTTTTTCTTTCATTTTGTTTCATCAAGTGATAAACCAGATAAAAACCAACCAGATAAAGCACCTGGTTTGTAGAGAACGGAGGCGGATGACAATGCTACGATCTCTAAGAAAAAAGAAAAACAAAAAACAGGACATCAGTGAACTGGACTTAAACTTCCGTTCTAGTCTTTTTTCTTTTTTTTTGACAGCCCCAGTTGCCAGTTCATAACCACATGTTTGCATGACAGTGGTTGACATCATGGTTACTACTGCCTTTGTGCTGGGTCATGATGTTTATGTGAGGAATAACATGACGATGAGTGTTCGGCTGGTATAGTTTTTTTGACTGGCAGAAGATGATGTCAGAAAATAGAAAATTCTATAATTTCCATTTCTATTTAAATTAACGTTTGAAAGTTGTGAAAGGTTCTGAACCAACTTTTATAACTTTTCTATTCCTTCAGACTTAGACAAATAATGTTGAACTTTTCATTTAACTAAATGCCTTAATACCACAGAAGAACATTTTGTGACTCAGCTGTGAGCGACAAATGGAGGGAGTGTTTTAACATAATTTGGTGGTAGTGTTTGAAACACCTTGGGTAACACAGACAGAGGAGAAGTGGATGATACTGAAAGACTTGTCTGAAACGATTTTTCTTTTATTTACCATTAATCTGGAATCTATTCTAACCAATGGTGGAAGAAGTCTTTTTTACTTTTTAGTAAAAGTAGTACTGCTACTGTGTAGAAATACACTATTACATGCAGTCAGTAAAAGCACAAGTAAATAATAGTACAAAATAATAAGCATTAAAATATCCTTAATGTACCAGACGTAAAAGCTCTCATTTTGCAGAGTGGCTCATTTCAGAGCTACAACCTTTTCAAAGCCACCAGGCTAATGTGCCATACTGACAATACGAGTTTTTAGGTGGCGTGTTCCTTTAATCTCAAAGCCCAGCTGAGGCTTGCAGGTTGTTTTGTTGCTGCATAAAATGGTAAAAGTGCAATGACAATAAAATGTTAAGGTTTTATTCAGTGTAGTTCCGTGTGGCTGTGGCCAGGATGAAGCCGCAGGGATGCTTGTGTTTAATAAAAGTTTAAGGAAGACCTATCAACCAAACTGACAAGGTGATGACGACAAAAAAAAAAAAAAACCCTTTACGGTCATGTTTGTTACTGAGCTTGGAGAAGTGTCAGCGCAGAGGCTGACACCAGAGCGTCTCTCAAATGAGAAAATGCCGCAGTTTTCTGAGGGAACAGGATGTTTCCTGCAGCAACAGTGTCGCAACCCTGCAGCTCAGCTGACCGGGCCGGCGCCCATCGTCCTGTCTGACCGAGCTGTCACGCTCTGCTGACTGTCAGCTGCATTTAGGTCAGGATGGTCGGACCTGGACCTGGTACCTGGACCTGGATATGGATGCACGACGCACCCTTGATTTTCACCTTAAATTTCCTTGAGTGACAATATGACCTGTTGGTTCCAAAAATGAAGCTAAATGACCTTTAAACCAAAATTGCTCCCTGTTAATTAAGGCCCTGTTGTATCATATGTTCTTGCCTTTTTACTTAAATGTCTAATTATAAAGTTAAAAACTGCCACTTAAACAACTGTGAAAATACTTATAACCAGTTATTGATCTCACTGTCTCTCTGTCAATATAAGCTGCAGAAAACTAATACGATCATCCAACCAGGTTTCCCCTTTCCTCTTCACAGAGCGGCAGAGTGGGAAAATTGTTTACTTTAGCTGAGGAATTAGGCCAGATAAGGATGATCACTAGGATAAAAATGTAAATAAAAAAGTGTAGTAGCCTTTTGATAGCCTTTTTTTCTTTTTTTTGTGCTGCCAACCAAAAGTTTCCAACTAAAAGTGAACTCATCCTGCCGGAGAAAATGCTTTGTCAGGGCTCACATGACGAGCGTGAGAAGCCACTGCTTTTTGAAATCCTGCCTCAGGACTGAGCCTAATTATGACTGCATGTCAGCAAAAAAAAAAAAAAAACTTCTCCGAGAGGACACCACGTTTTGTCAGATTTAAAAAAAGAAAGAAACAAACAAAAAAAACCCTCAAAGTAGAACTGATCAATGTCACAGCCTCGACTCAGATTAAACAAAAAAGCTTGCAGGTGTGCATCAGGTGTTTGCGTGTTTGCGCAGAAGCCTCTCCAGATGTTGTTTAGTGATTCAGTAAGCTCTCACCTCTGGATACTTCTTGTGCTTTATGTACTCATTGATGGAGCGGTGGAAGTACTTGGCGTAGCCCTCGTTCATACTGTAGATCTTTCCCTTTGGCTTGATCTTCACATTCCTCTCAGTCAGGATGAACTCGCCGATGGCCTGGGGAAGAAAACCAAAACATTCAGCTGTCAAAAACCCCAAAGAGACAAGTCTGAATTTATTCAAACAACCCTGTTTATTTCATGAGAAGAGAATTTCAGGTTTAATTTGGATTTATTTTTAGAGGAATTTGACTGAAAAGTGGTGTTAGTAAAAGTACATGGAAAAGGTCCTGCATTGTACCAAAGATACAGAATAAAGGCTATCAATCACACCCAATAGGGTAAAATATTCCATCAATTTTCCCATGCAGGAGATGAAAGCATTGGATCTATGCACCAAGTCATCAAAATGCAAAACTATTCTCTCATAACTCTCGAATGGAACAGAAAACATATCAGCTTTCAAAGCAACCTAAATGTACCTACAGAGAGAGTATAGTCCTTCTAAAAAGTGCTAGGGGGAAGTATGCATAATACTTGTTTTGTGTAATACCATAAAAATGTAATATTCAGTGACATTATGTGAGAGGTTTAAAAGTGCAGGTATGACAATGATCCCTGTGATGCTCAGGATCTCCGGTGGTTCGTGAATTTTGTGCTTGAAGACAGCATAACAATCTGGTTTTCGTAGGTTTCTGGATGCAATAACAACAGCAAGATCACTAATTCAGGAAGCAAACATCAGTATCTCCACAACAGGTTGAAATCCATAATTGAGTCTCGAATTTAGTCCCTTTTTTGTTTATGATTTTGTATTACATAATATGAATAATACTGAATTTTTGGAGGATTTATATAAGAATAGATAATGTGGCTACACTATCTGCCCAATAAAAATGTATTTATGTGTGTTTACAGTCCTTTACACCCAGTTGCATTATGGAGCTGCACCACATGGAGAAATGATTGACAGGATTTTTTTTTCCTAAAATGAAGCAGTTACTATAATAAAATATAATAAATATAATAAAACCGTAAAACAGTCAACAGTGACGGCAGAGACAGGTAAAGATGAGGGACAAAGGAGACATCATCGGCAGTCTGGGAGAGAAGCCTCATCCACTTCACGTCATTTCACCAACACAGAGCAACTGTGACGTCCTCATGCAGAACCGGAGACATTTTATTGCACCTCGGACCGAATCACTCACCGGGTCCAGCATGAAGAAGTTGAGACCGGCGCCGGTGCTGAGGGCCACCAGGGTGGCGCTGCCGTACAGGGCATAGCCGGCGCACACGATGTTGTGGCCCGGCTGCAGGGCGTCCTTCTCTGTGGGCTCCCCCTCCGTTGTCTGAGCACATGGACACAAAGCAGGGACGTGAACATGGTTGCTACTGACCATTCACCGTCCACTCAAAGATATGAATGATTAAGTGCAAACATTTTGTGGCAAAACAACGTGGCTGAATCAGGCCACGTTACATTGGAGCCGAGGCTCAATATTCAACCAGGTTTGCAAAACTTTGATGTGTTGTGTCATTTGTACAAACCCCCAGGAAAAACAAATTGATATAAATTTACACTTTCAATAAAAAATCTGTAAAAATTAAAAAGTACCAAGTGAGAAAATCCATAAATTCTGGTTAATTCAGTCTAGTTAAAGTTAAATATGAGTCACAGTCCATCCTTGCGTAAACAGCTCTGAACAGCATGTGTTTACTTGCTCTCTCTAGTCCAGTCTGCTTTTATACAAGTGGAACTTCTCAAGAAAATGGTCATACACAGTCATACACTTGTTTATTCAAAATAAAACAAAGTAAAACAGGATATATATATATATATATATATATATATATATATATATATATATATATATATATATATATAGAGAGAGAGAGAGAGAGAGAGAGAGAGAGAGATAAAAAAGATTGACCAATGACTTCATCAGTTTATATACCAAAATGTCTGTGAGCTTCTGTTCTCAGAATGTGAGAAACACAAAGAATGTGAACACACGTGTTTTCAGTTGTAGCTTTGTGTTGTGACATGTTCACAAGGACCAAGTCAACAACACATACTCCTGGTTCAGGGGATGATTTAGACCCGTCTCTGTGATTAGCCGGTCAGTATCGCTCTCTTGTGTCGACAGAGTGAAACTGCGCTTTCAGGCTGCGTATTAATGCTATTAACAGACAACTAAATAACAACTATAAACATAAACTATCCTGGTACATGATTGCATGTTTCTTAAAATGTGATAAATCTACTTATGTTCTAATTATTTCTGTTAATTAAAAAATAAATCACCACATCTGAGCACATCAAATGTAGAATTGCACTTCTGTTTGTGAATCACACTCACCCGTTTGTAAATGGCAAATATCGTGCCGATGGAGGCCAAGCAGTCGATGTTACTGGAGCCGTCCAGAGGGTCGAAGCAGACCACATACTTTCCCTGTGACAAAATGAGATCCAGCCAAGAGGTTACTCAGAATTAAGGAGCAGTGTGCTACTCCCGTTACCGCTCTGGCAATAAAAGAGGAATGTGAATCCTCCTTTCAGATTTATAAGATTAATATAATTCTTTAAAACATCCTCAAGTTCCCTTGCACTTTCTCATGTATGACTGATTGCTTTTAAATATGCAGCAGTTTTAATCTATGTTAGTATCTTATTTTCTGACATCACATATGTTCCCTTTTTTTTAATTTACCAATCTTTGTCACCATCAGGCTCTGACACTGAAAATAAGTAAGAATCACATCCCAGTCGTTAGTTGTGGCTGTGGACATTAGATTATTTCACCAGGCGTCTTTGTTTGTGAATCCTGAATAAATTATAGGTTGTCTAATATGTGCCTGGTTTATCATTCAAAATGCAATATTCACTCAGTGGATATATGAGTACTGTGTAGTAATGCATCATGGCAACATTCAGAGTCTCCAGGTTTATTTTAATTGTATGTAATTTTTGGTGTGATAGGCAATTGTTTGCAAAGAAAAAAGTAAAATCCGCTCAAGGCATCATAAATATTCTATGAATTGCTCCATTAAAAAAACAAAACACCTGCAGAAAACAAAATTTTATTACCATCATTTTGAATTACAGGCTCAATAACATTAATTTAATCCTATGTGTTTTAGCTGAGCTGTTGCAGTCAAATTCATTCCTGCACAGGGAGACTTTTATCTACTAAAAAATAAATTCCGATGCTGTGAATTCTCAGGAAAATGTTGACTAAGTGATGAACTCTGAAATGCAAGTAAGACACAAAGTGAAGGTTATGTGTAAGGAATTTTTTTGTTTAAATCATGCAGACTTTGACGGTTTCATCAATGGCGTAGAGAATTGGAAACAGAACTATATAGAGTGTGTTCCTGTGGCAATATCGCTATTGCCTATAATAATGTGACTCTATTTGTGAATTTCCTTCAGCTGCTCGTGGTCAAGTCACACTTTAGTGGCACCAAGTGGAAACAGGAGGGAACGGTTTTGGCTTTAGAAAGCCAGGAGGGCTCTTCACCCGGAGATCAGGTAACACATTTTTCCTCAGATTAGTTGATGCAGCAAACGTTCTCTGAATTGAGCAATCGTTTTGTTTTACTTTACTTTACAACTCGTGGAACTTGTTATCATACAGTATTGTTTCCTCCTCAGCAGACAAGTTGCTGTTCCCAACTCACCCTCTTGTCCTTGGGGGTGATGATGAGCCCCTTGTTCTCCTCGGAGACCATGCAGCAGGTGCTATAGGAGGCCTGCAGCATGTTGATGACCAGGTCATTGGACAGCACATCCAGCTTCTTCACGTCATCCCCAGTCACGTTCACCGAGCCTGCCAGGCCCTGCCTGCGTGGACCAATCGGGCAGCTGAGCTTTAGTCCCACACACGAAAGATTAGACTGAAGCCAAACCTACAACTCATAGTAAACAATTCAGCTAGTAGAGGCTGGAAAACTTTGAAACAGTGAAGACTTTCACCAGGAGACACAAAGAAAAAAAAAGGATCATAATTCAGCTCGTGAGCGAGCCTCCATTTAATGTCAAACAATGTTGATTTGTGCTTGGTTACATAATTTCGATGGTTGTTAAACCCACTGAACAACTGACCCTTTTCTCCATGAGTTGGCCTGGTTTCAGTAACTCTCTTTCATACGGAACATTCTCAGTATAACTTCAGGACCGACTGCTATTAATATGAAAGAGTCATTTTCAGTATATCAGAGCTCAGTGGTTCTTTCATGCATTTCAGGAGGTTTAATACGTTTACTGCCCCCCCCCCGAAAACTACAGTTATGGATGTATTTGGAGGAATGCATTCAGGTCAGATTTGGTCATGGTTAAGATTTATGCGCACAAAGGTCACAAATCAACCTATTTAATCCTCAGTGAATTCAGTTATTGCTCCAGAAAACGGGCAACTCTCCAATATCAACTCAGTTGAGAAAGAACGGGTTATGTGTGTCACTTTTCAACAATCAAAAACGTTCTAGTGTCTCGGTTTTTACCATTTTATCTCCTCATATCTCATACAAAAAGAGTCATTGCACAGCCGGCACTATCTTTTTTTTTTTTTTTTTTTACTTCAAGATTGGAGTGTTGAAATCCTGCTTGCACCAGAGCAGCATGACCTCTACCCGGCACAGAGCACTAATTCATATCAGCTCCATCGCACCCATTGTTCCCCTCCTCAAAGACTGGTTGGTGAAAACAGAACGGATCTTTAAACATACGAACGCAAACACAACCTCAGGCCCTCAGATGAGTCACGCTTAGCCCCTGAGATCCACTGTGGGAGTGGACGAAATGTCAAACATCTGGCCTGAACATGACTCTGAAACTCCAACAGCTCAGCAATGGCTGCTCCCCGTCGACCTTGACCTTTGACCTCTTTGTGGAAGTGATGCAGTCACACAAGTCGATAAAGAATCAAGACATTTATATTTTTATAAAGAAAAAGTGTGCATAGTGGTCTTTGTTTAATTGCAGATATAGTATCTCTTCCTTTATATCAGTCAGTTATGTAATGGTGCGTATATATACACACACAGACACACACACACACGAATGGTACCCTATAGGCCTAGTCCACTACCTCAGTACTTACAGATGGGCCAGGCCCGCCTTGCGCACAGCGGAGGAAATGGCCTTGATGGCGGTCAGCATGGCGTTGATGAGCTGGGTCAGCTCACCGGTCGCCCCCTTCGCCATGCGCCCGGTCTCGATGACGAACCGGGTCAGGGTCCATACGTCCGTGTCAAACACCGACTGGTCCGACATGTTGGCTCCTGTGTCCCCTCCTGGTAGGGTGGCAAGTTACGTGTGTGCCGGGTGGAAGACCGACTGCGAGTGAGCAACACCGTCGCCGGCCAAGTCCTTTTCATACCCAGAGCGGTCAGGGCAGAGCCAGGGAATCTATTTGTGAGTGGAAGAGCAAACGTCTATGTGTGCGTGTGTGTGTGCGTGCACATTTGGAGATGGGCGAGGGGGTGTCAGGTGTCGGCTGTGGGGACTGGCGCACTTCAATGCTGCACAAGACGAACACTTGTCAGCTCCTTTATCCATTTAGTGAAAAAGCTTGCAACATGCTGGATGGCAGTAACACAACACTTGGGTAACATTGGAGCTCTTAGGTAAATTTCTCTGTATTTTTACCACATTTGTTTTCACACCGTCGCCAGTACTGTGACAATAGAGGAACAACTATCTATGCACTATGCCCAGGTTCACTTCAGCTGAGATGTCCTGCAGGGAAACCACCTGCCTGCTCACCTCTGAGCAGCTTGTACAATGTAGTATAATTTAGTCTCTGGTGAGTTGAGTTTTGCCTCAGTGTTTCTACATTGTAGGGCCTTCCTGAGCCATGCCACACTCGAGTTAGAGACTCGAGGGATGTGGAAGAGACGTGAACTTTATATTACGGGAGCAGAATCAGACTCTGCCGCTATGCTTTTGGCATGAGGGTGCCTCATGTGAGCCTTAAATGTCATTATGGCTCTGCGAGCTTCAGCTGACCTTTAGCTTAAAGGTCAACTCATCTGGATCAATTACACTATCTCTTGACTGTAGTGTACCGCCTGTCTTTTGACTGTTTCCATTTTTTTCATATTAAAGTTAACTAATTTATGAGGAAAATATGTAAATTTCTAATTTTTTGACAAGAATTTGCATATTCTCTCAGTTTAAAACATGTATAATGTGTAAAACTGGCTTCATGTTTTTATCCTTTTACATGAAATATTTCCGCAAATTTACTGAGATTGGATTTCTAGACTTTTTGATGCTAAAATAATCATTAATGAAATCACAAGAGATACATTGGTGAAAAGGCAAGTTTTGAAAATGTGCCACTTAGGGGAAAGAAAAACAAAACACAGATTTTCATCTCCTTCAACTCACTTGGATTTATTGAGACTTCTTAATTTCAAACAGTGGTCGTTCACATTATTAAAATACATCAGGTTTTTATTTTCAAAGAGGTTGTGTTTGGTCCTTCACAGGTCTAGAATGTGTGTGTTCATTCTCATTAAGGCACAACTGGAGGTAAACTGAGGAGAAATGATTCTCTTCAGATATATATATACTTTTTTATATATTTTTTTTTACTTCAGTGCATTTGTCTTCATTTTTTGGCATGTTTTTTGCTCTTTGGTAGTATTTTTGTGGAATGTGTGCGTTTGTGTGCGCGTTAGCTTATGAACCAGTGTTCCCGTTTCCACTGAACCACCTTCCATCCCTCAACAGAACATGAACGCTGTTTTTTAAAGGCATGAAAAACCTTGTAACTCTAATTTTTTTTTTCTTTTTTGATTTCAGAGGAAATACCCCAACATTTTTTGTTCCTTAAAACCTTTTACGATCTCTGCACAACAAAAGGCCAACTTTCTTTGTACCTGAAAAGCAGACATTTTGGAGATACAGGGTTGGGTTTTTTCCTTTTCGCTTTTTGCTGGACAGTCGGTGCAGTCTCACTTCTTGGCGTGTTTTCGGCAGATGGCGACATATTCCAGCACATCCTCAGAAGAGCCCATGGCCACAGGGGCCCGCTGGTGGATGTTTTTAGGCTGAATGTCCAGGATGTTCTCGAACCCAGTGGAGGCCATGCCCCCCGCCTGCTCCATGATGAAGGCCATGGGGTTGCCCTCGTACAGTAGCCGCAGCTTTGAAGGGGAGGGAGAGTTTAGTTTCTAGTCCTAATGTTTAGCACATTCATACTCGGCTGACTGTGTTACCTTGAACACTAAAAGTATTAATTACACCAACAGTTAAAAGGTTATACAATTTTTTTCAAATCATAAAACAATAGGCGACTGTGAACACAAACAGGTTTTCCTTCCAGTAACTCTCGCTCCTGTGAGTCTGGCCCTTAAGAGATTACTTCCTCATGCATTTCAATGTAAATAAGTAGGGGTAAAGAAAAAAATCCACAATCCACAGCCTGCTCATAAATACTCAACATGAAACATCTGTAAATTCCTTCAAGTAAACACCTCAGAGTTCTTTTTTAACCCTTACTTCAAGTAGTTTATTGTTTTAAAAATATTTCAATGAAAGGTTTTATTTTCTACTTTGTTTTTAATTCTTTGTGAATCATACAACTGGTAATTTTCAGTAAGTAAACAGGATATTTGTCCTTAGATTAACAAAAAGCCCTTAATACTGCATTCCTATTTAATTTCATCCACAATACAAGCTTCTTCGGATTTTTCATCCTTCATTGCATTTGGTGTGGCCACTGACTCCAAAGAGCATCTTTGTTTGTTGAGTGGGGCTAATTAAAAGAAAATCAAATTACTTTTTAAAACTCTTCTGAATACAAAGAAAAGATACACTCCATTTCCCTAATATAGTCTGTGTTGATGTTACTGACTAAATCAAGTCACTAACTCACTGTGAGCTGGCAGTTCTGAAAATGCAACAGCTTTAGACTAAAATGTTTAGTGATTATTTACTCCTCTCAAATGCATTACAAGACGACAATGTTTAACCTCCCCGGTGTGTCAATCGCATGTTTGGCTCGGTCTTGCAAATACTGGAAGGATGTGAAAAGTGAAGAAACAAGGTTGTGACACGTTCACTATGGTCTTATGCTCCAAGTGAGACTGAACAAAGAATAGTTTTTTTGATGCAAGTTTCCCCTGAAAATGGCTCAAAGTGTTAATATCACAGTAAGTGAATCTGAGGGGAAAAAAAAATATTACTGGTTCTTGAAAGCTTAACATGGGTTCACAACAACTACTATAGGCACTTTGGGTTGATGAGATTATTGAAGGACAAGTTTGGCGATACAGTTCTTCTAACAACTAATCCCATATGAGGACCCAAACTGATCCTGTTAAAAAGTATCGTCTGATGTACCCTCTTTTTTCCCAGAGCTCCATTGTTGTCCAAAAACTATTAAAAACACATCAATAATTCTCAAACTGATGCACCGGGTGACAGGTTTCTTTATTGTAATGATAATGGACACTGTCATTTGTTTTGAGCACTGCTGCCATGAACACTCACGGGCAACCAAACCTCTGGAGGTTCACAGTTTACTCCTGTTTTTAGGAAAACTGCTAAAAACTACCGTGACCTTCAGTTTTAAGGAATTATTTGATATTTTCTTTGTGGGAAAACAAATCCAATTATTTTTCACTTTTTAAAAAATAATGGTTGTCTTTACTACTACAGTCATGAGATAAGAAAGTACTAAAGATTAAAGCATTATGAGTTTTGATCTTTTGATGGGGTTTACTGGCAAGAATAAATATATGAAATGTCACCAGCCTGATGCTTTAAGTTTGTTCACATATGGGAAAACTACAGGATTGAGACCTGGTCAGTATTTTAAGACTTTTGTGCCTTGTTAAAGATGGCAGGAGAAGGAGAAATTGGTGATAGGAACTCACCTTTCCCTCGGGGCTCTTCACATTTCCTGGGTATAAAAAGATTCCTCCATACATCAGTGTTCGGTGAACGTCTGCCACCATAGAACCGATGTAACGGGCACCGTAGGGCTGACTGCCATCCTACAGTGGATTAAATAGTTATGCATTAGTCATTTAAACCAAGACTGGCCAAGATCTACATTTGAAAAAAACCCACAAACTTCTCATTACTGTGAACCTCAGAGGAAATTTTAAGTCGTATTTCCATTTTAATTTATTGTAATTTATGCACGATGCCTGAAATCCCCGATACCCCACACCTGTGCTGATGAGAGCGTTACCTGAGGGAACTTCTTCTTCTGCAGGTACTCTGTGACAGCGGGGTCGAAGTGCATTGCGTAGCCTTCATTCAAGCTGTAAATCTTGCCCCGTTTACTGATCTTCACATCCCGATCCACCAGGATAAATTCACCAATTGCCTGAGGAGCAGAAAGCGGAAAGTATCATCCATAACTTCATGTTTAATACAAGATTCGTGTTCAGAGATTTTGTGCCCTCTGTGACACATAATCATCATTAAGAGAGGACTAACTGGGTCGAGCATGAAGCAGTTGACTCCCTGGCCGGTGGAGAGGACAATCATGGTGGCGCTGCCGTAGAGGGCGTAGCCAGCTGCCACAAGGTTTCTGCCGGGCTGCAGGGCATCCTTCTCGCACGGTTCACTGTCTGTGATCTGAGAGAAACAGCTTCTACTATTTCTCATTTCAGGAGTGTGGAGGCTACTGAGGTGTGCTGAGGAAAGTTATAGAGGATCCCTTGTTTCAGGGTTTTTTCTTCCCTTAAAAAAAAACCCCCAGTACAATTCTGTATGGAAACGCAGAACCACTGTAAAGATTTTGCCCAAAGAAAGGATTTTAACTATGTCAGCACGCAATATAGACAACATGAATCTAAAGAAATCTTTGACCTTTAAAAATGCCTCAAGTTGTAACACTGTAACAGAGACACACATTTTGTTGTGGCTCATCTTACTCTGCCATCCCTTGGCTTTAGGTTTGTAAAAAAAAAAAAAAAAAAAAAAGTTTATCAGGAAAGTTTATCTCTGAAATTTGATGAGGAAACCTTGGTTAGTACCTTTTTGTAGATGGCAAAGATGGTACCAATGGAGACAAGACAGTCGATGTTGGAGGAGCCGTCCAAAGGATCAAAGCACACAATGTATTTGCCCTGGAAGAGAACAGTGGTTGTGGTCAACACAATAAAAACTACAACAGACACACAAGAGAAGTGGGAGAAAAAGAGAACAACGTGAGGCTAAAGGTCGTGTCTGACGAGATTCAGACCAGATGCCCCTTTAACCAGCTGAGCCTGATCCTGGGGTGGTCCTCTCATTTGTAAAATAATTGTATAAATTCTTCGGGAGAAATGTGGACTGTCCAGTTTTAGTGTAGGGTCGTTCCAGAAACGAGATCCTGAATAAATAAAAGCAGGTTTTCTGAGCTCATCTGGTTCTCTTAATTCTTTTTCAACATGTAAATCAAAGTATATGCTTTTCCCCTCACTGGTCACGCTGACACACTTACCCTCGTCTCTGGCTCCACAATAATGGCCTTGTCGTTCTCCTCTGACACCAGCACGCAGGAGGTGAAAGACGACGTGAGCATGTTGATGATCAGGTCGTTGGACAGGATGTCCAGCTTCTTCACCTGGTCTCCAGTCACGTTGGTGCTGCCAGCAATGCCATAACTGATTTAAAAAAAAAAAAAAAAAGGCACAGAAGACAGAGTGAGGCTGATGGAGAAAAAACAGGCATGGAAGAAATTCACTGTACACACAAAACCTGATTACCAGTCTACATGTATGCACCAATGAATCAACAATATTACTTTTGTGGCTACTTTTGGTTTCTTCAGTTCTTTGCTAGTTTCTATTATATCTTCTTCTGTATATCAACTGACAAATTTACAAAAAGTTCTATAGCTCCATAGTTTTATACTGAAATTAATTTGTGTGAAGAAAAAAAAAAAAACTGCAACTGATGCATGATTCTGCATTTCTTAAAAGCTGAGGTTGGGTGGTGATTGAGCAAGGGATTGCACCAACTACAGAAGTGAACTGAATCAAAATCAGTCTTTTCAGCTACAGGGGTTTCGCGCAGGGAAAACAGTCCTGCTCATGTCGTTCACATGAAAACAATACAACGCGTAAAATGTCAGCGTGGACATTACAGTAAATCTTTAGGGGATAGGTCTATTTTCGCAAACGATGCCTTGTTTTTGTGAACCTTCACACAACCAGAAGGGATAAGATGGCATCAGTTAAGAGTTTAAGACAGAAAAGAGCAATGAAAAGGACATTATTAAAAGTGTTATGTCTCTTTAACGTTTTTCTGTTGGACTAAACACATGCCAGAGATTTGTTTGTTGAAATTTAAAAAAATAAAAATAAAAAGTATGTGGAGCATCTCCTGTGAAAGTGGGCGTGGTGGTTTCATGAGCGCGGCCGGTGATTGGCCTGCAGAGAACCCGACTCTCCTGCTCGGTGCGTTCCAACGCTTGGACGCTTGGGACGGAACCAGACCTGTTGTTTCTTTTCCTGTAGTTTAAGAACAAAATGAAACGTCTTACTGAGCGTGAGCGCCGTTTACTCACAGGTGGGCGATCCCCGCCTTGCGCACGGCGCTGGAGATGGCCTTCACCGCCGTGCACACGGCGTTCAGCAGCGTCGTCAGCTCCCCGGTGCCTTTGGCCTTCCTGCCCTCCTCCATGAGGAACCGGGTCACGGTGACCACGTTGGTGTCGAAGGTTCCTCGGTCGGACATGGTCGCGGACGCGTTCCCACCCCTCCTTTCGCAGACCTGTGTGTGTGTGTGTGAGAGAGAGAGAGAGAGAGAGAGGAGAACCGGAGCTCGGGTGGAAGCGCCGCGGGGACTTAAATGCGCTGCAACGCGGAGGGAGGGAGCGAAGACGTGGGGACCAATCGAGAGCCGCAGCGGAGGTGTGGCCCCCCGCTGGAAACACCGGCCGCTTTCCGTACAAACCTGAACCGGGGGGTGATGAAATGATAACGTTTCTCGGTGGAGGAATGTGCCCGGAATAATAGAAGTGGCGCATACCTGCGTTCACACTGCCGTTGGGCAAGACGGGTCGTGCACTTTCTTTTCAGCAGGTTTGACAATGATAGTGTGTTTGAACAATTTCATAATTTTTTTTTTCTTTTTCTTCTGATAGCGTGCATTCATATTCTTACACACTCGCACACAGATGAACTGTTCAGCTTCCAGATATATTTTTGTTTTTTTGTCCCTGATTTTCTTTTTTTGTTATAGTATCTATCTATCTATCTATCTATCTATCTATCTATCTATCTATCTATCTATCTATCTATCTATCTATCTGTCTGTCTGTCTGTCTGTCTGTCTGTCTGTCTGTCTGTCTGTCTGTCTGTCTGTCTATCTATCATGGTTTGGGTTAGGTCCCTTAATGTTACAGCATACAGTGATTTTTAGCTGCAGTGATTAAGTAAATTAACCCGTTGAAAGTAAACGACTTGGCAACTATTTTTGAATAATTTAAGTCTCTAATATAGTTTTCCAAGCAAAAACGCCAAAATTTTAATGTTCTCAAATTCGTCTATTCGCTGCTTTTCCTTGTCTGGCATCATAGTAAAATAAAACGTTGTTGGTCTTTGGGATGTTGGTTAAAAAACAGGACAATTGATATGTCAGTTGTGTTCCTGGAAATTGTGATGGGAATTTTCACTGTTAAATTAATCAGTAATAAAAAAAAATAATAGTTAGTTGAAGACCTACTGTGACATTCTGGACAAATGAGTTGTTCCAACTTTATGTCAACAATTTGGAGGAGAAGAGCTGTGGTTTTTGAATGAAATGTTAAACAACTACATTTGGGTGCCATGAGATCTGTCATTTATCTATCGTCTATATATCTTCTTAATGAACCACACAACTTTGACCTGGTATAATAAAGGAAAAATAAAGAGGAGGGCCTAAGCAAAACATAGACTTACATCAATTTAAATGGCTAACTGGGGAGTTTATCTTTTATACGTACAACTGACTTTAATCTTTACAATGCAGAAATAAAAACCCACTTTCTTTCTAGGTGTTAGTTTCAATCGATCTGTGTAGACCTTTTCCGAGCCATTGGTAAGTTAAACACATAACATGAATTCTTAAAAATATGTTTTATAGCTATCATTTATATTGATTGTTGCAGTATTCTCTGAGAAAGTTAACCTGTTACAACACATGAAGTTATTTTCGTTTTTTAAAATCAGCGTTTTGATCAGAATTACCTTTAAATATTAATTAATTTAATTTTATTAATTTAAATATAAAGCTTTTATACTTAATAACAGTATCACTATTATTACAACAGCAGAACATCTCTATATTAAATAAGTTGAGCTTCATCCAACGCTGTTAAAACGAAACGCCACAAGATGGCGGCCTTGGCTTCGTTTGTGACCCCGACTCTTCTCTGCACAAAAACCTGTGAGTGTGTTTATGTAGCCGAGAATCACCAATAATCTTCTAAAAAAATAACCACTAAATAGTTTTAAAGTAATTTGAGCTTGTGGTTGCACCAAATATTTACATACAGTTAAAAAGGTTGGGTCATTTTAGAGACTTAAAATTAGCCAAAAGCTGAACTTCTGTGACACGGAGGGGCTGAGAGATGTTGATATTAATCCGCGAACTGAAAAAAACATTTAAAATACATTAGACGGGTCAAGAACTATATTGTATTGCGGAGGAGAAAACATCTAGGTTTACGCTAGGCGCGTCAACGGAATAGCTTAAATAATAATAACGCTCTTTTTATTTAATCTAGTTCCTCGCGTTATTTTCTTCTAACAAATGCGGTTCGTCACTTGCGTCGCACGCGTCTTCAGAGACGAACGAAGTTTAAATTTAATAAAGTTAAGGGAAAGCTAACCTGCGCATTTTTAAGCACTAACCAAATCCTAATGTGGGACCTTGTAGCCGTTTTGTTTCGGAGTACTCGTACGCTCAAAACGGATCGCAAGAGCGTAAATGTCCCGGCAGCTCGGAGAGTTAAAAAAAAACAAAAAGGACCCAGTGGGCCGACGTTTGCGTCAGGTGAGCTACACCTGTGTCACCGCCTGACCTTCGTTGTCAGCGGTTAGGGGACCGAGCCTTGCGTGGGCACCGACTGCGCATGACCGCCGGCGACCGACTCGCTGCCGGAGCCGACAAGTACAAAGAGGCTGTTTCTGTCGCTGTTGTCGGCGCCGGCGCTGCGGACGGGACGTGCGGTTTACAACGGGGCTAAAGGGGGGAAATAAAACCCCCAAAAAACTTTTACAGTTTTTAGGAGACGTTATTACGTTATTCGGACGATTCACCTCCCCCCCTCCCTCAAAGAATTAAACTCCGAGGACAATCAGTGGAGCCACCGGAGAGGAGGGAGTTGCATTCAAATCCGAAACGAGCCTGGGAGACGCTTGGAGTCGGGTAAGTGGGACGCTGTGCATCCACGGGGAGCTTCATAGAAAATGCAAAGGATATGCAGTATTAATTGCATCCTCTCTCGAGTGCGTAAAGCCCTCGGGGGGGTAATCCGGTGTCCACGCAAGCCTGCGGGAGCCATCGTTTTAACCACCAGGGTACGTTCAATGCGCCCTCGGTGCGTGCTCCCGTCTGGTCAGGTGGCTTCCGCGGCGCCCGGGACCAAGACGATCCCACGAAGCGCTGCGGGGTTTAGCGGGATTTGTTGTTAAAGTGTTGTGGTGTTTTTGTCGCACCTGCTGGTTTGGGTAAACGTGGTTTCAACCCCGCCACCACCACCGCCACCACCCTCCTCCCCGACCAGACGGGCGTCTTTCGCGCCAAGACAGGTGTCGTGGAAGCGGCTTGGAAGAACCTCACATGCTGCCTTCATGGGTCGCATTTTGAGCTCCCAGGAAAAGTGTCTGGAAAAAGTGTCGTTATGCTTTATGATGTGTTTTATTCTTTATCGTTTTGAGGCTCGGATCCTTGAAGGGATCTTTCTTGCTCGCCTGCTGAAAACAGTGACCCGTGTCCCTCATGTGACCCGGTAATCCCTCAGCACTGTATGATTCACACCGACTCATCTCTGCCTGGGATTCACAAGACTTTAAATCAGGTTCCAGCAGGGATCCTCACCCCCAAAAAGCCTTTAGAAGAAAGTTACGGCTTCTTTATTTCGCCACGCTCCTTTTTCTTCATTGACCTCCTCCTCCTCTATAGCGTGAAATACAGTACAGTGCTTGACTCCCAACAAAAGCTCCTTTATGGGCCACTGAAGGGGACTGTCATTGGCTTTGAAATGCTACATACAGTGTAAACCGAAGCCGCCATCGGGTAGCATCGAGTGTCAGCCCCGTCGATTTTCTTCTTCCACCCCTTGGTGATCTGTCATGTCAATGCCCATTTTCTTACCGTCACAAGCTGCAGTGGGGAGATGAGGCATTTTCCAGGATCAGAGTGTGTGTGTGTGTGGGGGGGGGCACAGACCTGGATGGTGGTCTCCATTGTGGTGGGTGAAGAGCTTGGGGGTCAAACAGAGGGCTCTTCATCTTCTCCTACAGCTTGCAGGCTTTTCCCCACTCTTCTTTAGAGATGAAGCACTGAATTGATATGTCAAGGGGGCAGGGTGGGTGGGTGGATGAGTGGGTGGGGGGGGGGGGCAGAATATGAGTATTGTGACTGAGACCTAATGAAATTCTTAGGCTTCCAGTGTGGCACTTCTGGCATATCCCTGAATCCATTTTTCTACACTAGGCTATAAGAGGTGCAGATAACAACGATTTCATTCAACAGACTAAGCAAAGCATTCCTTCAGACATAAAAAAGCCCGTACTTGGGGTCTCTTTGCTGAACTTTCTGATCTTTTGAACAGTCATTGTAGGGAAAACATCATAGTTTCTATAAATTATTCTTTAAAATGGTGATTTTCCTGACGGTACGAGTGTTCAACCCTGTAATAATTAAAGGCTGTTTTAAGACAATTTAGCTGCTTTTTTTTTTTTTTTTTTTTTTTTACATTTATTTCCAAACTTAATTCAAGAGTCAGTGTAATTATTCATAAGAAAAGCGCTCTCGTCTGCACCAAACCAGTGTTGATTGTTAAAACGTAAGATATAAATATCCCTAAATACCCATGCTCCAGACCTTGGTTTGTAATTTTGAGTTCACTTGTACTTTATGATGGGTTACAAACTTCATCCATTGTTTTCCAGTCATTTAGGTTCTGTATTTTGACAAGGTAGTTGATTCTTTACACCAAATAACACCAAACACATTTCTACCAGTGGGCAAAATATTAGAAACCCCTCAGTTTAACACAATGCAGAACCAAAGGCACCACAAACTACAGCCTCCAATACAGCCGCTGTATTGGACCACATTACTTTTACGTAGTGATCCGAATAAACTTTTAGTTGATGTATATTTGCATTATTGAAGCTGTAAACTTAAAGCTCCAGCAAGATGCTTTAAAAAGCATCTTTTCTGCCTACGGGTCCCTGGCAGTGGAGTGAAAAAAAGTTTTGTTGTGGACACTGCAACCAGCAGATCAGTCTTGTTTTGTGCTGCCACCATGGTACAACATAAACAGACTTAATGTCGTCAGTTTGTTGTCAGTCCGCTCATCTGTCTGCACAGTTTATAGACAAAATAATTTTTAAAAAAACAGTGAATGAAAAATATATATTTGTGGGCAAAGTTTCTCCATTAGAAGTGATTAATTGATTTGATTCTCAGGACCTTGCTGCATTAATTTTCATAACGAGGACATGCATTTTGTAACTACTGTAATTAAAAAAAAAAAAATATATATAATTTGTGTATTGCTACAAAGAAGGGGAGAGTATTTTGATAATTATGTGAGGGTTCAACTAAAGATGTGCATCGTTGATGAATCTGTTTTATTTTCTTGATTAGTCTATAAAATGTCAGAAAAGTTAAAAAAAAAAAATCTCCTTATAGTTTCTCACAGCCCATAATGAGTTGTTCATATGTCTGGTTCTGTCCAAGAAACAGGCCACAAACAAAAGATATTCAGTTTACCATCAAAGAAGTCAAAGAAACCCAGTACATTGATTTTTAGTGTTTGGGAGGCTCATGTGCCTCGTCTTTTCAGGCTGCTCTCACTGTAACGAGCTTAATGTGCAAATCCATACATTGTGCATGCAGCCAACACGACATGCTCGGAGCATTCCTCAGCCAATCCGGTGGGAGCACAGCCTGATGTCGGCTGGTACATCAGGCTTCAGCAGCACTCCGGGTCCGCGTCGTCAGAGTGGTCATCCGGCACCCTGTGGACATATGGCAGGGGCTACTCTCAATTAGCACCTCAGTGAGACGAGCCTCCTGTCCACGTGATAAAAGCCCGGCCTCCGCTGCTCAGATGCCCCCCCCCCCCTCGCAAAATGCCTGGCCACGGCCTCCATGTGATTATGACTCCCATCCATCCACTGTTTGTTTTAGAGAAAATGACTTCCACTCCAGCGAGCCGCCCAACCAGCTTGCACGTCAACTCTGGCCTTGTTACTCTTGCGGCTGTCCACAGGTTTTGTGGAGCCCTTGCTGTGGTGTGTTCCTCTGTAATTTTATGTTGAGGAGGTGCTGAGTTGTAATTTTAGTTCTGGTCAAATGTCTTTTGCATGCCACTGTACCGATTTCTGCTCCTCTTGCATGTTTCAGTACTTAAAAATACTGCGTTTTTTGGGTGCTGTAACTTGAAAATATGATTTTCCTTTATTTATCCCTACTCACATTTATTTTTTTTTTCCTGTGAGAGCTTTGCTGCTGTAGAAGCCTGGGGGGCCCACTCTTACTGGTCTCAGTGCTCGGCCGTTGAGGTGAAACGAGTTGTTACAGCTGCTAAGGTTTTTTGAAAGTGCTGGATGAAGACCCCCATGAGCCTCAGGGACCGCCCTGTTATTTTTACAAGATCAAATCAACTTTGGAGCCAGAACTAAACAATTAGAGCTCCGCTGCAAAAAACAAAACTCAGAGAAACTGCACGAAAGATCTTATTTGATGTGCAGTGAGTTATCAGATTAAGTTGGAGATATCATGTAAGTAGCCCTCAGGCCTGCACGTGTAAAATATGAAAAGACAAGGCCAACACAGCATACTTTAAATGGCCTCGTTTAACATAAAAAAATAAAAAAATAAAAAAGTCATGCTTGAGGGAATCCTCCTTAAAAGATTATAACTTCCAGCAGCCTTGGGCAGGTGCCAGGCCAGCATAGCATTGTTTGTTAGGAAGTCATTACTGGAGTGATCAAAGCCCTGGCACAATTGCTCAGAAAAAATCTTTTTAAATCAGCGGTTGCTGGATTTGGAAGCTTAGTGGGGTCTGAGTGGCCCGAGATGGATTGGGAGACATTTTAGTTGGCCAGATCTGGACTTTTTCATGCGTTCACTGATCCCAAATATTGAGTAGAATGCTGTAAGGCGCATTATGCAAACGTTTAAGTCACAGTAGGAAATTATGACGTAAATGGGGTCAGATGCAGATCTTGGCGGTGTGTAAAGATCATCATTTTGAGAGGCTGATCATTGCACACTGTTAACCTGAGAATTAACCCAAGAATCTGTCATTATTATGGTTTTCCATTCTTTGAGCTGCGTGCCAGGTTGAAATCGCAAACAGTATTTCAGTCAGAGTGCTTTAGGGGCTGACACTTTTCCCAAAAAAACAAGTTTGAACAAAGTTTGAATGATATCAAACTTGTTTGAGTTTTTTCAAATGTGCGCTCCAAACCCATTTCCTTGGAGTTTGTGAACTTGACTTTGCTTCGCTCATCTGTTGTTCCATCCCGGCCTCACCTGGGTGTTAAGGCAGCAAATATGTTGTCGTTGTAGTGCAAGACAGCAGCCATGTGCAAAGTTGACGATCGGCCTTAGCTCTGCTAGTAACTTTGCCATCTACAGTGTAGAACCCAAGAATACCTCCTCACACTCCTCCTCAGGGTTGCTTAACTTGCAAGTGTCCTCGATATTTGTTGGAAACAAGATAACATTTCTAGCTTGATATGTTAAAGCGCCATCTGCTGGATCACAAGGTAAACTACATCAGCCCGTCTGTTGTGCTCAGTGTAAATTTTGAATTCGAACAGGTCATTAGCTTCAAGATTAATATTTTTCCCCAGTATTCCAACTAATGCTCAAACACCAAGAGATTGTGTCTTGAATAGATCTGTTGTTTACCTCATCAGATATTATTTTTTGCAGTGTGAGCTATTTTTGCCACAGATCTCAATTGATTCCCTGTTTTAAACTTAATAATTTTCTAAAGGTTCTTAATATGTGATAGAGCTGCACAGGCTACACTAAATACAAAGTATGTTAACTAGTTCATAGCTAAGTTTTTCAATGGGTAGTGTACCAGATTATCTGCTGGAAAGCTACTGGTCAGGGCCCATAAAATGTCTGTTTTATCCTTTTAACACCTCGGTTTTTGTTCTGGATTAAACAAGCAGGAGATGTTAGGTCCTACCAGGTGGATTTTGTTATCCTTTGGCAGGAAGCCAGGCTAGCGGTTTCCAGCTGTTTCCAGTCGTTATGCTATGCTAAGTTAGCTGCCTGCTAGCCTCAGCAGCGCATTTAGCCCGCAGACATTGCAGAGTTCAGTAGCTGTCAGCAAGGAAAACAAAACATTGTTTTTTTCTCAAAATGTCAAACCTCCCTCTTAAACTTTTTTATTTACCCTCAGGTAAAATTTTTATACCCCCCCCACCATTAGTGGTAAGAACTAGGGGGAAAAAAACAAGAAAAACCAAGAAGAAAAAAAACAAAAGCAACATTGTCTCTGTTTTTCTTTCCCTCATAGGGCCGCTAATAGACTTAAAGTCTTATTTTCTCTGTCCTAGCTCACATTGCCCAGTGTGTTAGGAAACATCAAATGACTGTTAAGATTTTTCCAGAACCAATTAAACTGATCCCTAAAGATATTGTAAGTGGATTAAAGTGCAGTGGAATAACACTGTTAAGAAATGGTTCACCTTAAGAACCCGACTTTTTCAAACCATCCAGCTTCTTTGCTCGGTCTCATTAATTGGCCCCAATAATCTTTGGGCCCCAGAACTAGCTGATGAGAGGAAGCTGTTGTCCTGCTGATTGCAGACTTGATAACCTCTTTTGCCTTTTTAAGGTCGAAAGAGCTGAAGTCCCCACTGGCAGCATCTGGTGATGCTGTGAGAAGTAGGAAAGATCAGTGTAAGGTGCACAGGCAGAGTGATCTATACATAACATGGAGGCTTATACATGAATATGCAAAGAGAACAGAGAGAAATGAGCACATATAAGAATTATCCTTACAATGACATTATAAAGAAATTGTTCATGATACTCCGTGCTCAAAAACTGTCATATTAAATATCAGTATTTGTCTTAATTTTTTTTTTTTTAAAATCTAGACTGGCATGTTCCCTCCTTGGGACCTGGACTGATTTTCATCCCCTAGAGGATCTAGTCGTTTCAGGCGTACGGAGCGTTGTTGGATAATTCGGCTTCCGCATGCTTCAACTTGTGTGAGATCCCTCTGTTGTTGGGGGGGGGCTGTTGTTGGTGAACGTGATTGAGTGAAGGTATTTCTCTGCGCAGCTGGGATTAACCCCCCCCCCCCCCCAAAGTGTGTTTCACAAAGATGTTTTGTTTCCTGGTATGTTAATCCCTTCTCTTTCATTCATGCCTCCTCCTCAGTCATCGTTTGCTCTTTATTGTATCGGAGATAATCAGTAGGAATCAGGATTTTTTTTCCTTTTTTTTTTTCATCTCACAGATGATTTTTGGGTTTGTTTTCTCTTGAGCAATTTCTCCAGCTTTTGCAAAAAAATGAGCTTTTGGATAGTCAGTAGATATTATTTTGACCTATACTTTTTCTTAAACATTACTGAGAAATATCTCACTGGAGCCCTTTGACATTTATATAGATTTTAAACCACACTAGCATGTTACCACAAAAAACCTACCATCTTGGGCCAAAATTTTTTTTTATTTTGTTTGTTTTAAATTTGTACATCAGTTTATTAATGTCTTCCTACGTAGGTGGGTCATTGTCAACTTTTCTCGGCGTAAGGAAGCATAAGGTTGATGTCCAAGAAAGAAAAAAATTAAAAAGCATAAAAGCTATTCCTTCATTACAATATTCCTCTTAACTTATTAGCGTTGTTTCATTAATTTTGAAGAACTATGTCAACCACTGTGACTGTGGCTCTTCTTCGAATTAGAGGAATTCTTTGTAAAACCCTCTAGCAGAAAAAAAAATGTAAATATGATCTTAAATTCATGTTGCGTTTGACGTGGTCATCGTCAATCACAACACTGTCAAAACCAGGGCGATTTGAAGGTGCTGAAAAGTCATAAAAAGCATTGATGACTGTGAAACTGGTATTTAAATCCCTTTTAGCATTTTAAAAAGTCTTTCAAAATTTTGTTAAATAGAACTTGAAGAAACCATGAAAATGCTGATCGTGAGAATTGTAGACCAGCTGCGTCAGGTCCTGGTGGGGGTTGCTTGAATTGCATTGCCTCATGATTTAGAGCATCATGCCAAGCATCCACCGTATTGGCGACCGCAGACCACCACAACACTCGGAGCCTTTATCTGTCTCCATTGCAAAAATGATAGAGATCAGCGAAACACTCAGCACTTCCACATACCAAACATCCATGGCTGCCTGTGTCGGAAGGAAGAGTTTGTGGAAGCCGCCCGTCCCTCAGCTCGTCATTAGTTTAACCCGTGAATGAAAGGCGAGTTGTCTTGGGGAAAAGGGGGGGGGGTTCCCGCCTGTTTCTTGTACGTTTAAGTAGGACAAGGCAGGTGCAAAGGGGGATTCAGGGCTCAACTGATAGTGTGATAATCCCTCAGATATGCAGGCATGCAGGGACTTTGCCTGTCAAGTTAAAGCATTCCGCGAGAATGTGGTCTGATTTCAATCTAGCCAGAGCTCAGCCCTTATCAGGGGGAGCTAACCAGCCATAAACAGGTGGCAGGCGAGCTGCGTTTACCAGAAATGCCATGCTCTGTTTGTGGAGTCATGTACCGAGAGGCATATTTTATCCTCAGGGCACACATTTAGTGAAACCATCTATAAACATGGCGAGAGGCAACTGAACCGTTGATAACTCTCAGACAAAAAATAGATAAACCACTTCAGACTTCCTGTGACTGAGTAATAAGAAGTCCCCAAACTCCAAACAGCACCGTACTGCTTAGCGGCTCTCGAACACTGTGGCCACAGGTGACAATTACAGGATAATCTAATGCTTAAACATAATATGATGGTAACATAAGTACAGAAGAAGCTGTGAAGTCAGCTAAATGACTCAATAATCTTTGTTGCATAACCATATCCACCAAAAGTCAGCTAGCACAAGCCACCAAAAGCTACCGGACCCGAGTAGGGTTGTAGTAGGAAAACACCCTGAGTGTGAAAACCTAAACATCGGTGCATTTCATTGTTTTTAATGAAATCCTGAGATTTTGTTTTTGCAACTTTTTGTCAGATCATCTGTCTCAGTATTACGTTTTTATGATGCTTTCAGTCAAAAGGCTAAAGAGAGAGATGCCGCATGATTTCTCTGGAGGGGGGGCAAAAACAAACGCTCCCTATCTGCTGTTGCAGCTCGATTGGTTGTCTTGAGTGGATGCATTGTGTAGGTGAATATATCGTCTCTTTAAGAGAGTAGACCATATTACTTGAAACTTCTCTGTGGGGTTTAAAAAGGTGGCAAATAGCCCGTGGGTGGCTTGGATTCCTGTCTGTTACAGTACTTGCTTGCTACTTTTAGATTCTGATCATATGATGCCATGTGGTCATATTAACAGTTTCATGTCACCCATCGATGTTTGAACATTAAGAGGTTTGAATATGTCACTCAGAGATAGATTTCCCCTGTTGGCAAAACACCAGAGATTTTGGTGCGTGTAGATTTTTACCACTTGATGAAGTTGAATGCGCATGACTGTGGCACAACTGGCAATCCAGCATCAACGGCAGGCCTCCAGGATTCCACTTGGCATGGTTGTTGTTCACAGGGAAATGTTTTTCAGCTTGTGCTTACCCTGAAACCACAAAATGTGTGAAATTTTTACAATTCAGTATATACAGAGGTTACAGAGCATTATTTACCTACTTAGTTTCATGATAAACAAGTCCTGACTCCGGTTCCGTACTTAACGTGCCGATATAAGATTGATATCAATGTCGTTATCTTGAGCTTTGGTAGAAAGAAGATAAGGGTATTTTCCAAATTATCATCTTTTGTGTTTCTAGCTGGAGTGAGTGGTTAATTAATTGACAGATGATTAATCTGGTGAAATTTTGTCAATAAAGTAGGGGTTCAAGTGATTTTCTTTTATTATTTCAAAGCAGAAATGCCAGAAACTCACCAAGTTCAGCTTCTCTGATAGTAAAATTTACAGAGTTTTCTTAATCTCCAGTGATAGTGCAGTGAATATCTTTTGGTTTGGACAGACCGAGCAATTTGAAGCCGCCTCCTCGGGCTTTCGGTGTGTGTTTGACTGCCATTTCTTAAGGAGGGAATGAATGATTTGGAAAATAAATAGCAAATTAATCGAAGATGATAATATTTGTTAGTGTCAGCCTTGGTTTTAATGCTCTTTTCCTGTGTTAATCAGCTAACAGCTGAAGGCAAACCACAGTTAACAGGGGCCCTGAAGGTGCAGCGTTGTGAGACATTCGTTTCCGTGTCCCCTTATTAATGAAACATACTTTTTTATATGAAAACCTTGCTTCGTGCAGCTTTTTGCCCAAAATCTACAGGAAACTCCTCCCACCGTCCTCCACTCTGCATAAAGAGCTGCTGAGCTTGTCCCTTGCCAGGGATGCCACTGTTTACGGCTGAGAGAACCCCTGGACCCCTCGGCCCGCTTGTTACCGGGCTGCTCATATTACAGTCTCCCTCACTGGCTGGTATTGTCATGTTACAGCTGTGTGTGTGTGTGTGTGTGTGTGTGTGTGTGTGTGTGTGTGTGTGTGTGTGTGTGTGTGTGTGTGCGCGTGCGCGTGCGCGCTGTCTGAACGGCTGTATTGTGATTGGCTCGCGCTCAGCCGTGTGAGACAGCGCTGGGTGACGTCTCCATGCTAATCCCCCGCTTCTCTCTGGGATGTTTTCCCTCTGGTTGTACTGGGAGCCGAGTGTGAGCTGCAGCTGAGGGGGAAATGCAAATCCGCCAAATAACTCCTGAGACATTTACGACATGAGGCAGGTGAGTGCAAAATTGGCTGTAGAATCAGTAGGTTTGAGTTTGTCTACAGTTGCTAACACAGCTGTTGCATGGTTTTCTTAAGACGTCTACATTTTTTTAGAGTTGCATGTTTGGATCCATATAACCTACTGATGCCAAAACTTTAAAAAATTTTTTTTTTTTTTTAAATGCTCGCAGCTGCCACTGAATTCAGAGGAAAACTGTAAACTTGAAGGGAAAAAAGGAAAAAAAATTAGCTTATTTTTTTAGGTTCCTGTTCTAAATGCCCCTTAGTGTCTTTACATATCCACATTGTATCCTGGTTATAATCAGGCTTTTGGATTATCTTGGTTATACTTTATGCACATAAAAATCTTCTCATATCCTGGTTTTCACCAAACCTGGATATGCTACCCAGATTCCTCCGATAGGAACCAGGATCCAGTGGCATGTAAACACCTTTATCCAGGTTTCTGGGCATTCTTTGCTTTGTAGGGAGTGTGGTGGCTTAGATGGTGAGATATTGAGACGCAGCTGTGCACAGCTCATCATAAAACCGGGATGCTTTTTGAAATCATGTGCACTGGATATGGATAATCAGGTTTCTAGTGTTCCATGTAAACGCCATGTCCCAAATGTGATCAAAACCAGTACTATAGTCAAAACAAGGAAACTAACTTACATGCACAACAAATGCACTTCTTCTTTCAAAAGATTATCAGACAGATCATGCAAGTATTGTTTCTGCATCTGTGTCGTTTTGCAAACACAAACTCGTTAGACAGCGCTTCATCAAACTCCGTTGCTGTTTGGTGTCGACGTGAATGCTTGAAGTCAAATGTGTGACGAGGCAGAGCAGCAGCAGAGGTTGAATAGGGTCAAGGATCTGGTCAAGGTTTTGTGGGAGGGGAGGGGGGAGGAGTGTGTGTGTGTGTGTGTGTGTGTGTGTGTGGGGGGGGGGGCGACTCTGTTGTGTCTACAGCTGCTGCTCCACACTTTCCCAGTGAAGATCCAGTCACTCTGACCTCATGGCCAGCTGAGCCTCCACCCTTTTTGACCGGCTCTACAAAAACTGGTATGACATGGTCCCCTGTTTTGTCACTTTGTTTGAGGATGCTTTCACACCTAACTTACTTTTTGTGGTTCAGACAAACTCTGCTGTTTGGCTCATTTCTTTTTCTAGGCTGGCGCGAAAAAAGTTGTCTGTTGAGCTCCGGCGCAGGGCTAAACAATCTGGGCAAAGCGCATCTTATATCATGTGGCCAACCGCACGATCAGTAAATGCATAAGGGGCAGGGCCCTGTGCGCAGTAAATTGAAGGGCCCAGCTGACTTTAAAGGGCTAGTACCCACAGAGACAGATGCAACGCCTATT
Source organism: Istiophorus platypterus (assembly GCA_016859345.1). Taxonomy (NCBI): domain Eukaryota; kingdom Metazoa; phylum Chordata; class Actinopteri; order Istiophoriformes; family Istiophoridae; genus Istiophorus; species Istiophorus platypterus. The sequence continues at coordinate 24,612,034 of CM029115.1, forward strand.
GTTCTCTGTTTAAAAGTTGCATTTTAACACACCTCACAAGGCCAGCTGATTATTTAGACACCCTTAGCCTCTGCATGTGCTTTAAAAGAAATTGCCCCTCGGTAAATTGCTTTCTTACTGCTTCAATAAGAGTAAAAGTTTTCTTGGTGTGTATTAGAGCTAGACTGATAAATAAACAAAAGGGGATTAATCAGCTGATTACAGCTGATTGAAGCTAAATCAGTGTGTGTATATATAAGTCAGTAAGTAACCAGGTTTGACCTAGAGCTGTCTCCTAAAAGCTATTGAGTTGATGCATAAGTCAAGAAAATTTTATTTTTGTGAATAAACGCATTTTTTTTTTTTTTTTTTTTTTAAAGCTGCCACACAGTACAGAGAACAATGCACTGGCGCAACAGTGCTGTAAACAAACAGTCTAAAAACAACTGAACCGCAAAGCTGTGACAGATGTGGAGACGGACGATGGAGATGGAGGGGGGCACAACCCTGGACTATGTGAAAAGACCAGATAAGAAAAAGCATGAACCGTCATTAGATCAGACCAGACTTATCTGTTACTGGTTGCTCAGTCACAAGCTGCAAGCGGTTCTTGTGGAAGTAATTAGGAGGATGCTTGGGAATAATTTTCCTAGTTCTTTTTTTTTTTTTTTTTAATGTTACACACTGCGGCAGTTGCAAAACAGCTAGCAGCAATATTCCTTCATAGGAAGATGATAACATCCATTCACCTGGTGCCACAGCCACGGAGTGAAATTAGGCTTCCGCAGATTTAGAGTGAACCCCTCCGAGCCGGCTTTTTCTGAATTTTAAATTTTTAATTCAAATTTGAAGTCAAGGAGTGGGAAAAATTACCCATCTCATCCCGCACTTTCCCCCTAATTAAATTTCTGATTTCCTCTGCTCATGTCACAAACTAGTAGGAAATCGCCACAGTCATGTAAAGACAACAAAACTCTGGAATCTGGAGGGGGGGAAAAACAGCTTTGCTTCCAATTTTGGGACCAATTTAGAGTCTTTTGTAAAACTGGCCACATGCCTTTTTTGTTTGAGTGTATAAACATCTTTCCCGAAGAGGGTCAGGCATTTCTCGGTAAACTGTTAAACTGCAGCAGTAAATTATTTCCCTCCCTGCGGCCAGTGGGGCTGTGTTTACAGTGGAGATTGACTCCCTGGTGACGCCATTGACCTTATCTGCCTGGGTCGAGGCCTCTGTGCACAACGGAGGACCACTGTCGGCGTACCACACGTTTTTAATAGGAGGCTTCTTTTACGGGAGTCATAGAAAGGCACATAGATGATGGGGTGAATGTCTGTGGTGTTATTGTGATAAAGGCTTTTGTTGATATTTTTATGTGTTAAGTTTGCGTTATAATTTGCTGCTTATAGCGCAGTGAACGATGCCCACGGTGTCTTGACTGTGTGGCTCACCACTGTGCTGTGGCAAAGTAAGCTCGACAATGGCCCTACACCCTCTCAGGTTTCAGTTTCCACAAACTGAGGAGCAGATCACTGTGGCAACGGCATCCACAGGTTCCCTCACCTGTCCCATGCCCCTCCCCCGAGGACTGTAGAGCACAGGTATGCTCCCTCTACCTGTGATTGGGCGATGGAGATTTATTTGGCATTCAGATAAGTTACACCAAATTTTTTTTTTCTTGCAAGTAGTACTGCATATTTTTAGCAATTTCCATAATCTGTAGACAATCATTTTTTTGGCTAATCGATTTTACACAGTGTTTACTTAATCTGATAAAGTAAACCACAGAATTTCTTGAGCTACAACTTCCTTACAGCTCCTGTCTGTCACAATTCAACGACTGGCATTGTGGCCAAGCCAAAGTGTTCAACATAGCAGGTAATGCTGCACAACTTCCAGGCTCCACTGGAGAACATACATTAGCTTTTACTGTTAGATATGCCCGACACGTTTAACCTTATCAAAGTTGGACTCATTTTTTTTCCCTTCAACAAAAGGGCCTTAACCTTCAGCAGTAAATATCCTGTAACATTACTGAATAAACGTGAAGCTTATCTTCCCGCAGGGAGCTCCACTTTCTGCCGATTTATTTAAGATAATACTCAGCCCGTTGTAAGACTTGTGCAACGCTCACTGTGTCTTACCTCAGTACGGCCGCTGGAAACACCTGCTCACCTGGGACAGATGTCCCGGCGATGCACAGATACCACCAAGCCAGCTTTATCAGCAAAGCAAGCCTTTATCCAGTCTGGGACCCCCCCCCCCCTTAAAAGGCATCTGTACTTAGGTGTCGCCAACACAGCTCACACAGGTCATGGAGAAACTTTTTGCTTGTGTGAACACATTTGAATGTCTGTACCTGTTACCCAATGGATCATGATTTTTGTGAAAACTAGTTTGTCTGATTGAACAGGAGCTGGTACATACTTGAGCAACATCGTTCTGAGTTGTTGCGAGGGACAATTATTTCATGCTATGTCATTGTTGACATAAAATTGTTGTAAATGCTTTATCAGAGCAGCAAAGTAGTCAATATTGTGTTTATAATATAAGTCTGTGTCAGGTCCCATTTCTTGGTAATGGTGCATAAAATGGCTTATACTTATAATGAAGTAGCAATGAAACCTCCACCCTCTCACCCCCAAGGGAAGGGGGGGGGGGGTTACAGCTGTCTGCTTTAATAATGTACAACGCTTAAAACTGTAGTAAACTGGCTGTATTACTTGCACCTATGGGTATCTCTGACATTCCAGTCCTTGGACGGATTAAAACTGGCCCCTAGGGATGGACCTATACCAGTGGGATGTATTCTCACCAGACCAGTATTACAGGATGTTAAAAGTCAACCTGTTTGTTTATTCAAATAAGAGATTGCGCTTGGTCCGTTCAGAACTCAGCTGGCTTTTAACATTTGGGTTGTTAGGACACAAGGCAACGGGATGCTTTTTAGGTGAGATGCATGAGAAATGGTACATAGGGATACCCAGAATGATACTTATTTTATAAATCACAACAAGACACAATATAATAAATAATCATATCATTAAATACAAATTTGAAACATATTACTAGATTTATTACGGTTGTTTTATATGGTATTTTACTCCGAAACAGGCTTCTTCCATTGTTGCAGGTAATCACTAATCTGATCTGCTGAAATGACACAATTTTAGTTAGCCCTGACTACAGTTAATTCCTCAAACAGGAAAAAATGAGACACTGTCGTCTTTTTAAATGTGGTCTCTGTAAGCTGGAGTTAATAATGTACTGCACATGCTCAGCCAAAGATGGTTTCATTTTTGAAACGATAGATACTGGCTCTTATATTGAACCTCATAAACCTCAACAGAGTGGTTAGTCTCTACTAAGAGAATGTCAATGTGGTGGTGTTTCCAACTGACTGAACCCTGCATAACGAACTGAATTAGTTAATGTTTTGGAGTTTCAGGGTGATGGAGATCACTGCTCCAATAAGCTTGTATCAAGAGGACATCGTGAACACACAAATACAGACATGTTGGCGTAATGTTTCCTTGGCAGGTTATCCGTTGATGTGTTGTTGATATAACCACCCTCCCTTCCTGTGTCCTCGAGCTGTTTTGCATAGTTGGTGACATCTGCCACCAGACCCGGCGCCGATTGTTCCTGCCCTCCAGCGTAGCTGAAATAATAGCGGGGCACGGGTCACCATTCAAGTCAATATTTGTTCACGGACAGCGCCTTCTGGGCAGGGGAATTGTCTGTTTTTTAGAAAGGCTTAGTAATGTGAGAATTCGTTAGAAAGGTTTTTGGGTTTGTTTTTTTTTTTTGGTTGGCTGGTTGGTTGTTTTTGTTTTGTTTTTTGTTTTGTTTTTGTTTTTTTGTTTTTTTTTTTTTATATAGCAATAACTCATCAGAATGATATAAGCCAAGTTTTTTAGACCTGTTTATATTCCAAAGGTGAAAAATCATCCCTGTGAGAATAAGACATTTTGTGTGGTGGTAAAGAAATAATGTTCAAACTTACTACTGGGTTTTGGGTCTTCAAATGAAAAGGTAACTGTGTCCACAGTCTGGCTGTCTGATTTACAAGGCATCACATCAAGCCCGAATATCATGAGAGTATTATTAATCTCACCAAACTAAGTATTTTCAAGTCAAATAGAATTTTCTTTACTGCTAAATAAAGTTTAGGTCAAAGATGGGCTGGATGTTCCTTAGAGACGTATGTTCTGTAATAGGCTATAGCAACTTAAATTGCAAAATAGTGGACAAGATTAGAAAATAAAAAAATGATACCTGAGAAATTGTCAAAGATGACGTCTTCAAGACTGTATTAACTAAACCAAGTTAAAACCAAATTCAGACTCGGAACAAGGATGTTGCATTTGCTCGGTATGCTGCTTTTACCATCAGACACCTGTCAGTTTCCCTTCAACAGCTACCAAATGCAATTACAACACTACGGAATCCACTCCAGACCCTTTTTATCTGCTTAATCTGTCATGAAATGACAAGGGAAAGGTCATACCTGGTCATGAAACTGTCAGTCAGTTGTCCAATTACTTAACCCTAACCCCTGAAAATGAGGGACTCTTCATAAAAATTGACTGTAATTCCCAAATAGTAAATTTGATATGTTTGTTAAACCCCTTTAAAAAGCGGAAAGTCTTTACACATCAATCACACCTTAATTTTTTGGTTCAAATCCATCGTGGTGTTTTACAGAGGCAAAATTACAAAAAATCTGCTACTGTCCAAATGCTTTTTGTTCGAATTCTTCTTGAATTATGTTTGTGGAGCAGCAGCTTCAATTTTCTACATTGCCAAAGAAATCTTTCATCACTGGAGTGCCCTTCCACATCCAACAAAAAGATAGATAAAGTACACTGTTTTCATTGCTTAAATCATCAGTAGCTGATAGTAGCTCTAAGGCATATAAAACTTTTACTGCCACAACTTTAACTTGAGTGCCAGAATAGCAGCTTTTTATAAAGAACCTGTTCAGTGCTTCTGTCAGGTACCTTGGTTACTCAGTCGTTTTCCATGTATGTCTATAAAACTGATTCCTTTATTGCACCGATTTCTTCTCCTTATGGTTATTGACAAATATACAAGTTTGATCCACTAATTAAGTTTTCATTAAAAAAAAAAAAAAAAGTGCCCAGCATTTTATCAAGTGAATAGTCAAAGGAGAGTAGCCAAAGTGGGCCAAAAAGAAAGTGTTAATAAGTAAAAATTTCATATCAGACAAATTAAGATTAAAATATTGAAAATTATGTGAACGTATTCTTACATTGTGACAGCTACAACACACTTATTTGCTGGAATGCGGGATAAATATTTTTTCCCTTTCAGAGCTGCCATTATGCGCTTGAGAAAACATTTTTGTCAAACGAAACATCACTTTCTAAGAGTAATTAAAAGCAATGCTGAATCATTTAGGCAGCACTGCAAGACTTCCTCTGAATCATTCCCAAAGGTGACGTTGAAAAAAATTCCCAGAGTACCCCGGGAGTTAATCCCTTTGTTTGGGTGGAAGTGGGGATCCTCCCGGCGGACTGAGGGTAGCCATAATGCCACAGTGTTTCCAGTGGAATGTTACTGCTATTGTTGAGCAGGATGACTCCCACTGGGAAGACACCACCACAACCCCCGACACCCCCCTTCACTGCCAACACAATACAATGTGTTGCATTATACCTAGGCAGGCATGCTACTGTTTTCGTAGCCTATGACCCCGTGACCGCCGCCTGAGGCCAAAATAATGAAAAGGGTGACACGGAAGTCATCGGTTAGTCCCACAGTTATCACGGCGTCCTTTGCACAGCGGTGGCTGGGAACCCCGAGCTCTTATTTATTTATTTTTTTTAAACCTGGAAGGAGGAAAAAAGGATCTATGCAGATAGAATAATATGTATGGATAAGAAACAAAATTGAAGTAATGAAAGTTTTTATACGTGGGGCTACAGCTAAAGAAGATTTCCATCGTCGATTAATCTTTCGATTTTTAAATTCATTGTTTAAGCGTTTAGTCTTAATGAGTGGCGAAAAGACGGGAAATGCCAATCAAAATTTCCCAGAACCAGAGGTTATGTCGTGTGATATCACATTCTGTGTTTTTGGGTCGAAATTCAAAAAAAATTTAAAAGATAATGATAAAAAAAGAGAGAATCAACAAATATTTGATGGAAACAGCCAGGAAACAGCCAGGGACGAGTGTCCGTCAGACTGTCACATACACACACGCCTCAGAGGTGGTTCTGAGTGGTTTGTCATTGAGGTGGTGGTTTTCCATGAGGTATGAACAGGAATAGCTATTCTTTTTTTTTTCCTTTCTTTTTTTTGTGTAGACTGAAATGTGCGTTGTATTTAACTTTCAGCTGTTGTGTGAAATAAGACTTCCTCAAATTACTGTATACAAAACTGGTGTGTTTCGATATTGTTAAAAGAAACCAGTGTGTGCTATGGGCACTAGTATTGAAAATTGAAATTATTTAAAGTTTTATCCAACAACAGATTGTTTTTTCTCGTCCTAGTTAGGGTTCCAGCACCAGACATGTCAGCAGCTTTGTCAACACTTTCTTTCTATTTTGTTAATGATATACAGTAATATTCATTTTAATCCTAAATCCAAAGTCCCAAAGTAGATCTATAACAAGTAGTTGATTGACCAAAAAAGTAATCAACAAAAATTTTGATAGTTGATAAGTCACATTGAATTTTTAAAGAAAAAAACCCTCAATTTTTCTGGTTTGTGTAGTTTTCTGTGATCAGTAAACTGGGTATTTTTGGGTTTTGGACTGTTGGTCAGACAAAAACATTATATTTGAAAGCATCATGCTGGGCTTTAGAAAAACTGTGTTGGGAATTTTACACCATTTTCTGACATTTTATAGACCAAATGACTAACTGATGAATTGAGTTAAAGAGACCCCTTTTAGGCTAGTTTAAAAAGTTGTTTTTTGTTTGTTGTTTTGTTTGTTTGTTTTTTTTAATTGGGGGGTTGTCATAGTTTTGTGCCTGAGTTATTATTTTTTGGTGCTTCACAATCTACTTTCTCTGTCCTTTTGTTCACCCCCCCCAATCCCAAAATTAGACTTTCAAATTTGGGACCAAAGTGGCATGTGGACAGATTTGGGCGCCATCAATGAGGATGCCCGGTCAGAGGTAAAAGGAGAGAGAAGTTACCTTTTTGGAGGAGGTTTGTGCCTCATTGCCACTGTCTTCCTCCAAAAAGACCCCCCCCCCCCTTCCACATACTCACATTTTTATCTCCCCTTCTCCCGGTGGAACAAATCACTTAGCTGCCACCCTAATGGGATTAGTCCTCACCCTCTGCCTCCCTCCCTCTCATCCCTCCCTCCTTGTCCTCTTTACTTTCTTTCACAAGCTTTAGCCCATTCTTCAGTTCCTCTCTTATTTTGGGGGGCCTTCTCTGGAAAAAACACAAGTGGTGCATCTATAAGAAAGGCTTTGGGGGGGAGGATTAGTGAATTAATGAGGAATAAATGGAGGATTTTTTTTAAGTTCCTCATTTGCCTCGTTTGGCCTCTCACTGTTTACTGAGTTTTGTCGCTGACATTTCCGCAGTGGTGATCTTATGGATAAGGCGACCTCTTATTCAGCGTCTGTTTGCGCTTGGGGGGGCAAATGGACTCTTAATAGCTGCGTTTTGGATGCCTTATCATCACAAGGCGTCCCAGGCGACTGAGCTGGGATAACGGCGACTCCCCCAGATTAGCATGCTTGAGACCCCCCCCCCCCCCCCCCACCACCACCCCCACCCCCCCATCACCGAAGACAAAATGACACTGGAGCCAGTTAATCAGGCCTAACCACTGATGTCACCACATTAAGTGAGAGCTGGTCCCGATCTCTCGCCATGATAAACAATGAGGCCAGCTGAGAGCGCATGAGGACCACAAAGAGACCAGCAGGCGTCGGGGGCCAGCGGGGGATGAAGTGGCTCAACAGATGGGCGTGAATATATTGTACAATACGTTTTAAATTTGACGTTTTTTTTATCCCCCAGCCCGCCCGATTTTTTTTTTTTTCAAGACAGGAACAGCCTGTGATAAAAACAAGAGTTGCAAAAAGAAGTAATTGCATAGTAGTCAAAGGAATAAAAGCCCATTTACAGCAGAAATGATCACAAAGTTCACCGGTTTGTCTTCAGGAAATCAGCTATGCCAGAGACACTGTCACAAGAGCTACCGTATTCAGATTCCCTTTTTTATTGATGCTTGACCAACACTCAAAGATATTTAATAACAATATATGACAAAGAAAGACATGGAGTCCTTTTTTTTTTTTTGAGCATTTTTGCTTGAAAACAAATGAAACCACGGTTCCATTTTCATAATAGATGCTAATCAGTTCATCACCTAATTGCTGTAGCTGTAATGAGGAACATGAGACTCCACATTGAAATGTTGTACCCTTTTTTTTTTTTTTTTTTTTTTTTTAAATTGGCTCTTCAGTGTCTGTACCTGCTCTTATCATGATTAAGGATCGCTATAATGAGCTCCGATTTAATCCGTGCAGCACGACCTTCTCACATAAGTACCTCAGTCACCTGTTGGTCGGTTGCCGCCTGATCATGAGACTTTAATCAATGTTAAGGACAGGGCTGCTTTCAGAGGCCAAGCAGGTTAATGATTTGGTTAAAAGAAAAATTAAAAAAGAGAGCCTTCTGGGAAGCAACGTGCCTTCCGGAGGCCGTTTCGCACTCATTCTGTGGTTGAGCGGCCTCCTGAAGTGGGCAGGTGTCGTTCCCGCTCCCCTGGTGATGCTCCGACAGTCTTTTGTTGCTGGGACCTGAACCATGGCCCAGCTGGGACTGCAGCCCTTGGAGATGAAAATCTGGCTCTTGAGGGTTCGCTGATTGATTTCGAGAGAGGATGCCATATAGAAAAAGTACCCTGGTTCTCCATTCAAACTGAAATTGGTGTAATTTATCTTTATTTTCTAAGGGGAACTGGGGTTTAAAGAGGTAAAAATGCTGCTTGCTGAAGTACTTTTGTGTAATATACCGAACTCCTGCTGCTGTCTGTAATGCTGCTGCTCTGCATTTGAACCTACAGGAGACAAAATTTCCCTGTTTGAATACCTTTTGTCATAGATGTTTTCCTCACAAATGTAGGTCAAGTAGAGAAAAGTGTGTGTGTGTGTGTGTGTGTGTGTGTGTGTGTGAGAGTAAGTCAGTTGCCCTGGACCTTGAATACTGTCTTCTCTTTATCTCGACAACCTCTAGTTTCTTTTATCTCCTTTCCAAAGAAAAAACAGTTATAACCTGAACATATGATCTTTATCCAGTTTTCTGTATTTGGTGAACACCATTTTGACCATATGCAATTTATTAACACTGTAGTGCTCTTAAAAGTTCCTCCAGTGCAACAGCCATGACCCAAGGACATACGCTAGGAGTGTCCTGAAGTTTTTTGAGGACCCAGTCCTGATCAGAGTCATTCAGCAGAGGAGATCTGCTGATACTGAGTCCAATTGTATTTATTTCAAATGGTTGATTTAATGTGTATCGGACAAACTGAAAAACCTGTAACACCTGTAGCTTAATGAATCTGACTTATTTTTCAAATACTGCTTTATCCAAACCCTGAAGCTCCAGGTTCAGAAGTACTATGTCTAATAAGTAAATTATTGCCATGATATGAATGAAAAGTTAACCGGGAGAATGAGACTGTTAAAACTTATGTGATTCTTCTCTGCTAGAGCGTGGATGTACCACTTTTATCTTTGAGTTGTCGGCACGGCGGTCTGCTTTTGATTGTCCAGTGGTGTTAACAGTGATGCTTCCTTCTACCTCATCTTTCTACGTCAATCTTTGAAAGTGTGAAGATGCCATGGATCACTGTGGCTGCACAGCAGATTGATTTTAGGCCCATTATCAAGTTGCTTCCAGAATCGATGCTGATTAGCGACAGTTGATATTTTTACTCATAAACAGGGAGTATTGGATGAGTGGATTTCCGATACAGCCATTGTTATTGCCACAATCACAGAACGGCAGGCTGATCGATCATAGATAGAAACTGGAAAGCATCCTTATCAATAAGCTGATTAGAAGCACAGTTCCCCGATTGAGATATAATCTAAAGATCTATTAATGAAAATTGAACCAGTGCCAAGAAAAAATGTCATAAACGTTAACTTTGATTGTAACTTCATACAGTTAAAAAAGCAGCCCTGAGAGATACACAAACCCTCCTCAGCTCTATGTAGAGCAACAGTGCAGCTCTACCTGATTGATACTGACGCATGATAACTGACTGTGTGTTGGGTTGCATGTTTGTATGACAACTTTCTGTGCCCCCCCTATTTTTCTCTTCTTTTCTTAAATGGCTTCCCCTCTCATCATACGTATGCAGCTTTTGATCATTATGGGGTGTCAGGAGCAGCGTCCCTATATATCGGCGTAACCCTCCCACCCCCGCCATTCTGCCTCCCCCTGGCGGTAATCCACAGCAGCGTTGCCCTCGACTCATTAACAGCACATCTGGTCCAGAAGCTCAAATGTTCGGGGGGGGGGGGTGTCTAACAAAGACGGACAATATTCCTGATACAGTTATCTGTTCCCCCAGCGGGACACCTGTGACGGGTAACTGTCAATAACTCTCTCCTATAGTCCCACCACCTTAATATTAGAGCAGAAATGTAAAGGTGAAAATTCAGAAATCGGCTGTGGCTGCTGCTTGTTTCATGAGCCAGCAGTTTCTTTTAAAGGCACTTTTGATAAAATGTTTAGTGTGTTTGGTGTTTTTTTTTTTTTTTTTTTTTTTTTTGAAAGGTGGTTGTGGTTGAATCAGTTCAGTGTCTGTTGGTAAAGGTTCGTGAAAGAGGGACCCCCAACCCCGTCCCCTCTTCAGGCTGTCATGAGTTTAATTAGCTTGTTCTTCATTGTCTGGCTGCCGTCAGAGAAGGGCAGCGGAGGAAGTGCTGGTGGATCTCCATTGGTCCGTCTCAAAAAAAAAAAAGGTCAGCAGAGTGGGCTCGTCTGGCACAAAAGCAAACACGGGGGAGCACTTAAGATGGGGGAATTTCTCCCACAATGCCCCTTTTGAGCGAGCTGACAACAGGAGTGAAAGCTCTGGGAGTGACGGTCTCTCACTGGAGCTTGTGATGCTTCCTACAGACTTTGTTAAATGCAAAGTTGCTATGTTTTTTTGTTGAGATTAGGATGAAGATAAATGTGTGAACAAGTGGCAGCAGTTCTTTTTTCTTGGCTCAGGAAAAACGGCCAAAAGTTGCCTGTTTTTTCTTTATTTTGATGATTCTCATCACTCCATCAAAATTACATTAGGACTGAAATGAAAGCCGCCCTTTTCTAATTTCCTAGAGACCTAGGGTGACATCTTCTCAGGTCTTGTTTCGCCTGACAAACAGTCCAAAATCCAGAAATATTCAGTTAGCAAAACCTCACATTTGAAGAGTTAAAAACAGCAATTATTTAGCATTACTCAATAAGAAATACTTTGAAATGATTATTCAATTAAATAGCTGCTCATTGATTTAAAATTTTTTTTTTTTAAATTTTTTATATTTGGTGACTGAAGAATCGATTAATCAGCTAATTCTTCTCTGGACCGGTTTAAATCTCCACAGTCTCCTTTCCACCTCATTACATCATTGTGGTAGTTGGTCAACATTTGTGTTTGGGAGACAAATACAAGTTTGTTTCCACTTTTAAATGGTTAAACTGGACTAAATTAGACATAGACTAGAAAGTTTCGAAATAAAGGTGAGCTAACAAACACTGAGGAAATATAATAATTATAATATAATATATAATTATAATAATATAATAATTTATAATAAAGCTTTTAGTCTTGACATTGTGTTAATTCTATAGGCAAAGTTTATTACTGAGGTCTTGTTTTTTGTTTTTTGTTTCCTATTTACAAATGTAACAGGACAGAATATTAGAAACATTTCTGAATATAACAGAGCTGCAACGATTACTCAATTGTTGGAAAAGTAATCTGCAGCAACTCTGATAAAACAATCAATTGTTTTTAAGTCATTTTTGCAGCAAATGTGGAAGAAAAAATATCTTTTCTCCACCCTGCTTTTCTCTGTTTTATACTTTTTGAATATCTAACCCGATGCCAGAATTGCAGAAGTAGCAAATTTTGACTTAAGACCATCCTCGGCTGCACTCGCCGTTCTGCTCAACACGACAAACTGCAGGGACGTTTTGAGTCCGGTTAGCATGGAGGAGGGTCCCCCTGCACAAGGGCTGTGGGTGGCGTTCATCAGCCCATCGCTCCCCTCCGCCTTGGTGACTCCACTCAAGAACTAAACAAATAAGTGGCTCCAGCCTGTCCTTGGACAAGTGCAGGCTGGATAGGGGAGGGCGTCTATGTTTGTGTGTGTGAGAGTGTGTGTGTGTGTGTGTGTGTGGGGGGGGCTGGCCTGTTCCTGCATGGCGGTGGAGGAACCGTGGACGTTTTAAAAGTATTCAATGTCGAATAAGTGATTCGGGGCTGATGGAGAGGAGCAGAGCTGGAAGAACTACATAGATGAAATCCTCAGATGATGTTTTTGTGGGCCCGTGACTCGGCTGCTGTTCGGGGAAACTGGCTCAAAAAACTCAACTCTTTGGTGGTAAGAGTGGCTGCAGAAAAATTACAGCGTGTCTTTGTGACCCCTTGAGAGCATTTGTGCTCTCAAAGGTGCACAAAACAGGAAGATTGACTAGGAAGGCGAAGAGTTATAAAGGTTTTGATAATGTTTAGCCATGTGTTAAGGACACTGACATTGAAAATGTTGGTTATTTAAGCAGGTTGTGTTTTTTTTATTTTTACTATTTTTTAAATTTTAGATCTTAAATGATTCCTTTTAATCAGTGAGTGGCTTCATGGAAGATTTGTTGATAACTGTTTTGATAAACAGTTATGTTAACCATTCTGCTAAAGGAAATGCCAAAATGAATGAGCTTTTTCAGATGTGACAGGTTGCTGTTTTTCTTTGCTTTATGTCATTGTCTAAGGGATTTTGTTTCTGAAATCCTTTTTTCTGGGTTTTAGACCCATTTCTTGAGAAAGAAAAGCAGTTTGAAGATCAAATCACGGGCTCTGGGTAAATGTGATAGACATATCATTTTTTTGCATTTTATTGACATAAATTAATCAATGAAACAAGAAAAAAACGATGATTAATGATTAAAAAAAATCTTTCTATTTGTCTATCTATCTGACTATCTGTCTGTCTGTCTGTCTGTCTCTGTCTATCTGTCCATCTGTCTGCATCACCAATCTGGACTTGCACTTAAAGATAAATTGGAGAATTTTACAAATGTTATAAATTATTTGGAAAAAGACAAACAAAAAAAACACCTTTTTGAGTAAAGCTTTTGAAGATGTGCAGTGTTTTATCAGTTAAGGTTTATGAACAAAAACATAAAATAACATTGTTCTGTCCTACTTTTTCAAGTGGCGCCCTGAGAGTTCAGTTTGCACCAACTCTCTGGATCTAAGCCATCTTTTTCCCTCAAGGGGGCGTTGTTGTCAGCAGATTAAGTTTTTTTTTTTTTAGTATTAAGAGGGGTAAAAGTGTGGGAAGAGTTGTGTGTCCTAAACCACCACTCACTGGGCAAACTTCATGCTGCACTGAGCTGAAAGGGCTGATAAATGATACACAATGCAATGTCTGTAAAAGGTAAAGTCACCCTTCAATTTTTACATGCAGGTTTTTTGAGGGACAGCGAATGAGAGAGGTGAAAAACGATCCTCAGACATCTGAGGATCGATCATTACCTCGGTGAAAGAGCAGCGGTTAATGGTCCTTAAATAACACACTGCAGTAGAGTACACATTTTAAGGCTTGTCTAGGTGAACAGTGAGGGTGAAAATCATTCTTGAATCGCGGACGTCTCTGCCAAGAACATTGCTACTGCTGCGGATAAATTGCACCTGTTTTTTTGTTCTGTGCAAACAAATTAAGTCTTATTACCTCAGACAAGCTGAAGGCTAAATCTAATTGAACCAGTAAAAGCTCGAGACAAACTGTTTGCAATCCGGGAAAAAGCTTTGGTTGCGGCATGTCAGTAAAAGTCACCCAGGGGCGGCTGATGGGCTGTTTTTGCTGCAGGCAAAAAAAAAAAAAGTAAAACTCACAGCAATAATTCATAGGTGGAGCACAGTGCTGGAGTGCATCTGCCAAATCTTTTTTTTTTTTTTTTTTTTTTTTTTTTTTAATATCCCACAGGCTGTCATCCAGCGGGAATAAGTCATGCCAGGGTAATTATAACCAAAAGATACTCTGGAATCTATCAGGGTGAGATACTGGTGTTTATTTTCTTTTCCAATTTTATTGTAAGTGCTGAGGTCTTCATTTCAGTTGTCCCGACTCCGATGAGGAAAGATTCAGGGGGCTCCTGTTAGACCTGCCACAGTACCATTTTGTTTGCATTTGACAGTCTAGCACCAAATTCTTACAAGGTGACACTGAACCTCTGGAGAGCAGCTGTCAAGATAAATGGCTGAACCTGATAAAGCACATTCTTAAAATGGAGACAACCAAAAGCGTCTTTCTAAAATGTGATCTCTCCTCTAGGGGAACAAGACAGCAAAATTTATGGTTTGTTTTTTTGTTTGTTGGGACAGATATATAAGTGCAGTGCATTCCCTTAGGAGATAGCTGGATATAATGGCAATTGTTCTAATGTGCTTGTACTTGTATCAGCTTTTTATTTGAAAAACAACAAAAAAGAATATGAAGTTGCATAACTTAAATAAAAAAAAAAAACATAAAATTTGATTCCATGCAAATTGAAAACAGACGCTGAGTTAACTTCATGCAGCCTTGGTCACCATTTCTACATGTCTGTCAAGTTTAATTGGCAGTCTAATGAAAGAACAAGATACTTTACTAACCTATTCTTAAAAAAGTTACATTTATTAACTGGTGTTGATAAACCTCCTAGGTGGAAGAGCACATCGACGGAGTTTTCTCTTTTGTACATATACATGTTAATGACTGTTTAGCCATATATTAGGTGCTACAACAATTGTACATAAAGTTAGAAAAATTCTTTTCCAAATTCGTTCTGTTTTCTAAAGTCTGATTTATTCTCATCACGCTCTAAAAATTGACTACTTCATTGACAATATGTTTAACTAAAGACAAGTGGATCAACAACAGAACCCTGCAGAATTCCTGTTAATTTTAGAGCTACCACTAAAAACTATAGTATCTCAGGCTTCTCAACCAACAACAGCAGCTGAGCACAATCTAAACTGAAACTGGTAATTATTTCTAACTTTAGTTGCTTAATCGAATATAATACCGATGAAAGCTAAACATAATTAGATTCTACAATGGATTCCAAAAGATTCGGGTTTGATAAGTGGATTTAATGCTGGATTTTGATCAGATAAAATGCTATTGAGCCCCAGTCCTGCTCCTAAATACCACCTACTACCAAGCTGTAGAAGTGCAAATGATTATTTATATCCAGTAGGGTTTCAACAAGCAGTTCTCTACCAATTGTTCTGATTGTTTTTGTGATTAAGTCTGACATATCAGGGAATTCTTAAAAAGAAATTGTCAGCACAGCTTCGCTGGCTTTTTAAATATTGTTTTGTTTGACGCACAGTAAAAAACAATATTTAGTTTACACAGAGACAGAGGAAAGCAAAAGAAAACAAACACCAAGTTGCTGATTATATTTCTGTTGAATGACTGACTGATTAATCACCTGTTTCAGCTCCATTTCAAAATCTTTAGAAAAATAGGAGTACTTATTGACAAGCAAGAGGATTTATCTAAACAAATCTTTCAATAGAAAACATCAGGTTTCTTTGAAAAGGTGCTTGTTAACTTGTCTAAAAGTGCCAGATGAGTTTGTCATAATACAAACAAGGACTGCGGCCATTTCCAAAATCGGCTGTATTGGGTTCCTGTGTGTGTTGCGTTGACATATGTCAGTATTCACCTTCTGATTAGGAAAAATGACACTTATGTTGAGAGGAGGTTCTGGATTTTTCCTTATTTCTTTATTAAAAGCTCTGGAATGAGTGGCAAATTTTCACCTGCGTTCTCATCTCTGAAAACACTATCGTTGTGTAAATGTGTTGTGCTTGTTGTACTGTCTGTTACGTAATTACAGATAGTAACCCCGCCTGGTGCCTTGAAAATATCCTCTGGAAGAACTGAACCACTTGAATGAATTACCTGCTTTTGCCTCCTTTCAGACTACGGAGTTCACATTTTTCCCACTCCCACCTAAAACTTCACCACATTTGCAGAGCGTTTGAACTGCTGTAGCCTTTTGACACCACACAATATATGCTGTCTTTTTTCAGATTCGGATGGATCTCTGGGCATGTGTCTCGCAGATGGTTCAATCTGATGCTCTGTAAATTTAAATCCTTGCACCAGAGGCCAGAAATTTTGTGCTCAGAGACTCTGATTTTGTCTTTTCCTATCTCGAAATAACAAAGATCCACCTTCAAACTGTTTGAGAATACAGACTGTTTTCTGAAAGAAATAAAAATGAGGTAGAAATGGTCAGAAAGAGGAAAGAACAGTAGCTGGGAATGTAATGACAGGGGTTGTATCTATAATTTTCTTTTGATTTCCATAATTACAGTCATAATTGTGCAAAAGCTTGTCCTTCTGAAATGCTATGTTTATCCTCTTGCCCGCGAGGCCTCTGACTGCGCAAGAGGAAGAATGGCAGCGGAGCTGAAAGTGATAGCACCAGAAATAACCCTATGTATGATTATGCAGCGACAGGGCTGACTGAAGTCTGACTCATCCTCTCCCTTTATGTGAGCACGCGCTGGCCGCTGTGCCATTTTCGGGTTTTTAATGTAACCTGTGACTGAACACAGCTGACTTTTCAACACCTAAGGTCAAGATTTAATTTTTTTTAAATTTTTTTTATTTTATTTTTTTTTGAGAGCTCTTGGTTCTTTTTCTGTTCTTTTGACAAAGACTGACATTCTGGGCCCATTTGTAAAGGTACAGTTATTGTTTTGAGCATTTGTTTGTTTGTTTGTTTTTTTGGGGGGGGTTGTATGCAGGTTTTTACCTTTTGGTGTGCATCTATTATTAATTACTGGACTTACATGTTGTCTCTCCTGGAATTAGTGCAATCCATTGTTTATCAACATTGCCGTTTAATGCAGTAACTTTAATAAGAGTAGGGCTACTCCATACAATGACATTGGCATGATTGCTATTTCAAGCCTTGCTTTCCTTTAAAACCACCTTTGGGAGGAGCTACATCTGTGGGGAAATGCCAGCTAAAGTACCTAAGCTGATTGATAATTAGCCTCATTAAGTGTTTTGATGTAAATGGCCTGTACAGTTTATTTGGGGGGTTGAACATCATCCACCCTCATAATGGCCTGGAAATAACTTCAGCTCTTCAGAAGCTTTCACCTTTTATTTGGTGGCAAAAGCATCCATAAAGCTGATTTAATTATTGGTGTGAAAACAATACACAAGTGATCGCTCATGGCGATGAAAACAGATACTGGATTCTGCAGCTCTGCTCGGCTTCACAGAGCACTACAGTGAGTTTCAGCTCAAATTTTGCCTGTCTAGTCTATAAATTTACTGTTCTGGTTCACTCTCGTTGCACTCTTAGTGTTTCCAATCACTTTGGGCTGCCATTTTCTGAGAAAGGGCTCTAAAAACCCACTGTCCACTACCTGCTCAGCAGCAGACAGCAGACAGCTGCAGCTAGGGACCAGCTGCTGTGCATTGTAGGAGCATCTATTAGGTATAGAGCCAGATTTTTCCCCTCAGGATCCAGTGCAGACCAAAAACAGCTAAAAGAGAGGAAATGCTGGACATGTGTTCATCAGGGTTACACAAACACAGCTCAAAATGACAGATAATGTTGCTGTCCACCAGCTCGAGGTGTAAATACGCTTAACTGTTTGCTAACAAGTTCACTAAATCGACTTAAAACATCGTCATATGTCAATGTTTACAAAATTTCCCTCTGCCCCAAGTGGCCAGATACATTAGTTATTGTAGGTTAATTATGTGTGTCAATATTTGAGTTGACCTGTTATTTTAGAATATTTAGTTATGCTAGCGGTGAGGCTCTGTGGGTGATCATCCAGTCTAACAAATTGGCCCAGACTGAAATATCTTAATAACTATTGGATGGATTGTCATTAAATTTGCCACAGACATTCATGGTGAATTGTAAGAACTCTGGCAATCCCTTAACTTTTTCATCTAGCACCATCATCAGGTCAAAAGTTGGTCCAACACTCTGGTTTGTTACCAAATATCTGCAGAGCTAGAGACACTGCCATCTTTACTTTGCTCTTTAGTGCTAATTACCAATTGCACAAATGCTAACAAAATAAACTTGGTGAACAATTTTCCTGCTAAAAATCAACATTAGCATTGTCATTTTGAGCTTGTTAGCATGCTGACTTATGGCTGAATTCTGAGTGCAGCCTGAGAGAGCTGCTAGTGTCGCTGCAGACTCGTACATTGTAACTCCATAAATTATCCTTGTTTTCATTGCACGCATTTGTTCCCTTCTTTTTGAATTCGTTGTCTACATGGCGTAAGAGTTTTTTTTTATAAACCGACTTTCTACATTGCTTCAGAAAAAGCTTCCTCATCTTCCCGAGGATGGGAAGTCGCCCCCCCCCCCCAACCACCACCCTCCTGACAGGAAACTCATCACGAACGTTAGTGGACACTGGCGTCTGGGCTGCCCGACCTCCTCACCCGGGCCCGCATCCTCTCCACAGTCGGCACAGTGGCCTCCCCTCCAAAGCTTCAAAGGCATTTCCTAACGAGGGCCAGATGCAGAGCTGAGACGACAAGTAGCCATGGCTTTTTCTGCAGCTGTGCCGACACGCACTTGTGTGCACATTAGCATTGGTCTGTTCCTGCAGAGTGGCGTGGACACATGCAGTAATGTGTCTAGTCAGACGGGATTTTGGTTGTTTTTTGTTTTTTTGTTGTTTTTTTTTGTTTGTTTGTTTTTTGTTTTTTTTCTTCGTGGGGTCGTCACACAGAGACGCTCCTGTGAAAGAAACCTGTGCACAAGCATTATCCACAGAGAGAGAAACAACTCCACAGGCTGCTGTTAAACAGTAAAACAGCTCCTGTTTTCGTGCTACTGAGCCCAATCTGGTGCTCTGAATTAGAAATATCCCAGTTTCTCTCAAGGCTTTTTCCTTTCCATTAGGGCCATGGTCTCAGCTTTTTTTATTAGAGGAAAAACAAGCCTGTTGAATATTCATCTCAGCTGGTTTGAAACCTTTACAGCCCTCTCTCTGCTTTTCCTGCTTTTAAGTGTTGACACACAAGTTACAAAACCTGAGCCGTGTGCTTTTTATGTAGGGTCTTTTTTTTTTTTTTTGGGGGGGGGGCAGTGGAAACTGAAGTGTCGCACCGCATCCTTGAAAGACTTGAATGTTTCTTCTTAAGTCGGTCAGTTTATATGGCAAACAAAATAGGTCTAGACACACGCTACCTGACATTGAGGTGTGCATGGATGCTTTCACAGTAACAGTGCTGATTGTTCAGTGAATCTCTGCTGATTCATCGTCATGGGATTTAAAACTGAAGCTTGAGGTGAAAGTGATCCTATAACCAAAATTCTGACTCGGGAGAAGTTTTTTTTTTTTGGTTTGTTTGGTGGGGTTTTGTGTGTTTTTTGTTTTGTTTTTTTTTGTTTTCCACTTGAGCTATATATTGCTCCATTTTTACTTTGTTTTTGTCATGTGTCAGTTCTGTACGCTTTAAATGGTACAGGTACCTCTGACTGGACAGTAAAACCGGTGGTTTAACCCCTTACACTTGAGGAGATTAAGATTGCACAGTTGTAAAAACTAGGGATACGCAAGCTGTCCAGTAATTGTTGAGTCAGTCAATGGAGAAACAGTCATCAGTTTTGATAATCGTTTATCATTCTTCTTGTGAGTAAAAACATCAAATATTTGCTGCTTCTAGTTTCTCAACTATTGGAAATGTGAACCAATTTTCTTTGTCTCAAATGAGAGTAAATTGAATATCTTTGATTTTTGGACCATTGATAAGACAAGAACAACATTGAAAGACGTCACCTCACTCCGCAGGGAAATTCCGACTGAGAGTTTGTTTGTTTGTTTGTTTGTTTGTTTGTTTGTTTTGTTTTTCTTTCTTTTTTCTATTTTCTGGCATTTTAGACACAAAAAAATTGCTAGATTAACTGATATTAGTTACAGCCCAAGCAGAGACAAGTCAATTTGTTTTCTTTGAATTGCTAAACTACTTAATTCTGATCAGATACACTCTTTCCACTTTCCAACAAAAAGCTGCAGTCAGCAACTCCTTGACAGATCAGTTCATCTGCCTGATATTTTCCTAATTAATTGAGTAATAAATGCCCAGTGGTGAAAATTGCCATGTTTTCTCAAAAGCTAAAGAAGGACCTCTTCATTCAATTGCTTTGCTTGACTGATGATCAAGAATCCAAAGACCTTTTTGCTTGGAAAATGACTAAAGTGATTTGTCAGCCATAAAACTTTTATGCCAGTGAGAAACTGATTCTTTTTTTTATTTTGGCATCTATTTTATATCATTCTGTAGCAGTGAAGTGCTCCAGAGCCCTGAAGGCAACTTTATGTGCTACTTGATTAGTAATTTATGAGAACTTATTTACAGTGCGTTCTCATGAATTACTACAGTTGTGCAGTATAAATTCTAGGGAACAATTTGGTAATTTGAGGAAACTTTTTATTCTCCCCTTTTACTCTGTGGGCTCTGTGATTTCCATTTTTTTTTTTTTTTTTTTAACCATGAAACCCATAAAGCACAATATACTGTACAACTACGTTTGATTGCTTGCAGAGCCCAAACTTGCAACACTTTCGGTTTGCATCTGTTTTCGTTAGCCCTGCATATCAGTTCTCTCTAATCACAATAAATCACTTAGGCCGGTTTCTTTTTAAATGCAGTCAAACACACACACACACACACCTCCCTGGGAAGAGCAACCTGACCCGTGTCATCATAAATCACTCACTGTCACTGGAAGCTATACATGCGTTTGTTGTATTTGTGCAACAGCCAAGGGGGGACAAAACAAGTCGTTCTGGTTTGGGCTGGCCAGTGTTGTCACCTTGTCATTTTTATGTAACTTCATTGCGAAAAGCTCGCGAGCCTCCGCTTGGATCAGATCAGTTTATGAATCGGTTTGTTTTTGTTCAGTATGGAGTGAGTCCCTGGTGAGTCACAAGGTCTTTATCTTGTCTTTGTTCGGACTAAATGGAAGGATCCTTGTGTAAAGTGCTGGATTACTGTTAAAGGTTGTTAGGACAGACTGGTAGTTTGGTTTTTCCTGCGAATGCAGCTACTTTCTAAGCAGCATGACACTCTTAAGTATCTTGAAAGCAGACTTGAACACCACCGTGATCATGTTATGGCACCTTGTGGGACAACTACAAGATTTTTGGCTTCTGTCACCAGTTTATAAGCCAGTTTTGGTCCAAGGTCTCTCATTTCAGCACGTTGGAACTGTTAAGTTGTTAATTGGTGACCGCAGAATCTTTTCAGTCATTTTTTTTCCCAGCAAAATTTGCGATAAAACACCAAATATCTGCACATTTCAGCCTCTCAAAGGAGAAGAGATGCTGCTTTTCTTCGTCATACATCAATGTGAACTCAACTTTTAGTCGAATGAGACAAGACATCTGAAGAATTCAGATTTAATGTGCTTATGTTATAAATTATCGTGGTTCTGTGACCTAACATTGAAATGTAATAAATGTTCAAATCAACACAAGTACACAAAAAGAGTCCACTGTAACCCAGCTAAATGTGTGGCTCTGGATTAACCTGATTGACAGGCCTTTTATTTTGAAAGCATATCTCTGGCAGTCCTAAATGAGGCCTACTCAAATCAGCTTGCTTTAGATTCTGTTATTTTTGGCTCTTTGTTTTTTGTTTTTGTTTTTTTTTTTCTCCTTCAGCTGCTGAGGGCCCAAGGTGAGAACGCTGCTGCGTTGGTTAATAAGTGACCCCGAATGAAAAGGCTTTTCCATTACGTTACCTTCGTCCAGCTCACTGGCTGTTTTTCAGCCACGATGCTTGGAGGCTGGCGGGGGCCCAAGAAAGTGACCAGAGGTCATCGAGCACATTAGCTTGCCGCGCATTTCACCTGGAGGCCCCCGATGGAGGGGGCCGCTTCTAACCCAAACAGCCTTCAAGTCCTGTTTCCTCTTATAGGACACGGATCGTTTGGCTGTCATCTGAGGAAGTCGTCTAATCTTAGCTGTGAAACGTACCCCCCCTCAAGCTCAGAGGACTTGCTCGGTATAGGCTCGTTGTCAGGGGGCTTCTGCACTCAGTTGTGTGAGTGTTCGCTACCTGCGTGCGCTTGGAGGAAGTTAGAATGAGAGTCACAGGTAAGCTGCATGAGCTAATTGTGATTGAAAAGAGGATCTCTGCGTTGCAGTTTTTGCTGAAGGTCAACATGTATCAACCGAACAAATATGCGACCTCATGACCGCTGGCGTGTGACTACCGTCAGTGCGACGGCGCGTAACGTCCCGCGGGCCTCGACCTGCAGCGTTACTCTGTTCAACACGCCACAGTGACGCCTCGCCTTGATCCTCACATGATCCCAGGGATGGAAAAAAGAATTCTGGAAAGACTTGATTTGTGGGAATGGATTCATCCTTACATCTGTTGGATAATAGGTCCAGAAATGCAAAAATGTGAAAAGTCTTCATGCCAGCTTTAAATCAGGAACTTGTGCATATTACATTTAAATCTTAAAAAAAGGTTTACTTTCAAACGAGCGCACCCAGTTTTAGGGATTATTTTTTATGAAACAAGCAGAAAGCTCTGGTTTTCCTGAGGGTATTCGTAGTAATGCTGAAATACCAATACGTTTCAGTCCACACTATGGTAAATTAGCAGCAGAAACTTAACTTCCTCAGTATGTTGATCGATACCTGAATGTCATGTAGCAGAGAGGAGAGAAAAGAAAGCAGGTAAAAAGTCCAGAACAGTCCCTTTTTAAAACCATGGAAGGAGAGAAGGATTCTTTATGGCTTCATTGCCATCATCTTTACAAGAAAAAGTTTTATTAGATACAATATTTACTACAAGAGGTTACAGAAACTTACAAGAAAAATAGTAGTGGCCATAAATATAAAACCTACAAAATCACAAACAAAATTTCAAAATATTATTTACCAAATACCATCTTTCATTTTAGCCAATTGACAGTTTTGATGGAATGGCTTTATTTTGATGTTTCCTCCACCTGCGAGCTTATGGTAAAGGAAAGGTAACAACAGAAAATGTGTTCAAAGGAAAAAAAAAAAAGAAGCATCAAGTTTTGTTCCTGCAACACTCATTGGTTGGCATCTTACAGAATTGGTGGATAAGTGTTGATGAAGGTTCTGATGAGGAAGGAATGAACCCAAGTTGGTCTTTTTTTCTAAAGTTTTTTGTTCTTTGTTTTTTTTCATTTTCTTCCCCAATGGTCAGAGAATCGGAGGATATTCTGGCTCCTTCCTTAACATGTTTTGAAACTGCCAGTGCTGCACTTGGTTATTAAGGGAGGAGCCAGCATGAAATGGTTTCACTTGTTTTGTTTCCTTGCCGTCTCCTCTCTGTGACAAGTTCATTCCTTTTGTTTTTTTTTTTTCACATTTATTGTAGCTGCGACCATCTTCAAGATAATGGAAGTTTCTCGGTGCGACAATAACAGTTATGACTAGAAACACCAAAATGCTTTTAATTCTAGTAAAAAAAATTCTCAAAGTTTTCCTAGTTTAAATTTCATAATTTCTAATTGGGCTTTGGGAAAGAAATCTTCAACCACACCTGTAACTGGAGGTTAAAACCTTTTATAAATAGAAGAAATAACAAATTTGGATAATATTCTACATTGTGCCATTACAGATGACGACATTCTTTCAAAGGTCATCCAATTGTTTTACTTCCTTAACTTACTAAATTTCAGACTTGCTGTCGACTTATTTTGCTGAAAAAAAAAAAACATTAAAATATGTTTTTTGGACACAAGCCAGTGGTACCAGCTCCTTCACACAGTGATATACAAATGTACGGCTGTATTCAGATGCACTCTTGTAAACAGGGGCCATTGAATTGTCTGAATAAAGCTTCTCAGGGCCCCACCATCCCTCATGATTGGTCCATTTGGGGTTTAAGGTGCTTTCCTACAATCCTTTTGGTTTAGCTATAATTACCGCAAGCGAATACAATCACTGCTGAGATCATTAGCAACTTGTTTTAGCGTAGATGATTTAAAAAAAAACAACAAAAAAACCCAAACGAATCTTCCCATAAATGATAGCCTCCGACTGATTCTGATGTCTTTCTTCCTTTTTTATTTTGGTTGATCTACAATCACTCATTCCAATTTTTGATTTAAAGGAATGGCATCCACTTCCTGTTTGCTGTTTTTTGTGAAAATCTGTTTTCTTTGCACCATGATGAGTATTTGAAAAAATGCACTGTTGTTGTGACATCTTGTGGCTTATTTTAAACATGACGGAGCGACGCTCAGAGGGGGATCAGGGAGGGAGATGGGGTGGCGTGACTTTTCAGAAACACGTCTGCGGTTTATTTGGGTGCTGGAACAGTACGTTGCACTTTGTGACAGGCAGCTTATAAATCTTCCCTCCCAGTGTCAGATCTATAATGGCTCTCCGGGATGACGGGCAGCTCAGATTTAGAAACATCGGCCTGATGACATTTCTTTTTTTGGGTGTGCGCTGTAAACAAGGATTCACACGCGCCGCAGACGAGTAAAAGCTTGTCTGCAGAGCAACCCCTGACCTTTAGGAGCTTCCCTCCGGCTCATTGTGTGGCCCCGGGTCCCAACGTGTGGATAAGATGACCACTATTGCAGCCAGTCCGCTAACCCACTGAAAGGCTGTTTGGTGTGACAACAGGTAGAGGTGTTGCTACATCTTCACCAAAATACCAGCTGAAGTAAATTAGAAAGGCCCTTAACCTGTTAAAAGACCACCAGGGGGCCTGGATCTCGCTTTGAGGACCCAAAAAGGTCGAGAGAACCTAGACCGGAGGGTCATGGCCCGGCATCTGAAGAGTCTATAAAAAGGACCCGGGTGTATCGGCTTTGTGAAACCATCAGAGCCGACCTTGTCCGCATCGTCGCCCCTCCAAGATGCTTTTAGCGAATCAGTGGCCTGTCTGTGGTCCATGAAGTGGACTTTTTCCCCTCATGTTGGCTCCTTTTTTTTTCTTTTTAATAAGAGAATAGCTCTTTTGTCCCTGCGCATAATGTATCCATTGATTATGAACAAGAACAGTGCACACAGAACCCTCTATGTTCATAAATGTCAAACTAGGCCTCAAAAGAGGCAAACACACCTGTGGGGGGAAAAAAAAGCACAGGGTCAGTCGAGGCCTGTCGATCACACAAAGTGGGCTGCAGCTTCCACAAAGAGAGACCTTTGTGTCACGGAAGTTGACATGGATGGAGACCTCTCACGTAGTTGGCAAATTTGGAGAGGGGGGGTATGTATTTCTCTGTTTACACCCATACCCTGTGACTGTTTCCTAGCTTCTGAGCAAAATGATTATGTCAACAGGTTGCGTTACAGTGACTAATTTTGTTTTCATGTTTACATAGTCAATTTGGGATCTTGATTCGGGGGGGGGGTATTTTGAAGTGCCTCCTTTGTGTTTGTATTTGTTAATGTAATAATGCTTTAATTTTGGATAATGATGATAATGATAATGTTTTGAGCTGAAAGGAGGAGTCAGTCAAAAATTTTGTTTTGGACTTCTGCTTGGACAAAAAAAAGCTATTTTGGAGATATTGAAGGCTATTTTCCTTAAACTTTTCAGTTTAACATAGATTAAATAATTAATCAATTAACGAGAGAGCCACATCCATTGTTGCTGAAAACGACCTTTAGCTGCAGCCCTACTGATGTGTTTGCAGAGTTCTCTGATATGAAGAGCTTTCTCTTAATTGCTGCTCACCTGTCTATATGTAACTTTCGTCACCAACTCCGTATGTGAACAAATGTCTCCCTTTGTGTTCTTGTCCCAGTTCGCAGGTTGCATGGTAATCTGGACTTGATGCATGGCAGTTGCATGACCGAAGTGGGTCTTGTTGTGGGACTGAGAGTGCACAGCCGCCGCCATGGCTCAAACCATGCACGTGAATGGCAATGGCCCAGGTAACAAAAACCCTTTCTGTTGTTTTTATATCATTTTGCCTGCTTCTAATCTCTGATTGTTGGGGTTTTTTGTTTGTTTGGCTTTTTTTTTTTTTTTGTATCTGCGTGAGATAGTTGCATGTGTGTTTGTTAGGATTTTATGTGAAATTAGTCTTGTGTGAACACATTTTGGGGATCTTAGTCATAGCCTCTCAATCGCTATGATTATGTCATAGTTAGTTGGAATTTGGAGGTAAAAATTGGTCGCACCGACATGATAAAGTTGTTTCCCATGGTGCACTGTTGGTATCCCCGCATGTCATGTGATCCCTGGCTGCCTCATGAACAATATATGCTCATCCCGGCTAAATAAAACTGGACAGGGATACAATTGGGGGGGGGGTGCTGAATGTTGACCAGGTGTCCAGTTTCAGGTTTGTGTCTGGCATGTATGTTTTAACTGGTTGGCTCCTACATCACATCTGCCTCCGGGGGGGAAAAAAAAGACGATTGGCAGGATTTTATTTTTAGTTAAAGCTATTTGGTAACTTTTCAGGCACTGAAATGTGAGAACAAAATAATATCCCCGCCTAAATAAAGCTTTTTAATATTATCTCCTCAACCTGCTCTGCCTAACAGGGCCTCTTGTTTACCTCAAGAGCAACTTATACAATACAGTATATTTCCACTAAGTAAATCAAAATGACTAATTTTATTGGTTTTTAAATCACAGTTTTGTCTTAGTAGTATTAACAATATACAATAGAATCTAGTGAATGTCAATTGGCCAACTCTAGTTTTATCATGCAATATGAGTTGGTTTAATACATATCATAGTCAAAATATGTTTAGAAGAAATTAGTTCAAGTAATGAAAAGATTATAAAATGTTAAAAGCACTTTTTATTCTGTGCTATATGTGTCTGTTCCCATTTTCTTCTCACATACCTGCAGGAATGTTAAACATTACCTTATGATGGACCAAAAAAAAAAAATTCTCCCCTGTACATTGTTTCTGCACATCTCATGCCTCTAAAACACACTGAAGTTGTGTGTCCACATGGCGCAGACATGTAGAGAAGTTTTCCACGCCGGGCGTGAACGCTGTCAGCCGAGGCGAACGCGCACCTGCAGTCGCATTGACTGACGTTCCCGGGGCCGGCTAATGGGATAGAATAAGGCGTCGTGTGCCCCCCCCCACTTGGTGAAGTGGATTCGCTTTAAAGGCAGCAGACCGGCATCATGTTTTAATGTCAGTTTAGTTATTTATTTAATTATTTATTTTACATAATGTGGGGTTGGGGGCTAAAAAATGCTATGCTAACTCTGCTAACCCCCCCCTTCCAACTTTAAAAATAGCTTCTCTGCAGTGTTGGCAGTTAACATTCCAAAGTGGTCACCTGCTGCACAGAAAGAATTTCACGAATAGAGCCATATTTAACCTTCTAGTGTAGGGATGCTCCAGGGCAGAACCCACTGCTGAAAAGTGGTTAACATTCACCCTAAATAATTAAGCTGTTGATCAGTCAGTCGGCCATTGAAGTGTCTCAGTCATTAGTCTCTCTGAATCTGTGATGCTGGTGTTTGAAGCCTAAACATTACCAGCTGCGGCATTTGTGTTTTCGCTTGCAGTATCCAGCTCTGCTTCGCTTTGCTGATTTTTACACATGTAATATTCTACCCACCCTGTGAAATGTGTGTTTAATGTCGTCTGTGCCTCTTGAAGAGCTTTGTCAAGTCTGAGAAAATGACTCTTATGATGTATTTAGGGTTTTTAGGCTTCAGGCTTTTGGGGAAAAAAAAGAATCACTTTTCAAGAGGGTCTGTGATATGAGGTGTTGAAAAATGGTTGAGCTGCATCATGGAGAAGAGTAGGATCCAGTTTTCTTGAACCTCGACCCATAATATAGACTGATCATAATATAGACTGATCATAGGAACATTTCAGCCTTGACCACGTTCTTTTGTTTTTTGTTGGTTTTGTTTTGGGTTTTTTTTCTCTACTCTCTTACAATTCCCTCTAGCTCTTTAAGCTGCAACCATGTAAACCTCCAAAAATCCACATGACCGATTCCTGGAGATCTAATTCCAGAGACAATTTCTGATTGATGTGGGTTATTGGCCCATTAACCATAATTAGTCCCCGAATCTAAAAAATAGGCCTTATTCACATATGAGATTAACATGCGTCTTGGGTGATCCGACCGCAAATGGACAGCTCTAATGCACCCAAGATGCATTGGGGACGCATCGACATACACCATAAGACAAGGAATCCAAGTTCTGTAAACATGAGGGGTTTCATGCTCTGTTGTGGAACGATGACTGTGGTTCTACTTTAGGTGTTTGTCTGTTGAGTATCCGCTTTAAACATTGATTATAAAAACATACTAGCACCATTATTGGGATGGAAAAGGGGGAGGTTGCTCCATTTTTGATTTATGTTGATTCAGGCATTGTTACAGACATAATTATAGTTGGTTTGAGCCTCCACAAAAGGCAGTTCTTTATTTATAAGCTGGTCAGACCCCTCTCAGATGACACAGCAGCCAAATGTGGGGTGGGGGTGGGGGGTCACCTCAACAAAGCAGCAAGCATATTTTTCACATAAAACCAAGCTGATCTCAGTTTAACATGAGTAATGGTCACAACAATTCAGAGCTGCCAACGGTAAAGCCAGAGTGTAATGGTATTCCATTTCTGAATGCGGTCCTCTAAACTTATGATGATCTGAAATGTGATTCTTAATTTTGATTTTTGTCTGCTGCCATATCACCATAACACACCAAAAAAAAAAATAAATAAATAAAAAAACCAAACCCACAACTCCAAACCCACCTTCCCTCATTCTCGACTGTTTTTTCTAATGCCACCAGTCTGCCGAGGACGGGAAAACCGGAGAGCAGCGGTCGGCAGTCAGGCTGATAGGACCCCCCCCGCACGGCTCATTCAAACCCACTGAAGTGGTTTTCGTTTTCTTGCCGTGGGGGACGGACCCAGCTGCCACTTAAAATACCCACATGGTGCTGTGTGTGTTTGTGTGTTTGTGTGTGTGTGTGTGTGTGTAAGTAAGTGCTGTGAGGTTATAGTAATGTACGCCAAAGAGGCTCGGTGCTGGGTCTCTGTAAACTTGAACAACATAATTGTTTAATTCACTGGTACTGGCCGTGCTGGACGCTTACTGTCTGTATACAACAGTGGGTGATGAATTAATTCAGGTCTGGCTTGTTTGAGTGTGACTGTAAATCATTGTGCATCGATGGGTTCATTGTCCGGATTTGAAATGTTCCTCTGCAGCTGGCGAGGTCAGTCAGTGCACGATGCCATGCACATCTGCAGTAGGGACAATGCAAAGGATGCGGTGTGAGGAGGGGAATTAGGCCCAACATAGTGAGCTGTGGTGGAACATTTTAATGCTGGATAGGAAAATCAGAGATGACCTGCACAGCGATGCAACTCAATAAAGGGCTGGGCAAACACAGTCAAAGTGAAAGTGAAAGAAATTGTGTAAAATTGTGTAAAAAGGAAAATATCAAGAAGTTAAGTTGGTATCTATCTGAGTTTTTGTTCAGCTTTTTTTTTTTTTTCTTCAATTTTTGGAAAACTTATTCTCTTTCATATTTATGGCTGATCCTAAAGCCAACTAGACCACCAGTCAATAAGTACGTCAATATATTTGACATGATTTAACCCAGTTGGCTGAAAAACAGACAAGCTCACAAGCATTTTGTGTGGATGTTGGGGTCAAATGAGTGATGAGATCAACAGTCATTCTCCACAGACATTATATTGTTGGGGGGGGGGCACTCTACAAGTGCGGTTTATAATGTGAGGTTGAGCAGAAACTGGAGAAAACAATCTCCTCTGCAGCAATTAAGACATAATCTAGGATTTAGATTATTTTTTCAAACCACAATCCCCCTATGTCATCCAGTCATTGCAGCGACAGCCTGTTTTCTATTTAGGATTGTTAATAATAGAAGCTTTTGTTTACGCATTCTCTGTTTTGTTTTTTCTTTTTTCAAAAGAAACGTTTACCGCACTTGCTGGTGTGATGCTCTGTCGTTGGTGGGCGAACTGGACAGTTTTCTATCAGAGCCCATGTTTACAGAATCCCTTCTCATCAGTTGCTTCTGAGGTTTTTTGGGTAATTAACAACATGCAGCCCTTTAAGCTTTGATGCAGAGAGTGTTTTCTAAGACTTGCCCTCTTTTCTTGCATCTGGTTGATTTTTGGCTTCAGTGTTTGTCGCTGAGCTGCTCACTATTGGTCACACTATTTGAAACAGCCATGGCAAAACCAAACAATGCAATTTCTGAGGCAGAGGCACCAGCATTCATACAGAAAACACAGTAAGGGCATCAGTGAGGGTCAATGGCAGACGCAGTCAACCCTAAAAAACTTTTTTTCCATACACTGGTCATTGTTGAGTTTTTTGGCCATTTTGCTTCAATAACAGGTTATAATTAAGAATAGTAGGAAGAACTTGTCCAAAAAACACATTTAGGTTTTTGTTTTACTATGTTTTACCTATTTTCTTCCGCAGATATCAATCACAATACATTTCCTCAAGACCGTTTTCTCAGAGACAGTTTTTGGGTTTTTTTGGGGGGTTTTTTGTTTTTTTTTTCCTTAGTGGCTGACCCCACTTCAGTAGCATTTACATAACCAAACTTCTCTGTTTTATTGTCTCTGACATGGACTGTTTTTCTTGACCATCTATGAAGAAAGGACCAAGAACGAGAGGGCAGAGGGTTTTTTTGTTTTTTTTGTTTTTTTTCAAACTGCCCCAGTGTTTGCTGAGGAAGCCCAAACATTTCCTCTGGCCCTGCATCATCATCATGTACAGAGGGAAGTTGTTGAATTTGGCAGCGGCACCTGGCATAGTCATGTGAGTTTCTAGAAGAAAGCTAATGGATCACAGTCAGCGGCTCTGCCCTGTCCATCCAGGCTCTGTTCACTTGGAAAAGGGCAGGAATGTTCAGCTTTAATGTACTTATTGTTTTCTTTTCTTGTTGTTTTTGTTTCCTTTTTTTTTGTTATGGACGGAAGTGTTTGGCTGTTTGTCGTGTCAAGCTGCCTCGGTTTGAGGCACTGACGAAACGTTAGCTCTACTTTTCTTGTGAATAATTAGACTCATACAGCTCACAGAGCCAGAGCCAGGAAATACCAGGCTGGTTGTATGAGAAAAGGGTGTGTGTGTGTGTGTGTGTGTGTGTGTGTGTGTGTGTGTGTGTGTGTGTGTGTGTGTCAGGCCACTGGAGTCCCCTCCACCCAGGCTGTTGCACAGTACTCTGCTCAAGGTAATGCACGAATGCCAGAATTTTAACTTTATTATTCCGTCCTGCAGCTGGGCGTACGACACCAGTAGGACTGTGTCATCTCTGACAAGTTTGTAGGTTTGTGAGGACAAAAATCTGATGTGCTCCATTGCGAGGTTCAGTTTTTCACATTATAACTGTTCTGAGGAGCTAATGTCAAGAATAAAGGGAAAATAATGGTGAATAAACAGTGCATTTTCAAACCCACAGTTCATTTTCTTTAGTCTGAAGGCTTCAGGGCTTTTTGTGGAAGGTACAGTTTCATATACTTTTGAGAATGCGCATGCAGCTTCACAGCAAATCCATTAAAATTAAAAAAAAAAAAAAGGGGACAAAGCTCTTCCCCGGCACACAGTGCTTTATTCACCAAATGCCGGAGACGTTTGGTGAATGCAGCATGGTTGTGCAAGGGGAGAGGTGTGAAGCGGTTTTTAATTTTGACTCTGGTAAGGCGATGTACTCTGCAGTGAGTCCTTGGTCCATTCCAGTACGCGAGGCTCGAAACTTTAGCTCAGACCTGAGGAGAGCCAGTCGCAGGCTTTGTTGTTTGGTCGGATCAAACAAACCCCCCAGACTTTTTATTTGTGACCCAACCCAGGCCACTTCCTTCAAAGGGTCTCAATGCGGTCGTTTTTGGTAAGAACCCAAGAATGATTGCTGTGTTCAGATCTGCCCCAACAAATCATACAAACGGGTGGGATGGGTGGGATTGGGGGGGTGGTGAACCAGGGTCTGATTCAGCTGAAAAAAAACGACAGTCTGAAAACACACTTAATGATGTGTGTGGCCACCACAAGCCTCAAGAGCAGCTTTAACTTTAAAGGAGTTTTGTTTTGGTTTTTTATCTTTCCCAAAAAGACATTCCTTCATCTGGTGTTTTGACGGTGGTGGTGGAGGGCGCCGTCTGGCTTTCTGACCCAAAACCTCCTGTTGGTGATCTGGTGACCGTGAGGGTCGTAACACATGACTCACATCATTTCCACATTCATCAAACAGCTACGAGACCCATTGTGTCCTTTACAGTGATGAGTGCTTCCGAGCAGCTTGATTATTGGTAGCTGCATTGTTTGAGCTGAACCGACTTAAACTGATGGGGAACCAGATCAATAGGTGTTTTTACAGTAATGTTTTAGGTTGCCCAGCTATACAATAGGGCCATGATTAAGTGACTAGTCCTGTCTTCCGACTAAGAATAAACACAATTAATAAATTAGTGGGTTAACCCAGAGAGTTTTCTTTTCTCTGGTTGGGAGACAAACAACTGGCAGACACATTTGGACCAGTAGCCTAATTTATTCTGTCTCTTAGGGAAGCTGTGAACATTAAAAGGCCTTTGTCAGCCCTAAATTTAAACTTTTCCATGGCCAGTGAACAATAAGCCGAGTCCTACTTGTATATTTTTCCTCGCAGGTCCAACGCCGAGGCCTGACTCTGGCGCTCAGGGCAATATTTTAAGAGCAAACAAAGGGGGACAGTTCATGGGCCTGAAGAAACTGGAACAAGGTTGGAGAAAAGTTTCAGTTGGTGCGGCATTTCGAATGAATCACTAAAAAAATATACAAAACAAAGCAAACAAAATGTCGTTATGCTCAAGTCCAGAGAAGGCCCAAGTTTGGTGTGTTTAAAGAGGTTTTATGCAGAACTAAAGCCTGTTAAACAGGAAATAGCTTAAAGTTGTTACCCACCAGGGTCGGTGTTGGTGTGTTGGGGAATTTGGCCGCAAAAGTGACGTGTAAATAATTAAGACTGTGGCTTTTTGGATATCGTTGTATTTGACTTAATTTAACAAGCAACCGTGTTCAGTCGGCACATGGTTTCTGTTAGGAGCCTCTGGCCAGGAAAAGACACGCGACTGGCACATGGAGAAAAAAATGCAGTGGAGAGGAATTTTAACAGCCACGTTTTCTTTGAAATTGCTTTAGAGTTTATACGGAATATGCTTTTCGAATTTAATGTACAGCTAATGTGAGGTAATCGGACGGAAATGTTTTAATATCTCAGCTGAGAGAAGTGGAGCAGGGCTTGGAAGCTGTGCACCGATGCTAATTTAAGTTGTTGACTTGGCACTTACATAATGTTTAGGTCAGTAAGTAAAACTCCTTGTGGTTGGTCAATTTCTTCAGCTCTTGTTGACCAAAAAGGTGATTATTTTTTCATGTTTTTATACTGTTCTACATCGATTTTCAAAGGGGTTTTATGAGTCCGCACACTGATTAATATGTTTGTAACAATGTTAGGAAAAAAAAAACATACCCACTGGGTGGTTTGATCCTTCAGTGCTATGAACACACACAGTAGTTTATTGTTTACTCTCTCTACTCCCACACACAACGTCCTGCCGGACCACACCGCAAATACTTACTAGAGCACCAAATGTGGATTAATCCGCCTCTGAAAATAGTCCTCACCATTTGCTCCTGTTTGATAAACGTGTTCTCAAAACTACAGCGCCCAGTTATTTTAAGGAAACTGATTTATATAATTGAAACTCTATTTGTGAACTGTTTTCAAAAGATTTAGGTCTTCAGTAGGAACCAATACACTTATGGCTGAGTCTCAGACATGGTATGGAGGTTATAGAATTATTTTAGAGATAAGCAAATTCACTGTTGGCATTTGTTTTGTCATGAGATTGGTTGGCAATAAAATAAAAAAAAATAAATAAAAAATTATATGCAAAATATGGTCAGCTGTGTCCCCCTAAATGAAGGTTCATGAAACTAAACTGACGAATATGCTCAGTTCAAGAATCAGGTTGCAACAAAATCAAACTTTACCATTTTTACTGATATTGATTATTGATCTTTGAATTCTTGAACAGCATGAGAAAATTTATTTAAAGATTAAAATTGTTAGCATTTTCAGGCAGAACTTCAGACCTCAGATGGTCAATGATTTTGCTAAGTGACACTTAAACACCTGTCGGGGAAAACAAAAATTAGTTGCAGGATTTCATGTGGTCACATTTTTGTATCACAATACATTGAGCCACTTTGTATTTATTTTTAAACACCTAGATTTCTACTCATCACTTTGTCTTTATGCAAGAGGTAGGGTTTCTATGTGACCGCTCAGGGGATAGGCAGAATAATGACAAGAAAGATTTCAGTTAATCCCTCTTTAGTATGAAATGGTTTAATATCTTCAGGATATGTCCTTTTGTTTTCCTAATCCCCATAGAACATAAAGTCGAGTTAAAAAGGAAGTTTTATCTAGGTGGAGTTCCTTTTTATAAAGTTTCCTAACAGAACTTTGTCAAACTGGTGCTGCTCCGTGTGGGAAAACTTGCTTGGGATCCTTTCAGAGGTATCACTCGATTTACAAATAACACCTAACTTGCTGGTTGTGCGGGGACAATTGCAGATGAAGAAGGAAGTCTTGGACTGTTTTCCAAAAAAATATATAAAAATAAAAATAAATGAATAAATAAAAATTTTAAAAAAATTTTTTTTTTTTTTTTTTTTTAACTGCACTTCAGAAACAAGTCCTACAGATTGCTGGTTTTGACAGTTGTTAAAAGAGTCTTCCTGTAATTGAGGAAAGAGAATCCTGCGGCTTCTGGCTGTGCCAGTGCGGTGTAATCCCTGTCAAATTGACAATGTAACAGCTGTGGATAACTGGAGCAGACCGCCGGGCTCTTGTCAGCGTCGCTGTTGGCTCCCTGTCACCGGGGTGCGCCCCCCTTTCAGTCGTCCCATGTTCATGAGGTCATCACTCAGCTGTTTGGGGGGGGGGGGTGCCTCTGTTGTGCCAGAGGGCCTCCTGTCACTCCTCTGCAAGAGTGACATGGCCGGTCAGCGCTCGGTGACTCGTGCCGAGGGGGTGGGGTCCTCCAAACCAGACAGCACAAGACCGTGACTGTGCTGCCTCACAGAGATTATTTATACCAGGGGGAGGGGGAAAAAAAACAAGGTGTGCTTCTTTTTTTTTTAATGCAGTGCGGGAGAAAACACAGTCAGGACTTTGTCTTTAAGAAATGCACTTGTGGGTATGTTTGATCCAAAATTTGAAGATTGAAAATAAAGGAAAAGAGCTTTTTAGTTGCACACTAACTCACATGAACACACATGTAAACACTGAAATCAGTTTTGGAAGTGGTAATATAACAATTATTTTTGGGGGGAATACTTCAATTGGTTAATCTTTCCCTGTAGATTGTCAGAAAATAGTGAAAAATGCCTGTTATGATTTCCAAGAGCCCAGTGTCCTCAAACGGCTTAATTTTGTTCAACCAATGGTCTGAAAACTAGAGAATTTAACAATTACTATCATATTTGAAAAAGAAAAGCAAAAAATTCTCACATTTGAGGAGCTGGACCACGTGGATGCGTGGCCATCTTACTTTGAAAAATGACTAAAGTCGTTGTTCTGTTATCAAAATAATGATAATGGAATACTCATATGATGTTGATTGACTAATC
Organism: Istiophorus platypterus; assembly: GCA_016859345.1. Taxonomy (NCBI): domain Eukaryota; kingdom Metazoa; phylum Chordata; class Actinopteri; order Istiophoriformes; family Istiophoridae; genus Istiophorus; species Istiophorus platypterus. The sequence continues at coordinate 24,647,890 of CM029115.1, forward strand.
TATTGATCAGCTTGTTGTTTCAGCTCTGTTTTGGTGAAACTATACAGCTTGAAGTAAAACAGTGGGTCTAATGAATAGCGGTGAAACAATTACTTCAACGACAGAAAATTTATTCACAGAAATTTTGTTAATCGGTTGATGGTTTAAGTCATTAACCGTGCAAAGATGTAATATTCGCTGCTTTCAGCATCTAAAATGTGTGAATTTGCTGCTTTTTTTCTGGTTATTGTTTACTGTAAATTGGATAAAATTGAACGTCTTTTGGTTTTGAACCATTGTTTGGACAGTCTGTAAGCAGTTCAAAGATGTCACTTTCTTGTCTAGGAAATTGTGACAAATGTTGTTTACCATAGTTAGACGTTTTATAGATTAAATTTGAAAAATTGAAGAAAAGTCTTCAATAGAATGATGGATAAACTACTAGTTGAAAATTATTCTTAAAAAATATGTAATCTGAATTGAGAGTTTTATTTACAAATGAACCGGCCTTAATAAATAGTGGCGGAAGATGGAACTGACTCATAAATATCTGTTTGGTGCCAGTAAATACTGCAAGGTGGATACAAGAATAAACCAGAGTGTAAAAGTTGGACATGCACAGTAGCAAAACTGTTGTCTTAAGAACAGGCTGTTATTATCATCAGTCCGCCTCCCCTCCGTTGAATAACAGGACTCTTATTTGGGTAGGGAAGCGCCTGGCTCAGAGCCTCACGGGATTGGAGGAAGCAGCTGTCCAATAGCGAGCCGGAGCAGTGCTGTGCTTAGTTTACACCAATAGTGGGATTTTTTTTCTCCCCCCCCCCCCTTATGGAGAGAAGATTGAGAAAGAGTGCACAGTGTGAGGAGAAACAGCAGCTCTGTTGCCTAAAACAGCCTGATCTCAGAACAGTATATGGTGACACAGCCAGAAGAGAGGAGTGAAGAAGAGAAGGTAAAAGGGGAAAAAAAAATGGAGAAAGTGCTGCTGGTCTGAGGTGAGTGAAGCTCTCGCAACAAGGTGGTGAAGTTTTTTTTGTTTTATTTTGTTTTTTTCTTGCAGCAGGCTTAGCCTTGTAATTCCCTCCTGTTTTAGCTGAATGGGAAAAGGACTGGGGGGAGAAGTTGCCGGAGCTGGGCGGACTGGGAAGGAAAGGGGAACTGGGGGCTGTTTATTTCAAGCCTGTGTTTGCTTTAGACGCTGAGAGTTCCAGGCATACCAAGAACAAGAAGCTGCATTTAGGCATTTAGCCAATTCCGTGTAGCCATAGTGGAGTCCCCTAATCTCTGCTCACTGACAGGAGGGCTTTTTTTTAACTGGATGTGTGAAGTTTGGACTTGGATCTAAGTGGCTTTCATTCATCTGTGCAAATCATAGAAACTCTCCAAATCCACTTAAGCTTGCTTTTTTTGATTTCTGCTGTCAAATTGTGTGCTCAAAATTTCCTGGTTTGGGATTCATTTTTGCCTATAAATGATCAACTGTTGACACGAGGGATGGATTTTGGACCTGAACATATTGACATTGTAAATCGTTGTGTCTCACTGACCCCTTCAGCTCTTCTCTTATCGAAAACACTTGTAAACAATAGACAATGTTTATCTGTAACAAGCTTTGTAATTGCATATTCTGGTTTCCACAAACATCATCAGGCTAAACTGTAAAAGAATTACCACCATTCTTTAATTTTGAAGTTTATTATGCCTCTTTTCAGTTTCTTTGTCATATAGTTGGATCTCGCATAGTTTTGGGCTGACCTAAGCCATCCTTTGCCAAAATGATTACCACTCGCGCTTTCCCAGCGGAGATGTCAGAAACTTGAGGCATGTTTGTACTTGCACTGTTAAATGACAGTGATCGTCAGTGGCCAAGGAGACACTTAACGATTCGAATGACACCCAGGCTTTTTAGGGACTTCATTTTTGGCATTGTTTTGAATTCAAGTGACACTCTCTTTACCAAGTACCTTTTGTGTTACATTTTTAGACCTACAGCAAATAAATGTTGTCATGCAGCATTTTTTGGTGTTTGCATAAAGACTAAATTAAAACTCTTCAAGTAAAATGTTTTTGTTGTTGTCAATTTCAGAAACGGGACAAAGATGCCCTGGCACAGAAGATGAGAAGGACTCTGTGGCACCCTACTATGTTGAAACTCCTTATGGTTATCAGTTAGACCTGGACTTCCTCAAATATGTCGATGACATTGAGAGGGGCAACACCATCAAGAAGCTGAGTATCCAGAGGAAGCCCAAAGTGGCCAAATCGTTGGCAGTGCCTCGGGGCAGCACTGGCGGGGCCAGCACTCAGGCTGAATGGACCTCCACAGACTCCTTGTCCTCCTCCAACAGCGACGACAAGCAGTCCCCAGTCTTCTTCACCTCCCGTCCCCAGGTCGCTGCACCGCTGACCCCCACCCTCTCCAGGGCATCCTGTGAAGTCTCCCTGCAACAGTCCTACTCGATCATCTCGGAGCAGAAACAGCTCCTTCCCCCTCCTTCACCCAGGTTCGCCCCCCGTCACAATCCCCAAGTAGAGAAGACCCTCATGGAGACACGCCGTCGACTTGAACAGGAACGTCTACTCATGCAGCCACAGAGTGATCCTCCGATGCCCCGCCGCCGTCTTGCCAGCTTCGGCGGCATGGGCTCCAGCAGCTCGCTGTCATCTTACTCAGGCTCTATGGCACCGAGCCAGATCTCCCCCGGCACCCATCAGCCTCTTCCCATCAATGGTCACTTCCCCAATGGAGAGTATAACCCCTACTACCCACCATCAATGGGCAGCTCCATCCGGCACAGCCCAATGAGCTCTGGCATGGCCACGCCTGTGACTAACGTGAGCCCGCTACACCTTCAACAAATCCGGGAGCAGATGGTGGTGGCCCTAAAGAGGTTGAAAGAGTTAGAGGAGCAGGTGAAAACCATTCCCATCTTGCAGGTTAAGATTGCTGTTCTCCAGGAAGAGAAACGACAATTGGCTGCTCAGTCCAAAAATCAAGGTCCTGGAGGTTTTCGTAAGCGTTCCTACAGTGTAGGCAGTGTTGACCAAATGGAGAACCCAGGCCTCATTCAAAAGGAACCAGAGCTGCACATCTTGGAGCCTGAGGCCCAGGAACAGAACGCTCAGCGACTTGAGGAGTTCCGACGTCTGGCTGCAGAGGTCCAAGCTTTGGAGAAGACGACCCAGGACAATAACATAAATGAAATTCACCCTCACAGCCTCACGCAAAGCCAAGCTCACCAGAAGTCCATTGGTATAGTTACTGATGAAAACATGAACAATCTTTCTGTCAGTCAGAGACAGCTGACAAGTGAACACTGTTTCCGGGATACAGGGGTAGAGACTGAGCAGCACGAAATGCGCAGCACCGCGGTTGGCGTAACTGAAGCCATGCTGGGCATGACCAGTGAGGCTGAGAAGGAGATTGAGCTCCAGCAGCAGACCATCGAAGCACTGAAGGAGAAGATCTACCGCCTGGAGGTACAGCTGAAAGAAACTACCCACCAGATGGAGATGGGGAAGCTAAAACTGGAGCTTCAAGCTGCTGGTGGGTCAAACAAGAAAAAAGTTGACAAAGGTTCGATGGCCAGGCCAGAGGTGTACAATGCCTGCGTCGAGGCCAAAGTCCAGATGCGCAGTCATGGAGTGGGTGACCATCTGGAGTTCAGCCATGTTAGCACAGGTCAAACAATACAAAGCCACAGTGTAGGAGTTTCCTGTCAACCCTCTGTCGCCAGTGTCTCCACGGGCCCGGACATCCCCATGGACCGGTGGGTGGTGCATGAGCGCGTGGAGGTGATTGACCAGTGTGTAGGGAGGCAGGTGGAGACACGCCACCAGCAGGTAGGCGTAGAGCTGAATGTTTGTGAGGCTGGAGTCAACACCGAGGAATCAGTGGACAGCTTGGCTCTCTGCAAACCCATGACAGAGCTGAGTAAAGAGTCTAGGTCCGTTGGCTCCGGAGATTGCTCAGTCGATGTGATTGTTAGTCCCATTAAGGCGCTGGTCTCGCAAGGGACTGACCCCGAATTAATTAGCAAAATAGACTCTGCTGTCATGGCTGCTCCAGAGTCGGCAACTCAGCACACAAATACAGAGACAGAAGTTGCAAGCAAGTCCACCAACACAAAAACAGCTGTCCTAACGGACTCTTTCACTGACATGGGGTTAATCACTTGTGATAAGCACACCAACACAGTGGTGACCGAAACAAGGACGGTTGCTGCCGGAGAAGGACTCGTCAAAGATGTTCACTCAACAGCAAAGATGCGTTCCATTGCTGTTGGCACTGCAACAGATGTGGAGTCATTCCTCGGCAAATCAAGCTCAACTAAAACCAAAGAATGTGGGGTGGGACCAGTCAGCATCCACGAGAACTTCTTGGTCGGCTTAAAAACCAGAAACATAGCATGCGGCCCCTCCCAACCAGCTGAATCTGTCACCATCAGCAGCAGCATGGAGACTCTGAAGGTTAAAACGGAACCTGCACTACTGCAGACTCAGGCCCAGGGGGACGCCGGGCTGGACCACTACATCGAGAGGGTGCAGAGGCTGCTGCAGGAGCAACAAATGCTGCTAGCAGAGAACTACAGTGAGCTGGCGGAAGCCTTTGGTCAGCCCCAGTCCCAGTTTGGATCCATCAACAGTCAGCTAGTCAGTACTCTCTCGTCCATCAACTCCGTCATGAGGTATGGGAGCGCTGAGGACATCCTCAAGCTGCAGTCGGACTCTGCGATCATGGGCAAAGGTGAGAGACACATCCAGCAGTGAGAGCACTAATGGTTCCACATGCTCCCAGCAATGTTCCTGCTTCTCCACAAGCGTTGCAAAAACAAAAAGGGTTCTTGTGATGATTGGCTAAGGGTCATGCCAGGCAATCAGAGCATAGTTTCAAGGGCTGACAAAAAAACAGTGTACACTCAGACACACACTTACACAAAATCTTGGTTAAGCAAAATAGCTGTCAATCATTTATTTAGTGCCTGAGGGGCACTGGAGAGAGAGAGAGAGTGCAGTTTGATTTGTTTTTGTTTTTTTTTCCCCTCCCATGGTTTTATTACACAAGAGATTAAACTATTTTCAGCTTTATATACCTGTCTTTCATTTCAGTTGGAATATTTTAAGCTAGACGGTAAGCTAAGACACTTAGAGATTGCAAGAAGAATTATTCTTTGTTATAGTTATTTCAGTAATTACAAGTTAGATGTTATGTTGCATTACTTTAGAGTGATTACTCCTAGGTAAATGACCTCAGTTATACTGTTGCTAGTCTAATAAGCTTCTCTCTTCGAGTTTTTAAGAGTAGCAGCAATTGAGCAGCAAAGCCAAAAGGTGGCTGCCACCAGCTATACCACAACTATTAAAACAGAGGGAGGCGAATCATGAAATTTTCTAATAAAAGGTGACGATGACCCATAGGATCAGGAATTTGGTTAATTTATTTGAATTAACAAGGGAAAAAGTGAGGCAAATAGACATTAAACACTGAGAATTAGGGGAAAACACTAAGATCTTAGAGTCAAGGTTCTATATTTATATGAATATAAAGAGGAAAAAAGGGGGGACCAAGATGTGAGTGCTTTGAATCTGAAGATTTCATTAGTTAAATTCACCATTTTATTTCAAATTTTAGTTACATGTTTATTCATTTTATGTATAAAGTGTCTGGTTGTTTTGAAGAATGCAGGGACATTGTGCCTTTCCTAGATTCAAGTAAAAAATATTTTGGAGGTGGTCTTAAAAACTCCAAAACATATGAAATGTAAAATAAACTCATAGCAATTGTGCAGGGCTGTTCAGAGGACAGTAAAACAGTTGTAATATTGACAAAAGAAAGATGTAGTCCGGGACCGAATGCCAGCTGTAGAGGGTCTTGTGTTCGAGTTTAGGGGGCGGGGGGGTTGTGATTGGAGTGTTCACACTCAGTCTAAAGAGAATCCTGATAGGACCGGACAGGCCAAAGTTATCTCTGACCCTGAAAAATGCAGCGGGGGCTTTGGACGTGAACCAACAATGAGCTCATTACTTTCTGGGAGCCAGTAACGTCGCGCGGAGCAGCCACTTGTTGTTTTTATGCACCGCCCCGCCTTCGCTGACACCTCTCCATCGATGCTGATTCATGGCTCCCCCCCGAGTTACATAACACACATTCATGCCGGCTGGCACATGAACGCGGGGCCGCTGTCTGTGTTGTGCCCAAGCTCGTTCCTGGTCAGTTGCTGGCCCCTTACGGCACGTAGAACCACTAGTCAGACCCCGGTTCCCCTGTCAAGCAGCTATGAATGCAGTATGAGCACAGCACTGGACACGATAAGCTAAGTGAGAATGAGTTTCGTGTTAAGATGCCAATAGTTGTGGTCCGAGTTGGATTTCTATGTACGAGTTACTCTACGATCCAAAAAAAAAAAAAAAAAAAAGTTATAAATAACTGTCTCCAAGTCTCTTTTGAGCAGTTGGTTGTATTTGCATGTCATTGTGACCTAATGTTAAAGCTGTTTTTTGTGAAATGCAATACTTGTCATTAGGACATCTTTCCATCTTATTTTCTCTCAAAATTGGTCCAAAAATCCAAACCTACTGAATTTACTATCACAAAAGGTACCGAAACCAGGAATTTTAAGAAATGTTTTCGAGGCTGAAACCGGAGGATTTTACCATATTTAAAAAAAAAACAACCAGAAAAACCTCAAAGATTAATGGATGATCAAAAATAGTTAGTGTTATTGTTCTGTTGATCGACTAATTGTTGCATCTGTCGTTAAAAATATGTTTAGAGGTTGGAAGTTTTTAAGTATTTTGTTAGTTTGACAAAAATCCAGCTTATTCCAAGCATTGGAACTACTTTTTCTCACCACTTTGCATCATGGGTGTTTGTCTCATACAGGCCTGAGAAACTTGGTAAACACACCTCCGATACTTCAGACATATTTTTTCTTAAAATGTTTACAAAGCAGATTTTTTTTTACGTGTGAAACCTTCACTGTTTTCATCAGCTAGCAGCGTGTTTTTCCTCGAATGTTAATCTGCTCCTGCCGTCAACTGTCAATGTCACACAACCCCTCTCCTCTTACGGACGCGGCCAGACTTTGAGTTCAGTGCCAGTTTTATATACCCACACGTTGGCTGAGTTGATGTGGTAATGCTTTTCCTGCTGAAGTGAAATCCTAAAGACATTAAAATTAGGGGCAAATTTAGATTGATTAGCATAAATGATGACTATTTTAGGATCAAATATGTAAAAAAAAATAAATAAAAATCCAACATAGTTGTATTATCAAACTTCAAGTTTTAAACCAGTTCCTTTTAAGATTTAGCTAATAAATTTACCAGGCAATAGCTAATTTAGGTATTATTAAACTAAGAGTTTAATACTATTCACGTCAACAGGAAGGTGATGCGTAGGTGTGGTTTAATCTACAGTGGCTACAACTGTGATCTCATTGGTGCACGAAAATACATGATCCTTTTATTCGGACTGGATAGTGCCCTTTTAAATCAGCGAGAAAAGAGAGGCTTAAAATAAAATTTAAAAAATCACACAAAAACAGAAATTTGTCATAGCAAATAATAACAACTGTTCGTACTATGGTAGAAATCTTGTGTTAGTGTCAGACCCGATCACTCAAAGTAACAAGCGTTGAAGTAACCTGTAGCATACATGTCCATAAACAGATGTTTTAAACAAAGGGTCAGTAATTCCTGTACGGGTCCCCTAGAGGTCCAAACCTCCATTAAACTTGCATCCACCCACCTGTGTGTTCAGATTTCTGACCCTCACCCACCCCTTCCTCCCCTCAGAGAAGGCTCAGCAGCCATGCACCCAACCCGTCTCCGCTCGGATGGACCGGACCCCCTCAGACCTGGCTCCTGCGGATGAACCTGGTGGTGAACCTGTCGGCACGCCGGCACAGCACCAGCAGATCAGCGCCGCAGAGCAGAAGAGCCGGATGGATCTGCAGATGTCCACGGCACTTCACGGTACGGCCGCCCCGCCACAATGCAAGGCCATCTCTGATGTCCGTGTTGGAGGCAGAATTGAAATGTGATGGTCCGCCTTTAGGGTTGATGCCACATTTCCTCTAGCTGTGCAAAACATATCCACTTGTATTAAGATGGAAACACTTGAAAGTGACTTAATTGGCTGAGGTCAGTCACAGTGCATTTAAAACATTAAACTAAATTTGTGCAGAAAGCTGCATTGTTTTTCTTGCCTTAAGCCTTTTTGTTTCCATGGACTCCACCTCTTCCCAACACTGTATGTATCCATGAAAAATATAAATTAAACAATGCCTCTGTTTGTCACAGCCTAAGCTTCCGATAGAAATACCAAAGATTTTTTCTGCTCTAGAATGACAGCGACACACGTCTGGTTGTGTTGGATTTGTGCTCAGGCACATTAGATATAAATTTAAAAGTGTTTTAACATTTAAGATACCGACTCTTGGTTTTCAGATGAGGGTTTTTATGCCCACATCTGATGAACAGTGTATAAATTTTGTAGCAGTTTCCTTTTTGTGCTTAGTCCAACCAGTTTTAGAGAACGATTTGGACATGTTAACAAACACATAAAGTCAACATTCATTTGATATCTAGGATTCAAAATCCTCGACGTAATCGCCTAGGGGGAAAAAATGGGAGCAAGTCACTGATTTGCAGCCTTTTCAGTATCGCAAACAGGCCGATGTTTCAACACCATGGTGTCTTCCTTAGTCAGAATAGACAAAGACGTGAGAAGCATTCACGTGATGAAGTCATCGTAGGATAGATGTGCATTTGTTGTTGAGCTCTGGGTCCAGCAGGATTTTTCACATTTAATAGGTAATGAATACCAGGGCAGCAGTTGCCAGACATTGTAATCACATTACAGTAACACAGATAGGCTGTAAAAGTCGAGGGCTGCGTCCATCAAGTATAATTGATTAGAGGGAACGCGTGGCACTCAGTGTCGTCCATGCTGATTCTCTGCCAGGCCTCTATTGCAGAAATCTCCACTTACTGTTTTTGTTTTTCGTTTTTTTTCTCCCTCAGTCTGGTCTTTCAGGCATGAAATACACAATCAGTTCAATCTAAATTAGATGTGTCATATTTTTAAGGCCACTTTTAGGCCATAACAAACTCCTTGGTTGCCTTGTCTGTGGTTTTAGGATAATTTTCCTGCTACTTGGTCATTGTGTTTTTTAATTTTAACCAAGAAAAAGGCACATTGAACCTAAAACTCTTTTTCCAAGAGTGTCCTGACCAAGATATGCAGCAAAGCAAGGAGAAAAGACAAATTATATGGAAGTGAAAACACTGCAGCGTAAACCATGCACAAGATTTTTCACATGGTCATCGTCAACTTTAGATAAGTACTGGCTCGTTTCTAGAAATCTGGAGGAAAAATGAGTGAATTAAACCAACTGAGACCGATCGCAAACAGACTAAAGTCTGAAAATTCCCCTTAAAAACACCGACAGCCAGTTGGGCAGACGGGCTGATTATGTGGTGGTAATTTCCTTTCCCAAAGAGGAACCACATTCTGCACTTTTAAATAAAGTTGCCAAAGTCGCAGCACAAATAAAAGCTCTTTAACCTAAGTCAGAGTGGATTTTGAGAACCAATAAAGCACTAAAAATTAGTCTTTAGAAGAAAGAGCATAGATCTTTATGCTTTGTTTTTTGCTTAAGAACTTATAGAAGAAGAAATAAGGTGTTTATAACTCAGAAATGGTTGTTTGGATGAATATAATCCAGCACTTTAATCTACAGGAGGTTAAGGAGGATCGGCCAACCCGGATGTACATAGAACAATGATGCCTGAGAGCCCTGCTATTTGTGATTAATATTAGAGCTGATGATAAGTTACAGTACAATACCAAACTATATTCATGTAAAGGATGGAAGATGGCTCAAACAAGTCTTAGCTAACAAAGAGAAACCTTGTTTTTGAAAATATCCAGTTTTATATCCAGTTTATATCCAGTTTTTCCGTGGACAAAAATGAGAAAAATAAAAACGAAAAAAAAAAAACAGTAACTGAACCGAAGGCCGTTGTGGTGCGTAAACCTGATGCTCTTGTGCCCAGTTATCTGACCAGATGTTTAGGCTGCGGTTTGGCAGCTAAAAATAATTCGTTCTCCAAACAGAAAATTGATAACTCTGCCCTGCGGTGAGGTGATAATTTTACAGTCGGTCCAGAAATGGCAGCAGCTGTTTCGAGGCTGCTCTTGTTTCAGGGCCCCACAATAGCCAAAATCAGGCGGTGGCAGAGCGCCGTTATCCGTGTGGAATTTACACATGTTTGAGATATAAACCAGAAAATGGGCAAAACATATACACAAACATAATAATCATCATCATCATCAGCCCGGATACCTCCGCATGCCTGCAGACGCTCCCACCTGTCAAAGCCTGGGGAACCTGCTGAATGACTGTTGCTACTGAGCTTATGTGCATACAACTGCCTACATGTCACTACATGAACTCTCTCTCTCTCTCTCTCTCTCTCTCTCTCTCTCTCTCTCTCTCTCTCTCTCTCTCTCTCAGACGGTCTCTCTCTCTCTCTCTCTCTCTCACACTCTCTCTCACACACACACACACACACAGCAGGAGAGGGCCCCTCTGTTGGGGGCAAGTCCTGGCAGATGTGCTGAGCATTCTGGCTTGTTTTCTCTCTCTTGCTCGCTCTCTGTCTCTATCTCTACTTCCTCTCTTTCCCGCTCTCGCTCTCGCTCTCTCTCTCTCTCTCTCTCTCTCTGCTCGCATTTTGGTTTTTTTGAGGCCTCTACTTAAAATGGCTGAGATACTTCAGGGTTTCGGGGCAACGTCCAAAACGCCTCGCGGATGCATCGCCAGGGGATGAAAAAAAAAAAAAGCAGTTAGTGGTTCCTCTCCTCTTTGCCAGAGCTCTGGATCATGTCAGAGAACTTTAATGGACCGATTCAGGCTTCGTTGACCAGGCTTGTTAGTTAAGTTCTGTCGCTGTTAACAGCAGGATGCTTTTTAATGTTGCAGGAGAAGAGCGCGGGGGGAATGAGCCGTCTCCCTTAATTAAGGAGAAATCGGTCTCTCCAGCCTTTTACACAAAGGTTCAACAATGGTATTTCTGTGCTGGAGTTGGAGATATAAATCTGTTAAACTACCGTTTTAATCTAAAGATATTTACATCTTTAACTATGTCATACAACCAGTGTCTTTCATGTTGTATCCATTTCATTGCGTCTGACACAGTTTATTTAAAAGGTTTTGGTTTTTTTTGTGTATTGCAGGATTTTAATTTCTAATGTCGGTCTTCATGTGGTCGGTAGATTATGATGAACCTTATTGTTTTTTCCCTGGTGCAAATCTGATATTTTGCACAAGTTTCTTTTAATATATAAATTCTGGAAAATAGAAGAAAAATAAACTAAGACGGGATAAAAATATGCTTTTTACATATAGGATTTAACTAAATCAGCAGTCGCTGCCTCTCACTTCACCAGTCCTGCTTTTATGATCCATAAATGTCACGTTTACTATGTTGTTGGCCCTTTGTGGTCAACTGCAGTGTGATTGAGCTGTTTTTGGTCTAATTATTTCTGCTGTGCCTCCTCAGGGCAGCCGTGCGGCCAGAACACCCTGAAGTCCATCATGAAGAAGAAAGACGGCCGACCCGACTCCAACGGCACCAAGAAGAACCTGCAGTTTGTCGGGGTGAACGGAGGGTGAGCTGAGAAATATATTGATCGTCTTTCTCTTTGCATTTTAAGATGCCTGTCAGGCGTTTTTAGCAAGATGGGGTTTCGTCCTGTATCCCAGCCAAGGTTAAAGGTGCTGTTGTTTTACATTTACAAGCCTGTTGGGTTTATGTTCTGCCCTCTCATGCCAGGGCTTATTAACATCTACCCGGGATGCGTTGCATACAAACGTCATGAGATCCGAGCTGCAGACCCCAGCGCCTGAGCCCTGAAACTTTCCCATGCCTCTTGTCGCCCCAGGTATGAGACCACGTCGAGTGACGACTCCAGCTCAGAGGACAGCAGCTCCTCTGGGTCCGACGAGGAGGAGGAGGAGGGGGGGGAGGAGGAGGAGAAGGGGTGCAGGGGAAAGGAGGAACGTGGAGGAGGGAGCCAGGAGGAGGAGGAGGAGGAGGAGGAGGAGGAGGAGGAGGAGGAGGAGGAGGAGGAGGAGGAGGAGGAGGAGGAGGAGGAGGAGGAGGAGGAGGAGGAGGAGGAGGAGGAGGAGGAGGAGGAGGAGGAGGAGGAGGAGGAGGAGGAGGAGGAGGAGGAGGAGGAGGAGGAGGAGGAGGAGGAGGAGGAGGAGGAGGAGGAGGAGGAGGAGGAGGAGGAGGAGGAGGAGGAGGAGGAGGAGGAGGAGGAGGAGGAGGAGGAGGAGGAGGAGGAGGAGGAGGAGGAGGAGGAGGAGGAGGAGGAGGAGGAGGAGGAGGAGGAGGAGGAGGAGGAGGAGGAGGAGGAGGAGGAGGAGGAGGAGGAGGAGGAGGAGGAGGAGGAGGAGGAGGAGGAGGAGGAGGAGGAGGAGGAGGAGGAGGAGGAGGAGGAGGAGGAGGAGGAGGAGGAGGAGGAGGAGGAGGAGGAGGAGGAGGAGGAGGAGGAGGAGGAGGAGGAGGAGGAGGAGGAGGAGGAGGAGGAGGAGGAGGAGGAGGAGGAGGAGGAGGAGGAGGAGGAGGAGGAGGAGGAGGAGGAGGAGGAGGAGGAGGAGGAGGAGGAGGAGGAGGAGGAGGAGGAGGAGGAGGAGGAGGAGGAGGAGGAGGAGGAGGAGGAGGAGGAGGAGGAGGAGGAGGAGGAGGAGGAGGAGGAGGAGGAGGAGGAGGAGGAGGAGGAGGAGGAGGAGGAGGAGGAGGAGGAGGAGGAGGAGGAGGAGGAGGAGGAGGAGGAGGAGGAGGAGGAGGAGGAGGAGGAGGAGGAGGAGGAGGAGGAGGAGGAGGAGGAGGAGGAGGAGGAGGAGGAGGAGGAGGAGGAGGAGGAGGAGGAGGAGGAGGAGGAGGAGGAGGAGGAGGAGGAGGAGGAGGAGGAGGAGGAGGAGGAGGAGGAGGAGGAGGAGGAGGAGGAGGAGGAGGAGGAGGAGGAGGAGGAGGAGGAGGAGGAGGAGGAGGAGGAGGAGGAGGAGGAGGAGGAGGAGGAGGAGGAGGAGGAGGAGGAGGAGGAGGAGGAGGAGGAGGAGGAGGAGGAGGAGGAGGAGGAGGAGGAGGAGGAGGAGGAGGAGGAGGAGGAGGAGGAGGAGGAGGAGGAGGAGGAGGAGGAGGAGGAGGAGGAGGAGGAGGAGGAGGAGGAGGAGGAGGAGGAGGAGGAGGAGGAGGAGGAGGAGGAGGAGGAGGAGGAGGAGGAGGAGGAGGAGGAGGAGGAGGAGGAGGAGGAGGAGGAGGAGGAGGAGGAGGAGGAGGAGGAGGAGGAGGAGGAGGAGGAGGAGGAGGAGGAGGAGGAGGAGGAGGAGGAGGAGGAGGAGGAGGAGGAGGAGGAGGAGGAGGAGGAGGAGGAGGAGGAGGAGGAGGAGGAGGAGGAGGAGGAGGAGGAGGAGGAGGAGGAGGAGGAGGAGGAGGAGGAGGAGGAGGAGGAGGAGGAGGAGGAGGAGGAGGAGGAGGAGGAGGAGGAGGAGGAGGAGGAGGAGGAGGAGGAGGAGGAGGAGGAGGAGGAGGAGGAGGAGGAGGAGGAGGAGGAGGAGGAGGAGGAGGAGACATTTTGATTTCACATTTGTTTGATTTTGATTGATGACAAATAGCAAACACACACACACTCACATCAGACAAAGTAGAAAACCAGATGAATAGCAGTTATTATTAATTCATGCTGTAACTAAGTCAAAATAATTGCTACATGATCTGATGAAACCAGTTGCAGTTTTGCTTTCGTTTTTTTTTGTTTTCTTTTCAAATTAATGTGGGATCCAGTTATCTGAAACATTCCATCACACTTATCGGATAAGGACTTGATGAAACGTAGCGGACAAGGGTTGAAGTCATTATATTAAAAGTTTGAAATAAACTTGTTCCCCCGACCTCGTTCTGAAGGTATGAGCTCAGCGAGAAGATGTTGGCCGCGTGCAGCGTTCTCAACACTCATCTCAGCGACTCGAAGGCCGTGAGCAGCAAGGACCTGGTGAGGAGCTCTTCTCATTCCTGCTCGTGTCACGTTGATGCTAAACGTGTTTTTTTTGTTTTGTTTTGTTTTTTTTACTGCCCCAGTTGCAGCAGCGTTTGATGGGATCTCTAAGAGATGGAGATCTTTTGACAGCCCAGATACGATTGTTTGCTTGTTTGTTTGTTTTTTTTTTAAATGTTTTCTAGTAAAAGCTTCCAATACCACATCTATTGCCCTGTAACAGCCAGAGCAATTTTTAAATCTTCAATAATTCAAGCCTAAAGTCCAAATTAATTTCTAGTCTCTGAGTGGTGACCATTAATTTACATTACATTACATACCTGAAACATTTTCCTTTAATGCAGAGGCCTATTATACTAATATTCAACCTGTTGGGCTGTCTGAGGACTGTCTGTGTCTTGGCCTGCTTATTTATTTATTGATTTTTCTTGTTTTGGGTTTTTACCAATTCGAAAAAACTTTGGCATTTTTTTCTTTCAAGCCAAGTCCCGAGGGATTCGAGTCTCACAGCATCCAAGGCTCTAGTGCTCATTTTTTCTGACTTAATTCTAACATGAGTCCAAGTCTGCATTCATGGCTTTAAAAAAAAATAACTAATTAACTGATAAAGATTGTTAATTCATTTGGCGACTGGCTGATACTGATCTTCTCATTATTTATTGCAAAACAGTTGAACTTTTCTTCCTATTCTGTTATTAAAATACTTTTTATTCAGCTGCTGCTGCTTGTTGTGGGCTGTAATGAGTGTTGTACCGAGTGGAAACTAACTTTCTTCTTTATTTTATGAGTTTAAAGGTTAAAAGATTAATTAGTATGGACATGTTATTTATTTTAAGTGTTTTACTTACTGTACATGTAATGATGGGAAGCACTTTGAGCTACATCGTATTTATGAGGGATGTCAGTTTATTATCGTTGTTGTTGTTATTAGTGTTAGTATTATTATTATTACTAACATGCAGTTACCTGGGATGATTAATTCCATTTTCCTTGTTTTTTTGTTTTTGTTTTTCTTATTTTAAAGAGAGCCTGCCTGAACACGGTGCAGCACGAGTGGTTCCGTGTCTCCAGCCAGAAGGCGGCGCTGGCGGCCATGGTGGAGGACTACCTGGGAGCTTTTCGGGCCGTCTCGCCGGCCGTGCTGCGCCACATCGTCAACATGGCCGACGGCAACGGGAACACGGCTCTGCACTACAGCGTGTCGCACTCCAACTTCCAGGTGGTGAAGAAGCTGCTGGACGCGGGTGGGTGTAGGTCCACGTTGGCTGAGGTTTTTGGATTAAAAGTTCATGTCCTGACCTTGGAAATGGTAGATTACAAAACGAAAAAAATGTAAAAATTAAGAGAGTGGTCTTCAGTCTTCCCTTGGCAGTGAATCATAGCTGATTGTTTGCTCATGTGGAGCTGAGAACGTCACTTTGAAACCTTCCGCAGAGTATCTGTGTATGTGTTGGTTTGGGGTTTTTTTCCAGTTTGTGTTGGCTCGGAGAAACCCGGCTGAGAGGAGTCCCTTCTCTTCGCTTTGTCAAGGCTTCCCCGATCCGCCCGAGTCCTAATTATCTTGCTTTGTAATCATTATCGTTATCTAGTGGTTGCAGATAACATCTCTCTATGGCAGCATCACACCTCTTTTTAGTAATTTATGTGTTTAACAAGCAGATAAGTCGCGCAAGAGATGTAATATATGAAAGGCTTATGAAACTTATTTGCTATCTATGCTTTTAAAAAAAGGTTAAAACATCAAAAAGAAATGAAACAAATAAAACCGGTTCATTACCAAAACAACTGGGCGGATGAAACCAACTATACGCGTGTACATGTCTGTGTCTGCATGTGATGTACGTGACTAGGTTAACACTGACATCTAGGTGTGTGAGTGACGTTGAGAACATATACAGTGCAAGTGAATCTAACAATCTCATCAAAGTATTTCCGTGTTCACATTTTTATTGTTGTTTAAAAGCCGTCGTGTTACTCGAGTAGTGAAGAAAAACGAGGTCTATCTACACCTTCGGACTCAACAGCTCCCACTTGTGACCCTCTTCAGTCTTTGCGATGACATTTTTCCATGAGGAAAATGCTTCAGAACTGATTTTATGAATGAGAATTTTTTTTTTTGTTTGTTTTGTTTTTTTAAACTGTCATAAAACTTAGCAAATTGAGTTTTTGAAGAGATTGACAGCGGGGACGTTTTGGCCTCCTCTGATTCCTGTTTAACTTGCTCAGCTTGAGAGACAAACATGCTCACGTTCAAACAGAGAAATAAAACAACAGGAGTGAGACGATCCAGGGCGTCTGACGGCTTGGTGGTTAATAAACCTACAACGTGACCTTAATGTCCCTGGGTCGATTCTGGGCGGGTGGCATTTGTTGCACTCCTCTCGCCGGCTCATTTGAATTTCCTGTCTGTATCTTCGCTGACACTATCAAAATAAGGCAAAAAAGGCCCATAAAAGATCTTTACCGATCTACTCGAGTGATTTTACATTATCAATAGTCTTTTGTCTGTTTTTTGTACGTAGAAAAAGTGTCAAAATTTCTAGATAACCTGATTTTTATATATTGATATGACACTGTGTAATTTTATGACGATTTTTACTGTGCTGAAAATCTGTGGCTATAGAGGCAAAAAATTCAAATTACCTACTTATGTTTTTCAGTCACATGTAACTTTGAGCCAAATTAATCCAGAAAATAAAATTTTTAAGTAATTCTAGCTAAGATGGGTACTGACTGATGTAAGCCTGATAATATAGACAGTGTATAGACAAGTTCGATTGGTAAACTGCAACAGCAACTGTAATACAGAAAGCAAACCAAAACCCTGTAGCCCAGAGATGCATTTACGGCAAGAGACGACTAATGCACAGCGTCGGTTACAGCTCTCTGCTTTGCCGGTTCTGATTAACTGAGATCAGATCTGATATCTGTACGGCTTAATCAGAGCCCAGGGAAAACGAGTGGGGACGAGAAAAGATTGGGGTAAATGGATGCTGATGTACATGTGTTGTGGGCTGCACAACATGGAGCCCCAGACAGGAAAGAGCGTGTGCTTTTTTTTTTTTTTTTTTTTTTCCCCCTCTCCAAAGGCGACGTGGATCCTCCTTCACGCGTCCGTGTGGCTTGATCTCCTCTCTGAAGGCTCAATAGACTGTGATGAGGTACTGGCCACTCGCGGCTCTAAAGGCCCTTTTGTCTCCTCGGCCTTTTGTGTCCTTTTGCCGTGTGACAGCATATCCAACCCCCCCCACTCCCCCTGTTCCCATTGTAGCCTTTGTCCCCCGCACCGTCCTAGTTCCTTAAACCCCCAACCAACCCCCATGCAGTGGCAGGGGCAGCCACCCCTCACAGCCACCCCTCCCTCCCACCCAGGCTCTGATGTCTCGTCTCTTATTGCAAGGCTTCTGGTCTTTAAAAGTTCAGACAACGTGTCAGGGTCCCAGGACTTTTTCTGGGGGGGTCGATCCACCGAGGCCTCACTGGCCTGTAACTAGTCCCTGTACATTGACTGACAGGCAGCGACTGCGACAAGTCAATCACAGGGCAGAGTTAGAACATACAAGGGTGTGATTTGCACCGAGACCACCCATGATGGAAAAGTATATGGTCCTTAACATATTTAGGTTTTTAAATCTTTGTGTGTGTGTGTGTGTGTGTGTGTGTGTTCCAGATGTGTGTAACGTTAACCAGCAGAACAAGGCGGGCTACACGCCCATCATGCTCGCAGCACTGGCAGCCGTGGAGAGTCCCAAGGACATGCACATCGTGGAGGAGCTCTTCAGCAAGGGCGACGTCAACGCCCGCGCCAGCCAGGTCAGTGAGTGGAAGGGTCGGAGGTCAGAGGTCTGGGGAGGCAGCGGTGGGGCCTCGACGACCCCCGCACACAGTTTGGGTTTCAGTGAGCCGCAGCGTGAGGGTTAAAGCTGACGGTGTACTTGACTGACATAACAGCATTATAAAAGGTCATTTATAAGACTTTTAAGGAGATGGATTGATTGATTGATTTTTCCTTTTTGGGACACATTAGTAAATTGGAAAACACACAAAAACCAAAACTGTGCACAAGAGTGTCTGTTGAAGTTTGTGGCAAAAAGTTTGATATCAGATGTACTTTTATCCTACAGTAGGAAAAACTGTACGTCGGTGACACCAAGTGGTAAAGACGAGAAACGGTTTGTTCATTTGTGTAACACTGTAGAGATGAAGCTCAGGTGGAGATGTTCACTTTCTTATGCCCAGGAGAAATCCTTGTGTTTGGGATTTAATTCTATTGTCCAGCCTCTCTCTGATAGGTGGAGATGTTGTAGGGGGAAATGATGCTTGATTCATGGCTGTAGCCAATGATTATTTTCATTCACCATGTCATATAGTGATTGATTATAAATTGCCAAAAGCTTAGTAGAAAATGCCCTTTACAGTTTTCCAGAGCTCAGGGTAACACCTTGACATTGCTTGGTTTGTCTAACCAACAGTCTGAAAACCTCAAAATATTAAATCTAAATGATCTAAAAAACAGAAAAAGAACCAGATCTTCACGATTTTGAAGCTAGAATCAGTGACATTTTTATTTAAACAACAATAAAAACAAATAATCACCCCAGGGTAAAAGCAATCAGTCATTGGAAAGAAAATATTAGAAAATTCTTTGATAGTTTATTATTGATTTCATTCTTTTAATAAGGTAAAAATAGAGAACATTTTCTTTTTTTGAGTCTTGGACTGATGGTCATAAAAAATGACAATTTGAAACTGTCATCCCAAGCTCTGGGAAATTAAAATTGACATCTTTCACTACTTTATGATAAAGACAAAACAATCACTGAAATGAATGTTTGCATAAGTTATTCGAATACCCGACCCAATCGTGCTTGTAGTAAGAGCGGGATGTATAGAGCGTAAAACTGGTTTGGTCACTGTGCCACTGTTGTCCCTGTGTCAGGCGGGTCAGACGGGGCTGATGCTGGCGGTCAGCCACGGCAGGATGGACATGGTTCGGGCCCTGCTGGCTCATGGGGCTGACGTCAATGTCCAGGACGACGAGGGCTCCACGGCGCTGATGTGCGCCAGCGAACACGGCCATGTCGAGATCGTCAAGCTGCTGCTGGCTCAGCCTGGATGCGACGCAACACTCAGCGACAGCGTGAGTAGCCCGAGACGACGGGGATGGGGGACCCTAGTTTACTCTCTTAACGTTAAAACAAGCTGTACATCAGCAGGAGAAGTTGTAACGTCTTTGGCTGCACATGCAAAGTCAAAGCAGCCCCGCACTGGTCCAGGACCAGCAGCAAGGCCAAATAAAACATACTTGTACTCCTTGAATACAGTTGCCTTCTGTTCAGGAACCGGTTAAACAAACCTGTGCAAGAAAATCGGCAGTCTCAGCTGCAATTAATCGATCGATGGGATATGAATCTGCAAACATCTTAACAATTGAAACTTTTGTAAAGTATTTTATTATTATTTGAAAACCCAGAGCTGTCAAGGGTTTCTTCAGG
This sequence comes from Istiophorus platypterus, assembly GCA_016859345.1. NCBI lineage: Eukaryota > Metazoa > Chordata > Actinopteri > Istiophoriformes > Istiophoridae > Istiophorus > Istiophorus platypterus. The sequence goes on from CM029115.1 coordinate 24,667,435, forward strand.
ATATTAATAAGTCTTAAGAGAATGACTTTATTAAGTGAACATTAAGCTTTTAAATATATAAGTCAAAAGTCCAGCTTTATGGGCGTGAAAGTCTTTGACTCGAAATATGTTAATTTGTGATTAGATGTTATTATTTGTATCTAAATAGGCAGCAGAACAGAAACATCAATGCACCACGGAGATCCTAGTTGAGTGGGTTGAGGACGTTGTTGTATCGTTTGCCTCTAAATAACATCTGAACTTATATATTTGTATTAGTTCAGAACAATTATTGTTCGTCCTGTTGCCGAGTGAGGTGGTAGTGGCAGATTTAACAGTGGGTAAAAACGTATTGGTTTGTGTCCAGTGGCTTTTATTTTTCAGTTTTTCTAACTTTGAGTGCCCCTTATCCTTATTGACCCCCCCCCCCAGGACGAGAGCAATGCCCTGTCCATAGCTCTGGAAGCAGGACACAAGGACATTGCAGTGTTGCTTTATGCACACGTCAACTTCTCCAAAGCCCAGTCACCGGTAAGTGTCCAGGCAGTTTATAGACAATATACCAAAAATTTACCTCAAGGGTCTTTACAATACAAACAACACCCCCGATCCTTAGACCGTGAATGCCCCCCCCCCAAAAAAACCTCTTTAAACCACCTTGTCCGTCTTAATTCATGTCTATATGTCCAGATTATTTAAACGTGTGTCTTGTATACTACTCACCTCCAGGGAACCCCTCGACTTGGCAGGAAGACGTCACCCAGCCCCACCCGGAGAAGCATGTTCGACTAGAGCCCACCCTACCCCACCCCACCCCACCCCACCCTACCCCACCCCACCCCACCCCTACCCCGACCCCACCCCATGCCTCTAATCTGCCCAGAAACCCTGCGCTGCTATTGGCTCACGCTGAACGATGCCTTACCGACAGCCGGTTTAGGGGGCTTGTCCTGAGCACCGACAAACCAACCAACCAATCCATGAGTTTTCCTGGAAGTTTTTATTTTTTATTTGTGTTCACGCTCGTCGCCGTGGAGCCATACGTGCCCCTTCTTCTAAATATGAATGTAACCAGCTGGTGCCTCAAGTCCCGTCAGATTCAGGCCGAAACGTCTCCCGATAATCGATCCTTTTTTTTTTTCCTCCTCTTCTTTTTTTTTCTCCTTTTTTCACAGATTTGACCGTTTTTTAAAAAAAGTTTATTTCAAAAGCTCGATGTTGATCATTTAGGAGCATCAAAATGTCCTCATTCTTTCTTTCTTTCTTTTTTTTCTTTTTTTTGAGCGCTTCGGAGTAGAGAGAGGGAGAATAATCCACCCATGCGTTAGGGGAAATATTTCATAAATATATATATATATATATATATATATATATATATATCTCTTACCTACAACATCCTGGTCTCCTGGCTCAGATGGATGCATCGGCGAAAACAGACATGACCTTAGACTGGAGAAACTCTACTTTTATACAAATCCTTTGTATCTATTTAAAAAAAAAAAGGAAGAATCAAAGTATTTTGAATATTTCCTATTACTACTTAACAATCCATGAAGTTATATATTTATCAAAGTATAGTTTTTAATGCAGATATATGTATTTCATTGTACATACGGTGGTCATTAGAGTTTAGTTATTCGTTCTTTTTCTTCTTTTTTTTTCGTGTCCAGTTTTTCTTTCTGTCCCTCATTCATGTGTTAATAGAAACAGTCTGTCCTCTGCTAGTCTTCATCAAGGTACTGACTTTCATCCAAGAATGAGAATTGAAGTGCCTGAGACTTTTGCCATATAACAATAAACATCGATTAAAGGATTTAAAAAACAAAAAAACAAATACAAAATGACGTCTCATCTTCATTGATGAACCACAAGCCATTGGTGAGTAAACATTATATTTAAGGGAGATTAAACTGAACTGAGAGTAGTGTTGGAAAGTAACTAAGTACATATACTTAAATACTGCATTTAAATAGGTATTTTCCTGCTACCTCATATTTCTACTCAGCTGAACTTTAGAGGCAAATATTGTACTTTTTTACTGTGTTACACTTTTTTCTGATAACTTCAGTTACTTTGCAGATTCGGAAAAATACAAAATATGATTTAAAAAAAGGTGATTATTTATTTATAAATTAAAAATGAGACATTAGTGATCTGCAGGGGGAATCTGAAGGCTTTACAGCAGTAAACAAAGTCATCAAAACTAGAGCCATGCATGTTCACATGAATGTCACTAGTTATTATCTAGTAATGCAAAATACATCATACTGAAATGTCTCATTCTTCATAAGCATTTTTTCTAATTCTAGTATATTTAGATGCTTATCTTTCAGTAATTAGCGTATTTCTACGCTGTGATATTGCTACTTTTACCAGAGTAAATGATATGAGAAAATCGTCCACTGCTGATTGAGGATCACGTTTTTATAGTGTAATTATGTCCTGTGGAAGCAGTCCAGTTTCTCTCTTTGACCTCATTTTTAAGTTTTATCCTCAGTTGTCGGTTTCTTCTGGTACTGCTGAGTTTAATGTTTCTCTTTACCTGTTCAGTAGAAGAAAAGACGATATTAAATGTCTATTTTCTCCTAAAATACTTTATTTCTAAGACTATATGTTAATGTCCAACTCGTAGTCAAATGTTCCTAAAACTACAGCACAATACTGCAAAATGAAAATTTGTTGGTTTCAAAAATGGGAAGAGAAAAAAAAGAACATTCACAAACTTATTTGCATCAAATTTATTATTGAAGATAAAGAAAAACAAAACATTACACAAAACCCTGCTCACAAGCGTATATTTATTGTAGTGTTGATCAGAAGCAGCAACAGTCAATATCAAAACAACACAAGATATTTTTTTTCACCCAAAGACAAAACTTACAAGTATAAAAGATGCCTGAGACCCAAACATAGAATGATCTGAAACACCATGAATAATTTCACCATTTGTTAATTGAAAAGTTCAGTAAAAGTAGCTGCAACTTTCAATAATACTCTAGTAAAATTTAGATTGTCAACAATAAGTTGATTCATCGGTCAAGAGAAACTTAATTGCCAACTACTGATCAGTCTTAATCAGTTAGTTGTTTCAGTCACTTTTCAACATAGTATCTGATGCTTCCAGTTATTGAAATGTGACCTTTAATGACATACTTGATACTTAAAGATATTGTGATATGTTTCACATTTTCTTTGGTATTTTATAGACCAACATTTTTAAGATTATTAAGATTAATATAGAGAAAACAATCCAGGGGGAATCAGTAATTTACTTTTAATGAAGACGTGTTTGTGTGTACACACAGTCGGAGTCATGTTTTTTGTGTATTGCCTTCATCATCCTGAAGGGGGAGGAAGAAGAAGGAATAAGAAACAAATTCTGCAGGATGAGGTGTTCACTGATTTTTTTCAAAAAGCCAGTGAATAAATAAATGTCTCTGGAGGTTGAAGGTCGTGTCCAGAAGGCGGAGCAGATCCACTGTCAGCTGCTAATCTCAGTAGAGGAACAACTTTTTAGGAGGAGACGTTTATCTGTTCTTTCTTGTATGTATAAATGTTCTAAAATCATGGTCGCTTTGCAAATGGAGTTACCAAGTGGCGTACAGCATAGAACACTTTAACATTAAACTTTTATAGTGTTTTAAACCTGACTTTCAGTCGCTGTCATTTGAGTTTGGGGACGGAGTGTTTGGAGGACAAAGATCTGACGGTGGAATCGGCCATGTTCACAGAGCTGGTCATCCTCTGGCTGGACGATTTCCTGGCAGAGAGAACGGCAGAAACACGTAAAATGGACCATAAGTCATTTTAAAAAGTTCATTTCCAAAACTAATTTGGTTAATTTTTTACCCAGTAGTTAGTGATTCAAGGCCTTAAATATCAAAATCATAGCCTCTATAATTTTAAAATAAGAATGAATGAGTTCTATGTAGTTTTCCAAACAGGATGTCAACACAAACACAGCTCTGACTATTGCAGGCTCAGTAGTGAAATCTAAAGGACCTGACTAACCTGTGCAGAGGCTGGATGGACCCAGGCCCCCCCCCGGGTGGAGAGTGTTTGTGTTTGGGTGCTGGAGGGGGCACAAGGCCGAGATCTCCGGGCCTGTAGCGGGCCAGCTGGAACTGGATGCTCAAAGCTGGATCCAGAGCCTCTGCCCTGTAAAGACACAAGAAACGGAGATGATCAGCTGTCAGTTTTCTTTGGACACCCTGAGATACTAATAGACACTATGGTCATTGTATTAAGACTTCGAAGACTTTTGATAAAACAGAATCATAATGCTAAAAACAATAAATGATATACACACAAATAAGAACCAATGAAATACATGATAAAATAAAAAGTATAGAAAAGAAAATCTGACAGAAACGGAACTATAATAAAGCAGACTGGTGAGCTGCACCTTCATAATATTCAATTCACTTAATAAATAGAGGGGAAAAGGATAAAAAGTCATTTGCATTAAACAAATGATGCATGAATAGGTGTACAGGATCCAACTCTCCCATATTTTTTTATTTTTTTTTTTAAATCATCCTGTTCTGGTCTGATGGAGAAAGCTGTCCCTCTCATTTTTACAGGTGGTATGAACAGAAATCTCTCGGATTTCAGGGGAAAGACTTTCCTGTAAAACATTTTATCAAACTCCTACAAGACAGAACTTAGTTTATGGTTACTATGGATACAGCCCTAAAAAGGGAAAATGCAGTAACAACATATCGAGATTAAACTGAGTTTTAACCTGTATCTGATTTTCTGACATCTGTTTTAGCAAAAAAAAAAAAAGTCAAGGCAATAATTAATGTAATTTTCGAGAAAACCCCTTTATGGATTTGCAATAACTAGAAACGGAGCTAAAAACCAAGACGCAGTGACTGTTCTTTGACTGTGGAGTCACTGTGCTCTAGTTTGGTAATCTGGTCATTTGATAAATTTACCACTGTAGGTATCGTCACTTACTGCAGTCGCTGACCAGTACTACACAACTGAAGTAAAAGGGCTTGTGCAATAGTCTCTTTCAACTCTAGTAAATTTCATATAATTTGATGGTTATACTACCTTTAATTTATTAAAGTCTAAATTGATTTATTGTATTAATTTCAGTGCAAATATTGATAGTACTTAAACAGAAACTTTGCCATAAAATGAAAAACTGAATCAAACTAAACTTAATTTTCTTTAAAAAAAAAATAAATAAATAGTTAAAAAGGATTTTATCGGTAGATGCTGCAGAAAATCCTAAGGCACAATCATCATCTGCAGCAGCATCTGCATTTTTGAAGGTATTTTGTGGGATCTAATCTTTTTTTCCCGGTAAAATAAAAAACCGTAAAAAGACATAAAATAAAATCATTACTACATTTTTGTCTGGTTTAGAGTTTTTTTTTAATCCAACCTTTAATCCAAATTTTAAACCCTTTTTTTCTCAACACTGCTGCTTCAGTTTTTAGTGCCCTATGCCTTATTGTAGTGCAATATAAGTTCACTATGTGGTGCACAACAACGGAGACTATCCAGTCAGAGAGTGACTTTCATTACCTGGCTGCTGCTGGGTCAGGGGTCTGCGGCTCGTTGGGTTTCTCGGCAGTGGAGTTGGCGAGCGGGGGCCTGTCCAGGAGCAGAAGCAGCCTCTGCGTCAGCTGCTCCCACTGGACGACTCGGGCCTCTGGGTCCTGCTTGGCAGGGGCCTCCTGCAGGGAGCGGAGCCGACATCAGGGTGGGAGTCATGAGAACATGGAGACATTTTAAAAGTCACTAGGATGAGCATTCATTAGATTCCTTTCAACAAAGAAAAAAATACATGTAAGTATCTGCAAGCCCATGATGCCCTGTTGTGTCTTTCATACCTTTTTACACTCCTGCTTCTTCTATTTAAATGAGATAGAGTCGATTAGCTTGGTGGTCGAAATGCTTGAGAAAGTATTCGTCAGCGGTCAGCAGCTTTTTTGAGGATACAGACTATGCTGTGTGAGCTGGATCAGCACGATCGCATCCTAGTATATGTATTGAACAGATGTTTCTGTAGTCACAGTAATGAGTTAGAGATTGGAGACGAGATAAAAGATTAGCTACAGTTTAACATGCTATTCTTACAGCCAACAAACAATGTCCATAAAACCCCTGTATTTTATTTATTAGTTTCAAAGGAAATCTTGGTTTTTGACTGATAAATGAAGTTGTGCTGATCGCTGACTGTTGTGCTTTCGTCTCCCATTGTGGATTTTTACTTCAGGTGTTCAAGACCTCCGTTTTGGGCTGTTGTTTTACCATCAGGGCTCGTCTGAGAGCGGCAACTGCCTCCCGTGTGACGCTCTTCATCCTGCTTCTCCTCCTCCTCTCCTCCTGCACCTCTGCCTCCAGCCGACTCACCTCGGCTCTGTTTTCATGGCGCTGCTTGGACATAGAGGCCTGATCCTGTCTAAGACAAACATGACAAAGACAGTGGTGCTGTTGTCAGCCTGTTGGGGGGGCTATAGCTCAGTAGTAGAGCATTTGACTGCAGATCAAGAGGCCTCTGGCTCAAGTCCAGATGCCCCCTGAGGCAAGGCAGCTTTATGCTGTTTCCCCACAGATATCATTTCATCAGTCCTCATTGTTGATCTGGTCTGGGCAGTGTTTCTACTGTCAGTATTCTCAGTGGAGCCAGTATACCTGGTCCAGTCTAACACTAGCACTGTCAAGTCCAGAACCTTTCATCCTTTAACACTGTCCAGAAAAACTTTGGTTCATATGACATGAAACCTCTTTTGTTTGACAGTGTCTGTCCTGTTCTAAGTTTTGATTTATCCTTGGTTATCATTTATATAATCCCATTTTTTACTTGTTGTGTCTCTGTCGCTGGAAACTTTCATTTTCATTCAGTTTCTATCAAAAGACATACAGCTGTAATTAACCATCGTTCATCCCCTGGATCTGTCATCTACTCAGCCTTTTAAATCTACCACTAGTAAAAAATAAGGTAAAGAAATACCACAAATGTATATGATTGATAACTGAATCCATTGAAAGTAAAACCTGGTTTAAACTGTCGCTCTTAAAAATGTGAGAAAATTCTTGTTAATTACCACTAAAAGAATGAATTTGAATAAAATGAATCAGTGGTACGGACAGTGAAAACCGACTGAAGTCTGACCTGAGCACCTCCATCTCTGCCATGACGCCTTTGTTCTCGGCCTGAAGCTGCTGTTGCTCCTGCCTGCAGAGGCTCAGCTCCGCCTGCAGCTGCTGACACTTCTCTGCCAGCTGCTCAACCACCTAATGTGAATAATGTGAATAGTTTTTTTTTATTTTTTAATGTTAAACAACCAGGACCAGGCAAAAAATGTGCCAGCAAGAAGGAAGGAATTCTAAGAAATGATGAAAGAGAAAGGAAAGTAAAGCTGCTCTGAGAGCTGTTTACCTTCCATAAAATTTCAGATTAACAACTATCTCAGGTTGAAATGCGTTTTTGAGATAGGACTTTAATCTAACCCCAAAATATGAAAAATCATGCAACTTTCTTGCAGTAATAAAGTATCACTTATACAATACAGATAAATCAATTCTGATACACAAATAGATCTTACAATTAATTGTAATTGTTATTAATTGCAAATACAGCTCATGTATTCAAACAATATAAGTATTTATCTATTCTACAATTGTAATACCCATTGCACACGCCCATACACTGGAATCAAGTAAAAATCTGTAGTTTAAAGAGTGTTTATTGCTCATTATCCACTGAATCTTCCTCTCACCTTCTTGTGGATGCAGCTCTTGCGGGACAGCTCACTGAGCATTTCCTCCAGGATGCCCACGTCTGCACTGAGCTGACTCTTACGCTCCTGCAGGGCCAGGTTCTCCTTCATCAGGGCCTGAGCCTCATCCGACAGCTGGCTGAGCTGGGCCCTTACCTCCGTGTTCTCCTGAAGGGCCAGCCTTGTCATCTCAGGAACCCTTTGGTCAGCCAGACGCTGCACTTCTGCCTCAATGGCCGCCAGGTGGCTCTCCATCTCCTTCTCCAGTCTTTTGTCAGGGGAACAGGAGACGGGAGAGAGACAGGTGAGACTAAAGGATGTTATCAATAACAATCTTGGCTCACAGGCATGACTGAATAATTTATGCAGTGAAGGTTCTATTACCACCTATTGAACCCTTGTGAGGATTGTTTAACATCTAATTCTGTACATAAGTGGGTTTTTAACACTTAAATTCAAATGACTGCCATGTTACCATGGAGTCGGATCAACGCTCTATTGGAAAAACTATGTGATAAAACATTTCTAAATTAGCCAAGCATCTTTTTCTGCATTATGTTCTGTAAAAAAAAAAATCCTTCTAGGCACATATCGGAAAACAAATAAGCCAATACTGATGTATCTGTGATCACTGACCAATATATTGGTCAGATTCTAATTTTTTTCCATAGCTATAAGATAGGGCTGTGATTATAGGCTATAATTGATACAAAACACAGATGGATGGATGTCGGTCACCCAGACCCAACCTCCTCTTTTCCAGCAGAGCTTTCATCTCTAGGCTGTGGACATCAGCTTTGTGCTCCTCCCTCTGAGCGGCCAGCTGGTTCTCCAGAGACTCTGTGTCGGACATCAGTTTCTCCCTCTGCTTCTGAAACTCCTCCAGACCGGCCAGCCTGGCCACTGGGCGGAGGAGAGAGAACACTCTGTAATACAGTAGGAATCCAGTCCGCTCATCGGCTTTTCTCGCTGGAGTATAAATTAACAAGTGATTTTTTTTTTTTTCCCTGCGTCTGGTTCAAGTAAAAGGAAGCGCAGAGGTTCCTAATTGTTTTTATGATGACTTATCATAGTTATAATGATATGTGTTATATTTAATATAATTGATTACATACATTAAAACTGTATCTTTTCAAGTTGTTATCTTATATCTTAACTGTAAACATATGTTTTGCCTCAAACTTTGGTATCAAAATACCATAATTTACCAATCCTGAGTGGATTTTTTTTTTTTTAACTACTGAAATGTTATAATAGGTTTAGGGTTACAGGTGTGAATTTGCCTGTTAGTGTGTAAAAGAACTGTTTACATTTGGCATGTGCTGTATTAGCTCTCTTTATGGCATATATCAATATATTCATTTCCAAGAGGGTAGAATTGTGTGAGAGTTTCAAAACATTTTTCTTCAATACCCGTGTTATTCACTCGATTGAATAATTATCTCAGTTTTACGTGGAAAAACATCTAATCAAAACCTTCACACGAGACCCTCTACAGTGAGAGGTGAGCCCCAGTTTAACCCACAGAAACGTTCGGCCTCACCGAGTGTCGCGTTCTCCTCAGCAAGCTCCTTGATCCGGTCTTGAAGCCCCTGCCTCAGCTGGCCTTGCTGCAGCAGCAGGGCATCTCTATCCTTGTCGGCGGCCTGCCGCTGGCTCGCCAGGCGCTCCGACAGCTCCTCCACCTCGTCCTCCTTCTCCAGCAGGGCGCGTTTCAGGTACTCAGTGATGTCCTTTTTCTCTGTCTCCAGCGCACTGTACTGAGAGTTCAAGTCTGTCTTCTGCCTCAGTAGTTCATCACATTTCAGCTGATATCTGGAGGAGGAGGAAGGAGCAAGGGTTAAGGACAAAGTCTTTAATGATTCTTGTAGCATATACTGCATATAGAGTAGGCTGAGAGCTGAGAGAATTACATCAGGTTGCAGTCATTTGGCTGAGGTTTTCCTCTAAAGTGACTCACAGTATGTGCATTAACCTCAGTGTGAAAAAGTGCTAGATGTCCTCAAAATTCTAAGTGCATCCCACTGTATTTTGACCAAAGCTGGTTTGCACTGATGCAGAAACAAACAGTTGATACATGATCCGTTGTTTAAGTCATTCACCAAACCAAAATGTCAACAACAAAAAAAAAATTCCGGTTCCTGTGTCTCCATTGTGAGAATTTACTGCTTTGCTCAGTTTCATATCATTTTAGACTGAATATTTTTCAGGTATAAAGTAGGTGGTTGGACACTTTCTAACTTACCACACACAGTGAGGTTCAGACCAGTGCTGAACTTCAGTGTAAGTCCATCAGAACTAAAACAAACCACACAACCCGAAGCCTCTACCCTAACATCACCAAACCAGAGGTGGTCTAGTTGTTGTTGATTGGACTAAGCCTGACATTTTAGGATGTAACCACGAGGTTCTCCTGATGTTCTTAAGAGGGCCCATATAAAGTCTTTTCCTTAGTTTTTTTTGGCTGTAATGCAACAGCTTAGTGATTCCTATTAATGCAAATAACAACCACAGAGACGTAAAATAGCGACAAAGAAATGCAAAACAACTACCGAAAGACACAAAATGACCACAGAGAGACAGGAAAATACCACTAAGATGCACAAACTGAATGCGAAGAGACACAAAACAACCACAATAAGTGAATAACTACTACAAAACTGTTATATATCTATTCAGTCTGGAAGACTCGCTCCTATATAAGAGGGCGAAGGGGGCGAAGGGGGCTATTACATGTCTGTGCCCAGGGGCCCAGTGTCTGTCAATCCGGCCATGACTGTACCAGGAAGCAGCTGAACATCTCAATCTGTGGTTTAAACATTAAACTAACAACTAACATCAGCTTTAGCTCCGCTTTGTGTTCCAGGTAGGGTCTGGTATTAAATGGTTAAATGTAAAGGGACAGCCCGTCAAAACAAGACAAGCTAACGTAGCAACAACACGGCGAATGTGCTGCGAAAACGACGTAAAACTTGCGCTGAAGTGATTTTTATTTATTTATTTATTCATTTTCGGCCAAAATTCAATGATGATACTATAACAGGTTTATCCGCCATCTTCTATGCATTTATTTGCATGGATTAAAAAAAAAAATCACACGGTTCTGTGAATAACGAACAACACAGTTATTCGTCTTCCTAAGAAAAGGGAGCTTCTGCTCTACCGTCGTTTTACCTCTCCAACTCTTCCTTCAAATATCGTATCTTAGTCAAGTACAAGTTCTTCTCTCTGTCTTCGTCGGAACCGTTTTTATCGGCAGGCGGCTCCTTTTTCGCTGTTTTCTTGTCCCCGTCTCGCTTTTCGTCGCTTTTCTTGTTCTTTTTCGGCATCGTGACGGAAGCTTCGCTCAAGTTTAGCGGAGAAGCGCAACTAGCTTCTTGTTGCTAGGCAATGCTGCCTTCAGGGACACCTCGAAACGTTTAACTCTACAGGGCAACTTCGAGCTGCGAGAGAACAACACAGTCACGGCGTTTAATCCTATTTGTTTTTTTGTTTGGTGATTTTTGACCATATTTTTCTGAGATGATTCAAAAGATCCAGTTAACTTAATTCTGCGAAATCTTATAGTTTTAATGGCCTAATCAAATCTTTCTCAGATTGAGAAATTAGGTTAAATGAATCTGACTTTTACTTAAGTATTTCCATTTTGTGCTACCTCATACTTCAACACACTTTTAATCTGCTAAATTTCATTCTTAGACAGTGGTTGATCGATACTTTTTAGATTAAGATTTTGCAAAACTTATGATCACTTACTATAGTTTAATCTATGCTTTGTCATAGATTAAACTACCAATGATATAATAATAAAACACTGACAAGGGCCAGTCTGAATAATTAGTACTAGTAAGTTAGTAAATTTTGTTGCAACCACTTTTTAAATTTATTTTTCTTAAGTAACATTTTAAACCAAGGACTTTCACTTGTAGATGAGTATATTTATAATGAGTTCCTGCTACTTTTACTTAAGAAAATGCTTTTGCACTGTGTAAATTATAACACGTTACAAAATAAAGTCATGTCTTTCGTTTCATCACCATTATATGTCTATATCAATAGACTCAGAGTTTATCTACTCTTAGATATTATGAAATTGACCCACCGACCCAGTTGTGTGGCCATGACCTCTGGCTCCCCTCTACCCATCTGATTATTTCCAGCTCAGTGATGCCCTCGTGTGGTGCGGGCCAGTATTGTGTTATAAAAAATAATAGCCAGGTTGTGTGATATTTTCCGTTTCCATATTTTTTGTTCATGTCATCAGATGTTAGGGGGAAAAAAACGGATCTTTTCATAGGGATTCTCGCATGTCTGCTGCTTCACTCCACAACCTGTTACTGGCTGTTGTCAGACAGGAGTCAGACTAATTGTTAAATGTGTTAAACTGCATCCTTTATTACTGCATTATGGTCTACAATTATTATCTTATGCCATAGAGGCAATTAAACTCGGTGTGTAAACCCGCTCTCAGTTATCTTACAGCACCGGGACGTGAGCCAAATACGTGTAGCAGTTATTTATCTTGACCGGGTGATTCAGTGCTGTGTAAATGCCTGCTTTTTAATTGGTAACTTTTCATGCCCCCCCACCCCCTCCATTTGGCTGCAGGGATTTTAATTGGGTGCCCATGTGTTTCACCTCACTTCCCTCCCTGCCTATAAATCCAGCCGACTGACCGGCTGACCGGTGTGGAGGTTAATTCAGTTTCAGCTCAGTCAAGCCTGGTAAATTAATTCGCTGTGTACCCCTGTCAGCCATCATGATAAAAAAAAAAAAAGAGCTACAGTAAATAGGACGTTACTCAGATATTACAGCAAAAACTACAGGCCCTGGGGGGGTCACAGTTATACCACTGGCTGTGATGAGCCTAGAACCAAAGGCAACACAACCTGCTGCAGGGAGGTGCAGTGATGTTTAACCAGGGGAAATAATCAGCATCGAGTTTAATTCAGTTGCAGTCAAGCTAATGAAATTAAACTAAGCCACACAGAGCTGTGCCAGGAATCTGGCTCAGCAGCTACAGTTTGTTCTATTTGTGTGTGTGTGTGTGTGTGTATGTTTTTAGCTTTTGAGTTAGGTGGTTACATTCGACTTTGTAACCTGAAACGTAATTGAGCCATATCTATCGTGGGAGTATAATTAGATTCAGTGGGATGTCTAAATATTTATGAGTCTGTCATGAACACCTATCAAACTTTCCCCGGAGAGCCCCCATTAGTTCAGCGAACACCCGAAGGAGGGATGACAGGGACCAAGATGGCGTCAATTCCGAGACTCGTCTTCTGAATCTGTGAACATCCTCTTTTGTCAAGGGAGGTAGCAAAGTTGTTTAAAACCATTTTAATTCAAAAGTAAGCCATTTAACACCTGCCCAAGATCAAAGAGTCTAGCACATGGTGAACTCATCATGGCATAGGCTACTAGAAATGTTGAAGATTAACTGAACTAAAAAAGACAGAATTAAATGAAGGTAAAAATTGCACAACAATCAGCTAATGTGTTTACTGATTAGTTTAGACGCAAACAGCTTATGTATTATTAGTCTCTGACCGACTGAGCTGAGCTGTCAAAAACTGTTTTACTTGTAATACTTGTGCATATGTTATACTTGCTAGACTGAAATTGCATTGGTGTGATTGGTGTGAAATATAAAAACAAATGCTAGTATCTCAGATTAAAAAATAATAGATATGTATGTTTATGCTGATATTCGTCTTTCTTATGAGACGATGGGCCTATAAGCCAAGTTATCTGAGAGTTAAAAGTCAGAGACCTGATGTTGGTGGTGTCATGAGCATGTGATCACCTCCACTGATTTACACCGACATGAAAGAGGCTGGAAGAAGTTTGACTCACTCGTTCCATACTCCCACATTCCCTAACTGCTGAAATCAAGGCAATATTAATTCCTCACTACTCAAGACTGTGGAGCAAAACGGTCGACAGCAGTGTAAAGGTCTGAAAGTAGAAAACAGACCGGGCTGTAACATTTTCTACAGAATATGTGCAATCCTATAGCTCTGAGTGATAAAGCTGTCTAAAGCAGACTTTAGGGAAATATTGTAGGATTGTGTGTTTGTGTGTGTGTATGAGAGAGAGAGAGAGTCTATTATTTATCAGTTCATTTGTTTACTTGATTGTCTGTTTATCATTTGGCTTTTACACCATTCACTAGATTCCTTTTTATGTTATTTGGGATTTACATGTTCTGGTGCACCAACTTTATTTTATTGGAATATGAAGCATATACCCCTGCAACCGTATCCACTATCCCTAATAAAAACTAATAATAGCAAGATGGTTTTCCACCATTGTCTTGTGCCATAATGAAGACCTATAAAACTATATAAGAAATAATGTCCTATAATGTTCCAAAACCCCACACTTCATTATTCATTACTTACTGTTCACTTAACAACCATGACAGATGCATTATTACACCTGTACAAATAACCAAATCAACAAGCAAACACATGCAAGTATCAATAGGGAAAAGGGGGCCCACTGAGGCTGGGTCAAAATATCCATGCCACGCCCGAAGCTCTTTAACAACAAAGTGTGCAATTGACCCAGGGCCCCAGCCCCCACTCCCCAGGGGCCTCAAAAGCCCTCAGCTTTACACCCATATAATTTGTGACTCCAAAACTTAATTAACTGCATGCTTGTTGGAAAAATTGCATAAACTGAAGTGGTGCAACAGCTTTTTCGTGTCCTCCAGTCTGCATCTTGTAGCCCTGGTCTTTTCGAGGGAACCGGCGTGAAAAATTCAACTTAAAGACTTTCACTGTTTTAATTTATATTGAGCTATTTGATGTAAAGTCGTGTTTTACCAAGTTGTCTCGATTTAAACAGTGTTTCAAGTCGTTACCAGACGCAAAACTTGAGGCAAGGTCATATTAATCTATCCTTGCAGAACTGTAAGGCTGCAACCAAGAGCTACTCTCATCATCGATACATCAGAAAAAAACATCATGTAATTGTTTTGTGTATAAAGTGACAGAAGATAGTGAAAGATGTTCATCATTATTCCCTGGACCCCTAAGTATACATATTAAAATTGCTGTTTCTTTCTGATCACCAGTGGAAAAAAACCCCAAACAATATAGTTAACTGTTATAGAAATTAGCAAATATTCACATTTTTAGAAGCATGTACCAGTGATTTTTACTTATAAATCACTTTAACAATGAATCAGGGGGGAAAAAACCCAAAACAAATCAAAGTGCAGCAGAGTGATGCCACCGTCCTCCCAGTCGTCTCCCTCACTTCCAGCCCGTGTCCTCCCACTGGAGTCTGGAGAAAGTCCCACGCTTTTTAACAGGGGAAAAAACCGAGCAGGGCGGGGAGGGACGGTGACCTTATAGCCTCAAGCCTGGCACCAGCACAGGCTCCGACCAGCCCAGTCTGCCGGGGGGCGAACTCAGTCACGGTGGCCGCTGTCGTCGCTTCACTTCCCCGGCGGCCATGAGCAAGGACAAGCAGGGCAAACAGGTGCCGGCGAACTACGGCGGACCGCTCTCCCCGCCCAAGGGCCAGAAGCCCCCCAGGATGCCCAAGTGCTCCCGCTGCAGGAACCACGGCTACGTGTCCCCCCTGAAGGGCCACAAGCGCTTCTGCAGCTGGAGGGACTGCCAGTGCGCCAAGTGCAAGCTGATAGCCGAGAGGCAGCGGGTCATGGCGGCGCAGGTAACCGTCGTCCGCGCCGGCCGGGCCGGGCCGGGCCGGGCCGGGCCGGCTAGCCCGAGCCCGGCCTGTTGCCAAGTAACGCCGAGGGCTCCGGCGCGAAATTTAACAGTTTCTGCTCAGCGAAACGTGAAATTCAACATATAACCGGTTGGAAAATATGAATATATATATATATATATACATTTTTAAAATGTGTTTGTTTTCCTTTTTACCCGCTGTTTACTATAATATTTACTACACGTTTACTTTGGTTGTTTTTTCCCCTGATTTTTTGTTTGTGTACAAACAAGGGTAAGCAAACTTAAAATATCAAGCTAGCAGTAGCTAAGCTTATACAAAGCTAGCTAACGTTTTTAAACGATTTATATGATTTTGTAAAGTTATGTTTCGTTTGTGGGTTTTATTTTTTTTTTACACTTGTTGCACTCAGAAGACGGTTTATTAATTAAAAATTAGCGGACAAGTAGGTTGCAGTATATAAAAGATCTGGGTTTTCGTATTTTGAGGTAATTTACTTTGTAATTTCTACTTAGTAGCTATAAGTAGAGCTTTATAGGTTTTGTAAAATAGTGATTTTAGATTAGCCTCATTGTTTTGTATGTTCTGAGTTTAGTGTCCAAGGGCTGCAACTATATTAAACATTATTTTATTTGTACATTTATCTGTGGATTATTTGCCTGTTGAATCGGTTAATTGTTTTTTCTTCATATGATGCCATAAAATTTTTTTAAGAAACTCCTGTAATAATTTCCAGCAGCCCACTGTAACATCATTAAATGTATGAATACAAAAATACAAAGTTTTATACATGCGGAACAAAGTAATGCATCAAATCTTCACATTTGAGAAGCAGGAAAGGTCAAATATTTCGCATTTTTTTCTTAAAAATGGATAAAACAGATATTTCAATTGTGAAAATAGTTGACAATAAATTTCTGATACCCAACTAATTTGGTAAATTGACTAATCCACACACTGATAGTCAGATGAAAGCAGGAAATACTCAATTTGAAGAAACTGGTATTGGAAAATGTTCAAGACTTTTGCTTAAAAGATGACTCAAACAGGGATTTCTGTTACCCGATACAATTGATTGATGGACTAATAGGTTCAGCTCTAGACCTAACTCTGACTTTGAGTATATACAAAAACAGCAGCTGGTAATAAGTATGTAACTTGTGTCTTTCTATGTGTAATTCATGTCACATCTATAACGTATTAGTTGCATTGGTAGACACAGTAGAAAGATGACAGGAATATGGCATCAATTTTATATTTTTGTATTTAATTAAGTAATTTTCAAAACCAGATATGCCAAAAAAAGCTATTTTGAACCTCTAAAATGCTGATTTTCTCTATTTTATACAACCGTAAGTTAAAAACATTTGGGTTTTGTATTTTCAAAGACGTCATCTTGGATATGTCTTGGATTGATAGACATTGATGGACATTTTTTCACTATTTTCCAACTTAATCAAATAATATTAATGGATAATGACAATAATTGTTAGTCACTGGTTTTAAAAAAGTTACAGTCAGTAATCTAGAAGTCAAATGCTTTTTTTTGCTTTGGATGCTCAAAATACATTAATGCAGTGTAGGGGACAAAGCCTACAGCATATGTTTACAGGGCTCTCTTGGGTAACACCAAAGATTTATCTATGTACAATTGGTGTGATCATTTACTAATTGTGTCTTGTTATTATTCTGTAGCAAGCCGATACTAAGTCAAAACTGTTTTGTGCTCAGCAGTCCCTTATCAGGCCTCCCCTCTCCTCCCCATCAGGTCGCCCTGAGGAGGCAGCAGGCTCAGGAGGAGGAGCTTGGGATTTGTAGTCCGGTGAATCTGCCTGGCCCTGAGGTAATGGTAAAGAACGAGGCTGGGGCAGACTGCCTGTTCTCATCAGAGGGACGACCCCTGACACCTACCAGCACCCCTGCCTCTTCTCATGCCGTCACAGGTTGGGTGTTTCCTACTGTCATTCACTTATTGTCCATCCACAACCCCTTTATGTGTCACAGCACTAGCCGACAGCTGATTGTAAAACTTCACAGCTAAGGCACTGTGTCCAAACAAGACGGGGCATTTTTCCACATTTTCTTAAATTGCTCATGAAATAATGCACAGATCTCAGTGTTAAAAAAAAAATCAGATTAGACATATTTCTGATGTTTGTTGCAGACCCAGGTAACGATCCCGATCTGGTGGAAGAAAATGCTGAGTTGTACTTACTATGTTCAATGACAGATAAACCATTTATGTTATCAGAATACTTCCATTATTCATTATCATTAATTCTCTGTTCTATTATAAGAGCCACACAGACGTGTAGGATTGTTTGGCCTTGGCGGAGGTATGCACTCTACCGAATGCCATTCTGGTGTTCACACGTAATTCGAATCACTTTTACGTAGAGTACTCATTTTCTGTTTCTTTTGATCAGGGTCAAGAGGACTGAAATTAATTTTAGATACCGTAAAACAGTCCACAGGACAAGAATACTTTCATAGGTTCTGTAGGTTCCATCGATAAGACACATTTTCATGGGTAAACGAGCAAAAATTAAAAATGATTTGGTGACAGCCGGCATGAAAGGAAGTCCTTGCTTTCTGTCTTGTCCTGTGGAGGCAGATACAGATACCGTGTTCCCTTCTCGGCCTGATAGCAAATTTCAGGAGGCGGAATACGGCTGTGGTCAAGGCTGCTGGCGTCCTGCTCTGACTCTGGCCTTTGTGCATGTGAGAGACTGAAATCCGGGTCCCTGGCTTGGCAACAGAGGGGAAATGCTGAGGTGGAAAAAAGGAGTTGAGCACTCTGTGATTCCCTGATGACAAGGGTTAGAACAGGGACAACAAAATGTCATTATCTCCGGCTTCAGTGGTGCACAGTGTCTCCATTGTGTAAGGCCAAGAGAGCGGGGTCTGCCGAAAAAGAATGTGGCCTTGTTGATAAGGAAAGTACAACAGATAATAAGTAATGATGATGTGATGGACTTGTTTAGTCCTGATAGGGGGAAGCCACATTTCTGTGTTATGATGCTGTGTTGTTGCAGGTCGGCTGATTTGTCGGCCGTCTCCTGCAGATGGTGCTGTTGACAGCAGTTTGAGCTTTGAGTGGCATGACAGGAAAAATCTTCTTAAATTCACTTAACATGTCTTTTTTTTGCCGATCAAAAACATCCATAAAAAAGATCTAGTAAATGTTTGTAACTTGAATAATTAGTGTGAAAGGTAATTTTCCTCGTTGATTACACCAGTTTTCACCAAAGGCAGTGATTCAGCTGGGTGAATGAATGTCTAGTTTATGGTCTGCTGTTGAATGCATGGATTTACATTTACACCTTGACTCATTTACCTAAGTTGCAACAAAACAAGAAACTAGTTTATAATAGACCCACATCTCCGTTTTTACTGGCACAAACATGATACTTCTAGCATTTGAACCAATCTTTGTCCCATTTGTAACCTCCCCTCCTGTGTGTTCTGGTCCAGGAGGGAGCCGTTCCGCATCGTCCTCAAGCCCGTCGGCCGGTGCCAGGACTCATGCTGAGGGACCTTCCGACCTGCTGATGGAAACCTCCTACTACAATTTCTACCAGCCCTCACGCTACCCTGCCTACTACGGCAACATCTACAACTACCAGCAATACCAGGTGACCGTCAGTTACCATCCTGCTGTTTCTCAGCAGTGCTTAAATTGCATTTAAAGCCCCTTTTTAGGGTTATGGTGGGTATTCTGCTGCAGTGTACACATTAACACCCCCTCCCCCCGGCTCACCATCCCCCTCCAACAACAGCAATTTTAATGTGTTTTCTATAAAGTATGTTGTGGAAAATGTTGATACTGGTCCCGCTTGTTGGTTGCCTGCAATGTGTGTTTAGCTTGGCGTGCCTCAGGGGGAAGATGGGCTGTGTGTGCATGCTTCAAGCTACATTGCGATTCATTATCTTATTTATATTCGCCTGTTATGTTCAAAATGACTGCAGCGAGGTTTCATCTGTTGTGGGGTTTTGAGGGTCAGTGTATTTTTGTGATATATATATATATATATATATATATATATATATATATATTTTTTTTTTTTTTAAGTAATTCAATTTTTGAATTTTACTTTAAGATACAATTTTTCATTAATTTATTGTTTTAATTATCCAAGAAGCCTCTGAAGCAGTATTTAGATCATTTTTAGACAATAAATCTCTTCTGAATGTTGGATTCACTGATGCATTTAAAAGGAAAATTGATTTACAGAAACATTACTGAGCATTTACTTTAAAACTTTAGATTTACAGAAAGAAAATAAAACTTGTTTTGCAACTTTTCTGTCCTGTTTTTCCATAGCTGTGGTCATATATTTGGCAAATATTTGATAAATGGCAGATATCAATGCAGTTTGAACCCAACTCATCAGCCAGCAGTGTAAAATACCGACATTTAAAAATAATTTTTAGTAACTTTTAACATCATCTGTCGTGAGTCAGATGATACAAACTATAGACTGATCAGTGTAGGTTGGACTGGCAGCTCTTACGCTGAGAGATTTAGGATTCAGCTTGTGACCAGTCATATGCAGGAGTTAGAGAATAGAGCCAAAAGCCTCACTGCTCCATGTTAGAGGAGATGGATTAGGTGAACAGTAAAGTAGATGTACTCGTGTGTGAACGTGTTTTTGTATGTGCATGCTGGAGACGAGAACTGAGCTGCTTTGCTACGAGTCACCTCAGCAGGCTGAAGCTTCACTTTCAATCATCGTGTCAAGTAACCATCACACAAACATGAAACTCATGTCAGTCAGATCCCTGAACTGTGTGGATGCACCGTTGGATGTGACGGAAACTTTATGTCACAGGAAGAGCATTGGTGTCTAAATGGTGAATGTGAGAGCAAACTTATTTGAAAACGTATTTTGTGAAACTATTGCTTTAAAATTTGACTTGAAATCTGAAGGGAAAAAAGCATCTTTTGGCTTTTGTTTTCTTTCTTTTTTTCTTTTTATTAAGTTTTCTTGCAGAGTTTTTAGGAGCAGGCCTGTCACCTGTTTTTATAAAGTCTGATCCTGCGTTGAACATTTCAGGGGGAAAATAAAATGGACACAGTGTCGTTTGCGTCTGCAATGACTACAGAGGCACCCCTCACTCTCTCCCCATGTTTCCTCTGTGGCTGCACTGTCAATTTACATTTTTCCACAAAAGGATGAGTAAAAACATTTAGGGTTGCAAGTAACAATAATTATCAATGAATCAACTTTATTAAGTGACTTTTTTAATCATTTAGTATAAAACGTGAAAAACTGAATCCAGAATCCAAAGTGACATCTTAATATGCAAAAGAAAATCAGCATCAGAAGCTGGGGTAAAGAAATATTTAGCAGTTTTACCTGATGAGCAACTGATCAATTATCAAGATTGATTAACGTTTCGATGAGAGGCTCTTGATTTAGAAGAAACAACTGATTTAAAGAATAAAATAGTAGAAAAGGAAATAACTCTCAGACAAAAGCAATGCGTTCCAAAATCTACAGTGACCCTTCTTTGCACTGAAACCTTGAATAGAAGCAAGTTTCATATATTTTTAAAGGGGGGGGTAACTTTGATATGACAGTGATGTAACGTAGCCAGTGCTCTTGGTGCGTTTGCAGCCAACCAACCCTGTGGGCATTAGGAGTCCATTTCTGTGCATCTGGTAGTGATTCATAGGAACTTTTATTTCTTTGTTTTCCTCAGAGATGGATGAGCATGTCTGCTTTAATGCCCACGCTTACGGTTTAACGCAGGACACTGGGAGATAGTACCTAACATCCAAGCAACACGCACGTACACAGAAAACATACACACACACACTCACACACAAACACACACATTGTCCTTCATTCTGCCATCTGTATATTCATACTGATTTATGCCTGAATGTATCTCTATTGTGTCAAATGAGATGAGCTTGTGCGCAAAGCAAATTAGATCTATAACTCTCCAGTGTTCTCTGAAGAGGTGGGGTTTTTGTTTTTTTGTTTTTTTTCCTATGAAGATCGTTTGTCCAGCCCCCCCCCCAATTCACTCTCCTTAGTCTCCCCCAGTAGCAACATCTAGTTTTGGGGTCACTGCCTCTGCTAACCTGCCAGTGCACGGCAGAGCCTGAATTGCAAAGGTTAATGGTATTGTCTGTTGGCAGGGGTGGGGGGACCCGCTATGCCTCAGCGAGCAAAGGAGAAAGTGAGCACATTAATGCTAATCAGTTAGCACTCTTTAGCATAATTTAGCCATCCTCCTTTGTGATTTATGACATTTTCAGTGTAGTTGTCAGGTTGAGGGGGCTACGTGCTATGGTTATTCAAATTCAGGGATCCCTTTATTTTGTGTGCGTGTGTGTGTTTGCACCGAGAGTTGATTATTTGGAGACGAGTGTCATCTCTGCAAATACACAGATGCACACATTGTAGCTAGAGATTCATTGCCTGAATGACAAAAAGTGATGGAGTATTTCTTTATAAATAAAAGAAGCAGTTAATCACCATTCGTCATCACCTGAGTTAGAGTAATTACTACCAAAAGAAGCTTTTCTTTTTTGTTTCCTCCGTCTCCTTTACCTGTCCTAAACCTCCACCGTTGAATAGGCTACACTCCACTTTCAACATCCCCAACCAAAGTGATTATCCTTGAGTTACTCGGTTTTGATTTTATCTCCATATTTGCTGCAAAGCCCTTATCGCTGTGTTTTCCTGCACTATCCAGACATCGCCTGTCAGTCAAACCGTGACAGCTTTTGTTACTGACTTTTCGTTCATTTCGTTTCTTAAAGCTTTGCTCTTTTCTCCATCATAACATCTGGTAAAAAGTGTACTTTATATCTTTTTAAAAAGTTTTATTTTTTAAATGGCTTAAACTAAAAGAGGCCTGTGCTTGTTTTAATACGAGTGCTGTGCCGAATGCAGTTGTTTGTTTGCAAATATTTGTACAAGCTGAGTTGTGCTACGGTCTAAAATAGTGTCATAATTTAAATTTATTTATTCATAGCCAAACATTATGTTTGTTTTTATCTGTTTTTCTATCTTCTTACAAAATCTTGTTTATACTCCAGCAAGTTCCTAATCTATTGCTACTCTACCTTCTTGCAAGATAGCAATTGATTTTTTTCATTATTGATCAAGTTATTATATCGGTTTCTTGACATTTGGCAGTAACTGCACATGATTTAATTAAGTAGTTTTTTTCCCCTCAGTCAACATCAACGAAATCTGCTGCGGTAAAATACTAATTTCTTATAAATAATCAAGTTAGACTAACAGTAGCGATTGTCTTAATATAGTGATCTATATGTTTTGCACTCTTCTCACCACTGAATCAGGAAGCACAGCGGTCTTTATCAGTGTCAGGCCATCTACCTCCTGCTCTCCTCTCCTCTCCCATGCACTCAGTGGTGCTTGGCTGCCATGCAGGTGGATGATGATAATATAAGGGCGGTGTAGAGCTCCCAGACAGGAGATGGTGCCAGATAAGGAGACAGGCCCTCTCAGGGAGGTAAGGAGGACCCCCCCGGGAGTCGGCAAGTTAGTCAGGGAGTTTACGCGTAGATGTGTTGCATCGTTCTTCTTGGAGGTTTAAAAAAAATATTACTTGTGCTTGTGTTTTCAGATTATAACTTGCTCAGTTGTCATTAATCCCATAGTGTTAGCCCTTTAAATGATATCACTGGTGTTACTGGGTTGTTGTTAATCTCATTAGTGGCTTTCTGTCCAACAACTGACCACTTGTTCTCTGCCCATCACCTCTGGATATGTACGTTTTTTACCAAGTTATCATCAGGTTGTTTATGCTTCTGACAGCCAAAGTGTTGTTGCTGTGTTTAGGTAGAGAGCCTCTCATGATTTATCTCAATGGAGATGCCACAAAAAAAAAAAAAAAATCCTAAAGATACTGATGTGCTGTCAGATTTGCTGTTTCTGCCTTGATGAAATGAGTCTAGAAAGAGACTGAACCCAAACTGTGGGGAAGAGCATAAATTGCAGCACACACCCGACAACTCTGTTGATACTAGGCGCGCAACAGTCCACAAAAGTTATGGGCTCGGCTTGGTCATTTTGTTTGGAAAACCATTCAGCAAAGGCTCACAGGTCACTATCGGTGTTTTTTTAAAAAAAAGAGGGAAAAAAAAAAGATTAAGGCATTCAATCACTTGTATGAGGTCGAAAAACTAATCCCAAAGAAAAACAAGAGGCAATATGTCAACTAAAAGATGCAAAAAACAAAACAAAAAAGAACACACAAACCCACATTATTATGGAGCACTGAAAAAAAAAGTCACCCTGAGTATTGTAGCGTATCCGAAGTGATGAACTCTGCCAGGGAACTGGTTATTGGTTTGGCCTCTGGCTGCTTGAACACAGAAGGGAGAGTGGCCCCCTCTGGTTGATTTAAAGCTTCCTCCAGTAATGGACACATTTTGGAGCTGTTCAGGTGGATAGTTTCAACAAAATGACTTTACTCTTGTTTTTTTCAGTGTTGCTGTAATTTACTGGGAACACCGTGAGCCAGCCAAATGGGGTGACTGTTCATTGATATTCCCCATAACCTTAAAACCTAAACCTTATCACAGGGCTGCATGTTACATTTGAGACACACACACACACACACACACACTATCCTAGATCCAAACAATACACTGTGCAGACTTGAAATCCAAATGCAAAGTTCTCTACTGAGAGAAACATCTCGTACCGCAAGCCCCTGGAGAAATGCGTGCACAGTCACTCTGAGTAGACACGGGCCTGCTCAGCCCACCACAGGTCCATAACTGTCACAAAGAGTCGCAGAGCACAAACTAATTCACACCGAAGGTGGCGTCACACGAAGGTGTGTCATGTGCCTATGCTGTGGGTTGACTGCTCAGGTACGTCAGAGAACAGTTTTCGGACTTAATGAAGTTGCAAACTTTAGCTAGAGTGGTATTCGCCCCACCAGTGCGTACTGAGAAAGGTTTATAATTCCATAACTATTTATTTGGCATCACATTGACAGATTAAGCAGGTTACTCTGTGTGGCTCCACCACTGGGGGTAAAAAAAAAAAAAAAACAAAAACACAAAAACCGTACTTGTTTTTTGTGAGCAACTTTCACCAAGACAGTTTTTTTTTCTTTCGGTCTAGTGTCGCATGTGTCCTGCAAAACCGTAAGCTCAGGTGCACTTTTGAGACTCCAGCCCAATCTCTATTGTATTTTTCACAGCCCAATACAGGAGCCGAGTGTAGCTTAAATAACAGTTTATAAAGCTGTCGGAGAATTGATGGTGTGGACAATACGGGTGACATATTACAGGCTGACAGAAATCAAATTCCATAAAAGTGAAATTGAAAACCCTCGGCGAGGCGGCCTTGCTGCTGAGTAGACAGCTCGTTTTAAAGTTTTCAGAGGACTAGTGAGAGCCGGTGCTGTGTTGCAGCCCGTTTTTTAGAACAAGTCGGGGACCTGTGAAATCAAACACTACTAATTTTCTGTCACATCTTGTTCTGTGCTTGTATTTCTTCCTGTCAGTTGAGGCTGTTAAAGTGTAGCCTGTGAACGTCTGATGTATGGTTTGGAGGATTGTGCAGTCGTGTGGTAGTGGAACAATGCCGTTTATATTGCATTTGAAAATATCAAATGTAGAATAGCTCTTAAAAAAATAGGAAAAAATAGAATCAGTGAATGCACTAATTTGGGATTAGTATGCATGGATATTTTGTAAATAAAAGTGCTAATGACATAGCCAACGTAAGAAGACAACTGGGACTTATGTGTTATTTCTTTATAAAAGAGAATATGGAAAATAAACCATATTTCTTTAGAAAAACCCTTACGTTTCTAAGATTACATCATGATTTTGGTAATGGGGAAAAAACACACACCAGCAGCGGAAGTTATAGCTTGTATTATTCTGTTGACAGTTTCGCCTCGAGTGTGTCCCTGCAGAGAATAAAATGCAGCCCCTGTTGAAGGCAATGAATGACTCTGACTGGAGTCAG
This sequence comes from Istiophorus platypterus, assembly GCA_016859345.1. Lineage (NCBI taxonomy): Eukaryota > Metazoa > Chordata > Actinopteri > Istiophoriformes > Istiophoridae > Istiophorus > Istiophorus platypterus. The sequence continues at coordinate 24,692,837 of CM029115.1, forward strand.
AAAAGGCTCAGTAGCAACGACCTTTTGAAACAGAACATGCAAAAGTTTTTGCTCCAGCATCTGTCACTCATTTTTTGATTCACTGTCTGCCTTGAAGTGGTCTAAGCTGAAACAGAGACAGTGAAACCTACCTTGGAAAAAAAAACAGAGGCCTCAGCCTTGTCTTTGCCGTTTTCCTCATGCTTTCCTCGGCTGCGTTAAATTTTTGTGGCTTTCATGAGATCACGAGCATCACCTCACGGCCATGTGACACACCACCATCACGAGGTGAAACACAGCCGAACCTTCCCTCAGTATTTTAAGCAAACCGAGGGATTTTGGAGTGACAGAATGACAGAGAATGAAATAATGTATTTTAGAGCTTAAACAATGAGTCAATTAACAGACAATCAATTGTCAAACTTTTTTTTTTTTTTAATAATAAATTGATCCTCTTAGTAATATTTTGAGGAAAAATACCAACTATTCTCAACATTCACCTTCTAAAATTGGAAGATTTGCTGGTTTTCCCTATCGTATGTGATATTAAATGGAATATTTTTGTCAGACAATGCTAGATATTTGAAGATGTCAACTTGGGCTTTAGGAAATCATGATGGGCATTTTTCAGCTGATAATGAAAATGATCATTCATTGCGTCCCTATTCTGTTTTCTGTAATCAATTATCAACAGTCAAAGCCTAATCGGAATAGAGTCTTTGGTGGATATAAGAAGGACTCAAAATATAGCATGTTCTATTATGTTTACTTTATTTGTAAAATTGCTTGTGTTGGTGTTTTCCTGTTTGAAGCCGATGCCCCATGGTGACGGTCGCCTGTCTGGCCACAACATGTCCTCTCAGTACCGCATGCACTCCTACTACCCAGCGGCCACCTACCTGACTCAGGGCCTGGGCTCCACCACCTGCATGCCATCCCTCTTCAGCCTGGAGGACAACAGTAACAACAACAACAATAACAACAACAACAACAACGACAACAACTGCTCTGAGACCATGGCAGCCTGTGAGTCATGCAAAAATACACACACACAGGCACACACACACACACACACACACACACGCACACACACACACACACAAACACACACACCTCAGGCCCCATAAAGTTTTACCCAGACTTTATCAACAGTGTGGTTAAGTACATTCAAGGGAGGACTGCACCCAAGTCAAGAGTGCCATAAAATTTTTAAGATGAAATTAGTCTAAAGTGAAGCTTTTTTTCTTTTTTTTTAACCTTTATTAGACTTAACTCTTTTTTTAACTTTACTTATAATACAAAACTTTGTAAATTCATGTGTTACTTTAAAGAAAAGCAGAGTTAGATTTCTGTACTGTTTTCTGTTTAAAGCATCATAAAAAGTTCATTAAAACTATGCTCACCTATTTAACCTGTACCCTTTTCAATTTACAGTCAATAATGGAGATTAAAAAACACACATCTATCGGCTGTAATTTGCAGTTATCACAGGAAAAAAAATCAATTTTAAAGCAACCACAAATCTGCCAAAGGCCTGACCGTGCAGCCCTGTTTCCTTTTGCCGTGGTTAAGGATGAATTAGATCTGATCTCTGATTTCTGACCTGCAGCAGCAGTAGAGTTCTGGCTCCGTTAATCCAACAAATCTCTGATGGGAATCTCAGTTTAGCATGGCTGCTGACTGTGGTTGCCTGGAACACCCCCCCCCCCTTACCGGTGAATTCGGGCAAATCAGAATGTGTGTATTGCTTAATATATTCAGGAAAGTATTTGTGGAACTCTGCAAAGAATGCATGCATGCAAGTGCACAATGAGAGGCAGATAAGAGGGAATATACAGCACAATGCATTGGGAGAGAAAGATGGATACTGGGATGCCTGTTAAAACTGAACCTTTCTGGGAATTGAGAATTAATTTATTTCCCCCACTTTGTGATTCATTTTGTTTTATTGAGCTTCAGGGAAGATAAATCACTTTTAAATTGCAATTATGTGAGAAGGGTCTTGTCTCTCATCATCTTAAGAGGACTGATTCTAAGGTGTTTTGCGAGCACGAATCAAAAAAATGGCAGCAGGCTGTTTTACAAATGATTGTCAAACACAGGTTGCAGATAAATCTGCTAATCATAGACGGCTCATGCTTGCGCATGTATGGGTCGCAAGAACTGTAAGGCATTTGGGTCAAGGAAAAATTTCTAATGTTGCAAGTCATGTCTCAAATGTTACAAGTGAAACTGAAACAAGGCCCAAATGGAGGGTGCGTCAAACAGTGGTGGGCAGACTAAGTTTTAAAGAGTTGGTTGTCGCTCTTTTCTTTGTCTGTGCAGCCTCAGTAGACGTCATGTACACTCCTGACAGTCCCGTTCTTTCTACGAATAAAGGCACCGATTTTAAACCTAATGCTTTGACCTTTGGACAGTATGGGGTCGTTATATTGATGTTGTTTTCAGTGCTCTATTTACATAATATCCAGTTCATGGGGAATTTGGGAACTTTCTTTATTTGCAATTGACCTTATTTTTTTGGCTCAATGACTGGCTAATTTACCAAGTATCTAGGTACTGTTAGGTCCATGAGTATTTGGACAGTGGCAAAATTTTCATCATTTTGCCTCTTTACACCAACACGATGGATTTGAAACCGTGCAATCAGGATGTGTTTGAAGTATAGACTCTCAGCTTTAATTCAAGATATTGAATTAACCGTTTTACAGCCATTTTTATATAGAGACTCAAAAGTATTTTGACAAACAAACATAATTATAAACATGAGGAAATGATGGACATCACCAGATCCTGAGTTTTCTCCCTTGAGATGCTCTGTCAGGCCTTTACTACAGCCGCCTTCAGTTGCTGCTTGTTTGTGGGTTTTTGTCTTCAGAAAGTGAAAAGCATGTTCAGTTGGGTTAAGGTCAGGTGACTGACTTGGCCATTTAAGAATTTCCATTTTTATTCTTTGAGAAGCTCTTGGGTTGCTTTCACAGTATATTTTGGGTCATTATTCATCTCTACTCTGAAGCTCTGTCTTATCAGTTTTGTAGCAATTGGCTGAATCTGATCAGATAGTATCGTCCAATACACTTCATAGTTCATCCTGCTGCTTCCATCAGCAGTTACATCATCAATAAACATCAGTGACCCAAATACATAGGCAGCCATAGATGCCCATACCACAACACTGCCTCCACTATGTTTGACAGATGATTTGGTGGCTTTGTATCATGAGCTGTTCCTTTCCTTCTCCAAACGCTTCTCTTCCTGTCATTCTAGTAAAGGTTAATCTTGGTTTCATCTTGTTCCAGAACTTTTCTGAAAACGTCTAATCTGATCTCTATGTTCATGAGTGTTACCAGTGGATTCCACCTTGTGATAAACCCTCTGTATAGACATTCATGAAGGTGTCTCTTGATTGTTGACTTTTCTCAATAATACACCTGCCTCCTCATGAGTGTTCTTGGCTTGACTAGATGTTGTGAATGGTTTTCTCTTCATCAAGAAGGAGATTTGTGATCATTTGCTTTGGTCTTCTGTGGTCTTTCAGGTCTCTTGGGGTTTCTGAGCTTGCCAGTACATTCCTTCTTTTTATGAATGTACCAGTTTATTTCTTTGCCACTCCTAAAGTTTCTGTCATCTGTCTGATAGTTCAGTTTTGTTTTGTTTCAGCCTAATTACAGCGTCCTTCATTTGCATTGACATCTCTGATTCCAATAACACTTAGAATCAATTCCAGGCTTTTTTATCTGCTTTACTTGTCACAAAATAATGAAGGAACAGAGTATGCAGAGGTAAAATGACCAAACCTGTATCACTTACCTAACACTTATGGACCTAACTGTTTAATACAAAGAGCTGTTTGACCCTTGCTGCTATACTCAAAGAACATATAGACTGAAATACTGTGTATGGATATACCAGAAACATGTGAGACAATGTGAAGGAGCTTCTTCAGTTTAACTCAGGTTGTGCTGCCCCCTGACATGTCTGCAACACTTTCAGGTGAGCAGAGATGTTGTTCAGCTATTTGAAGTCGTGATTTTATAAAACTAAGCTTTATTATTCTTCTAATTAACCAGTTCTACATCTATCCTTACCTTGTCTTGAATCCTATTAGTTATTACAAGTTTCATTTTGTTCTCAGTGCTGTTTGCAATTGAATCCGAGCAAGAGGCCAAGAAGTTTTTACCTCTAATTTGCAAATATCTTATGGTGAATGAAAATATTCATGTCCTAATTTACAATAATCTCCTTTTTAAATGCAGCAATTCAATCTGTTATCTTACAGAACCACCCAGCTCAGTTCCTTTTACACCTGCAACTAGAACAATGATGTTGTTTTCTTTTCAGGAATTAAAAGATGAAGTGGCTGCTTTTCTTATTGTATATTATTGTTCATTTATAGAGGACATAGGGGAAGAGTGTCATTAGGACAACATCAACATCCTTCTTTCAGTGACACAGACTGCTAACACCGCCTGCATCACAGACCCAGAGACCCTTCACATCTCCCCTTGTGCCTGCATTTGTTCATGACTTTCACCTGTCCTTTTCCTGTGAGGGTCCCATGTCATCCTGCTTCCATGAACTGCCATGCTCCATTGCAAGATGACAACACTCTCAGCGGGTGGTCCCATGTTCTGTCGTGACACAGACCAAGAGAAACAACACACACCCCCCAAATCAGAGGTTTTCACCCCCCCCCCACACACACACACACCTTACATTGTAGAAATATCCATGTTCAACCTCTTGTCACAGGCGGCGTATTATTCATATTCAATCAAAGAGTGAATATAGTGAGAGAATGAGTTGAATGTAATATTTATCTTTTATTCTTTTGACTCTGCAGCTTTATAATATTTAAGAAAAAAATCAGCAGGCAGGGAAACACAGGTAGAAGTGTATAAATTACTCTGGAAAAAAAATGACACATCTTTGTTGCCAGTGATAAACAAAACAATCTTTATATTGCTCCTAAGTGCAAAGCAGGTATCAAAAACCAAAAAGGTGGCTCTCCTTCATTTTGTTTTCAGATACTGCAGAACAGATACCTAGGACTTTTCCCATATAGACTGACAGCTCAAGTCATTGTGCCAAAGTTTTGTTTTTTTTTTCCCACATGAATGACAGGAATAAATTCTTGTAACCATCTTTGGAAACAAGGTGGAATTGTGGTCCCTCCATCTTAGGGAATCAGTTTTTAGCTACTGTTGTCAGTAAATATCAGAGCTGATTGTACATGAAATGCCAGTGATGGAGATTCACTGTGAATTAACCCTCGTTTCTTTAATACAGGTCACACTGTAATACAGGTCAGAAATATTTTTACGAAAATGAGCCTAACATTGTTCACCCCCGAAAATTTTGATTCTGTATCTGTTAGAAATTTGGCAAACTGATGTGTAGAATTTGTGTCTGATTACTCTTGAACAATGCAGCCTCTGCAAACCTTTTATACTCTCATAATATTTGCCTGGTGTTTACTGACCATGTATGGATTTGGGCTAAAGTTAAAATATTACTTAAATGATTAACCGATTAGCATATCCTCACGGATTCATTGATAATTAAAAAAAAAAAAAAAGTCACAGGCCATTTTCCAGCTTCGCCAAAACAGCTCATGTGAGCACGATGAACTAATATACAGGATATGTCCTGGGCGTTGATTTACTCTGGCATTTGCTTCAGCACATCAAAAAGCAGCCACATCTCCTTTTAATCCCTGAATTGTTTCGGCTTCGACCGAGCGTGTCGTGTGCCTTTCTCGTATCGGTCCATGGGGAGGAAATGGCTTCAAGTTCTGAGCCTACCTGCCCTCCCCTTCTACCTGGCTGCCAAGCAGCGCCCTGTCAGATTTATCTCCCTCCCAGGATGGGGCTAATCAGTCGGCCAAACACAGAGATCCAAATAACCTTCAGGAGTGCCATACCGTCCTTTCCCCCTCGCCTCCTCCTCCTCCCCCACCTCTTCCTCCCCTCTACCCCCACCCCAATCCCCCCTCCGCAGGGCCCCGCTGTCTCCGCAAAATTGCCTTCTGGAGTTAGTGAGCGGGAACAGTTAAGATTTACAAACAATGATGAAGCTTGTCATGCGTCTTTCTCCATCCGTCACGGCGGGCCGGGCGGAGCTGTGGGCAGAGCCGTCCCGGTGTTCTTCATAAAAGCCAGCTCCCTGTGAAATACGCCCCCGGCCGGCCTGTTTACTGCCCCACGCTCGTCAGCAGCCCCGCTGCCGTAAATCGCTGAGCGGGAGGTGACAGCGCAGTCCATCAAACTCCCACCCCACCTCGCTGCCCTCCCAACATCTCACCTCATGCTGCCCCCCTCCACCGCCACCACCATATACACATACACACACAAAGTGTTTCTCCACAAACACCCGCCCTGCTTCCGCACTAGGCTCAGATGAGCTGCCCCAAAAGAGTTATGGCTGTTTCAGTCATACAGGAGACAGCTTCAGGCCGAGTCTGTCAGTGTTTATGTTCTTTCGTTCTCGTCCTTGTCCAGACTTTTACAAAATTTAAAACTGCTCAAAGTTTTTGCAAGCTGTTAGCACAGCAACTTTCCTTTCACGTACTTCTTACTCTTTTTTTTCTAAACAAGATTAATACTAAAGTCAGACCTCAGCGCAACGCCGCCGCGCCGGCTCGCCGTTTGTCTGTTTTGTTATTTCGGTGTCAGCGCAGCACGTACAGTCATTTAAATGCAAATCAGATTGTTGAGGTATTGCAGATGTTAATCCTGCTAATCGATAGACCTGTGTGAGCCCATTAAGTTAGAAATCCATTACTATCTTTCTAGATGATATTCTATTGATTTTTCTCGCTTCAATCTATACGGTACTGTACACCAACGTGAGTTACTGCGTATAAAGTCTGTCGTTTCTGGTTCTCAGCCTACTCTGGGGGGATGAAAAAAAGGGCGGGGGAGAAAAAAAACGAGAGTGAGATTGGTGTTAGTAAGTTTCTTTGTTTCGTGTGTAAAATGGGCTTTAGCTGCTTTGAGATTGGATTACTTCAAAGTTCACAACCACAAACTCTCTCACACACACAAACACACACACCTAAACAGTTAGGGAAGTCCCTGCAAACACACACACACACACACACACACACACACACACACACACACACACTCACTGTATGTACCGGAGTACAGACTTGGGCAACACTCAAGTCTTGAGATGTCAAAAAGGCCTCTCAGTCTGTTGGATTTATTAAACCTGAAACTACCTTGCAGCCCCGGTCGGAGCAGGTGACCTTTTCAGAGGAAGTGCTGTTTCATGTCATGTAGCAGCAAGAGTTCATTTCCCCGGGCGCTGACACTCAGGGAACATCGCTCACCTCAGCACGTTTACCACATTGTTTTAACCACCCGAGGAAAGCAGTGGCTGGAGGGGAGACTGCCGGTCCGGATTGTGGCACAGCATTTGCGTTTTGATGACTAATGTCGTGTCTGCATGGTCTCTATCACATGTATCATTAGGCTGTAGGACCTCAAGCGTTTCATTAAATATTACTTGTGATGGCAAAGTTTAAACTTGGTTAAAATTGGCTGAAGGTTTAAAGTTTTGCAGATGACTAGTTTTAATTTATTATTTCTTATCTTAATTTGAAAGATGTGCGTCAGATTTAAACTTGACCTCAGTTGAAACAATGATTATGTAACCTACTATGTAACCTATATAGGTTTTAACCTCATCCTGTGTTCACTGGGATTGTTCACACGACATTCCCTGGCAGTTGACAGTCCGCCCTATTTTTTTGATTGCTGCCAACTGCCATTTTACAGATTGCTCTATGGAAGTTTTGCTCTTAATAAATAAGACTTGGTGATTAACAGAAGTTTGCCCCTCTGCACAGTTTTCGGTACTTTATATCACCTTTTCTCAAATAAAGCTCAGTAAACACCACACACCCAAAAAAGGCAAGATGTTGCAGCTTTAGATGATTCATGTTGAAGCCTTTCAAATATTGCTCCAATGGTCTAATAAACCCTAGAAATCATCCGAAGTTCTTGGCATTCTTTCAGAAAATTACTGCTGTTTGATTGAGAGTAACAACTTGAAGCAATCTGTGAGTAAGAGCCAGCAGTGGAGAAAGTCACCCTGCTGGAGCCCCATCAGGCCCTGGTTGGGTTGGGGGTGGGCTGGGGGGGGCTGCTCTTTGGCTGCTTGAGTGTCCCTCCTGGCTCTTGGTTACAGCGGAAAAAGTCCTGTGTGGCCTGTCGGATTGTCTTCCCCACCCTGCTGTGCTGCTAAGTGCCCTGATAGCCCCCGGGGCTGTGGATGAGCTAAATACCAGTGTAATGGTGTGCTCAGGGCACAAGCACCTTTGTAATGTGTTGTACAACACCACCATTAACACGGGCCCGGGGCTGTGGAGACATTAAACGGCCGGGGCTGTGTAGTTTATATCCTCTTCCCTTCACTCTCTCTTTTTCTCTCTCTGTCGCACACACTCTCACACCCTCCAGCTTTTAAAGGCTTGAAATGAAATGATTCTATTGACCTCTGTTTTTTTTCTTATACCATCTTTTTGTGCAGCAGTTCGTGATCACTGAGGGCAGCCTGAGTTATTTCAGTCCAATGTCTGCAAATGTCAGCCTGTCTGTTTCTGTAAACTCAGTATGAGCAGAGTAAAGAAATGACTACTGCTAAACTTATTAAATATCATATGGACTTTGCTTGAAAAATGTATTGAATGTATTTAATGATGGTTGCTTATACTGACCTGCTAAAGACTGCTAAAGGTTGAAATACATAATCCTAATAAGTGGCGAGTTGATAAAGCATACTGATATGCTCATCTAGGCTGCCTTTAACTGTTACTGTGCCATTACAGTGATAAGTCTGTGGCCTTTTTTTTCCCCACTCGGTTTCATCTCTTAGGCTAGCACAGGTTACCCCAAACCAGAGCTGAGACCTGGTTTGAAAACTGTTCTTCAGATTTTTGCAATAAAAAAAATTAATAAATCAATCAATGAATTAATAATAATAATGATAATATTAAAGAAAAGACTGGAAAGGAAAGTGCTCTGAAACTAAAAGTGATTTTATAATACAGCAATCAACATAGCATTTCTAATTCTAAATAATGGGAAGTAGGATAACTAATTTAATGCAACTGTGTATAAATTTTGTTCCTCCCTGCCCCCCCCACAAACGTGAAGTCTGCATGTAAACAAAAGAAAATGTTAAAATGAGAAAAACAAACTAATAGAACGCTAACGAGAATTCTAGCATGTAAAAACAGTTAACCATGGAACCAGGCGTGTATCTAAGCGCCATCTGCATATAAACTACTTCTTCATACGCTGGATATATCACACCCACACTGGTGCATGCGCACATAAAGTGACCGTTGTTTTCCCTGATATCTCCGTTTAAAACAAACTTGTTCAGCTACGGTGCATTCCTACCTAATCGTGCTCTCCTCGTCACTTTCCTTCACGTTGTTTTGAGCCGCCGTGGCAGCCCGGCATGGACTGACAAATGACGTCGCCTTGGCAGCTCCCTGAAACAGCTGAACGACCTGGATAAACACATTTGGCAGCTTTAGCGCCCGCGAGAGGCGTCCTCCTTTCCATAGCAATATATTTCACTCTTCCTGTGTCCTTTACTTTGGCATTTTTCTTACCCTGTCGACTCACAATGAATCTCTTGTTTAAAACGCAATGATAGAAAAGTCCAACAAATATTGATCGGCCGCCCCAGCTCATTATTGCATATCCATAACTTCTCGACGGATCACGTCACAGAGCCCGGCGATAGACTGACGGGCCATTTTGTGAGTTGATGGGGCACAGTAGCCGAAATGGAGATTTAGCATAGGGACGGGGGGCCGTGTCACGCCTCCCTGGCAGTCATCTTCACAGATTGGTTAACAATGCAGGAGCAAAGGTTCCTCTCTGCTTAATTAGCCTTTGACCCCGACACTGATGCCTTCTGTCAGCCTGCTTCAGTCCTCCACTCTTCTTCAGAACCGATAATGAGCATTTAAGTGTTTTCTGACCACCCCCCCCCCATTTCCCCCCTGTAATGGCTGCACAAGAGACTGCACCTCTTTGAACAACTGTCTCAAAAGCTCTTCACCGGGGGAGGTGAGAAATATGAGGAAGAATTAACTGCACACACAATAAAATGAACACTCTTTATTCACGATAATGCAAAAAGCTATTGTCTGACTGTTTATTTGCTTCTCTGAATAATGGGTTTGATGTGGCCTGAAATTACTAGTAACCGAGTGTAATGTGAGAGCTGCGGTCGCAGTTCAGTGTAGGCACTTGTGGCATTTTCTTTACCGGTGGCAGCAATATTTCACTCTTTGGCGAAAAATGAATTTGGTTGGTTTTAGTACATCGTCTGGTTTGGGCATCGAAATATCCGTTGTGATTATTTCTTTGATGTGAACACATCAAAGAAATAAGTTGTGCTAAGTGCCAATTAGCAAATGTTAGCATGCTGGCAAGCTTAATTAATATGGTGAACATGGTAAACATTATGCCTCATCAGCATGTTAGCATTGACATTATGAGCAAGTTCGAATGCTGATGTTAACCAGTAGCTCGAGGAACCATTATGCGAAAGTACAGCCTCACAGAGCTGCTAGTGCGGCTGTAGACTCTAAGTCTTGTTGAATATTTATCAGAATCGTTTGAAAGTAAAATTGTTTTGTTTGTTTAGTTTGCTTATTTGTTTATTTGTTTGTTTAATTTTAAACCATAACTACAGATAGGAATCGGGGCACATAATTCAGGAAAATTCAGTTTGCACCAGAGTAATTTTTAAATTTCAAGGAGTGGATTGCTTAAAAATGGGACTTTGCATTACATCTCTTGGTTCAGTCAGTACCCAAATGGTAACAGAAATGCGTTGAAGCAAAAAACAGATAGGGACAATCATTATTGCATCTTTTTCATTCTGGCATCTCAGTGACTTTCATATTGGCACTCAATATTCGTCACACCAGAGAAGAGCCGTTGAATTAGGAGTCATCCAGGAAAAAACTCCAATAAGACCAGAGGTTTTAAACCGGGGGCAAAGGTCTGTGGTGCCGAACGTCAACTGAGTGGCGTGAACCCCTGCTGCTCGGTGCTCAGTATTTAAAGCCCGCTGACCTGTCTGTCTGCTCTTTGACTGAGTTTTCCGGGCCATTAAGTCCTGCTGCCGGGCTGATGATGAGGAGCCAGACACCCATGTCGTTTCCAGAGAAGGCAGCGTCCATCTCTACAAGGCTCGTCCTCTCAGTTGGACACACACACACATGGGACCGTCTCAAACTGGCCAGGGACAAATTCTAGTTTATTTATTTATTTATTTATTTGGACACAGCTCGTATCGTTTTAATGGGAGCCATTTAATCCCAGGCCAACCTTGTCATGTGACAGGCAACTCTTCATTCTTCAGATTGAATTTTCGTTCCCTTGATAACAGCCCCCACTAAGTGCTCCTGTCCCTGGACAGCACTGACACATTTAAGTTGATTGTTTTAGGTGACATACAGCCTGTGCACTGAAGTTAAAACTGACAAAAAATGTAGTGAACCTAGAAACAGCTTAGATAGAAAAAGATACCACCCCCCAAAAAAAACCTCAAGGTGTAATTACTGCTTTTCCCTGAGATTGTAACAGCAGAGAGACTACGCTGATTGCACAGAGAAGACGAGATGATGAGATGTGACTGAAAGGCCCAAAACAGCTTTTTACCACTAAGGCCAAGACTGAAATATCTGAATAACTGTCAGATGGATTCTCATCAAATTTTTTCTACAAGGATTCATGGTTCTCAGAGGATGAATCCTATTGACTTTGGTGATTCTCTAACACTTGTGTTTTTCAGTGAAATATCTCAACTGTTACATGGAAGATCATCAAAAGACGATGAATTTTTAATGACTCTGTGATCCTCTGATTTTTCTTCACAGCACCACCAAGCCACAGTCTTAACTTTTTCTCTGAAATATGTCAACTTCTACTCGGAGGATTGACCCGAGTTTTGCTCCGACAAATAACGTTTCCGACAGGATAAAAGATGACTAACTTTTTTCACTTGTTAGTTTGAACGCTGCTGAAAACTTAAAAACCATTAACATTATAAAATCTTTTAATCTACTACTGATTAGTTTATTTCGAGATATATTTCCAAAAACTCACTAATATCACTACAGTTAAATGCAGAATTATGCATGTTAGTGTGTGTGCCTGCCCCTGTGTGTGTGTGTGTGTGTTTACTTAAGCGTTATCTACCCCCATGACCCTTGTGTACGGTGGATGAGTGTAGAGTATGAAACCCACAGAGAGAGCTTATCCCCGGTGGATCAGACTGAATTACCATCTCCTCTCACATCTGGGCTTTTGTTCCACTCTTTGGCAGCAGCAGAAATGATTGCACCTTCATTCACTCCCTCCCTCCCCTCTCTTAACAGGACAAGTGGGAGGTTAAAAAAGCTTCCTTTTGTTATTCCACACAAAGACTGTTTAATAGTTTGGAAATCTTATATAGAGTGCCGAGTGACTGTGAAAAGGGCAAAAGTTCACCCGGGAGAATAAACTCTCTTTCAAGAACGCCAGCAGGTAAAGTCTCTCGTTACAAACTTCTTTTTTTGTGCGCGACCTGAAACTCAAATAGATTTTATTTTACACTAGGCCTTCTCTTTTAACAAAGCCCTTTATTTTCGCGGTGTGAGACGTGGCTATTTCAGTTATTACAGTTTTACATCTTAAACATATAGAATCAGCAACACCGCAACATCACTGCTGAAAAACTCAAAGGTCTCAAGCGTTAATAAACTCAGAAAATGTCTCCAAAAATTTTAAAAATGATAATAAGTTTGAGAATTGCCAGATGGCTTTTGAATAGTTTTTAATTGCAGTGAAAATTTGATAAATCTTGAAGCAGTAACTCAAGAACCTCATACTATGAAAAAAACATAAGCAGTAAAATAAGCAGCACATTTAGTCTCTACATTAGATCCACTGGCAGCATCAGCCAACTCCCAGAAGGTGTCAAATCTCAAAGTCAAAGTATATACTAAAAAAAACTAATCAACACATACATGAATTGCTGTTAGAACAGAGTAATTTTTTTAATAAAGTTGTTGTACTAATGCCAAAAAGATCTTTTCATTACCTGTCTTTAGGAGTTTTTAAAAAACCCTTTTTCATATAATGTGACTACAATCAGTATTTTCACAGTGCCTAGCCTGCATCTAATAGAAAGGTGTCACTTACCAGAAATACCGGAGAATTTCCATCCGAATCAGCAGCTCCTCTCCACTTTACACAGTTTCATTTTTCTTGTTTTAGCTTATTGTTTTGGATTATCAGCTCACTGTTCTCAATCATTCTCACCGTTCTCATTGGCATCAGTTTCAACTGCACCTGTTTTCAGTGAAAAAGCCCTTAAGAAGCCACTGTTCGCTCCCTGCCCTGCACCGGACAATAGACAGACACAGTCAGAGACCAGCTGGTGAACATACCAGAGCATTTAGCTGCTGAAGAACCAGGTATTTTCCTCAGGAGGTGGTGGAGACCAAAAACAGAGCCAAAAGAGAGGAAATATTGGACCAACATTTATCAGGTAGCCAGACACGTGACTACAACTGAATGATAATCCTGCTCCGTAACTACTGGATATGTAAATAAAGATAAAATAAACTAATTGCTAAAAATTTTCACTGCATCCACTTAAACAGTGCCGATAATTTGTGTTAGTTGTGTTCACAGCTTTTTCCTTTGTCCCGAGGTGGCCACAAAAAAACGGTTATTCAATTAAATCAGAAACTGATCAAAGAATGAGTAAAAATCCGTATGAATCTAAGCTACAGACTCATTTTGGTCCGGCCAAAAAAGAAAACAACATGCTGATATTCAATACCTATTTCACAACTTACATGCATTAATATGAATACAAAGAAATACTTAGATGAGAAAAGTAGAGTAAAAAAAAAGGACAGGAAATAACTACAAGGAACAGAAGAAGGAAAAGAAGGTAGCGTAAAACCATAAAAAAAAAACGATGGTTGCAAAGCGTAAGCTACTGATTATCAAAAATTAAGCAATCAATTATCGATTTTTCATGTAAAAATGCCAAACGTGGTTCCAGGATTTTCTTAATTTTATATCATTGCAAATGTAATATTTTTGGACCATTGGCTTGACCGACTAGCAGTTATTTTGAGTTATCAAAATAATCTGCAATTTTTTATTTATTAATTCATTCATTCATTCCATTTAATATGTGAAATGTCAAAAAATGGTCAAAAATGCTTGTCCACAACTTCTCGGAGCTGACTGCTCCATTGTCAGAGGTCTTGTTCTGTTTGACCAAAGACACATTACAATGAAAAGAAAATAAATCCTCTCATTTGAGTATTTTGGTTTCACTATTTTCTCTTGAAAAAGAACTATTTTAAAAAATAGTTGATTAATTTTTGATTTTAAAACAATTTTTTTTAGTCCCAATAATTAATCGCTGAGTCCAACAAATAATAAATAAACACAACTGACAATGACAAGAATTTGTTGATTGTTTAATTAGTTGCAGCCCCTGTGTCATTAATAGGTGCCCGGCGGCTAATGGGGAATGAGGCTCTCTGCTGTTTCGGACATTAATCTGTATTAAACAGGCGAACAGGGGACAGTTGGACGCCACACACAACACGTGTAGCGCGGCGTGTCGTGATTTAACGTCCCTGCTGAAACTAACATGTCCAGTTGCCGTCGGGCCTTTAATTACATCATAGATTTCCTCCTGATGAACAGGCAAGAGAATTAACAGTGAACGAGCTAATTCACAGCTGCTCTCCCTCACCCGCATGCTGTTATCGCTGTAGGAGTAGATCACTGAGGAGTGTTTAAAAGAAAAGAGGAAAAAAAAAAAAGAGCCTGGCGCACTTAGCTACACAAACATTAGTTTTAACGATTGGGCTGCCAGTTTGGAAATTGGTGACAAACTGCAGACGGGCAAAAAATTGGAGCCTGAAACCAATCAGGAAGTTAATGAGGAGAAAAATTACTCCTCTTTTTCTCGTCCCACCACTGCTGAGGTAGAGAGAGAGAGGGAGGGAGAGAGAGAGAGAGAAAGATGAGGAAGTGTTGGAACAGGCAGATCAAGGAAAACATTGGACATCAGCACTTGTTTATGTTGATGTTTACCTGATTGGGAGGTGACTCAGACTGGAAATGTATAAGTGACGCTTTATGATGATGAGAAAAATTTAAATACAGGCAAATTTGACTAATTTAGCTTTTTGAGGACTTGTTCTTGTTCTCAACTGGAGCATATTTAAACAGTTTCATCTAACAATAGGGATGGTCGAGTATCTTAAAAGAACAAAAACTACAGATAGTTTTAATATATTTTGTGAGATTATACACTTTGTGAGATTATACACTTTATAAAATGGCTTCCTTCGATACATTTCGACATCTGTCAAAGGCCACGTCTTGTTTTGAGAACCAATACATTAGTCCCTCTAATGATTATTGCTTCAGCTAATGATTAATTTTGGAATTGATTATCCAACCGATTATCAGAGATTAATCTCTTAAAATTTCAGAAATTTTTCGACAGTTTTCACGTTTTCACAATGATGGGTCATTTTCTGACATTATTTAATCTGATTAATCAAGAAATCGATTTTGTAAATAATCTTCAGTCGAGGCCCTCGTGTAAAAGTTCTCAAGGCTGCAATGCCTTCAGATCGAGTTTATTCGTCCGATCAAAACCTCCCGCTTGAGGATCTGGGATTTTTTTCACTCAATAAATCCCTTAAAAGATAAGACATTTGTCAAAGATTGCAGTCAAATAATTTTAGTCAGTAGCCTGAGTAATCGGTCGACTGGTTGTCTCAGCACACCGCTCGAACAAAAAGTTGTCGGTCTAATGGTAAGTACTTAAGAGTAAATTTTTTGAGAGAGACTGGGAGTCTTCACAGATAAAATGTTGTGTAGTACAGTTTGATAGGAGGTTATTAATCGGGTTTAAAGCAAAGCTGCGAATGTGGAGAACGTGCCGTGAAATGTTGGCGACGTGAATGACTGTGCAAACACAGCAGGTTGCTGTTAAGCAGCCTAATGCCGGCCAGGCCCACGTGTTATTAGCGTGCGCAGTAGCTGTAGAGGGGGCGTTAAAATGGGCAGGTGCACATATCTCTCGTGTTAACTGTAAAAGACCTAATGCTTTTGATCAGCACCCGCTGTGTTCCCTCTTCGCCGGCTGATTCAATTTGCTATAAATCCTCGAGCTTTGCTAAGAATCATTTCACCGTGCGGCCATATTTATATCAGATGAATATGGCACTAACAGAGACGTTCATTCATTCTACAGCGCCAGTGATACGACTCCGCTGTTTTGTCTGTCTCACTCTAGTATTTCTCTTCTCTTTTTTATTCTTTAAATTTTTTATTTACTCGCCTCTACAGTACATTTTTATTTTATGTCCGCCGCTGTACCGTCTACCTACACCAGGCAATATGAATTCATCATATTAATGACTCTGAGGAGTATCCAGAAAAAAAAGATTTGTGGCTCGACACCAGCGAGTCATCTGAGGTTCGTCCAGGTTCGTCCTCTGAAGACACGTCAGATCCGCGAGGATTGATGAGGAGACTGTAACCTTCCTTAGATTAGCGCATGAAACCAAAAAGTTTTGGCTCCAGCACCAGTTTAAGTGCATCATCATCCTCTGCAACGGTTTAATGGCACCTGACTAGAGAATTTCTTGAAACTTAGTCAAAAGTTTTGCTACATTTTGGCAGAAACTTTGCCATAGCGAAGGCTGCCAGAATTAGCTGTGGTTGAAGAATAAAAAATTCAGAAACTCGATCACCTTTCTAATGGCCGTAGTGACGTTGACGTGACTGTCCGTTTCTTCAGAAAGTTATAAGAGCTGACTGACACCGTAGTTTGAAGCACGCTGAGATCTTCAGTTTTTGCCTCTGACTGGGACCGTGTTTCCTCTCTTGTCCCTGCAGCCTTCTTGCCAGGCAGTGTCTCCTCTGGTCTCGACTCCACAGCGACCTGCAGGTCCATCAGCTCCCTGGTTAACTCCGACGCCAAGGCCGAGTGCGGGGCCGGCAGCGGGGTGGCCAACTTCGCCGTCGACGACGGAGACAGCACCAAATAAGGAGGCTAAGGATTACGAGTAAAGCATTATGACAAAAACAAAACTGTTCTTAGAAACAATTTCATAGTTAACTGTTGTTTCATGTTCCTCTTTTTCAGTCCAAAATGCACATAAACCTTTATTCTTTAGCGTAATTGAGGTTACAGATTGTGTGTTTTTAGTTCATTTCTATCATCAAAGCTGTTAAATCATTTGTTGAAGCCACTTCACAAGCATTGAAAGTAAACAACAAAACATACATGCAGATGTAAGAGAAACACTCCTCAGAATTAGTCAGTTCGGACAAACACTTTAAAAAAAGTTAACTAAATGTACAGTGAATAAGTCTCTTAATAAATTAGAGATGGTTTTGTATTTGTAAAGCTTAACGGTTGTTCTTCTGCTTTAAAAAGCAACTGTTGATGCAAATGAGGCGACGCAGACTAACGAGTAATGATGTTAACGTCCCTCCGTAGATGCAGTGAATCGACCAGTGCGGTTTTCACACAGAATCAGTCATGAAGTGTCTCCACTCGCTGTGAGGTAGCGCTGACCAGTTAGATGGACAATCAGAGTTTGGACATAGTGTCTGCAAAGATGGAGTTCGGAATCACTGTGATATTTGACCAAATGGAGTCAGTGTGTGCCTTCATTTTTCTTTTACTCAACCCTCAGTTGACATGAAGTAAATACAATAATACATCTAATATATTATTATTAATATTATTATTAGCTTTTTTCCCCCATTAAACCAGTATAGTAAAAAAGTTGACCCCATCATTCTTATTAAGCACTGTGATGTGATGTGATCCCTTGTCATTTAAAAGACGTCTGAGTTTAAAATTGTACTAAACTTTTGTCTGACCTGCAACAGTTGCATGATTAATTGATCAGCTGATTGTACAAAAAAGGAATCAACTGTTTTGAAATAGTTGAATTAATTGTTTTAGTCGTTTTTCGAGAAAAAAAAAATGTTTTCTGGTTTCAGCTTCTCCGATGTGAAAAGTTGCTGCTTTCATGCATTTTATATCTTGTAAACTGAATACATTTGTTGGTTGGACTAAACAAGAACATCTGATGATTTGGACATTTTTCATTGCTTTTTCACATTTTGTAGACAAACTGATTTAACTGACGAATCAACAGATTATCTGTCTTAAAGCAACAGTCAGGTACAGTTTTTCCCGCTTTAATTGTTCCTCCTGTTTTAAAATCCCTATATAATGAACTTTTAATAGAAGTGATGGGGAACAAAATCAGCTGCCCTTGTTTTGTGCAAAAAATCTTCTCAAAATGAAACTTCAGCAGTCAGAGTCAATCAAATAAGAGGATATCTTCCAAAGTTACACAAAATTTTTGGCATAAAAACTCCCTCTTTGTGTTTCTTTGTTGAGCTGCAGTGGAAGGAAAGTAACAAAAACGGGGAATTGGGTCCTAAAAAGCACGAAGCTCCACTTGATTTGTGGAACTCAGACCCTTAAAGCCTCGATATCTTCAAACGTCACCAAAGGATCCCTTTAACAACCAGGATGAACAGAAGGGATGATTACAGCAAGAAAAACCTTGGTATATACGTATAATGTTTCAACAGTAGTTAAGAGACTTTAAAATGTTTCAGTCTGTAGTTAGGACCTGCTTCTCTGTGAAATATTATCATTAAGATGTCATTGAAACAACAGTTTGGAGTGATTAAGATTTCATTAAAAACTATAGGCCAATGTATCGATATTTAGCAGTTTAAGACTCTGATAACAATACATCACATTCTGTCTGTATTAGTTTTTTGTTTTTGTTTTTTTTTTTTTTTCAAACAAGGAGACACAGGATAAGAACAGACCATTTTGGAAAAAGTAGCTGATTTTCAAGATGATATACCTGCAGGACTCCCCCCCCATGTCTCTTTAAACCTGAAGTTTAAAGCAGAGAATATTCCTGTGACAGATCCTCCTCCACCAGGGACACTGAGATTCCTTCCCACAGGAGGCGAGTGCACCCCAGGGGGGGGTCAATCAGGCAGGTTGGACATGAATCAAGTCTCTCTCCGCCATGTTGGCGTGTGATGAGCACCGGCTTCTTATTTATCGCGCCGATCCGGTGGTGGCGTCTTATATTCCTGGGAATAATTTGCATGTCGATTGTATATATATATTTCTTAAACCCCCTCGCTCCCCTGTTAGTTCAGCAGTGCACACGTGGTCACCATTTACATACAACAGGCACATGAGGTGCTGACAGACCCGAAGCGATGAACTGACTGATCGATTAATTGATCCAGAAAATGATTCAGAAACTATTTTGATTATCGGCAAATCGTTTAAAGCTTCTTTTTTTTTGGCAAAAATTCTATACAATTGTTGTTTTCAGATTCTCCAATGTCAGGATTTGCTGCTTTAGCTTTTCTTAAATTGTAGTAAATTGAAAATCTTTGTGTGTGACTGAAAAAAACAAATCTCAATTTGTCAAATTTGCCTCTGTCACACTGGGATCTGGGTAAAATTGCACTGGCCGTTTTTCATTGTCTCCTGACGCTTCACAGAGCAAATAACTCATCCATTAATCAGAGGAACCAATCCACAGATTAATCGATCACAGAGATGATTGTTGGTCGCAGTCAAACTAAAAGAAAAAAAAAGCAGTTAGGAGAGATGTACAGTAATAACCTGCTTTTTCTTCTTTTTACTTCGCAAACTAATGTTGCCCAGTCTGAGTTGTTTGGTTTAAATGTTTATTTATTTGTTTTTAAATTGCTCAGATGAGATTTTTTTCAGCTTTTCTACCGTCCTGATTCCACCCTACGTTGTTTCATGTTGTTTTTTCCCCCCATGTTTTATGGAGATTTGTTTTTTTTCTCGAGTTGCGCGCTTGGGGGAGGGAAAGTGTTTATTTGTGTTTGTTTTCATGCGAGACAGCAACAAAAGTAATTTGGGGTCTCGGAGTTTATGTCGCTACAAGTTTTCGGGGGAATAAAAATGCCCCGCGTGATGGAGTGTAAATGTGATGGCGTGCCGGGGAACAACGTTATAAAACAGACAGAGAAAATTACTTGTATTTTCTTTCTGCCGCGCTGCGGGAACATTCATTGGATTCTGCCCCATCTGTTGTAATCAATAACGTGACCATCTTGTTTTGTTTTTTTTTTTTTTTTTTTTCTTTTTTATGAAACGCACTTACTCTTAATTTCATCCACCAGTGGTTTTAGAGAGAAGAATGTGGAGTTACCTGGGAGGGCTTTGACATTATAAATCACCTCTCGGGACCGGACTGTGCAGCAGTATCGATTGATCCTGATATATCACAGAAATTTACTGTCACTTCTGTTTTCAATTAAAGATACAATCAGTCAGATAATGACTTAATTGGATTTTACAGAAGATTGAGTTTTATTGCCCCGTGCTTTACGAGTTTAGTTAAGGAAGGCCATTTTATCACTGTTGTCAGGGGCGACCGGCTGCCGCTGCCTTGTCCTTCTGTAGCTGCTGCTGCTGCTGCCCTGTGTACAGCAGCAGCATTGGGGGGGGTCACAGGATTGGTTTTCCTTGAGCTGCCTCTGCCGCCATGAATCATGCACCCACCCCTCCTTCCGTAATAGATAAAAAATGTGCCCAGATCCCGCCTCGACGCCTCCCATTGGCGCGATGGGAAGCTCGAAGGAGGAGGACGCAGCGAGCCCAAAGGGAAATGGAAACTTAAAAACTTCAGTGCAAATAGGAACTTGCAGGCTGTCGTTCATTGCACACGTTGAGCTGCATTCAAGTTGTAGAGTATTAAAGAGAAGAGAAGATGGAAAACAAAAAGGAAAACCCCACAGACTCAAACATAAAATCAGAATAAGTTAATAGAAACTGAGGGTCCTGTTCGGTGAGTCCAGTAAACGGAAAAGAAAAAGTTATTGTCCTTCATGCATCCATCTGTTCTTCTGGGGCTGACAGTCATATTATTATTTACAAGGACAACTAAAAATGATGACCCAGCAAAATCAGGTTATTTACCAGAAAACTCTTCATGGTAGCAATAATTACCTAGATTGGAGCCAACTCCAACAAGACCGACGGGATCCCTGCGCAGATCCAATAAAAATGTGTTCAGCAGTGTCAATAAGCTCCCCAGGAGTTTTATTCCCGAATGAATCCTTAATGCCAGAAGAAAAACAGATATTAATCAGGATTTTAAGGCTCATTTCTTTGGCTTTTGGTTTGAAATGCAACCAATGTGTAAAGTGCAAAAACTACGCAAACCTTTTTTGCAAGGAAATATTACCTTATTTATATATATATATTGTTTCAGAGGTGTACATGAAGTCGAGTCTGCTCAAAACTTGAAGGACATAAGTTCTTCAGTCGATATTCAAATAAAAATTATAGTGTTTTTGTTGTTTGAACCCTTTTAAAGTATCTTCTTTTAAAGAAGATAAAAATGCTACAATGTGCAGTCTGCATCTGTTTGTTCCTACTGGGTTACGTATTAAAGAACCAAATGTTCTGGACGTCATAGCCAGAACATCACCTCGTTCACACCTCCCCCAACTTTTGGGTTGACATTGTCTAGATCATTGACGACTAAATTGGCCGAGTTTTGTGTGTATCGGTCACACAGAAAACAAGCACTTGTTTACAAAATGTGAGTTTGTCGCAATGGATCTAGAGAAGAAATTAAATTACTTACAACATTGTCACAAAGACATGATACAAGTCAAACTTTGATCTCTAAAAATATCTGAAATTTTCAGTGATCAATTACAAGGTGAATATTTATCGTCTGCACCTGTTTCCCCTGCAGCCCAGCAGCCCACCTGGCACAGGTGTCTTCCATTCTCTCATTAGGAGGCAATAAAAACAGTTGGTTTTCTGCAGCACGAGCTCTAAAGAAGAGCATGTAGGAGAAACATCCATTTACTCTTTGCTGCCCTGAATTTTAATTTCGCCTTCATTCATGCTAGAGTTTGTTTTGAAAGATTCTCGGGAGGTTGGGACTGAGGGGCCAGTTGGTGGTCCCACGGTTAAACCATCCAATCACCTCAAGTTAAACAGTATAATGTGAAGCTGTTCATAAAATTCAATCAGTTAAAAAAAAAAAAAGGTGTTAAAAACTCCAGGGCATTTCAATATTAATGAAAGACACGTGATCTGGTCCTGAACTGATAAAACATTGAAAAAATGTACAAAAAAACAAAGCCCAATAACAAACAACCTTGGAGCGTGAAATCTGTTTTCTTCTCATTTATCACCACAGCAGCTCAGTTACCAAAGTGTCACCAAGTAAAAGTGTGTGACATGGGCTGATATTTTTAAAGAGCTCATGTGTATTTTTGCATTTATCTATAGATATTAAATTTCAAAAATCCAATGCAGACATCCCTCAAACTTTCTCAGCTGCTGCAGATCCTGATGGTCAAATACTCTACATGTTTATGGTTTTGTGTGTGTGTGTGTGTGTTTTAACACCTGTGCCATTCTCCTGCATCCAAACACATTGTCTATAAGGATCAACTGTTCACTTTACCATGGATGCTATAACCAAGACCTTGACCTGAACTGTTGTTACGAGATGATCAAGGTCATTCACCTCATCTCCAAGTGGTTGGGATTTTTTCTTTTATTATTTAGTTGCTTTACCTAATAATAATAGCTGCGATATGTTAAAAGGGCAAAAGGGTTTTTTTGGGGGTTTTTTTTGTTGTTTTTGTTTTTTTGTTTTTTTTACCCTGAGGAGCAGCACCTACAGTGTATTCAGTCCAGAGAACATCATCCTGAGGCCAAATATTAAAATATCAAATACATTGTACCATCCTCCCAAACTTCAGTTTTGTTTCCTAGTACTCTACCCTGCCTGCAGGTACCTGGCATTCAATAAAAATAATTAATTACAAAAACGTCATAATTTGTCATTTTTTCTTAAGTTTTTTACTCCCTTTTCACCCCCATAGTGTTGTTTTTCTTCCTCTGCACTTACATTGAAGTGCCAACAGGAGCCAGTAAATATTTTATTAGTAACTGATTCATGTAATAAATTTACTCTTTATATAATTAACAATAAATGTTGGTCTTGGTGTTTTTAAATTCTTGTGGACACTTTTTCTGCCCACAGGAGATGGCGAGTCATGACCTGAGGGTGAAATTCAAACCGTCTCCTAAACGTCTTTCTAGTTTCCCTGTAGTTAAGAGCATCACAGACCAACCTGGATGGGTGCGCTGATGGACATGTCGCACGATTTCTGGGTAATGGAGTTTAAGTGCAGCTTTAAGTGCAACATGTAAATTACAGCATCTAGTTACTTGTACTTGTGTTAATTGTAATATTAACGAATAAAACAATCCTTTGCATAGTTTTAAAAATGCTAAAAGCCAATGTTTCTGTGTGTACTGGCGGCGGATGTAGTTGATTGTCTTTCTGTGTTGGCTGGACGGTCGGGGCACTGGGCCCTTCTCTGAATGAAGCAACTAATATTTCTTGATTTTAAAGCCATGGAGCTCAGTTAAAAAAAAAAAACTACCACAAAGAGACACAAAATGATCCAAAAGGGAAACAACAATAACTGAAACGGGACGCAAAAAACCCAAAGGGATGCAAAAGGAAGTCCTATCAATGAATAGAGGGGGTCATTCTTGCTTGAAGGGGGCTGCTTGAAAAAAGAAAATCATACCACAATTATTTAAACACATCATTGAAGTTTCCTGTCAAAGAACACGCTGTTGGAACACAGTCGTGGAAAAGTGGCAGGTTGGGATTTACCGGGCATTTAGACTGATCTGGTTGGGGAGCAGAGCACAAAGATTTATTTTTTTGATTTATTTTATTTATTTATTTATTTTTATTTAAATCTGTACGTAAGAACAGTCGCAGACCTGAAGATCCACATCTTTGAGTCTGAGGTTAAACTGAAATTTTATTTAATTTTATTTTAATTTTAATTTAATTGATGTTTCCATAATAAATTGAATCCAGTTTCCTAAGAAGAAAATCCTTTGTAGATATGAAAAGGTCTTAAATCTAACTTTCAAAGATCTTTAATATTTACAATAGTAATAGTTTTAACTTTTCTCTTTGTTGGAGATTTTGTTACAGTGGACTGAGCAGCACAAGTGTCTATTCTAGTAAAAAAAAAAAAAAAAAAAAAATTCATCCAATCCATCAATTTTCTGCCATTTATCTGGGCCTAGGTCACATTATATGATAAATGACATAACTGGGAATTATTGTTATTCCCTCCTGACTTTTCATCATTTTGCTGATCTGTATTAAATCCATTATATGCAGTATTAGAAAGGTGTTTAAAAAGTCTTGAATTTAGTTTGGCGAACACCTGCAGAAACTCTGAGCTATGAAGGCCGATTATTCATCAAGAAAAAAGTTGTACAACAGATGGCCAAATGCCTTTAACTTATTTAAAATGTTATATGAAGGTCCAGGTAAAACATTGTTTGCCATAGCCTATTAAAATCACCACAGGCTTTCTTCTCTGGGGGGTGGGATCGGGGGGGTCTGACGTCTGACTGCTGTTCTGTGCTTCTCTGAGAATGTCCCCACTCATTCAGATGTCTGGCTAACTTCTCTGTAGGAAATCAGTGTGCCACCTCCCCGGGGAGGCTTAAATCAGCGTTTCTGTGACAGGAGTTCTGAGTGGCAGCCACGCCCCCCAATCAACACCTAATAATAATAATGATACCCCCCCCACTCAGCAGAGGTCAGCTCCTCCTTCGGCTTTTGAGGAGCATGCCACCCCCCCCCCCCCACACACACACACACACACACACATGAGATCCCACATGTTTAGAGTAAAATGTTAATTGCTTAACCTTATTCTTGCTTTAGTTGAGACATCAAATGTTGTTAATGATGCAAAATAATGAGGAAAACACCAGATCACCGAGAATCAAGGTGAACACCAAAGGAGTAAATAAAGTCTAATGCTCTTCCTGTTGTGCATGAAAATGTCTTGCAGTCTTGTAATCATCAATATACACTCACTGATATTAAATATCAGAATGGAGGAGAGAAATGATCTGTGACCTTTACTGTGGAATGACTGTCTATGCTGGTTTGAAACAACTGATTTCCAAGACCAGGTCAGGTTCATCTCCTCACAGCCAAGAACAGAAGTCTTGAGGCTGCAGTGGGCATAGACTCGCCAATACTGAGATGAAGACTGGAAAAACATCACCTCATCTGATGGATCTCTGCTGAGGAAGTAGATCGTTGGGTCAGAACCTGGCAACAACGGCACCAATCTATGGTGCCAACCTGCCCTGTGTCAACAGCCCAGGCTGCTAGAGTATTACAGAGACTGGAGCATCTCATTGGCATCGAAGGACTTGCTCTTAGCTGGTTTAAGTCCTACTTATCAGATCGATTTTCAATTTGTGCACGTTAACAATGAATCCTCCATCTACTCAAAAGTTGGTCACAGAGTTCCACAAGGTTCTGTGCTTGGACCAGTTCTATTCACAATATATATGCTTCCCTTAGGCAATATTATCAGGAAACACTGTAAACTTCCACTGTTATGCAGATGACACCAGTTGTATCTGTCAATGAAGCCCAATGAAACCAATCAGCTAAACTTCAAGCATGTCATAGGGATATGAAGTTCTGGATGACCAGGAACTTCCTACTATTGAACTCAGATAACTGAAGTTACTGTGCTTGGCCCACAACACCTCAGAAACACATTATCTTGTGACATACTTACTCTAGATGGTATTGCTTTGGCCTATAGCTCCAACATAAAACAAACTTCTTGGCGATGGCTCAGCATTAGGTTGAGCCATCGCCTCACTATGCTGCTATAGGCCTAGACTGCCGGGGGACTTCCCATGATGCACCAAGCTCCCCTCTCCACCGCCTCCTCCTCTCCCCTGTGAGCATTAACACCTCAAAATTGCTCTTTACTAACCATTCTTCTTTCTCCCATAGTTTTGCACTTCCTCATCTCTCTCCTCCTGTTGCTTTCTGCAGGTTTTTCTGCCTCTGATGCTCCTGAGTCTGGATCCATGGCTGCAGACCATCTACTGCCCCATGAGCTGGATCAACACCAATTGCTTTAATTATTATGATAACTGCTGTTACAATTTCATTTAGTCCTATTAGTAATATCATCAGCCCTGTTAGTATAACTATAGTATATATTGCTATTAGACCCATTATTGTGCTACGCTCTCTCTCCTCCCTCCTGCTCCCCCTTGTCTGTCACTCTCTCTCTCACTCTCACCCCCACCACCACCATGAGCCAGTATCTGTTCCACGTTTCTACCTGTTAAAAAGGAGTTTTTCGTTGCTCATGGGGGAAATGCTGTGTCTCTGTAAATAATAACCATAGAGTCTGGTCTAGACCTGTTCTATATGAAAAGTGCCCTGAGATAACGTCTGTTATGATATGGCGCCATATAAATAAAGCTGAATTGAATTGGTGGTAGTGGTGTAGTAGTGTTGGGCCACTTCTGGGCCCCTGATACTATTCAGTCGTGGTTCGAATGCCACAGCCTGTCTTGAGTTTCGTTGCTGAACATGTTTCCCTTGAAGGCCACAATTTAGAATCCTCCCCAGTCACCAGATCTAAATCCAGTAGAACACCTTTGAGATATGATAGAACGGGAGAGAAACCACATGAATGTGAATCTAAAGGACAGAAAATTAATTGGCAACTTTCTTGACAATCAAATAATCAAGCATATGTCTTTTTTCTTTTCTCTCCGTCCTTGCAGGACAGAACAAGGCATGTGAAGGTGTTGTCCTGGGCTCAGGGAAAGATTAACAGGTATTTTTGACCATTTTTGGCAATTTATTAACAAAACTGTTAATCACAGAAATAATCAACTGATTACTTGAGAAAGAAAATAATTATTATATTCAACCCTAGGTGGCGGTAAAGCAGTGGACAGACCGAGGAGCTGGTAACAACGGCAGGTTTAAGTGTCGACTTAGGTGATAAGGAAGCTGGGAACAGGCCTGTGAGTGGGCACCGAGGCTCAGGGGACTGGAAGACAAGAAACAGGTGATGGATATGATGGCAATAGGGGACCGGAAGAAAGTCCAGGTACATCTGGTGGGCAGGTGGAGAACAGCAGGTCTTTTGGGGCCGGGGGGGGCCCGAGGGCCTGGCTGTGACGCTCTAACTCTTTAGGGGGAGGCATCACTTTGGACCGAAACCACTATAGGCTGAAAACTATTTTAATCGTCATGATTTACTTTATCAATATATTCATCGTCCCCAGAGGACAACTCCCACTGATGTTGACGATCTCTTGACTTTTCACCTACCACCACCATGAGACTGACCTTTGTGGTTTTGAGTGAAACTTCTCAACAAATCTATTTGGATAAATTGCAATGAAATTAGACACATTAGCCAAGTTCAGCAAAATTGTAATTTCCGGACAATCTGCGAAATTAAACATAAACCAATGTGTGCTTTTGTTGTGTGCTACCATTATGCAAATATTAGGAGTCGGTTTTTCAAGGTAAACTCAGATACAATTAAAGCCCTGCAGAGGAAGTTGCAACAAGATGAAACAAATCATTTCTGGCCATTGTTAGCTCACAGCTAACTTGTAGTTGGTCTGTGTTATGCACATATGTTTTTTTTGTTTATATCTCAGATTGTGTTTTAAGTATCACATTTTATCACATTTTCTTCTTTTTAGAGAGAAGCCCCTCTGTTCATTGCAGGTCTTTTACTTTTAACACACAGTATCATCTTATCCAATAAACAACAAGTTCTTGTCTCATCCAATTACAACCCTTTTTTTGGTTAAATACACAGGATTAGACGCATAAGATCTTTTTTTTACTTGTTGACACTTTCTCCTCATCCCCCAACACGCAGGACATCAAAATAAAGTATTTATAAAGAAAAAAGAGAAATGAGGCCTTGATCCTTGATCCGGGTGTAAACTTTTATTCCGGCTCGTGTGTTTTACTCTTTATTCACGAACAACATGAATAAATTTATCACCCCCCCCCATCCACCACCACCACCACTCCCACAAATCTACTCGTCCGGCACAAACTGCGGAGCCACTCTAGTCACCTTGAAAATTTTCCTCTGCTATTTTCCAATTAAAAGCTTAATGGCCCCGGAGCGCGGCTCCACGCGGGGAACTTTACCGAGCTCCCATTCTCCGCGAGCCGCGCAGCCTCGGATCCCATTATTTGCTTGAATACACCTTTTTTTTTACGGTCAGAAATGGGGCCCCCGGCTTTGTCCGGTGTTATGTTTCAATGCCCTCTATTAGTCCAGCAGAAGGGGGGACGTATCGGCGTCTTCGACATAGTCCCCAAAGGGGCTTTTTTAATACACACGACCTAATCATCTAAGTTATGTACGATTGTGTTTAAGGAGAAAAAAAGGGGCCGCGGAGCAGCAGGAGCGGTGCGTTTTGTCCGGGGGGTTAAGTCCGCGCAGCCTGCGGGCCTGCAGGCAACAGGAAGGGTAAAAAAAAAAAAAAAGCAAAGTGCAGAGTCTTTAGAATATGGAGGGAATTAAAACCACATCTTTGGTTGGTATCTGCTCAAGTAATTTCCTTTTTTTAAAATTAAACTTTCTGTAGATGTGAATCTAGAGAGATACAACTCAGAGACCAGAGTTTGGACAACTGGATGATCGTTTTTTTTTATCTTATCAGATATTCATTCGTTTGCTTTTGATGTGTAAACATTTAGATTCAGTATTTATGCTTCTGTTCTCAGTTTAAATGTCATGTTTTCTCTCCCCTTGGTAAAATATGAATTTTATGCATCAAATCTTTAAAAAAATCCACAACTTGGTGCCAATAAAGAAAAGGCACCAACTAGTGCATTGAATCTTTTTAATGTCCTACAAATGTTTTTTTTGTCCTGTGTCTCTCTGTTGACAGCTAAGATATCAAATTTGATATTCAGCGGATTTAATGGTCGATGAATAACAGTTGCACATCTTTACCACAGGTATTTATGTGGCTATAGCCTCTTAAATCCCCATGTTGACTTGTTAAAATCAGAAAAGCATGACACACATTCATAATCTACAAACCGGTGCCAATGGAAAAGGCTCTAACTCTGTTTTTTTTTTTCATCTGTTTTTAATGCAGGGACCTCAGACCTTCATACCTGAAATCCTGCGCACACAGTCTACAAAACCTCTGGGTTTTGACAGCTGAGATTTTTGATATCTGGCTGACATTTGAATTTGCATCTAAACTTCTGTCTTAAATGAGTCTAAGAATTTATGGAACTGTTTCCAAATTCAGTTTTGCATTTTGTTGCATGTTAGTTGTTGAAATGTGATTTATGTGCCTCACATTTGAGAATATCTAGTAGAAGAATCCGACAGGAAAGACGCTTACTGGTGCAGTTTGCCTTCCCATGTTTTAAATCTTTAAATGCTTTGATCTCTTTCACACATAGACTTAGTTTTCCTTTTATATGTCTATAAAATGTCTCAGAGGGACAGTTTTATTTTGCGATGTCCAAAATCATCGATATCCAGATGACAGTGAAGTTTATACTCAGAATATTGACCGGAACTGACTGAAATATACAGTTCACGTGTATTCCAGACATTATTCTATGTTCTATTTGAGTTTCTTGTGTGTTTTCCACATTGAACTGTTACATATTAAAAAATAACTCTCCATATATGGGTGCAAATAGAAAATGCCCTTTTTAAAAAGTCCTCCTCTTGATTTTAATTTTAATTTCATGCAGTGACTGTTTTCCTGCATAGAATTTATAAACCGTTTCATCATTGACCAGTTTTGACAGCTTGATGTCAAATTTTGATTTATATGATAATACTTTGTCTTTCCAAATGCTTCTTTGGGGGCCTCTGCTTTCCTTGATTCGAATCTATAAAATGTCCTATTACAGAGCAGGCTTGACCAGGTTTTCATACTTTTTTCATTTTTATGATTTATATTTTGTCTTTAACTGTTTCTTTGGGTCTTAGCTTCATGCGGGGACTCGCCTATTCCCTCCCCAGTCTCACAAAATCTCCCATCACTACAGGCCTGCTCTGCAGTTTGATCCCCAACATTTTTTTCAGCCACAGGATCAAGTCTTTAAATGTCTAGAATACACGAGGAGCAAAAAAAACCAACCCAAAAAAAACAAAAACCTGTTCCTGGTCTGGTTTTAAAGGAAACGCTGCAGACGTGTGGACCTCAGGGGGAAAGGTTGAGGGAGGGGGATCTGGTCCTAACTGGCAGGGTGGGTCTTATGGGGTTTTGTTGTTTTTTTGTCCACTTCAGCCTCACATGGCCTTTTTTTCTTTTTCCTTTGCAGCGTGCAGACGCTTTGACGCGAGTAACAGCGTTTGGTTACTCGTCTCCATAAGAGCGTGTCAGCCTGATGCGTATCTGCCCTGTCAGCCGGGGGGGGGGGTGGATCCTCCGCGACGACTACCCCACACTTCTTATCCTCCTCCTGTCATGCGTGTAGCAGAGCAGCTCCGTCCGGCTCCGTCCCTCTGACTCGCTCCCACCGACAGCAGCAACACTCCCGCCCCGCCTCGCCTCCCCTTCGTCCGGCGGCAGAATGAACGGCTACGGGTCGCCCTACCTGTACATGGGGGCTCCGGTGTCCCAGCCCCGCGCCCCGCTCCAGAGGACCCCCAAGTGCGCGCGGTGCCGGAACCACGGCGTGCTGTCCTGGCTCAAAGGTCACAAGCGCTACTGCCGCTTCAAGGACTGCACCTGCGAGAAGTGCATCCTCATCATCGAGCGGCAGCGCGTCATGGCGGCGCAGGTGGCGCTCCGCAGGCAGCAGGCCAACGAGAGCCTGGAGAGCCTCATCCCGGAGTCCCTCAGGGTGCTGCCGGGCATGGGCATGGCCGGGGCCGGCGAGGGGAGCCAGGGGACCCCGCCGAGCCCGGAGGAGCTGGAGCTGAGGTGGAGCGGCGCGGAGCCGGTGCAGGCCGGAGCGCAGACGTGCACAGGTAGGAGGAGAGAGGGCGACTTCGACGTGCACATTTCTGATTAAAGTAAAAAAGAAAATGTATTAGATCGAAGGAAAATGAGGACGAACTGCTCAAAATCTGCAGCGAGTTCCTTTATTATTTAGCAGAAAAACAAGTAATAAAAGAAATAATATTAAACTATCGACATCGCTACAAAGCTACTACTATTAGATAAATAATAAGAAGGACCACTCACAGGACCATTACCGATATTTACTTTTTAAATAATTTTGCTCACATAAAACAGTTGTTTATAAAACAATTTAAAAATCTGGAAAGGTGTGTTCATTCCTAAACAAGCAGCTAGATGGGAAAAGTAGACAAAGCCTGGCAATTACGATATTTATCTAATGACGCCTGTAAAAAAAACAGGTTTTACATGGTTTCTATGGTAAAATGTGAAGTGGTCTGACTGTGTGTTAAGATGCTGTCATTGGTCTTTGAGATCGTGTCTGGGCAACATTTCATTAAGTAATTAAACCTTTTTTCTATTTTTGGGATTTTATTGGAATTGCACCTTTTTTATTTAAAGGGATTAATTCAGATTAATATTACTTCCACGACATTATTGATCCCCAGGGAGAGAAATTCACACGTTGGGACAAAAGAGGCAACGAAGAAAAAAAGCAGATTAAATAAACACAAAAATATTAAGACTTTGTCTATGATTATCTTTTTACAAAAAAATCCCAGAAGATGACACGATAATACAAAAAAACAAGAATATTCAGTGTGTTGTGCTGAAGGTGAAATTAACTATTGTTTAGTGACTTTTTTGGGCAAAAAAAAAAGAGAAATCGGGGGAAGAAATTATCATTCATTGGGTTAATATGTGTAATAGGCTGATGTGTCCATTTCCCCTGGTAACAATTAGAATAATAAGACCAGCATTAGCGTAGTATTTAATAATTTTCCTTTATCTATTAAACATATTTATATCATTTCTTATATTTATACATATAAAGTGATATTTTCTGTATGGCCACAAAAACATCAAACAATAATCCGTTTATTTATCCAATTTATTAGCGAGACCGTAAATCTCATCAGTACCAACTTGTAGATTTAATTGTTTTAATTAAATTCCATCAGTTTTTTATTAGTTTTTATTAGGATTTATTAACATAGAACTTTTCTTTATTAGAATGTTTTTCATAAAAAGCGGTGTGCGTGTTCAATACTCATCCCTGGCTTCAAATGGACATCGTTCGATGTACCTAATAATTATTTAGTTATTAAATAAAATCATTATCGAATGAATCATTAAACATTTGTCCTGGTCGAGGACAGTTCGGTTTTGTTTTTTGTTTTTGTTTTGTTGTTGTTGTTTTTTCTGTTTGTTTGTTTGTTTGTTTGTTTTGTTTCCCCCCCCGCTGCCTGCCTCCACCTGGCTAGGCTGAACCTTAGGACGCAGGCAGCGACCAGCCGACCCCACATCAGCTCCGTTTCTAGGCTGAGGAACCAGAGCTGAGACCTCGGGTCCAGGCCGATGCAGCCGCCGTGTTTATTTACGGGAGCTGGAGTATCGCCGAGCAACAGATGATCTGTTTCAAAGATGCGGTCGAAGGGCTCCATTTTCTCAGAGAAAACACCTTCAGCTCGTTGTGTTAGAAGCTTTGAAGACGAGGGGATAATGTTGTTGATCCATTCGTTGTCCGTTATTTTTCTCCCCGAGGACTTTAGAACATCGTTGCTTTTGGTTTTAATGGTGGAGGAGTTTGCGTCAAAGTGCAGAGATGAAGTGTCTCTGGTTCGTTTAAGGCCCCATCCCCTGCGTGCAGGAGTTTTGTTTGTTTGTTTGTTTGTTTGTTTTTTTAATGGGTGAAATTTTTGTTGTTTCTTGCGCAAGCTTGTCTCCTGACTCCCTGTTCCCATCGCTTTGCAGAGCCGGCGGAAGACGGTCCCGATGAGGGGTCGGGAGGTGAGAACGGGGGCAGCTCCAGCGAGAAGGAGCAGGACCCGGCCAGCTCCCCGGAGGGCTCCAAACCGAACTCCTGCTACACCCCGGAGCCTCCGGAGACCCCCTCGCACACGGAGGAGACCCGCTACGGCCTCCCCAAAGCCGGCGGCGCCGACAAGGAGGCCAAGGCCGAGAGCCCCCCCAAGTACCCCGTCAGCCCCGGGGAGCAGAGCGTGGTGATCGAGGGCCTCGCCGGCTCCATCAACCTGCCCTTCAGCCTCCGAGCCAACCGGCCGCCGCTGGAGGTCCTCAAGAAGATCTTCCCCGCCCACAAGCCCCCCGTGCTGGAGCTCATCCTCAGAGGCTGCGGGGGGGACCTGGTGGGCGCCATCGAGGTGCTGCTGTCCAGCCGGAGCCCCGACGGGAGCGCGCACGGGCACGCCGACGCGCACTCGGACGCCCTGGTGCTGCCCTCAAACGGACACACGCTGTTCGAGCACACGCTGGGCTCCTACCACCCGGTGTCCTCCTCCGCCAAGTGGTCGGTGGGCTCCGCGTTCCGGGTGCCCGAGTCGCTCCGGTTCGCGTCCGACTCCGCCTCGGGCGTGGTCTCCACGGGCCCGCTGGGCGTCCCCCTGCAGCACCCGTCCTTCCCCCAGCCCACGCGCTACCCGCTCATGCTGCGCAACTCGCTGACGCGCAGCCAGACCAGCCCCTTCGTGCACAACGACGTGACCCTGTGGAATACCATGGCCCTGCAGCAGCAGTACCAGCTCCGGTCCGCGGCCCAGTACGTGTCCCCGTTCTCGCCCGCGGCCCCCGCCGCCCCGGGCGGATCCGTGTTCCGCAGCTCCCCCATCCTCCCCTCCAGACCCTCGGAGGAGCAGCGCATCGGCATCCAGGAGGAGGGCTGCACGCTGGCGCCCAAACCCGGCCTCTACTCCCCGGATGAGGAGTACGATGAGCGCTCTGACTCCGCGGACTCCCGCGTCCTGAACTCCTCCACCTGAAACAAAACGCTGATGATGGACTAATGCAGCGGGGGAGGTGGGGGGCACCAAAAACGTATTATTCCAAAAGGACGCGTGTGTGTGTGCGTGTGCGTCAGTTTGAACTGAACTTTGTGTAGCAGTCACCCCTTGATAAGGTGACGTCGACCGCCCCCCCCCCCACCATGGACTCGACCAAAAAAAACGGATGAATGTAACACACTGTGATCCCTCGCATTATTTTGAAAATCCACCTTCTGTTTCCCGTCCGCATGTTTATTACTGTGAAAAAAAAAACAAAACAACAAAAAAATAATTTCTCGATGTAAGGACCAGCACTGCATGTTAAGAGTATGCCAAATAAATCTAAAGTTGTCCGAACGGATCAGGTCGTGGTCTTGAATATCCCTGACTAAATTTTAAGGACCCAGTTTTGTTAACAGATGTTTGCCCACAAGAATCATGTTGTATAAATTTTACATATAAAAAACATCATAACTTGGTGTATTGTTCTATATTAATTCCACTGTGTCAAGTTAAAACTAAACACCAGAGGATGCAGTGTTAATCTAACAATATGACTTGTCAAGATTCGCTTATTGTAACAGCAGAGTAGTTTAACTAAATTTACGCCTTTAATTTGAAACATATGAGAACATATTAACCAATATACCCAAATACTCCAGAATATTTTACATTTAAATATGACATGGCTAGAAGGTCAAGCAGCATCTCACAATTGATGCAAAAAGGAACAGCACAATTTTACAGGGAAAATAACATGGACACTTTTGAGTTTGATATAAAGACCAGAACATCCAGAATAAATAAAAACAGGTGCTACAAAGGGCTATTTTTCCTTAAACGTAACACAAAACCAGAAGAGTTTACATCCACACAGTGTTATCAGAGGAGAATTCTCACTTTCAGTCCCTATTTAGCATTTAAAACCACTATACAGACACAATAGATGGTTTATCACATAATGTAGCTATGAGCAGACATAGGCAAACTTAAACAAATTTTAAACACCTATTAATACAACAATTGTAATCTGAACAATTCTGAATTCCACAAACATGAATTGTATGTTATTCTCATTGTTTTACCATGTTGTTGTTTTATTGACAGTTCGTCCACCGGAGGAGTAAAAGCTTTAAAAAAAATCCAGTAATAGACTCTTAAATTTGCTTATAATTATAGTGCTTTATTACATGTTTAGTTGCTGCTTATGAATCAAAAAGTAGGTGTAAGGTAAATTTGGTTATTAAAAAAAAAAGTCAGATTATTTACAAACTCAGTACGGGTTGTTTTTTTCAACATTTTTGTGTAGAGTATGAACAGTGATACATTAACATGTGCATCACTTTAATGTTTGCAGCTGGTGAAAGTTCAGTTAATGTCAGTTACTTTTAGGGTAGTTCATGATTTTCCCACCACGGGATCAATAAAGTCCAGTCATTTATTATTATTGATTGATTCGTTAGTTCATTATATTTTGTATTAGTCTGAATCTGAAAACTAATTAAAGTCACCAAAAAAATCTAGCAGAGTACAAAATATTTTGCCTCTGAAATGTCGTGGAGTAAAAGTAGAGGGTACCAAAAAAACTGAAACTTTTAAAGCCATGTGATACAGTTTTTCTGATTTAGATGAGATAAAAAGCATCTTGGCAAAGTAGTGAGTAAATGAAGTAACACCGAACAGCTGGATGATAAGGAGGAGGAAGACCATGGTGGATGGAACTAAGTACATTTACTGTGGTACTATACTCGTGTAGAAAGTTGAGGTACATTTACTTTACTCACATTTTCCATTTTATGCATCCATCTACTTCTGCTCTACCACATCTCAGAGGCAAAAATTGTACTTTTTACTCCCTCACATTTTTCTGACAGCTTAACTTACTGTGCAGATCACAATTATTCATACAGTTAAAACCTTATCTCCAAAAAAGGTCCACTGATTATAAATTACAGAAACAAACCGGCTGATCTCACTGCAGATCAGGGACCCAGTTGTGTTACTGTTATATATTTTGTTGCTGAATTAATTCATATTCATGGAGTGTGTGTGTGTGTGTGTGTGTGTGTGTGTGTGTGTATCTTTTGCATTTTACTGATGTAGATGTTTACGGCTGCACTACTTTTATTGACTTTATCTATCGTTTGAAAGCTTATTCCAAAATAGTGCATAGTTTCCTATAAGATTATAATGTTTTTAGCATCAGTGTCCTGTAGAGAACAACGTGTCTCTAAAGAGTCAACAGCCCTGTATCCATCCTTCAGCATGACCCGGGGGGGGGGGGTCAGAACTTGACCTCTGCCCTTTGCTAGGCAGTTCCCTGTGATTTATCAGAGTTGATCATTTATACGTTGCCATTGTTCACATTGTCTTTAACCGTCTTTAAAAACACACTGAGTTGCTGGTCTCCATGTTGTCCCCGGCAGTTAAAAGCATTTAATGACCCTCCCGCCTCAACTGCCCCTGGTGGTTTAATAGACACTTGCATGCACGTTCTCGTTTGTGGCGTCACCATTCACCGGTTTGGGCTGATTGTGCGTTGTTGTATTATTTTTTTTTTTCTCCCATTTATTAGAAGCTTTTTATTCTGAGCCAACCACCTGAATTTGTTGTTTTACGACACATCCCCACCCTTGGTTGAATGCATATTTTTTTCCTCTTTAAAATTTTAATCAATAATAAATTCCTCAGCCCATAAAGCAGTGGTGAGTAAATGGCAGCCTGTGGGGCAAAATCTGACCCCCCAGTGAAAATATTTGCCCCCCTCCCAAAACATTAGCTAAAGTTTCCCTTTTATTGTTTGCATCAAAACTTTTTGCATAATTCAAAAAAATCTGCTGTAAGTAACAATGTAAATATTACGCTCATGTAAATCCCATTACACATCTGAGTCTAATCAATGATTTTCTTCTCAAACACAAACTGGGGGCAGTGTAAAAGGCATGAAACAAAACCCAGTACTTCTGTTTTACCATAAATTAAACTGTCACCTGTTTCATTCATGGCTGAATGACAGTTGCCCCTTAATCCAGTCTATAATCTCTCCCTCTCTGTCCCTGTATACTGGCATACATAGTATGAGACCCCACCTTCCCAGTTCAAACTGGCCTATTGGGTCAGAAAAAGATGATTCAACAAGGTTGAAATAAAGTAAATTGCTGGTAAGAGCAATGCCATGACAAATTACATATACATCCTTCAGTAATTATTGTAATTACCATTGATTTCATCATACATCCAATATTGTTGAAGCCTGTGTCCTCTCGCACATCTTTCAGAATATTTTTAAGAATTAACTTAGTCAAATGTTAAGTACACATCCATTTTCGGCATCTGATAATGTGACTATAAACAGAATTTTTTAAAAAAAGTGTGAGAATTTCCACCTTTCAAAATAAGAGGTACTACGCACTATATGTGAGGTTCCTAATAAGGACTTTATCATCAAAACATTAAATCATGAGTCACTGGCTTTGCATCACGACAGTGTGAGACATTTTCTCAGCATGTCTCAGTCTGCTATCAAGAGTGTGTGTGTGTGTGTTTGTTTTCCAACTAAACCCCCCCAAAAGCCAGTCATTTGTTTGCGTATTTCTTTAAGAATTAGTGGATTTTACTGCAGATATAAAGTGATTGGTGTCGTCCACACACGTGCAGTAAAACTAATATTTTCCTGGAAATATTAGTGAAGGAGGAGGGGAAGAAATATATTTTCAGCCTGGTTTTACCCTTCACCACATCCTCCATTATTTTGTTCTCTGCCCTGTGACAGTCCAGGTCTCAGTCCCTCCTTGGTCTGCTCCTTTGGTTTAAACCTCTTAAATGCTGCCATCTAGTGGTGCAGCTGATCTGTATGCTGTTAATACTGAGACCCAAATTGAACGACTGGCTTCAATAGCTCAAGATTTAAAACCACCAAGTTTAAAACTAGGAACAGCTAGACGCAAGTGTCTTCAGCAGTAAAATCTTATTCAAGATTTTAAACAAGCAGAGCAAATGAAGCTTTTCTAAGCTTCAAATGTAAAACTACATCAGTTTAGTTGACGATTTTGTTTTGACCAAAGCATCTTAAATGCCCAGCCCCACACTAATACACAAAAATTGTGAGCAGGTTTAGGGCTCAGTGTTTTGCTCAAAGACACTTTGACATGTGAAAAAACCACCTGTCATTGCTGTTATTGACCAAGTAAAAAAAAAATAAA
The DNA here is from genome assembly GCA_016859345.1 of Istiophorus platypterus. Taxonomy (NCBI): domain Eukaryota; kingdom Metazoa; phylum Chordata; class Actinopteri; order Istiophoriformes; family Istiophoridae; genus Istiophorus; species Istiophorus platypterus. The sequence goes on from CM029115.1 coordinate 24,730,959, forward strand.
AAAAATTAGACCTTGTCAGAGGTAAACAAGGACAATGGTTTCTGTTCATCACTTTTCCCAGGATCTCTGATTTGAATCCATATCTCTGCTCAGTAGCATCTCAGCAGTAGATTTAAGGGTTTTAATCTATGAATCATTCTTTCATTTGTGAAATAAAGCATTACCCTCTCAAATTCTCAACTGTTATTTTGACAGCTGGTTAGACAGGTTACCAAATGTGAACATGTCCCTTTAAGCTCTATGATGGTCATTTAGTCTCTTTTTGTTTAGGTTTTTGTTTTACATTTAATAGACCAAACAATTTATTTATAAATTGAGAGAAATCTGCCCAACAGCTAAATTTTATACTTCTTTGGCCATTATCATAGGAAGGGAGCCTTTTTTCTAATTTACTTTATGAACTTTATTTTTTTCACCAAGTGCCAAGATCTCTTAGTAGTTTTAATTTTAATTTTGTTAATTAATAGGCTGTGACAAACAATGAGAGTTCAGGTTTTCCTTTCCTGGTTGTTGTTGTATTTGTTTTTTTTTTGTTTGTTTTTTTTTTTGTTTTGTTTTTACCTGCTTTATTCTGACACCCAGTGGACAACAGGGGAACGTCAGGGCTTTAATCTTAGAACCTGCACTAACCTTCAACACCTGGGTAAATAATCCACATGGTAATGTTAATTTCACATCAGACTATTATTGTTTCATACAACACGTGTTTATCATTAGCTAGTGAAATATAGAGACAGGTGACACTGGACTAAATCAGGGAGGCAATTTATTTAAAGTGATAAACATGAATAGTTAATATAAATTAGAGCGGTGAATTAAAGAGCCTGATAAGAATTTTACTTTTTAAAAACGAGGAGGAAACAGGAGTTTATTTTACAAAAGTTTTGCAAAAATCCTTATCTTTGTTTATTTTCTATACCAGGGTTTCTGCAGTGTTTACCAGACCTTTTAAGAGTTTTTAATTCCACATAGCATGTAATTCAATAACTTTTTCATAATCATACAGGAGCTAAAACTAATGGGGCAATAAAACCTACAATTATTTATTAAAAACATTAATTGAATCACGTTTATCTCACATTTTTGTCACTTCCCAATAGGAATTAGGAATAATAACAATAATTCCTATTATCGCCTTCCTAATATCATGACCCGAACCCAGATAAGTGACAGAAAACTGATGTATGAATCAACAAATGTAAAAATATTTACATTATTTATGTTTTTTCTAAAATCTGCAATAGTGTTTCATCAGGTCTGAGAGTACAGATGAACTCACACAATCCACTATCACAACGTTTATGTTCAGAGGTGTATATCTCTTTAGGTGTATCCTGACAGCCTGGATACAGAAACATATAAATGACTAACAATTTCAAGACCTTTCAGTAAATAAAATCTAAGATTTTTAAAGACATGTTAAAGGCCTCTCGTGAATGAAAGAGGTGAATTCAATGCTTTTTAATACTTTAAAATGAGTAGATAATCTGTGTGGAAATGTTTAAAAACAAGTGTTTTCTAAACTGTTTCTCATTGTTTAGTTAAAGACAAGTCTTTTAGTTTTTGTAGGTTTGGGTAACATCTGTCCGGTGCAAATTAATAGTGGATACAAAGAGAAGAAGTTCAAATTGATGCTTTCTGATAAGAACATTAACATGTTAATAATTAGTTTTTCTATAAGTAAAATGTCATAATTGACACATCTAATACCACTGAATCATTATCTATGAACTGATTACCTAGTAAAATAAAGACATGAAATGGAATGAGCTAAATCAAGCCAACTCAAATCCGAGAAAATGTAAATACTCTGGCTGTGACCTGTCCACAGCTGAGGGACATGTCCTCCTGTTTGTTGCACCTTGGCCATCAGAGGTCGAGGTGTCGGGCTCCCCCTCTCAGAGACAAATGCCGTCCCCGCCTGGTTTTGCACTCAGTCGCATGTGTTGTCGGTCCATCAGAGGCTAATTAACATAACAGGATCCCTAGTGATCCCACACTGCTCTTCTGTCTATACACAGCTCCGGTTACACTTTACGGCCGGCACAGCAGGGCACTTCCAACAAGATGCTGTTGTTTCAATCAGCGCCAAGAGTAAACTGGACAGCGTGTGAGAAAGTGTCCTGATGTGTCTGTGCCTCCCTCCAGGTTGTGGCCATTAAAAAAAGGGATCTGCGTGTGATAAATTAAAGCCTTTGTACAGACTAATTTTCAATAGACAATATCCTAGATAAACATCAAATTAAAGAGCAAGAGATCCTGCGTTTTCTGACAGATATACCCTTGTTTTTAAGAGGTATGGTGGACTGGGCCCACAAAAAAACATTACGTTTAATAAAAAGTCCCAATAAGAATAATATAGCAGTTCCTATGAGGATACAACCCCCCCACCAAAAAAATATCACTAAACAATCCAAAAATGTTATGCTTTTTTAGATGATATTTGACCCTTCATTCCGTATCCTACATATGAACTGTAATTATCTAAAACACTGAATACACAGCATTTACATTTTTTGCTTTTTTGAATACTGAAAATGCACAACTATTTTGGTACAGGGAAATTTTAAAAGTTGGCATATATATATATTTACATCATAATAATTGGGAAACTGCAAACTCCTAAAAAAACGAGGGGGGGGTGAAATTACTTCCGTAACACACAGAATTCATCCAAGAATTCTAACACCATTGCAGTGGCCAATGAAAGACCCCAAGGATCCCCAAACCACATCAAGGATCAGTGGAAAATCCTCAAGGATCCCTGGACCCCTGCTAAACCCTGAATTCCTTCAATAATAGTGGAAATCCTTTCAGGGATTTCTCCAAAATCCAGAGACATCCCCAGACACCTGCAAGGACCCCTGAAATTCCTTCAGTTATGCCCGAACCCCAGTCAAGGAACCCTGGAAACTCCTCAAGGATTTCCAGAATCCTGCAAAGACCCATGAAACTGCATCAAAATGCATGTAGTAGGCAATGCATGGAAATTCCTTTAAGAATCCCTGGAGCCCTCCCAAATCCCTTGTAACTGCTTCAAAGATATCTAAAGCCTCTTTAAGGATGAAGACACTTCTAAAAGTCCCCCAAGACCCGTGCAAACACCACTGAAACTCATTCAGTGATGCCTGGAACCCCGAGGATCATCAGACCCCTCATTAACAAACCAAAGATGAGCTACCTCAGGGATCCCTGGAAACCACTGAAGGATCTCTAGACACCTGTAAAGACTTTAAAGGAGTAAAGTTCTCTGGAATCACCAAGGATCTCCAGGCATCTGCAAAAACCCTGAATCTTGTCCAAAATTGCCTTGAATCCATATGAGAATCCACAGGAACTCCCTGTGGACTTCTGAAGGATTTCTGAACCCTGTATATGTGGATTCCTCTCAAGGATAACTGGAACCTTCTCAAGGACCAACTTACATGTTCATAACCACCCAAAAGTCCTCTTTAATATCTTCTAGATTCCCCAAGATTCTTTGAACCCCCCCCCCCCCTTAGTCTTTAAAGGATGCCTGGGATTCCTTCAAGGGACCCTGAAATGTCCTAAAAGACCCTTGGAAATCAATTCAGGCCTGTCTACAGACCCCCCCCCCCCACCCGCCCCACACTGCACCTACATAAAGAGGCAGCGGACACAGACAACACATTTCACCTGGAGGGTCCAGCTCTGCGCAGATCCTCCTGTCTGACTGTCCAGCCTCTTCCCAACATCAAAGCATTCCTGGTGTGGAAATGGCAGCAAGGGGTGGCCGGTCATAACCTCCGCAATAAATTAAGACGAAGTGGCAAATAAAGCTGCACCTGCAGGCCTGACGTCTTCACCTTCAACACATGGAGGAACCGTTAAGAGGAGCTGTCCTCATCTGGAGGAGAAAGATGAGATAAACATGATTATTATTTTTTTTGGATTACAAGAGAAATTTTGTGTTTGTCCATTTAATTAAAATGTTAAAAAGAGTGTTTCCTTGTAGTACTCCATTGCTAAAATAATTTAGACTAATATACAATACATATATACAAATTTTAAAGTAATGATGCTATTAGATAAAAAGCAAGCTACCTAGCTTAGTTATCCAACTAATCTAATTAGTTTAGATATCATAAAAGCTTAATAAAAGCCTTTAAAAAAAATCCACTAGACACATCGATTTTTTTGCACTGTAGAGGTACCATAAAAAGGAAGAAAACACATTATGTTCAAGAACACTTTAAGAGGTTTACATGATCACCAGTTAGAATTTACCCCCAGATTTGCTGTTTGTTAACATGACTTTAGATATCATATAAGAAAGGACAGAGCAATAATTTTAAAGAAAAAAAAATTAAAATGATTTTTTAATAAGACAATATACAAATTTACATTAGTTTTGGGTGATGCAATTGGAGATACAAATGAGCATTGTTTAGGATAGCTTAAAGCTAACAGTGTCTTTTGACAAGCTAAGCTAACTACCTAACAAAGGTAACTAGCTGAACGACCCTGTTTACCAAGTACAATTCCTTAGGTGAACATTGTTGTGTTATAGAAATATCATAAGTAATAAAAGCCTGAAAAAAAAATTAAACTCTCGTTTAATACCTGATTGAGGTACATCACTGAAGATTAATAAAAGCCTATAACACTAAAACATTCCAATAAACACATTATTTTACAAGTCCTATTAAAATGATTTGAATCATAGAAAAAAACCACAGTGACACTTAGAAGAAGATAAGGGAAATGTTTAATGCTGAGTAACAGCTCCTTAGTTGGCCATTACTGTATTGTACATATACCATAAAAAGAAACGTAATAAGTTTATAGTAAAATAAAAATCACTATTAATCAGGATGTCACATACTGTCCTTGAAAGTATTGATAGAGAAATGTGAGAATAATTTTTGTGATGTTTTTCCTATGAAAAGAATTAGAAAGTATATGAAATTAAGAAAATAGGCCTTAAAGTAAAGTATTATTCAATGCTCAAGACCTATTTCAAATTTAAAATAAAACTTTAAATTTGAAACTACTGCAAATAGACTGTTGGCAGTCTTCATTTATGTTAACCTGACCGTTTCTGTTTTTTAATGATTTACTTAACTTCAAGCCAAGCAAGATTCAAGAGGTTCAAAACAGATAACTATACCTTACCTGTGTTTTGAATTGAGTATACAATATATTTGTGACAGTCATATCATACCCTCCCTTTAACTTTGCTTTGTTCAGTAATTTTACATCACAAATAAACAGACAAAAGGTTGACTTCGAAGCTATTTTCAGTTATTGGGAAGATCTGTGACTGTATTGTCCTGTTGTCAGTTCCCATGGATGTCAGTTGGCACTGAGTAAATTCTGCGATGTCTCTTTTTTCTCTTTGCGGTGGACTTTCACTCAATAGGCTGCAAACAAAGAGCCAAACATAGAAAGTGGACGACATTCCTCCTTTAAACTCAGGCCACACCCATGGGTCACTCTCCTGTGTAAACTCAACCATATTTAATCTGAACTTTATGCTTCCTTTTAATATAACTCTGCTAAAGATTATTATTTAAAGTAAGAATGAGGGGAACAGTGACTGACCAAAAAGAGTTTAAAAAGTAAAAGTATTTTCTTGTGATTTTGTTTTCTTGTGACTTTTTGTAGGATCAAGTTTCCTCACATCAAATTTTTGGTCTGGGGGCATTTTTATTGAGTTTAGGCTCAAATATTAAGGTTAAAAATAGGATTGAGTGATTTTAGTATTATGGAACAAAGTATGTTAGGTGCATTATGTAAGGTGTATTTAGGATGAATTAAGATTAAGTTTAAGGTCACAGTTGGAAATAATGTAAGAACTTGTTTTTTTTGGTAATTTGGGAATAGTGTTTGGACTAGATTCAGGATCAGTTAAAGGTTAAGGCAGCTTATATATATTTTAGGCTGGGTTTAACTTGGCTGTTGTTTTGTGTAGGACTCTCCTACATGCTGACATCGTGTTTTTCCTTTTTTTTAAAGTTGTGATTGTTGTGAAAACACTAATCATCCTCAGTTACTCCTGCCAGGAGGACAGAGTGTAACAACCTGCATGGCACATTTATCACCTGTCTAACTGCTCTGTCACAGGGCAGCTTAATCTGTGATCTGTGTAAATATACCCTCTGACAGAAATACAACACTTTTGGCACGTTATAACCTGCATAATCACTGTGAAATTAAAGGGACCTACATTATGGCCCCCATATATAGCTATAATGCTCTTTTTTGGGGCATTTCTGGTGTCAATAATACCCGTATTAATAGGCTGTTTTTAAAGGCATTTACATCATATGTTCTATATGTTCAATTACCTCTCCCATGGCCTTGGCTGGATTAACCTCCTAGAGGGGAGGCCAAGGGCAAAGTTTTGCCATTGGGCCCCAGTGTCATTATTTTTTGCCTAGGCCACAAATCAACCAGTTCTCTAGAGATGAAATTTAGTTGATTGATTGATAAATCAATTTTCTGGCAATAGTATAATCATTTTAATCATTATTGAGTTAAAACGGAAAACATTGTACCTGTACCAGGTTCCCAAATGTCATTATTTTCCAGTTCTCGCCATCTTTTTTTTTTTTTCCTTACTCTTGGTCAATAACAATGCAGAATTTAACTATTTTAATCTGGGCTTCAGGGAATAATGATGGTCCTTTTTTCTACTTTCCTGCATTTTATAGAAATGGCAATAGATTAATTATTCAAGAAAATCATAGTCAGGTGTATTGATAATGAAAATAATAGTTGGTTGTAGCCATGCAATGCTTCCATGCTAATGCGACATTGGCCCAGGTTTTATGTGCTTCTTTAACTTGACACACACAAAAACTCTAAGCAATTGATTTAAATTATCCCCCAAACTTCACAACTGATGACAAGAATAGAAACTAAAGGAGTAAACAGTCTTTTGACACAGGGTCCCTCTAGAAGCCCCTTTAAGATGGAGGATGTACCTGCCATTGTTGGTACTTACATCGGGGTTAATTTTGAACAAATTCATAATTATATGTTGACACAAATGATACAGGCCTGATCCAGCTGGGGCCTTCGGGCCCCCTTTTCTTTTGCCAGCCTGTGATCGTCAGTTGTAGGTTAGAAATAAGTCATTATTGTGCTCACACATTAAATAAATAAAATAAATAAATAAATAGATGGCAACCGTCAGTTAAACGAGCTAACGTTAGCTAAGTTATTTGATAACGAGCTGTCACGTTATCCTAAAGCGCTCAACACAACAACAGAGGGGCTCTGACATCAACGAACTTCTTTTAAAATAGGGCAGAACATTAAAACCAGACTAAAGATCAGATTTTATTTTTTATTTATTTACCTTATCGTCCAGCTTCACGCCTCCAAAGCGACCCGGTCACCGGGAGAAGCCATCGAGCCGTTACCGGAGGAACGACGGCCTTCCCCCGCTCCCATTGGTCGGCGCGCGTCGCCGCGCAGCCAATCGGAGGCCGGGGAGCGCGGCCCGGCAGCGGCTCATAGGAGCGGGGCCGTGAGCGACGCCGCCAGAGGAAGAGTCGGAGCCGCCGGGGACGGTTCAGCCCGGTCGCCCGCCGAATCAGCAGCTAATTAAAAGCTCGGCCCCGAACCTGGATCCTTGTGTTTATCTACGTGTGGTTCATCAGTGTCAACGAAGCGCCCGCCAGCTTCTCTCACTGCCGGTTAATACCCGGAGACCGCCGAGGCCACCGGAGGTAAACCGAGCTCTTCTCCTCGTGTTTTATTTACAGGGCAAATAGCGAAGCGTCGCAGGGAAATTTTATAAGCTAAGGAGCCTCCGGCCGTAGGCGAACAGAGACCCGGCGAGGTTCGACCCGGTGCCCGCAAGACACAGCCGATCAGGTCCGACCTGCTCGTTCCGCCTTCAGGCTGCAGGTCAAGGCACAGAGAGAAGCGATGGTCGAAGAAATTAGCTGTTAATGGGTTCACAGCCTGTGATAAATTCTTGGACCGTCATAGTAATGGTCATTTGAAGCCATTTTTATTTGACGAAAGGGCCTCTAGTAGTAAATTTTTATACGTGTTTGCTGTCTTGTGCAAATAATAATAATAACTTTCAGCAATCATAAACCTGTAGGACCACGTCTGTCGGTCTGAGCTCTAACTTTTTCTGCTGTGCACTTTTTAGGCTTTTATTTTTAAAACCTCCTTTTATATTTTTGTTGACATTTTTTCTTGCACATTAATAAACAAAGCGTGATGTGTATAAAATAGGTAAATAGCCTAAAGTCTTTTTTTTTTTTTGCATCTCTTGACCTATTAGTGAATTTTGCCATGTTAAGAAAATGCAGTTAAAGTTATTCTTGTGGGCTGAACGGAAAAAAACGCCCAAAATGTTAATAAATAACCTTAGTTTGATTAACCGGAATTAATGGAAAAAAACTGTGTATTTAAGATGTTTATTTTCTCTGGGTGGAATCAGACTTTTAAGTAAAGTCTTTTTTTTTTTTTTTAATTAAACATGACAATAAATAAGATGTTGTGAGTTGTTTTTAAATTGGTCCTCACAGGTAGGGTCAGTAAATATGCCAAAAACCTAATTACATAATAAAGGAAAAAATATCAGTCATAAGGTAATTAAGTCCTGGAAATAACTTGGGTCTCGCAGCAGCCTCAACAGAACGATATTCAAAATAAATAATAAATAAATAAATGATCCGTATTTCCCCCCAGACGTTAACTGTGTCACGTCAGCCGGCGGAGGACCCGGGCAGACATGTCGGACAACGCCGGTTGCGAGTTCGAGATCGACGTGGAGAGCCTGGAGACGGAGAGCGACGACCCGGCGGACGCGTCCTCCCGGCCGGGCTCGGCGCCGCTCGGCCCGGAGGACGACATGGACGACTGCCGGGGGGACGACAAGCCCGGCCCCAGCGGCCTGTGCTCGGGAGACCAGAGGAAGCTGAGCCGCACGCCGAAGTGCGCCCGGTGCCGCAACCACGGCGTGGTGTCCTGCCTGAAGGGCCACAAGCGCTTCTGCCGCTGGAGGGACTGCCAGTGCGCCAACTGCCTGCTGGTGGTGGAGAGGCAGCGGGTGATGGCGGCGCAGGTGGCGCTGAGGAGGCAGCAGGCGACGGAGGTAGGCCGGAGTGAGCCCGGGGTGCGTACGTGTACGTGTGCGTGTGCGCAGGTTGAACACGTGCGCTTTTCCGAAGGCCGTGAACGCGCCTTGCAAAATCCGCAAGCTGAAAAACACTCAGGGAAAGTTGTGGTGCGTTCAGGTGCATTTACTCGGCAACGGATAATTAACCCTCACAGCAGAAGTTATTTCGCTTTGTTTCTCCAGTGCGAAATCGGCACATAAGATACCTTTTTACTGTGATATATGATTAAAAAAAACGACAACAATAACAGTCAAATCCAGTCAAGTGATTGGAGGAAGCATCCAGGTTTTCTCCCGTGTGGATTTACACAGATTGATTTAGCTCGTGATACTATTTTTCCTACTGCTTTATTGATGTTGTTAATCCAGCTGCTGGCTCACTGCTACCTGTACACACTGGATTCCCAGTGCTCTTCAGCTACCAGAGGGGAAAATCCATGTCAGACTGGTAAAGATGTCTTTAAAAAATACAAAACAAAATAAAGTTAATCAATTAAAACTAACGCATTTTTTCACATGTCAGTATCATTTAGATACAGATAAAAAGCTCTCTAACTTACGGATTTTCCATTTTTCAGTTTCATGTGTTGTTGACGTGTAGACGGGCTCATAATTTCACCTGAAGTGTTCGGTAGCAATAGTTTCCTAGTTGCTCTGCCTTTTCTTTTTATTTCTTTTTTATTTATTTTTTTGTTCTGCACAGTCTCAGCCTGTTTGCTGTCGATCCATTCAGTTGAGAATTCAGCCCACGTTTTAATATTCTAGTCGTACGTTGCTTTTCCCTTCTTTTTTTTTTTTCTATTCATATGACCTGTTCTGCAAAGTTACACGCACCATTTAAGACCAGAACAGGCCTGAAATGGCTAAAATAAGGTTTACTGTCAATGTGCAGTAGTAGAGGGCCCCTCTGAGACCAGCTGCATGGTTCCAATGTAAACAGTCTGTGTTAAACTCTGCATTTAGATTTGATGAACGTGACATAATTACATGCCTGACATGGATTTTTCTTCGTTCTGCCGTCGCGGCACAAAGTTGCATTTATAATATTTCCCAAAGTGTTTCAGCCACTGTAAAATACTGATTTGTTTTTACAGCCAAACTTTCAGTCACCGTTTGTGGGGTGAGGTTTAGTTCCGCTTTAGTCTTTCGGCTTGGGAATAGAGTCGATCAGAATTACTTTAAGATTCAAGGATCAGCAATAAATGTTTAGTATCTGTATGTTTATTTTTTTTGCTGAATGAATATAAACGTAAAGATCAGTTTTACTAAGGGAGAGATTGTTGATGTCCTTGGAAATAAGGAATAATCAATGTCTATTTAAATCAAAGTAAGTGTAACTCAAAGGCTTATTTAGAGAATTTAAAAGGATCGTAGTGTCTCACTCTTCTCCCAGCGTAGACATTAGTGTCATCTTTAATCAGAAACAACAAAATATTCTGTGCTGGATCCCTGAGGCTAAATACAATCCTATTTAGGGTCCGCATGTTTGTGTTTAGAGGACTGAGACAAGCAAATATCCGAGAAAGTCTGCAGCAAAAATGATGTACCGCATCAGCCGCGGTATTTTAAGGATGATACCAGATGTTAGACAAATTTGAACAAAAAAAAACTCTGTTTTTTGCAGGCTGTGTTTGCCATTGGCTGTTTTTGCTTGTTTCTTGGCTTGTTTGACTTGCTGTCTAACTTTTTTTTTTTTTTAACATAATTGTTTCAAAATACTGATTCGAAGTAACACATCCATTCTATTTTAGTTGAACTACGATTGAAATTTTAATCTTTTTATTTAATTATTTATCTCATTGCTATATTGATCCAGCTTTAAGATATATATATATATATATATATATATATATATATATATATATATTTCTTAATTTCTTAATTTCTTTAAAATAATCAGAAAACCATAGTATGACCCAAATATTTAAATGGATAATTACTGAAACACCAGCATCTATTATCCAAACACAGATATAACTTGGACCTTAGCTGTGATGAATCGGATATTATTTTAGGCTTAAGGAAAACATCCTCAAAGCACATTTAAAAAAAAATGTTGTTTTTTTTTTTTTTTTTGGATTTCTTAGGATAAGAAAGGCATATCTGGGAAACAAATTCCCGCAGAGAGGAGGACGATATATCAGCGACACATTCGGCCATCCACCATGCTTGCCAAGAGCATCCTCGAAGGTAACAAGGCAACAAATCTGACAATGAGATATGCATCTTATTTCTCCGCAGCATGAGTTTCTTGTGTTTTTTCCTGCTCCTCCTGGCTCTTCTCCTCTGTCTCGGTTTAACTTGGTGTAACCAAGTGCCCTTTCTCTTAGCTTGTCTTGGATTCTTCTTTTTTTTTTTTCCCTTTTTAACACTCAATGACTTTCTAACATCTGTAAGCAGTGGCATGTTTAAGTTTTTGGCATGAAATGAGTTTGCTAATTGCCATCTCCAGTGCTGTCACAACATGCAAAGATGGGTTAATAATTGAAGATGATTAATATCTTGTTCAAAATGTTGGAACAGGAGGGAAAATACTCCTTTTCTGCATTTTTGTCAGTGTTAACATTTCGGCACGCATGCTCGACATGACCCATAATCCAAAACATGTTGAATTTATTAAACTTTGCATTAAATGGGGATTATTTTGATGACAGGATATCGCCCAGTGCAGTCCGATCCATTCTTGGCGGCCAACCCGTCCCTCCCGCCACCACTGAGTGATCGCATGCGGAAGAGGAGGGCCTTCGCCGACAAAGAGCTGGAAACCATCATGCTGGAGCGAGAGTACAAGGAGCGAGAGCTGATGGAGAACAGCCAGGCAGCCACAGCCTCGCTCATCTTCCCGAACAGCATGGTCCACCACGCCGCTGAATACAACTCCTACAAGGCGTCGTATTCGCCAACAGCCCAGGTCGAGGCGCAGCCCAAAGAGCTGTGCGGCTTCATGGGCCCGAACTGCCTGGACCTGTCGGTGCAGTACCCTGCTGGCTCGGCCAACGTGGAACTCATCTCCTCCAATGTCAGCGTGGCCACCACCTACCGCCACTACCCGCTGCAGCCGTCCCGGAGCGGCTTCATGATGTGGCCCCGTGGCGCGGCCAACCTGGGCGACGCCCTGCTCTACCAGCAGTGCCTGTTCAACGCCACGGCGGTGCAGAACATGAAGCCAGGCGCTGTCTGGGAGCCCAAGGTGATGCCTGCTGAGAGTCAGCCGCCAGAGCAGGAGGCCGCGGCTGCCCTGGCCGCCAAATTGGAGGGATCTCGGGCTGCCGCGCTGCAGGACTCGTCGAACCCTCAGCGTGCTGACCCCAAGCCTCCCGGCGTCGCCCATGGAGGGCAGAGGGAGTGCTCGGCCTTCTCCCCCCCTAAGAGGGGCTACGGACAATCCTTCCAAAACAACTCACATTCCCAGAACTCTGGCCAAGTCCTGAACAGGCCGAGCAAGGACAGTGCTAAGCTTCCCACGAAACTCAACCCCTTTCACTCCCTCATCCAGCACTCGCTGGGCGAAAAAACCAGCGGTGGGGCCGGGCCGGAGCTCAGGGCTCCTTACTGCAAAGAGCTCTTGGAGGAAGCCGCCCGCAAGTTCCGGGAGGGCTCAGTCAAGGACGTTCAGGCTGTGAAAACCGCCGACAGGTACGCCAAAGACTTTCTGTCCAAGCCCATAGGGACCAAGATGGCATCAGGCGAGTCTTTGTCCTTCTCTGTGGAGGCCATACTGAAAAGGCCCGCGCCCGCCATGAGTCGAGCATTCCACTAATTTCCACCAAGTGTCTTTTCTTGCACTATAAACGGCAGGTTTCTCTCAGTTAGAGGGAATCTCAAGTTGAGGTTTCTTGGGTCAAGCAAAAACTTAAACACAGACACACATAGGCACTGCATCAGGAAAAAACAGACCAGCTGGAAATTATTTTTTTCCCCAATTGAATATTTATGTACAGTATATTATATTATACATGTGCATGTTTAATAACTTTATTGTGTAGAGTATTTAAACATTATCCCAATGTTTTCCTCATGTCAATAAACTTTTATAAGACTGAACTTTTTCCATAAAAAGTCTTGTATTTCATTTTATGCCCGAGTTGTGACACGTTTAACTGTGAACAGGTTTTTTGTTTAGGTCAGAAGTTAGTCTGCGACCCGCTAGTAAAACACCGAGGTCGTAGGTCCACGCTTATCAAAAACGGTTAAAACCAAAGGGGGGGTCACAGGAATTGTCAAAATTCCCATTTCAGGTCAGACTCTCACACGCAGAAAACAAATGATCACTTTTATATATTGATATCTTGATGGGTTTTGTAAAAATAACAATGCCACACTTTTTCTCATTGGGAATAGTTTCTTTTAATGTTTTGAGCCTCCTATACTCATTTAGAGCATAAAGTAAGGATTCGAGACTTTGAAGACTCTGTAATAAAACTATAACTTGTTTATTTCAAAATCTTGAAGTTTGACATATTTTGTGCACGATAAAGTTTTTTTAAATTAATGGCTCTTATTTTTGGAAAACTACAAGTTATTACCGACTTCGTGTGACATCATAGGCTACTCCATACGCACCAGAATGGTAAATTTAATACAAAAAGTAGAGTTAATTTACAGATTAGGGTTTTATTGTTTTGTTCACTTTTATTTGCATGTCCCATAAACACATTATCAAATGATTAAAATATTTGGCACTGTGAATATGGGGCTCAGTTAATGTACCCTAAGTTGAAACCTTTGGTATTTTTGATATAAAATATAGTGGAAGTCTTTGTCTTTGTTTCTAGGATATGACACATTGGTATAAATACAAATCGCATACACATAAAACACACAAACAGAAGTGTGGATGTGGCCTAACTCTGTTCCTCGGGGCCTGAAACACGATATCGGCCCATTAATCTGTGAGCAGCATCATCTCATCTGTTCAAGATGCATTTCTCCACTCATTCCTTTCCAGTTACGGACTCTCAGAGTACAGCGTGAGTGCATGTGTGTGTGCGTGGGTGTATGTGCGTGGGTGTGTGTCCATGCTGAAAGACGGCTCAAAACATGGGTTTCACATGAGCTGCAGAACACTGATCCGTGCAGTAATGAACAAGACGAGAGGTTTAAAAAAAGACAAAACAGAACAAAACGGTCTCTAATCTCTCCACCTCGGCGTTTTTGTCGGCGCTCTTCGAGCGGAGCTCCACTGTCCTGTCGTGTTACTTTTTCCACAGGGGGAAATCTCATGTCAGGGGTAGACCGTGGAAGCGAAGACTGTTTCCTAGAGTCCTGGAATCGGGCCGATGGAGGCATTTTTGTGTCACCAGAGAGGGATGACTTCACTTTAAGTGTGACCGATGGTATCAAGTTTTTACTGCGTGTGGGCATGTTATTGCTGTCCTCCGCCGTGGTGAGGACATTTCTGCATTATGTCCTCACTATTTCAAAGGGCCGTCCAAAGGTCAAGACCTTTTGAGGTGTGTTAGTTGAGGGGTAGGAGGGAAGGGAATGCATTATGTCACCGAGCGTCCTCACAAAAATAGAAGTACGAGTACGTCGGGAGGCCGGTTTAATGACATATAACAATACCGAAGAAATTAAAATTTCATTTCAAGAGCATCAACTTCTCATTTTTTCATTTTCACTTTTCACTTTACATTAAGCCCAGTGTAAAACTGGGGCTTAATTCTTATTTCCACTGGTTCAATTTATATTTTCATATTTATTCTGAAATATACAGTAGAGGAACCAAAAAATCTGCAATCAATGTGTTAAACTACTCACTACTACCAGTTTGCTGGTGACGCAGATTTTTTTTTCTTAAATATAGAAATTTGGGAAATTGTCTTATTAACAGTCACGATGCCCAGAACCTACCACTCCCATTTCAGCACAGTCAATATGAAACTAGGATCAGCACAAAGACTTGGAGAATGGGAAAACAGCTTGCTCTGCCAAAAGGTACCACAAATCTGCCAATACTGTACATGTAATTAGTTTATTCCATTAAAAAAACAGAAAAACCCGAGCTTAAATATTACAAGTTGTGGTTTTTGTCGCTGTCAGGGTTGCCAAAAAAGGTTCTCCAAAGTCACTGCACCGGGCCACTTAACAACTTACTTTCCTAAAAAAATTAAGCATATATCACACTGAAAAACCAAAATTTATCTTTTTTCAAAAAACACAAACAAGATATACCATGTTTATATGTGAGCTTTAGAGCCGCTGAGCTGAGCTAGCTGTGTGCAGTCTCTATGCTACTCTATGCTAACAGGCTGCAGCTTCATATTTACTATACAGACACAAACCTGACACCGATCCGAACAACTTAAGTGTATAAGTGTATTTCCCCAATAGTGTTCCTGTAAAAACACATATTTAATCACTCCCTGAAATAGACTTTCTTCTGTATCAATTGTGTTCACTGTGCATGTGAGTTACTTACTGACACACAAATGGAACAGGAACAAGTCTCAAGTCAAGTTCCACTTAGAACCGAACAAATACCGTCTGCTGATGTGATGCTGAAAAAGCCATGACCTCCAGTTTATGCCTCCTGCCTTGAGTTTACGTTCCCATATTTATTTAGCTGCCACTGCTGTTACACTGACACTTCATTTAGGGAATATTTTTGTGTGTTTTGCTTTATTTGATTGCATAAAATGGAAAAGTTTGTGGAGAAAGAAAGGGGAAGAAGAGCACCATAGCAACGGTCTGTGAAGATTATCAATGAAACAGACTGTCCATGGTCCAATAGGCGTCTGATATGCTCCAGTTGGACACTTAAATATTCTATTTGTGTCTCACAAAGGATATTAAAGTAGTTATTATCCTCTTAAACCCCACAGTTGAAGCATATCACTGTTGTGTAGCCAAACATTGTTTGAACTAAGATGAAGTTTATTTTAAATTCTAGTAAAGATCCCAAGGTTTCCAAAAATAACAGCCTGAATTTTCTTTTGAGGGGTGGTGGAAACGTGTAGAAAAAAATCAACCACAAGAAATGTCTATTTAATGTAAAGGTGACTCTAGCCATAAAACAAAATAAAAAATGTGGAGTCATGAGTTTGAATGTCACTCAGTGAAAGCATCATATAGTTTTTATGAACAGTTGGAAAACAAATCATGTGATACTGCCGATGACAGTGTTGAACCAGAGGATTGTTCCTACCTTGGACGTTTACAGCCCCTAAGTATCAAGTCTCGAGCTATGACAAGAAGCAGAGAGGAGACATTGTTTTGTCTATGACCTAACAGAATGTGTGTCTACATGAATACACCACATGGTGCTTGAGAGAGAGTGTGTGTGTGTGTGTGTGTGTGTGTGTGTTTGTGTTTGTCTGTACTAACTGCCGCTGATAAGTATCTGCTGAAGTCCTTACGGTCTCATTCTGAAAGTGTGAGATTTGACATGTCAGCAGAGTGAACAGAGATTGTTGACTAACCCCCCCCACACACACACACACACACACACACACCATCCTCTTATCAACAGTTGTAGTTCACACAGTAGCATTTTGTTTGGGGTACACAGGTGTCGTTTGCTATTTAGAGACTTTAATGACTTTCCTTCATGCTGGGATGTTGGGAAAAGAAAAACACTCAGACAGAGAGACAGACAGACACACACACACACACACACACACACTCTCACACACACCGACACACATGCAAATGAAGGTCTGGGAATTTTGTCTTTTGCAGCTCTTGTTTCAAGACTCAGTGAGACAAGAGAACAGAGGTCACAGTGTGTGTTTGTTGCTTATACAGACTAATGTGGTCGCGTTAAGTGTCATGAGGCTACAAATGATCAACACTTAAAGGGCAATGCCAGTATTTTTCTTTTTTCATGTTTTATCCCATTTAAAACTAATTCACAATTAGAAATTCATAGCTTTATTGTCATGCTGTATGTAAAGAGAACTAGTTTCTGCAGTTAAATTCTCACCAGAGCTAATATTGGCAAAAACAGTCTTTTGTTCTGCTAGCAACTTGGCTCTAGGGAATCCAATGTCAGTGGTTTAGTTGGTCCACCATCTTTGTCCAGATTTAAATATTTTGTCGGCTGTGGTTTCCCATGAAGTCCTATACAATCATTCATGGTCCCCAGATTATCTACCCTATTTACTTTGGCAACCCCCACATGTCCCCTTGGGCCACCAATGTCAGGGTGGGTGCTAGCATGCTAACATTCTAAACTAAGAAGGGGTAAGTATTAAAGTCACTTTTAAAGTTACTTTATGAGTATCTTTATATCAGGACCCCTCTCTTTCCTCTCACTATAAAACAGAAATATGTTCTAATGTCGCGGATACAAAAGAAGACGTTGGAGGAGATGGTCTGTACGAAGGTGGCGCCTAAATTGGCGCCTAAATTGGCGTCTAATTGAGTAGCTTACTTAGTCATTAATTGGTCACTAAGTAAGCCACTGCTCCACTCTAATACATGACTTAAGGTCAAACCTTTTTAACTTTAACACTTTACGTTTCATTCTCTGGCTTCCCAATTCTTTAACGAGTTAGCGAGACATAAGAAAGGAAGAATTATGGGTGGAAACAATTTGGTGACGTTCCTGGGGCGGATATGTCAGAACACAGCTCTCTAGTTTGAGAGGAGTATGTAAAGATAATGTCCTCAGCACAACAAACCCCCAGAGCTACAGATTTCGGCCAGGCTATATGCTTCAAACTGCTGTGTATCCGTATGTGCGGAGGACGTCAGTGTTGCTTGTAAGTGTATGTGGACGCCTCTCAGGCTGGAGAATAGCTCAGTAGTCAAGAGAGCATAACGGTTTGTTGAATTTAAGTTCAGCAAAGTGAAAATAAAACGGTGTGATCCGCGAGCGGATGAGCTACGTAGCATGGACTTTCCCCGCTGTGATACAACAGCCCCATTCTTCTCCTGCCCATATAGCATTTGGCTGCCCTGCCAGTGACTGTGGTTGGTTTATTGCTTTATCACTGCCTGAGTCATTTCAACCCCTAACACACACACGCACACACACACACACAAACATGCACACGCACGCACACACACACACGCACATGGACACACACAAACACACTCATGAACCCTTCTCCAGGTGTTGAACCAAGCCATCCGTCCCAGTGTTGCCATTGTCACGCCAGTAACTCCCAGCCCATCTGATACGCTACAATCCTTTGCACATTAAGAATCTATTAAGCACCACAAACTCAAACACATGCATTCACAGAAAAAAAAATCACACGGTGGGTTATTTTGACTCTAGAAATAAATGGCACATGCTGTATTTTGCATTGATGATCAGAGGGCGTGAAGGAAAGGGTAGGATCCCTATTCATTTTCGCCCGCGTCGTTCCCTCCCGGCCTCTACCAGCAGCGGCGGGCAAGGGGAACATTGGCCTGTCCCTGCATTCCTTCCCAGCACCCTGTAATCCAATAAGAAATGTGTAGCACTGCAGCTTTTTGACAAGTAGCTCCCACTTAATTATCACTTTGTCTGGGCTGACAGGCCCTCGGGGTGGGGGGTGGGGGGCAAAAGGCTGGTGGTTCATGGCTGAAGGAGGCTGGGAATATCCTGAAAACACAGCCACAAACACGCACACATACACACATGAAAAGTGTGAACTGGAATGATACATTTTAAGATACACTGCAGGTTTAGTCATTAAACCACTTTCTTGGTTTTGCGTTTGAGGCAGAAAATAATATTGTTGGTCGACTTTGCTCTCAACGGCCATTGTTTTCTGTTGCATACGTTCCGCTTATTTTGCATATCTGTACGTAGAATGTGGGCCCAGGGGTTTGTGGTGCTAAGATGATGTCATCCTTCGCCTTCTACCTCCTTTTGCAATGATTGTGTGGGTGTGTGTGTGTGTGTGTGTGTGTGTGTGGGGGGGTCTTCCTGGGCCAGTGCATGTCCTGTGACGAACAGAGAAATCACACCGCCACAGGCCGCCACTGCGCCACCATTGCCCCACGGCCCAGTGCTGTTCCTGAGGGCTCGCCGATGGGCGTGCGACACTGGTTCATTCAGGAGGGAGACCGGAGATCACAGACCCGTCACACACCTGCAAATAACGTTAGCCTTTTTTTATTAGCTGAGCCCTAACTTAACCCGTAACCACGACCTTCCCCTTAACCACAACCAAGTGCTTTAAATTGACAAACTTTTGCAGTGCTTTATTAATAGTTTTAATGACCAGGACCGCAGTCTTTTCTTAACTTAAACCACAGACTGGTGACCATAATGACATGTTCAGGTGTTTGCAGGACAAATAGAGTTTTTACAAAAGCTAACATTGGATCTAAACAAATATCGTGATTTAAAATAACCCGGATCTTGAAAGTGTAATTATTCGGACTAATCCAGGAGCAAACTGCTACACTTGAGTTCTGTTGTTTATAAATTGTTTGGCTAATTTTATTCCCCGTTTGCCCAAAGTACATCAAGACTGTAGAGTTTTGTCTCGGTGGCAGATCGCACCATTTAAAAGCTGATAGTTCTGTGTTTCGGAGGATCTGTTGAATCAGTGTTTTGTTATTGTTGCCATATTGCTCTTCCTCGTGATATAACTTACGGTTAGAGCTGGCTCAGCATTAGCTCGAGCCATCGCCTCACTATGCTGTTATAGGCCTAGACCACCGAACTTCCCATGATGCACTGAGCTCCCCTCTCCCCTCAGCTTCAAAGATGATGGCCGCATTTGCAAGTCTATGCAAATGGCTGTGAACCTTTTTGAGCAGCCAGCGTTTGCCAAGGTGAAACCTTGAGAGCCCAAGGAGACCGACACAACTGCCGCTCACTTCCATCTGGTGTCCCCTTGCACTGGCAGTCTCTAAATCCCGATGACCCATTAAACTTTTACTGCTTTTTCTATGAGAAGTTCTCGATTCACTCAATTTTTTTATTTATTTTTTTTAAAAAAAGGAGATCGTCTTTTTTTCAGTGACTTAAAGCAAACATGATGATCTTCTCCACCTGCTCGGCTTTTGCAGGGGGATTTGCCAGTCTAAACATTCATGTAAATGCTATGGAAAAAAGGGTTCTGTGTTGCATTGTCACTCAAAGAAAATATCATGTTCCACAGCCGGTTCTGTCACACTGGGCCGTGCACACTCGTTGCGAATGTTATTTCTGTCGAGGCTGTTGTCTTTGCTGCCCTTCTGCCGTCGCCCCTGATTTTACTCATGGCGCTTTTGCATCTACGGTACGAAAGGGGGTGGGGATGGGTTGAGGAATGGGTTGCGGCCATTGCATCACGAACACCTCTGCATGTAGAGGTCGGTGCAGCTGTAATTCTACTAACACTGCCACTAATTCTGCCACCGCAGCGATAAATACTCCGCACCTGGGGTAGAGCACGAGAGTAAACACCGTGATTGCCAAGTTTAACACTTAAAAGCTCTAATTTGCATTGGCCTACATGATTTTCATTCAAACCTACACTCCCTGTGTACGGCCTCCTGCAGGCAAACAGAACGTCCATATTTAGATTGGGGCGTGCCGAGTCAAAAGAAAAAAAAGACTGTGAAAACACAAAACACATATTCACAGGACTCTTAATTGATTGTTTGGTCTATAAAATGTCATAAAACAGTCAATAGTCTCATTGTTATTCCCTGAAGCCCGAGTTAACATATTCAGATTGCTTTGTGCTTTTGACTGTTGGTCAGACAAAATAAATATCTTGAGTTCACTATCATAGAAAACAAAGAAAGTAGCAAACTTTTACTTTGGAGAAGCTGGAGCAACCGAACATTTGTCATTTTTGCTTAAAAAAATGATTCAGTTAATTAATCAATTATCAAAACTGCTGAGAATTTATAATCTCGATTAACTACTAGGCGTTTCATCTCTAGATTACTATTTTTGTTTTCTGGGGGTCCTGGGAAATAACTAGAGTGAAATTCACAGTGGGGATCAATAGAGGCCCAGGGACGAATTTCTGCCCCGGGGCCCCACGGGAGGTTAACTTGCATCCATGCAGCCTGGACCATGATGACTCAAAGGGGCGAAAGGGGAGAGTTCAGATGGGAAAATATGTGGCAAGGAAGCTCCAACTCAACTGGCATGTTCAGGTTTCACTGGCCGACGTTATACGTTACATACACAGTGTTAGAGTCTACACAGCGTCAGCGTAAGCTTTTGGTCAAAGTGTATGTGAGAAAATTTGCTTGTATGTATTTTTTCTGTATTTCCACTTTAAAGATCACTACATGCGAACATAAAGAGACGGTTGCTACTTGGATCATCTATTTGCACGACACCATTAAGTGTAAACAAAGCTTTGAGAAAAAAGCCATTTTTAGTGTGTTTATACAGTAAAAAAAAAAGAATTTTCAACTGATTTTGAGTGTATGGTTGAGACTATTGTTCCACAATGGAAGTGGATAAGCTACTTTAACTTTAAAGCCTTTAAAAAAATTGGGACAAATTGTTTCCAGACAGATCCAGGAGTTGAGCCCAAAAAAATAAAGTATCTGGGAAAAGCCTTCAACTTTCTCTTTGTTAAATTTCATTGTCACAAGCTTTGAATTTCTGTCAAAATATCAAAGTACATTCATTTGGGTTTCTTGGTTTAAGATGCTGACCGTGTAATCACAATGTTAATATCCATCTTCCCTTATTTCTTTCCTTTATCTTCCCTCTGCTGCTGCTGACCAAAAAAACTGGGGATGGAGCTTGTGTTCCTTTTTTTCCCCCTGAGCATAAGTTACCAGCTTTTTTTTTTTTTCTTTTTTATTTGTTTTTTGGTTGTTGTTGTTTTTTAAAAAGCTGCTGGGAGGAAAGTTTTCCCCAAAGCTCAAAATGGATAGTTTTGGTCAAGGGCACGCAGTTGGGAAACAGTTTACAATGTGAATCACTGGTGTTGTCATCGTCACCGAACTCTGGCGACGACTCTGTTTCCTGTTTTAAGGGTTTTCCAGTTCACTTATTTATTCGTTTATTTATTTTTTTTGTTTTCCCAGCGTCCTCCCAGCGTCCTCCCAGCCCGAGCGCCGTGGACGGCACCTTGTGCGCAGAGCGGTCTCGTCATGTCGTGTGGGGCAGCTGCTGTCTCTGCGGTATGCATTTCCACTGTGGAAGATGGATTTAATAGTCCGTCCTCAGACCAGCAGTCAAACAGCCAGACTGGAACGTCCTGTGTCTGCGTGGACGGAGTGGGACACTTTTACTGGTCCATCAAAAGTCGACTCATCTGGAGGAGCTGATGGTGCTCATGTGTGGACGGAGGGTACACGCAGGGTGTACGCTGCTATTAACGATGGGATTTCTTCTTTTTCTTGGAGCAGTGGCTCAACTTTAAACATCGCAGATGTTTTGTAGCTGTGTCAGGAAATGATACACATCCAATGTGGTGATGTTTAGGGACAATGCAGGGTTAAGTCCTCTGAGGCAAAAAAAAAAAAAGGGCTTGAGCGTCATGTTTGGCAGAGACCGAGGTTCAAGTCAATTTCGGTTGCCTTTTTTAGACTTGTAGCTTATTCATTGTTATAAAAATCAGCAGAAAAAAACACAAACAGTAGCGACACAAACTCAAGCATCCAATATACAAGGGTTTGGAATGAGGTGTGTTTTTTTTTTTTCTAACAGGAGACTATATTTATATGAAAGGAATTGCCTGTATAGTCATTAACACACAGAGCTTTCTAGCTTCTTTTTAGCTCATTGTTTTGGAGATTGTCCCGAGTAAAAAAACCCAACAAGGGACCCACTCCGGAAAACAGGGCTCTGTGGCGCTGCTAGTGATCAAAAACTCCAGTGGAAAACCTACATCAAATAGTTCTCATCGTCTTAACTCCGTATCTTAAAGCCCCACACACTCATGATCCACTCAAATGTTCGTTTCCACCTAGTTTGCCTGCGTGGACCGTGCATACACAATCTGTGCTTGACTGACAGGCGCTCGGCTCCTCTGTCCTCCTACTTGCACTTTTTATCGTTGATATCGTTGCCTTGGGTTTGTGACACGACCTTTGGCCTGGCCCACTTTTTCACTGTTATGTAGCTGCCTTGCTAGGAGGTTGTAAAACAACAAATGAACAATATAGTAAAGAAAAACATGGACAGTGAGTGCGCAAATATGTGGTTACTGAATATAATCCAGGGTTTTGCTGTGTAGGTGCCTATTCGTACATGCCTTCCTCCATTTAACTGCTTCTGTCCTCAAATTTAATAACAGCGATCATCCACTTAACACATTTCTGCAGCTTGTCCTCGTCCTCTGGGTCTTTTCACAGTGGATGTCACCCACATAACATTGTAAGTGGAAACCTGCTGACCCCCCCCCCCCCCCCACCCCACCCCCACCCACCTGAGGCTGCACAGGGCGAGGCTTTAACCTTGGAGTTGGTCTGACAGAACCTGTTGCCACTGTGACACTTTAGCCCTGTTTAGTCAACACAGCCTGTGCTATTCTCTCTGTTTTCACATCAACACATTTTGTTTCCTGTACAATACAGTGTGAAGAAACTGGTTTCCATTTCTTATCTGCCTTGGTGTTTGAAGAGGCCTGTTAACGCTGTCTCACGTGGAATTCATGTCACTCCATGGTGCAGACCGATGTCTTTTTTTGTTGTTGCTGCGACTGTGAGACTTTAGCACTTCTGATGCTGGCATGCTCCTATTTCATTAAAATATTTGTCATTTTGCAGTTGAGCTCTTGCTTACCTGACACCTGAATTAGTCAGAATCAGATTTCCCCAAAAACTAAGTGTAAAGACCACGTCAGAGTTAAGGATGTCGATTCTTCTTATGATCTATAATTTCATACATACATAAACATGACCTTTTTTAAGTTTAAAATTGTTGTAAGTCTCTAAGATCAGACATAAAACATTTATTATTCCAAACAAAGAATGTTTCTATGCGTAGTTCTGGTTTTATAACAAATTATAAGCTGAAATGTATACAAATAAAACATTTTTTTTTTTTTTTGAAGATTTAGTTGCACCCTGGTGACTTAAGGCTGTTAGCCAACCATGAACCAAAGTGCTCCTGCTTCAAGTCCAGATCGTATCCTGTCTTCTGTCAACTAATAATAAAGGTCTACATGCTGGAAAATATACTGTACATAGAAAAGGCCCAGAAGCGATCCAGGGGGTGGGGAAAGCTGCCCAACGGCTCACCGGCACCCAGTTACTCACTACTGAGAACGTTTACCACAAACGCTGCTCTGAGAAAGGGCGAAAGGCAACATCAAGGATGCCCCCCAGCCAAACCACAGACCTCTCATCCCCCCTCCCATCTGGCAGGCGTCACGGGAGCCTGCACCGGCAAGCTCAGGAAGAGCTTCTTCCCTGAGCCTTTCACCCTGGCGAACTCCTCACCACAGCGCAAAGTGTTAAGCTTTATTTCAATCATTACTGTCTCACTGTCCTAGTACTTTTATATTTAATCTGCTTTCCTGCTGAGCCTCTCACGTTGCCCAGATTACCATTATTTATATTGTACATACAACCAACTGTACATTTTTCTTGTTTATACTGTACATATAACCCTTATATAAAACTACTTTTTCCAACTCTGTCCATTTCATTTCTATAAATAACATATTTAAATATATAGTACACGTACAATAATCCGTATATTTATTTCTCTCCACTGTCCACAACAATGGAAATACTGTTAAACTGTATATGCTACTTAAATCTGTACCTTCTGTACATGATACCGTTCTTTTGCACTTCTGGTTAGATGCTAACTAGCTTTTCATTGTCACTGTGCAGACTACAGGTAAAAAGCCAAAGTTGAATCTAATCTAATCTAATCTAATCTAATCTAACCTACTTTTGGTTTTTAGGCAGTTAATAAGTTGAGGCAAACATTTTTTCCATATGAATAAGAAACATCCTTTTTTCCAATAGCCATCAAAGTCATCTACACCTTTTTTTTGTTACACCTCTCAAGTTTTCAGATTCAGATAATTTTTACATAGGTACATAGCCAGATGAAATTTCTTTGCACTGGCCTAAAGAAAATATTTCAAGAGATAAAATAAAAAACAAGGAAATAGATACATAGAGGATTAAAATGTATTCGGAGATGGCGGAGAAGTTTGCTCTAGAAAAAAATGAGAGCTACAGTATTTACAGTGCATACAGGGAATTCACTGTATATACAGCCTGTACAGTATTTACAGTTTTGAATAAATGTACATGATATATTTATATTTCCCAGGATATTGCACAGGCACATATTTGTTTACAGAGAGTTCAAGAGCGTGATGGCATTAATATATCAGTAACTTTTGAAACAATGGGTCCTTGCCATAGGTAGACAAAAACAGGTCTCCCATTTCCTACTGCAACGACAATCACTGGCAGAGGTTTCCAGCAGTAGCTTCCTATGGTGGCACAATGAGTTGGTGGTGAATGCTGTCTACCGTTAAAGTTTTGATATCCCCAGTTTAAGCACTTTTAAACAAGAACGAGAAGAGGATTATGTACTGTACAGCCACAGGTGTAAAGACTGAGGCTAAAGCTAACAGGTCCCAGGCAAACACTCAACATCCTGTAGATTACGCATGGTAATAAAGGAACAGCATTGTTGTACTCTGCTGGAGAGCGTGGCTTCAAACTCATCACATTTTAGTGAAATTTTCCATTTTTAAAAGAGGAATATGATTTGAGCTGTGTAGAACAGGTAGGTTGTTGTTTTGGTTTTTTTTTTTTAATTTTGAGTTAACCTCAATCTGGGCAAATCACAGCTGTGCTCCAACTTTGTTTTTCATGAAATCTGCTTTCGGTTGCCATTACTTAAAATGTTGTTGTTGTTTAATTGAGCTACAGAACGTAAATTTGTCCAGATAAGACAATTTAGCTCTGTTGGTCCAGGTTGGTGGAGCCTGGCAATGCTTAGTTTATAATCATATTAGTTTTCTATAGGGGTTTGCTTGCTTGTCAGTGTAGCTGACAGCATATGATTGACGTCAAGACACCCAGGCCCGTTGTTTCCCGTGTAAAGTCCTGTTCACCCAAGCACTTAAAGTCTTGACAAAGTCTGAAAGACAGAAAGAAAAATTATGAGGACTGCAGCTTTCTGACTTGAGTATTTTTTAGATCAATCGTTTTTGGTCAATAAAATGTCAGACGATAGTGATAAATAAGCTCCACAGTTTCCCAGAGCCCAAGGTGATGTTTAGAAATTACTAGAAATGAGTTACGATGATACAAAATTGTTTTCTACCCACTTTAGTCTGGCGGAAATGAATGATTACACCCTTTACACCGGGAATTCCTGTCGGTGATATCCGTCCTCCAGTTCGTCCCAGTAGGAGACACCGAGCGAGTCAGACCCGGGGTCAAAAATGAAACCCAAAGCCCGTAGATGAAAAATAAAACCCCCCGTGTTTGACTCCACCTTTAAATTTTTAGAGGACCTTCCTCTTTTTTCTATTTTTTTTATTTTCCTGAGCTACATGAAAGTGTTTTATGGGGAACCTGCGAGACACAGGGGGATACCACCTCTGAAGTAGAGTTTAGACACCGGACTCATCCAATACATCACCTGAAAGCCTATCTTTGGGAAAGACAGCCAACCTGCCTTTGAACAGGGTGATCACAGAGTTGTCAGTGCCTTCTGTTTCAGAGGGACGGGTTGAGTGGGTCATTCCATACTGTACAATACAAATCACACATGTTACATGTCAGCTGAACTATGGCCTTGCTGTGTACAAACAGAACAGATGGTCCCAAACTTTCTGAATGGCTGTAGATGTTAAAATGTTCACATTTAAAATTTTAATCTGAAGGTTATTGATGAGTCTTTGGTGATTTTTAAGGGTTTAAATGTGATAGGAAATGTTAAACCTGGGGATGAATGTTTCACATCTTTAGTTAGGAAAACAGTTGTCCATAATGTGGAAAATTGAACTTAGGTTCGTTACTTAGGGAATTAAAAAAACACCCCCCCCCAAAAAAAACAAGACGATTGTGGTTTATTTTAGTTTATTTTTAGTTTATTTCAAGACCATAAAACACATTCAAATTACTTTTGTGTTTCTTTCTGTCCATTTGATAACTCCTGAATCTCTTTTTCTTTAGGTTTTTGCGCAAAATTTATAAACATCCGACTCCACGGATACTCATAATTAAGTATTTAGGAGTCAAACACTTTTTGGTAACTTGATGTCGAATTAAAGAGTCACAATTCTTTTTTCTGTTATTGTGCTTAAAGAGTTTGTGAGGTGGGTGGTGGGAAATGTCGTCTAGTGTTTTACATAAATAAATTTACCAAAAATACACCATTACAAGTAAATGTCCCGCATTCAAAGGACATCAGTATTATCGGCAAATATCAAAATCAAATATTAAATGTTAAGCTGCTCATTCTGGAGATTAGCATTTTTCAGTGTATTATATTAATTTCAAACAGTATTTTATTACTGGATTTTTATTATTAGTGTTATTTGTGTTATGTGTTAATATGTGTGCAGCATCTTTAATGTTGTGGCTGGTCAAAGTGGAGTCCAATTCGAACTAACTCTCATACTTCGCTGTTGTTTAAATTATAAGAGGGCATCATATTTTATGAGCTAGCCACATGGTTTGTATCTGAAATCTTAATGTGCAAAGTAGCTATAGCTGTGTGATAAATGCACTGAGGTAAAAGGTTCAGTATTTATCTCTAAAATGTGCTGGATTAGAAGTGTGTTACACAGAATGAAAAAACTCAACTAAAGCAGAGGCAGCGATACCTGAGTAAATTTGCTGTAAGTGTCTGAAAGTGTCATTAAATATTTAGTTTCACGTTCTGTGGAAGAGACTCAAACAAAACACACCAAATACAGAAAAAGAGGAGAAGAGGACAAGCCTACACACTCTCACTCTGCCTGTTTCTGGCTTAACCTCCCGCGGCACAGACACGCCGTCTCACCGCTGCATTAAACAATCACCGCAGTGCAGAATATTAACGCTGAAACAGGATCTTCAGTTTCCTGTCCAGCACGGCGTTTAACGGGGGGGTTAGATGTGGCCTCCGATGTGGATTCATACTGCAGAACTCATTACTGAGAACCAATGAGGCTTAAAATATTCTCACCTGTAGGGAAGAAAAAAAAAAAAGGGTCCCATTGCCTTGAGACAACTTTTGACCGGAGTTATTTTTCCTCGAGAACAAGAACCTTTTCCCCTTTCAGTGAAAACTTGAAACGGCCCTGTGAATTTGAACAAGAGATGGGAAAAAAGAAAAACCTAAAGAGGTCAAACGAAATGAGAAATGCAAGCGCTTTTTTGCATCAAATATGCCAGGGTTGAAGAGGCAGAGTGGCCGAGGTGAACATCAAGTTTACGTCCGCCCTCTAAAACACCATACAGCGTACATTTCTGCATCTGAGAGCGCGGTAAACTGCTCCACCTGTAGGAAATTTATCAAGAGGGTCTTTGGAGGACAGCAGGAGGTCTTTTAACATGTGCTACTCAGCTGCTCGCCTTAGAGCCCAGCTCTGCTTTTTTCAGAGGGAAACCTGCAGACGTTACAGTAATGGAGGGAGAGATTTATGTCTCTCATGCTCTGACACAAAGAAAGAAAGAAAAAAAAAATCACCATTCAAGCCACATTTCCTAGAGGGTGATTATTGCTCTGATTCAAGGGAGCGTATTACATTCAGTGATGTAACAGTATATATCTGTGATACTAATGACTCTTGTGGTTTGAATGTGGAACAACTTCCCAAAGTCCTAAACTTCTCAGGTAGCGTCTCTCTCTCAAAAAAAAAAAATGCTGCTGTGGCGGAATATCGCTCTGCTTTCCTGGTCCTCATAAGTAATATGTGTTAAGACTGACCCGAGTGGCAGAGCGAAACCGGGCAGGAAAAATATCCACTTCCTCTGGGCCCGAGTGGGGACTTGTCGACAGTTGAAGTCTCCACCGCTGCTCCCAGTCCTTCTGCAAACAGACGTTTCAATAGCTTTTACCTATTTGAGTAGAGTGTTTAAAAACACTATGGACACCCCCCCGCCCCCTTATAGATTGTCATGGTGAAATATGTATGTATTTTAAGTGGCACTTTTAGAATTTCCAGGTGACCATGTGTTGAAGCGCTTAATAACTCATCGTCACTTAGATTGATTTAGAAAGCTCCTGAATAAAAATGAAGAGAATCGTCTGAATCTGAGGCAGCAAAAGAAAAAGAAAATTAAATGATTTGAAAAAGGCCACTTATAAGTCTGTAGTAGGGCTGCAACTATTGAATATCTTCGGCTCAACCGCAACAGCGAGACCAGCAAATTAAACATGAATGTCCGTGACTGACGGAGTGATGAAGTTACACCATTGGTCGGCCGGCCAAGTGTTGGAGTTTTCCCATTGGCCGTTGCTCTTTCAAAATGAATTGTCGCAGTAAGCTTTTGTTGCGACATCAGTTGGCTTTTACAGACAGTGTGTCCAACTTAGTACCTTCTTTGACAGATTTACTATTCACACCCTTTTAACAACTTTGTTTCACAAAAATACTTAGCTATGAATCTAGAAACTTTCTGGACAAACCGTAGATACTTTTCGTAGAAGAGAATATTGCCCCGTGAGCGTGAGGTCAGGCTTTCCCTCGAAAGGCGCACCTCTCTAAGCATTTCATTCAAATGACCACACAGCTGCTGAGACAGATGTTAATGAGCTTCTAACTTTCTCTCTGAGTGATAATTTTACAAGTAAACATGGCCGAAATCACAGTACAGCCATTGTCTTAAACTGATGCGTAGGGTGATTGTCAAACAACATGATGGTTATTTTATCATTTTAGCAGCAGAGCTGCAGCTTGGAAACAGCTTGGAAGTGACTGCTGATGAACATGTCGTGTAAATGGGCCACGTTTCATTCACTATTTAAATAAGTAATCAAACCTTTTGCAGGTCAATATTTTTTCATCTCTTATTTTATTATTCCGCGTTCTTCTCCTGTTATTTTCTCCCCTCTTCTCTTTTTCAGAGCATGGATGTATTGTTGGACCTTATAACAGTCCAAAACGATTGCTCATTCATTTAAATAAAACCAGCGGACCCGATGCATTTGCTGAAAAAGTTTCCTTTCTTTTTAGATTTGCTTCCAAATTGTGGGGCTCACCACTGACGGGCTTTAGAGTCTCTTTCCTGCCACAGAGTTCTAGAGTTTCCAGGGTTTGGGAAAGTTTTATAAATTAAAAAAACTTTGCGGTCCAAAAATTAATAACGGAGTGTAATAACTGACCTTTTTTGCAGTCTGAGGTCCTGTCAACAGTTTCAAACGCTTCTGTGTGATAATTGTGGTCTACAGGGAATTCTGGGGGGGGGTTCTGTTGCACCGTCGCCAGCTATCCTAATGCATCCACGACAGCGTCAGCTCTGTGTAGCAGGTCCACGATGAAACATTTCAAGGTAAGGAATTAGAATCAAACATTTTTCCTTCTTGAATTACTCGTGTTCCTTGAATTAAAATTTTCAGCCGAGGCTTATTTCTTATCTTTTTCCATCTGCACCTGTTTTTTTCTCTCTCTCTCTCTCTTTTTTTTGTAATACTCCTAACACTTCCCATGTTTCCAGAGCTCCATAATTTAGCGACATGGCTCCACTGGACCCGTTTAAGGTTGTGAGCGGCTGAGCAGGCAGGAGCTCTTATTTCTTCATTGACATTCGGCCCTCTATAACCATTACCTTATTGCCTGATTTTCCCCACGGAACCACAGGTGAGCTTAGCTCTGCTCTACAGCCATGTCCTGCCTCTCTTGCACACTCACAACAGCTGCAGGTTTCATATATGAAAACATGATATGAAAAAGGGAATAATCTGATCCAGCCACCATCGGCAAAAATCCCCAACAGTGCACTAAAGACTACCAGTGTGGAACCACAAAGATTTACCTGGATTAGGAATGAGCTGTAATGGTATTAGTATTAGTCTGCGGTACCTCATGCTGTGCTGTGTTTAACTTGAAGTGCACAGTGTACAAGTGCAGGTCATGTGTCTTAAGATGGCCGTGAAAAATTCCTGAAAATGTCGTAGAACTTGAGTTTAATAAATCATTCTTTGTTCTGGATGACTTTATTCTAATTATTAAACATTGTGGGATATTCTCTTCTTCTTTATCTAAAATTTTAGTTTTACTAACATGTCTCTGAATAAAAGCTCCATTTGAGACGGTTACAAAAAAATCTTGTTTTTGTAGGAAAATGATAAAGTTGTTTTGAACCTCAGTGGGTCTGCCCACAGAACAACAACTTCTATATTTTTTCATATGCTTTTTATATGCTTTGTGAAAAGTACTGTATATGAATAATTGCAGTGTAAACAAGGCATTGAAGAACAATATTTCATCTTCTTTGCAACCAAGCAGGATTTTCTTTTCAAAGTGGTTACCAATGAGAAGACAAGTGGAAAAAAATATCACTCCTTATTTGCTATTCAGTGCATTATATTTACTTTCCCCCATTTAATTTGTGTCTAAAATATGGCCTCAGAAATTCCTACTTTCTAGTAAAAATCCCACAACGCAATTGACGCCTTTTTATAGATGTTAAAATTACAGTTGAGCAGCACTGCACCTGTCGTTAATGATGTGAAATGACCATGATTTACTGCAGTGAACCAGTGTGAGTGTTAAGTGTACAGGGAGTAGTGAATTTAACACCGTTAAATTACACTGACTGATTATTGTGACCGGTGCTACTTTCGCACTATATTTCACTGTGTTACATGTTACAGATAAACATTTAAATTATTTTATTAAAGTAAAACAAGAAGTAAATGTATCATACCTTTCGGTCACATCTCACTGGCTACGAGGCAAGTTGCCTGGTGAAGATGTCTTTAAACTCGCATTAACTGATTTTTCCAGCTTTTGAAGTAATGAACTTGTTAACAAACAGGTTCCTTTTCAACACATCCAGTAGATTTGGAGCCACGTTATCATCCATTTGGCGTTTCTGGCCACTTGGTAGATTTAAGTCCAGTGTTCAACCTCTTTTTGCTCTTTTTTTGGTCTCCACCAACCCCTGAGCAAAATACCTGTCTCTTTAGCTGCTAAATGCTCCATATTGTTCACTATCTATTTGCCAACTGTGTCTGTCTGCTGTTCGCTACCTCAGCACGTATAGGTCCGTTGATTTTTTTGTTTGTTTTTTAAAAAAAATGTATTTATTTTTTTACTGAAAATAGCTGTTCGCTGCACATGACGCACTTTCAAATGATCCGATTAAAGACAGAATTCCCATAAACCTAAGTGTTAGCCATGATGTTTTAGTCACACTCAACATGATATCTGTGCATCTTGCAAAGTGATAACCTGCTATGAAGTACCAAAATATGACGGTGAGGAAACCCGGCATACGGCGCCTTAAGGTGACCGTAAGGATCCAGCGTTGAGGACTAGTCGGATGCCGGAGCCACCTGAGCCGTGCCCGGGCCCCGTCCACGGGATTGATGGGAAAGCCAGACAGCATGTGCAGTGTTTTTTACTGTGGGCTGCTCCTCTGTTTTCTCACTGGGAAAAAAAAAAAAGCCTCACATCCATGAAACACACGTTTGCGTTTGAGCTGCCTGACCGAACAGGAAAGGGGGCTATACAGGCTATAGCATGACATGTGTAAGCAGATCTTGCTGCATTTGAAGTTTTAAAAGCTTCTGCCTGAAAGATTTAGTATTAAGACGGGGAACTGCATACGACACCCTTCGCAGGACCCCTTATAAATTGGAATCAATTTTTCAAAGGAAATCATAAAAACCTTTTTCCTTTTCCCTTCTTGCTGTGCCATGCTGATGGCTCCATTTAAAGTGGGCCTATCCGCATTCTTTCACCATTACCGCTAAGTATCCGTCCTGAGCATTACCTCCAACGACAGAGGGTTTTGAGCTGAGGTTAGGGCGTTTTTAATAGCCCCAATTTGAGCCATTTTTACATTACATCAGGATATGTTGTGGTATTGTTTGGAAAAAAGGCAAAGAATATTACTGGGCCGGGGAGAAACGACAAAGCCAGTCGCTTCCTACAAATTGACCCCGGCTGATGAGAAAAGCAAAGCGCGTGTAACGGCCTGGGCCGCCACTAAAAGAGCCCATATGTTTAAAAGGGGACGGTTAAGCGTTTCTAGTCCCGTCACGCTTCGCTTGGAGAGCTTGTAACAAAGAAGGGGGACCCGCCGGAGGTATGGATGACGCGAGTGGCTGGAAGGGCTCCTGTTCGCTCCCCATCCCGGGCCATCGCCGCTTTCATCAAGATCCACAAAGTTCGCCCCAATAACGGCCTAGTAACGTTTATCGCCTGGGTTTATTGTTTCGCCGCTCCTTGTTGAGAAACTGTCGCTGGCTGCGTAAAAACCTCGGATGAAAGGGAAGGTTTTTGGGGAGCAGATGACCCCCCCTTAAAGTGCTTGAGCTTCGGTGGGCGGCGGGGCCCGCCCGCTCAGCCTCCCTACTAAACCTGTAAGAAACTCGGCTGTGTGCTGTTTGCTCCGGTCGTGACGGCCCGTGACCTGAAGGCGAAGGATCACTAAAGCTGAAAATGGAAGTCAGAGCGCCTCTGAGCCAAAACACCCGACACCTCGTCCTCCATAGTCCCACGTCCGCAAAGTCCCGGTTGTACTGAATGAGTGATCGTCAGAGGGTGACAGAAGGAGGCTGATCTGTACATGTTATTTATCTATAAAGCCCTGGTACGAAAACGTCCTCATGACCTCTGCTCTCTAGTCCCATGAAAATAAAGTTTCGTCAGGTCGCAGGATATTTTAACGTCAGCTGCGCCTCATGTTCAAACCGAGCTTGGGGGAAAAACTAGTTGCAGGTGCCTTCAAGTGGAAGGAGCTGCAAAAAAACCTTTGAAACTAAAATCTCTCCCTCACCACCTGCAGGCGCTTCATTTAATGTGAAACCAACGCGACTTGTTTGTGTGAATTTTCTGTCTGTCCATGTTTATACTTTTAAACAGCACTCTCCTAAAAAGGAGATAATGATCTTAATGTGACTGATTAAACAAATAAAAGATAAATAATGCTTTTTTTGTTTTTTGTTTTTTTAATACCTGTTGACGAAGAGTGGGAGAAATAATTTTCACACCGGGATCAGATAACATCAAGCAGTTTGGCATTAAAATGCTGACTTCAGCTCCAACTAACAGGGATCAAAGCTCTCGTTTTAGACAGAATATTTGCTAGTTTAAGCAGTTTAAGTTTAAGCAGTTCAAGCAAACTTTTCTTTTTTCTTACTTTAACTCCTATTGTTTGAGTTGCTTAATCCCAAAGTTGTTTTCCTTTCAGGAAATTGGATTAAAAGGGGGATAATGCTGAATATTTTGGTTAAAGTTATTTCAGATTTTCAACCCGACATCGGAAACTATCCAAACCTGATGTGCAATGATATATAGAAAAAAGAAAAAAAATACATCTGATCAACACTTTGATCAAACCACAAATACCCTAATAAAGAGAGAGCTCTGATCCTGAAAGCACCGACAATAATGTTCCTGCAGCAGTACAAGTGGAAGCTCCCTGTCCCAGTTAGCCTGTATAGATTCTGGACTATCTTGACTCGGGTCCCAGTTACTTTAAACACAGCAGATCCACCACAACTTCTAACGGTTGGCCCATTTTCTTTTAATGCTTCAGGCAGTTTGACCTCGGCTGCTGTTATAGTGTGTGTGTGTGTGTGTGTGTGTGTGTGTGTGTGTCCGTCCAGCATCTGACAGTTTCAGGATGTTTTACTAACATCAGAGAACTGGCTGTTGAGGGAGGATGTTTGATTTTTTTATTCTTTTTATACAGTTTCTCCTCTGCCTGTTTATCTCCCACATGCAGGACAATGCAAAACGGAGTAGTTCCTAAGATTTCATCAAAAATATATAAACTCTACCCGTAATTGTAGCATTTATTTTGAGGGACGGATGTGAGGCGATGCAGGACATTATTGAGGGCATGTTATTGTGTTAGGGTCCTTGACAAAATCCCAAATGTCTCTAGTTTAGACTTTCTCATTTGTGCATTTGCAACCTAATTACAGGGTGGATCTTACAGTGGCTTAGGAACTATTAAAAAAAAAAAAAAAAAAAAAAAAAAAGTGTCCTCCACTTTGGCTTCCTGCCTCAGTCCCCACCGTCAGCCCCGCCCCACGTTCCCCTGGTTCCCACAGGGACATAACGGTTAAATGAGGCAGACGATGAGCTTCCCCTCCTTTCTTTTAAAAGTGCGTTAGCGAGACGACTTGATAGTGCAGCGGCAGGGTGGTCTCCGGAGAGGCCAGGCCCTTGTAAAGACCAGGACCTTCCCATCTGTACGCGGCCCTCTCCGGGGTCTGGTGGGGCGCGGCTCTCTTTCGGCTTGATGATGACCCACCCAGCTGGAGCCGCGACTCCTGGAGCTCATTTCCGTTAACGTTTGCTTCCACGGAAAGTCAAAGGAGTGAATGTTGCCTTTTTATAGCCACCGTGCCTTCTCAGATTCACTCAGGTGCTGTCGTATGATTGCTGATTTTGGAGCCTTTTCACAAGGCTTTGTAGCATAAAATCAGCTACACACACACTCCTGAAAACTGGAAAAGCCTCAGTTGTACCAGTTTCTTGTCGTTCCAAGGAGAATGAATGCGTCCTGAGGAAAGAAAAACAAAGTGATTGTGAAAGTCAAGCAAATTTCCAAGCAACCGGTTGTCAGTTTCCCCCTGAAAGAGAGCAGCCAGTCCTTCACTGTCTGGCCACCAAACAGCTCCACTGGAGCAACTCTCACTACAAAGCACCAAATTCTCCACATTTCAAAAGGCCAAAGCTTGGAGAGGTCGCGGAGGGTTATGGAAGAAACCGCGGGGCAATAACCAACATTTTTGTTTTGGTAGCTTGAAGTGATCTTTCATTTAACAGGACTGTGCGTGTTCTGTGTTTCATCTCTGATGTACACAAGTGTGTGTCCACCCTCCTTTATTTTGAAGGGCAGTTAGACAGTTGAGAACAAGGAGAGGGACTGGGACGATGCCAAAGTGCGTGTCTCACTGAGGGCACGAAAACTGCTGAGGAAGAGGAGAGATTTATTAGTTGAATCTGCCTTTACACACATACTCAGTCTTTGGCTTCGCGCAGGGACCCGTGTGTCTTGGAAATCACATAGATGGTAAGTATCAGCTAAAAGGGGGAAAAAAAAAAGAATTTTGGATGGAAAGTTTTTTAAAAGCAGTAAATCTCTTCAAGTAGACAAATTTGGTCCCTTAGTGTCTTAGTTGTTACAGTGAAACGTCTGATTTCCACTTTGAAATAAAATATCTGTGAAGCAGGAATGACTGGGGAGAGAGGGGGGCCTCCGACTGGATTTCAATGTGTGGTGTTACCGGGTGAAAGAAACAAACAAATCCTGAATCTAATGAACTTTTTCTGTGATGTAACTGTTGACAGATGCCATATTTTTATGGGTGTTTCTATTGTGCAAAGTTCATCTGCAGTGGTGAGAAAAGTTTGTGCCAATTCCACATTTTAAATGATTTTTTGCAAAAAAAAAAGAAAAGAACGAGAAGAAATAAATATAACCACTGCAGCAAACTGATACATCAGTTTCTTCAGAAGTCGTTGTTCTGTTCATTATAATACCGTGAACCAAAAAAAAAAACAGAAAAAAAAATTGAATTAAACGATTAAGTGGACCAGACTTTTGCACACGCTACGTTTACCGTTGAACTTCTCCGTGACACTTTATTCTCCAGAAATTTGTTTCCAAATAATCTCCCAAGGAGTCTCCCGGAAGAACCGTATGATCTGGTTCTAATTCCGGGGGAAAAGTAAAGCGAGGCCATTCCTTAAACTGGCAGTTATTCCGAAACGCTATGGAACTACACACTTGTCCAACAAAATAAATCTAAACACTTGCTTCCCTATGGTGGTGATACAAAAATCCCACCCATCAGATATCCACACTTCCTCTCCCCGCTTCCAAGGAAGGACAGGGACATCTCCTCCCTCCTCTCGGACTCACGTGGTTTTTCCAGTGTGACCCCCGACGTGCCCAGCGGGCTTCCTGGCGTGCGTACGCGCACACACACACACACACTTGACCAGTAAGGACTAATGGTAACCAGACCTCCAGTCTCCCTCTTCCTCAGCCCTTCTTCTCTCTTCTGTCTGTATCACCTTTGTTGTTTCTGCTCATCCTTCACTCTTTCCTTCCAGATTCCGCCTTTCATCCGTCTCTCTCTACATTCTCTTCTCTGAAAGACGCCGTCTGTCTCTGTCTCTGACGTTCACACTCGTTTCTGTTGTTCAGGCGTCACCTGTCAGTCAAATAACCCTCTCTTCTTTCCCGCTGATTTTGCCTGTGATGAATCTGAGGATTCGGGAGTTGCAAATTGAAATGGAAGTTTTTATACGGACAAGATGCATGTGTTTTAAGTTAAAGTTTTTAAATAGAAAACCAAAGAATGTGTACTTTGAGCTCAAATCTCAAATCTTGGCTGCTTGTCGGCCAAGAGAGAAACAAGAAAAGAGACATTTAAGATTCCTTTTCTTTTCATTAAAGGGTTAGTTCACTCAAAACACAAGGAAATATTTCTCAATTAATTCTCCCTAATGGCATCAAGCCAAGCAGATAGGTTTATTTTTGAATCTCGGCTAATGAGGCCTCTGCTACACCTTAATGCTTTAGTCAAATGTCACCTGTGGATTTTTATTCTTTTTTTTGTAAACAAGCAAAACACATTTTGTGTATCGTTGATGTCTGATAAACTTGTGGAATGCGTTTCCTTTATCATAAAACATTTGCAGAGCTGATTTTTTTTTGTTGTTGAAAAAAACAACCTGTCATTGTTTGCACTGATGTTTACTACCTTACAGTCCTCTTCTTCTTCCCTGACTTTTATTGGTGCATTGCTGCATTTCTTGGCGTGTTACTGCCACCTGTAGATCAGTATTGTGCATCGTGTCACCAGGAAAACAAAACGGGGAATTAGTTGTAGAAAAAACAGCCCCGCTAGGATCCTGCTCTAAACTAGGAAAAGGTCTGGACAGACCCTGGTTACAAGACGCGCTCGCAGCTTTGGGATCATGCTGGAAGGATGCGAGTTGTTGTAGGGACACAATAAGTGATAAAGTGCAAAACAGATATGTGTTTGTGTATTTTAATTTTTTTCTAACTGAGTGAGTATAAAATGGCCCCCAAACTGTCAGTGTGTGATGATAATGAGTTGAGTCATGTGAAACTGGGAAAAAGGGTGGACATTGTGGAACAAATTAACATGCTTGATAATAGACTCACTCATCAAATCTTTCAAAGAGATAGCTTAAAAACGCATCCATGGGCAGGGACGCCTGCAGGTATTCTTTATTTTTTTGCAGTATATATTTGAGAATAAGTTGCCTTGTAGCATTAATTATTTTAAGTCTCTGCTATTTGAAAAAATACTCAAGAAAAATGTTCAGATGAAATATTGAGCAAAACCAAAACTGAGACTATATTGTGTTATTAAACACACTTTTCATCTGGATCAATGTGTCACCCTGAACCTGAGCAGAGCTCAAGGGTCTGTCTGTGCTCAGTTCAGTTCCCTTTGGAAGGGTCCGGGTTAGGGGTCGGGGGGTTAGGGCTAAGGTTATGCTTCCACTCAGTCCCAGAGGAGAACAGAAAGTGTCACTGCTGTGATCTTTATATTCTACTGTCCATTCTGCTGTGATCTCTGAGTCAAACTTTCCCTGAAAACGTCTGATCTGTTTGGATAGACGGATGCAGATAGCGCAACATGTTTATATGACCATATACGACCTCAGGCATAGCTCCGTTTTTGGTTTCTTTTGGTCAAATGCTCAACACCAGCACACAGTAGTGTTGCATGTTTCATTTGTTGAGTTTATATCTGATATTACGCATTTGACACATGTCATACATACAGCGACAAGTACTGGCTTCCTGTCTTTTTGTTTTCTTGCCTCTAAGGGTAAAGTAAGCGGTGTCTCGTAAAGGCCTGTGGACTTGACGCCTTTGGCTCCTTTCACTTGAATAGAAATATGAATACATTCATTCGTTCATTGAGTCCAGAGACACCTTAGGTGCTCTTGAGAAAAAACAAAAGAAAACAAACCTGAGTGAAACTGTAAGATTAAACTAGCTCTGTCCCTATGTAACCCTTTGGCCTGAGAGTTTTCTTTTACCAACCATCTTCCACTTCGGTGGTGTTGCGTGTCAGTCACCCTCTGAGCCTGTGTATATAAGTGTGTGTGTGTGTGTGTGGTTGTGCTTCTGGATGCCTCAGCGCCCTTCGACTCCACCAGAGGGAAGACGTCTTCCTCTTGCGGCCCGGGAAAACCCCTCGCCACCCCTCACCTCCGAACTCCAAACCGCTTCCAGGAGCCACTGCGTAAACACACGCTTACCAGGCTCACGCAGACCCGGCGGGTCAGCGGATCACTACCAGGGGCTCGGCAGCCTGACGGGAAACCGACTGCAAATTCACCATAGGGAGCCGGCGGCTGGATTCCCTCTGCGAAGGTTAAAATGGTCATATAGAGGAAATTCACCTTTTCTAACACTCGCAGTTGTGAGTGAAAAGATGGACAGATGGTTGGGTTTAGGCTGGACCAACTTTAGTTTAAAAAGTCATTAGGTTTTTTAAGTATAACAGTTCTTTCAAGAGCATTTCAACAGCAATATTTCAATATGAATCATGTCAGAACCACAAGCTAAAACATGGTCGTTTTGGACCAACATCCAGCACGAGACTTTGCGAGTCTGCCATTTTTTGAACTAGACCCAAAATGACGGAAAAGTTGGCAGATGTTTTTTTTCTTTTTTCGTTTTTGTCTCAAGATCGTGTCACATTTCTGTCTGAGGTTTTTGTAGAGCTTCGTCAGTCAGTGTGACATTAAATGTCAAAAGTATATTGGAGACATTTATTGGGTCTTCATGTCCGATTTGTTCCTGCAGAGTGTGAGTTCTTTGTTACACTAAAGAGGACTAGACCACTTGTCACTTAAGTAGAATGACAGCAAGGAACACGAATGAAAATAACCAGTATTTGCTCATAATGAATCTTTACTAATCTTTACTAAAAGTAAATATCATCCAAAATAACTTGACAAGCAGATTTATATTAAAGATGAATTATAAATGAATGCTTTTTTGATGGAAATCATCAACATTCAGTGGATTGTTTTCATTCAGGTTATGAATTTAGATGTACCTAACAATTGTAATCATTAGCCTTGGCTGTACAATGACAACAAGTGAAATTAAGGAAGGAGCAATGTACAGTGTAGTTAAATCCTGAACATATCAATGAAGAGCACAAACTGGTGAAGGTCTGCGGTGACCAAAACATAAATCTGATGGGGTTTGATACATCTTGAATGCAAGAGCTGTTTTTGTGGCATCAACCTCACATTATTGGTTAATTATCAACATCAAACAAGGGAGCCCCTGTTTGTCCTGGTCTTTACTACAGAAGCCAACAAAATGAAGGCAGGAGCCTGATTCAAAGACAGAAGCAGAACTATGAGCTCAGAGTGGATTCATCAGTCATGAGCTAATAATTATAGTTTCAATGGACATCATACCGAACCATCGCTGGACCTTGACACTGAGCCAGGTTTTTTCATGTGAAAATAACATTTGTCTACGCTAGTGTTTCCCAGTGGTTTCCAACCGTCTCCGACCTCTCCCCAGAGTAAAACAGCTATAAAGTGTCAGAAAGGCGACATCAGACACCTCGTCTGACAAAATCAACATGAAACCAGGTTAATGACGACAGCTACGTGATCGTCTTTAGAGATTTTTAAAGTTAGAGATCACGGAGACGAAGTTGGAGACGTTAGAAAAAGTTCTTAATCTTAACCGGCGCACAGCCTCCAACCCTAGATCTGCAGCTTACGTCATCGACCCCAGAAGCTCTTTTTTTCCTTGTACACACTGAAACACCGTGCCAGCTTTTTTTAAAAAAAAAAGACATCAACTCAGGAGGACATATTGGAAAAAAGCTCAGATTTTCAGGTGAGCTTAGGGAGGACGGAGGGCTGAAAGTGAGCGAAAAGTTTAAGCTCAATGTGGACGTTCCCTCAGGCTTTCAAGCGACAATCCTGAAACCGACTGGGATGAAGGTTGCGGTCGGAGGCGTGTGACCCTGGCGAGCGTATGACCGCCCCCGGCCCGGCAGAGAGAGCTCTGAAAATCTACATTCGGTACATCTGAGCTAATGCTCTTGATCCACAGCTAGTGTATTTAGCTCAGAGAAATCAGGCTGCAGCTGCACACACACACACACACACACACACACACACACACACACACACACACACACGCACATACAGCAGACCTGGATTCCCTGACCAAAGGGGCAATAAGAGAGAGAGCGAACAGGGAAAAAAAACCTGGAAAACCATCCTTAGAATGATAAAAAGAACAAGAAAAAAAACGGATGATTGTTAAAATAATCGAAATGAATCCGCCAAGGAGCCGCACAGCAGGGAAAAACGGACCGGACGCGACCAAACAAGATACATTTCCACCCGACACATGTGTCTCCTTCAACCCGACATAAAAGAAAGGTGTAAGTCAATGTGCATGACCTTGCATAAACACTCGCCATAAAAGTTAACACAGAGGATTTTGAAGTGCCTCAGCTCCTTGATGTGGGCTCACTGATGACCTGCCCAGATCTGGCCCTTTTTTGGCGGAGGCCAGCTGCTCCTACGGCTACTTCAAATCATCAGCCTTTGGCAAGTATGACGCGGCTATTTCCGTGCGAGCAGGTTACAATAGGAGCAGGAATGCTCGCGGAGCCATAAAGACGGCACAACGGGATCTGGAATCTAGATCGAAGCATATAAAGCAGTGCATTAATCTCTGCTGGAGGTTTTCCTTTCGTGCCCTGCGAGTCTTTTTTTTGCCCTCAGGGCGGCGGCCGCCGGTGACCCCCGCGTCTGTCCGACTCGGGGCTTAACAACCGCCCCCCTTGACCTCCGCGCCTCCTCACGAGGAGTCGAGGCCAATATCAAAATGTAAAAAAAAAAAAAAAAAAAAAAAAATTCTCTGGTGCGTGTAAAAGTCCCACATTTTAAAATTCTACCCAGGTAAAAAAAAGAAAAAGATCATCAAGCTGAATGTACGTTAAAGGTGCCATATATAAGTGTTTGCTATCTCTACATTTCCAGCGTTTGCTTACCAGTCTAGAGGAAAAGTTTTATGTTCAGCATCAAACTTTATTCCTCTACTAACCAAGATCTGTTTCCAGCGGCCTAGAGCAGCGCCGCTGCCAGCTCTCGTTTAGCCTGTGCTTCTTTTCTCCTACTGTGGTTAGCATGCTAACCAGCTAGCCTCAGGCCTTCTGGGCACGAGAGGCGCGTTTTTAAGGCACATTGTAAACACCACGATTGGCTGAAGCTGTCGGTAAAGCAGCCAACACCTGCAGAAAAACGTTCATGTATGTAATTATAAACTACACAGCAGATTCTTAATGCGGATTCATCAGCGTGTAAGCGCCGGTGTACTGTTGCAGTTGGTCGAGGCGGAGCTCATTTTAACTGGTTCATACAGTTCATACAGTCCAGTGGTTCCCAATCTGGGGGACAGGACCCTCCAAAAGGTCAAAAATCAGAGGCATTATGAAATGATTACTGGGGGAGGAAAAGGAAGGAAAAAACAAAGTTCTGCCACAAAATTCTGTAGCAAATGTCAGGAGTGTTTTTTTTCTAAACTTTTCTTCTTTGAGAAATATTGAATTATTTGAGTCCAATGGAGGCATCTGAGATATTTAGTTGGGAAATGTCTCTTTGTGGACATGCTGACGACTCATAAAGTGCATTTTGATCCACCTATTTTTATGTGCAATTTTAATTTGTGCTTAAGGAAAAACAAAACGAAAACTTCCAATATCACCAAAAACGTTTTTTACATTTAGCTGAGGTCTGAGAAGTTGGTGTATGAACAAAATGAATGAATAAAATAATGAAAAAAAACCCCAAAACAATATTCAACAGATTTAGCAAATGAATCACGACATGTGTGAGGCAGGTGAACTCCCTGAAACTTCTACTCAGAAACATCAGATCCGTGCAGAGCGATGAAGAGACCAAAGCCG
Source organism: Istiophorus platypterus (assembly GCA_016859345.1). Classification (NCBI taxonomy): domain Eukaryota; kingdom Metazoa; phylum Chordata; class Actinopteri; order Istiophoriformes; family Istiophoridae; genus Istiophorus; species Istiophorus platypterus. Next base: position 24,774,023 of record CM029115.1, read on the forward strand.
TCGTGAGACTAAAACACGAAAACCACCGCGAACACCATATACCACATCCTGTTTCCCACATTGTGTTCATTTGTTTACGGTTTGTCGTCGACTTGTTCCGATCTCTTCCTCTGCCAACGTTTAATGACGTCTGGCTGGCGAGTTAAAACCACCAACTGTTGATCTCTGATGAGCTGATTACTAATATTTGCTTAAGGGTATCAAACTATTAATTAAATATTAGAAAATGGATGCAAATGGATGTAAATGTGTAAAACAGCATATTTCTTTTTTGAAAATTTTCCGTAAATCCAGCTAAAATCTGCGCTAAAATTGATTTGAAACCTTGTTGAAGACAATGAAATGTAACAAAGGGTTCGAACTGTCGAATTATTTTGGTCGCAAATATTGGGAATCATTGGTTTAATCTTTAAATTATGATTTTATTTTACCTGCTTATATCTATCTTAATGTGTGAAACATTATTGTGAAATGGGATTAGTAACTATAACTGTAAAATAAATGTAATTGAGTAAAAAGAGTGATTTCCTCTGAAAGTAGAGGTAGAAAGTAGCTGAAAAAGCAAAACTCGAGTACAATCATCTGAAAAATGTACTGAAGTACAGTACTCGAGTAGATGTAGTTAGTTACTTTCCGGGATGGGATTGAAATCTAGAAAGGAAGCAGGGTGATGTGATCTACTGAACTGATCTTGTTCTCGGATACACAAGCCCTGAAGCTTGGAATAAATCAGGAGAGACTCCCCCTCTGCCCTCCCCTCCCTCAAAAGTCTTTTTTTTTTTTACTTCCCATCCTCTCTTTTTGTTCCAGGATCCCACATGTGCCCAATATATCACTTAGACTGTATCACCTTCTCCCTTTGTTTATCATCTCCCTGGATTACCATGTGGAATCCCCATCTCGCTCCCTCTGCCTTGTCTCCAGGATTTCCAAACGTATTTTACAAGCCACCAGTTACTCAGCCTAATGGTTTGCAGCAGCGGAGCTGGTAGCGCACATGATATCTTGAATGTAACAATCAAAGAGGCATGCAAGATTTTTGGTATTTCCGCTGGCTTACAGATGTGCTGCAGCTTCCAGCTCCAGAAGCTGTAATCTAAGTTAAAGACATGGAGGTAGGAAAAAAAAAAAAGAATACTTCAAACAAGCGAAACATCTTATTGCCATGTGTCACCATCACTGGAAGACACAATGAGAGGAAAGTCCATCCAGCTTAGGAGCTTCAGGTGGCTGCTGCTGTGTGATGCCAGACAGATAAAACACATCAGTTACAAGAGACCACTGATGTACAGGTATTCAACATGTCATTGATGAGAAAATGCCTAATGTGAAAGGAAGGGCCAGAGCAAGGACCAGGACCAAGACCAAGACCAAGACCAGAGCAAGGGCCAGAGCGAGCACCAGAGCCAGGGCCAGGGCAGGCCAGAGCCAGGGCCTGGGCCAGGGCCAGGGCCAGGACAAGGACCAAGACCAAGACCAAGTCCAAGACCAGAGCAAGGGCCAGAGCAAGCACCAGAGCCAGGGCCAGGGCAGGCCAGAGCCAGGGCCTGGGCCAGGGCCAGGACAAGGACCAGGACCAAGACCAAGACCAAGACCAAGACCAGGGCCAGAACCAGAGCCAGAGCCAGAGCCAGAGCCCGGGCCAAAGCCAGAGCCTGGGCCAGGACCATGGCAGGGGCCAGGACAAGCCCTTTTTAGGCTTCTGAGCAGGACTTGGTCCCCCCTATCACCTCTCCCCCAGAAAAAATGTGCATGGCAAAAAGTACCTACAATTTGAAGTGGTCCGAATTTGAATTCGTAGAATAATAGTGTGATGAAGGGATAACTCTTAGTGATGAACCTACAAAGAATTATAACCTGAATCTGCAGCTCCCCTCAGCTTTACGTAGCTTTTTTGTGAGTTTTTGGCCAATTGCTTAGCCGCTGGGCTGCAACTTCACTGTTTTTGTTCACTCTCACCACTCTCGCAGTGTCATTTACAGCTGTAGCAGGCAACTGTTTTCAGCCAAAAAGCTTTGAAAAGCCACTGTTCGCTACCTGCTTAGCACCAGACAGACCCAGTTAGTGATTAGCCGGTGAACAGAGTGGTGCGTTTAGCAGGGAAAATGCTTGATATTTCCCCCAGGAGTCGGTGGTGACCAAAGACGGAGCTAAAAGAGAGTGAATACTGGACTTGCATTTACAAGGTGGCCAGAAACAACAGTCCAAATACGTGATGACATTACTCACATATGTAAATAAGGAACTGCTTGCTAACAAGTTCTGCATATCATCTTAAAAAGTGTAGATTTGTGATTTGTTCGGAATTTTTTTTCCATTGCCCCCAAGTGACCAAAAAAAAAAAGAAGAAAAATCAGTGTTTGCAAGTTTAGAGTGTGTCCGTGAAGTCTACCAAACATGTGGAATCGATTTGCTTCAACTGTGATAAAAAAGCAAATCCTGTATTGTTCACGTCCACATTTACTAGCAGCAAATTTCTGTGTTTATTTGCATGTTGCTGCTGCCAACTCTGAACTGATGGAAGAGCATGAAAAGTAGGAACGTGTAGCACGTCGCCCATGTTCTCAAAGAAAACATGGCTCCATAGCGCCACTAGTGGCAAAAAAGCTCCACAGGGAAAGTTTATGACAATGGAAATCTATGAAAAAAACAAAATGAAAAAAAAAAACAATCAAATATTTTTATTCTTGTCCTTGAAAAGAGTAGATTGACTTAATAGTCTTAACTAGAGGTTCACTGAGCAGCTTTTTCTAGGGCTTTCAACCACGGGTCATTCTCATTGGATTAAGTTTTCTCAGCCATTAGGGAAACAGGTAAATTTTTTTTTTTCAGCCCTATAGAAAAATGCAAATGTAATCACTTCCTACGCTTTTATGTTTAAAGTCCATAAAAAAACATAGGAAGTGATTATTTTTACTACAGTTTTGATATAGAGCCACTAGATCCAAAAACACTGGTTTACCGCCTCGAAAAATTATTTATTTTAATCGCAAATTTTGTAACTGCTCCCACAAGTGCCATTGAAACATCTGTGAGTTTATCCTTAAATACTTTTAAATGACGCCAGCATTCGATGGTTTCTGGGTCTGCCTAGCGGCCCAGGGGCTATTGGTTTGCTGCCTCCGGCTGGCTCTGGTGCAACATGTGTCTTTAATAAAAAAGTATAGTGTATCCTCTGCGATGATTTCTTTCATATGGTCCTTCAGCATTTGAGTGATACAAGGCGGGAGAAGCGACAGAGGGTTTTCATCATTTTTATTTAAGTCAAAACTTAAGTGAAAAATCAATCTTCAGCTTAATCTTATGATCACAGTGTACATGTGTTTGATGAACTACAGCCCCCCCAAAAAAAAAAAAAATTACAGAAAACATACATTAAATAGCCGCTGGATCTGTTTTTTTTTTTTTTTTTTTTTCCCTGGAAATGGAAAATATTTTCTGGTGATTTCACAGTGAGCATAAAGCATTTCAGCCGTTAAAACCATCACAGATTTGGCCCCTCCTGCCAAATAAACAGACCTCCCGTTGTTGTACCTTTGGGAATGAATTACTTTTAAACGCCCCACCCAAATGTCTTGTTCCAACAGGAATATGCAAAAATAAAAGGAGGCCAGATGCTTTGTTGTAACATCCAGGAATGCAACTCAGGTGAAAATGTTTGTTTCGCTTTAATTTTATACTGTTCATCTTCCTTTCTGTGTGTGTTTGGTGCTGCTGATGTAGGCTTTTACAATTACCGGGGCTGCAACCAATGATTGTTTTTCATTACTGACATTATCTAAAGATTGTTTCCTCGATTAATCGATTCAACATTTTGTCCATAAAATGTCCAAAAACTGTTAAAAAGTGGCTGTCACAGTCTCCCAGAGCGTCACGACAACCATTTTCAGCTCTAAATTAAATGAAATAGAGGAAAGCAGCAGAAAACTTTTTTTGCATTGTTGATTAAACCAAATTTATTCACCCGTCAAAATAGTTCTTGATGAAGTTTATGTTGATCGACTAATCGATTAATAAAAATTTCCAACTTTCTCTATCACTGCACACAAGGGCTGTGAAAGTGAAACATCTGTTTTGATTAATACCAAAATGACAGCTAGTTAAAAGAAAGTGTGCTGTTTTTTTCCTCCATCTTTTCTGGGGAGGTTAAAAGTTGGGACATCACACTCAAAATGGACTTTGTCATTCCTGCGGCCCACGGTGGGAAAACTGTCCATTTTGCCCATTGCTGCTGCGCTTTTGAGTTCAGCTTGAAGACGTTTTATTTTTCTAATCATTTGCAGCTTTAAAGAAAAGCCACGTTTTGTTAAAACCTGGGTTCTAACATTTTTCTGTGGCTCATGCAACCCCACACACACACACACACACACACACACACACACACACACACACACACACTGTATCTGTTGTGATTTTGATGATAGTCACCGAGGTAACCGCTAAGCTTCGGGGATACGGTGACTACGAAGGGCGATTCCATGAGGGCAACAGATGCCGGCGGTCGGACGGTGATAAGAGACACGGTAAACAAACTCTCAGTCCGACCGTCTTGACCGAAACCACCTGAAAAAGAGAAATGTAATGATTTTCCATTGCACTTTAAAGCTGCAGCGCAGAAGGTCAGAGTTTACCCAGGAATTTATGACAGAAATCATGGATTATATTTTCACATTTGCTTTTGCTTTCTGTTCCAAATAAATCTTATGATAACAGATAAAGAAAAATGTCCAAAACTCGAAGTTGTAAAAACAAAAAGCATAAATATGATTGTGCGTAATTTCCAAATAAAAGATGACAGAGGAAGTCATCTCACCTTTGCCACGGCGGACCAGAGACGATCCAGGCAGTGAAATCGGTGCGGTGGAGAATCTGCTGGCCTCCGTCAGTAAATCATCCGGCTCAAAGGGAGCCGGGGGGGGGGAGCTTGGCCGGATCTCAGAGGCTCGGTGGAAAACCCGAGGGTCTGTTCGACTCCCTGCCAGCCCTGACAGATAAATATGCTTCGTGCTTCCAACATCTCTTCTACGCGAAGTGATCTCTCGCTGCTCCGTGGAATCTCCACAGCTGTTCTCCACAAAACCTTAAGTGAGTCGCACTCTGGCCCTTGGTGGTGGTGGTGGGGGTGTGTGTGTGTGTGTGTGTGGGGGGGGGGCACGTGGATTTTTCCTCGTGCGTGTTGCAACGTTACTGAAACCTGAGCTAAAGTGTTACCGTACGTCAAATTAAAGGGAACTAATTTAGCTGTAATGAGCTTTAAAAAACACATTAGAAAACACATATTTAACGTATAATCTGCAGCGATTCCTGAGGGTTTCTTTAGGCTCGTGGCCCCTTGAAATGAAGCAGCGTCATCACAGGTCGCGTACGTCTGCGAGATATGAGCCGTTTCTTACTTTGAATTGCACTGACCTGTGTGAAAGGTGCCGTATAAACAAAATGTTTTACAGCCTGACGTTACAAGCTGATAGTAAAACAGCGCAATCATACAACAAATAATAGAAAAGGGATAATCATAAATCCATTAAAATAAATTAAAAGATAAATAAAAAGCGACAGAGGGGAATTTTCTCTCCTCTGAGAGTTTTAATTTGCATTCACTTTACAACCCGGGGGGGAGATAAAACTTAGATTTACGTTTCAGTTTGGGAACCATTGGATTAAAACAAGGGAGCAACAGTTGAATCATTGGGCAACATCTGTTTCCATTATCAGTTATTCAAATCCTTATCCGTTCTCTTTCCGTGGAAGAGCCTGTTTTAGCCCGGACATCGGCAAAAGGCAGATGAGTCAATAAACAGGCTGACTCCTAGATACTGTCACCCGTCATAAATCAGATGTGTGTCCTCCGTGGGGAAATGTAGCAGGAGAAAAGTAATGGCTGATTAAAATCTACCCACTGATTTGATTAGTTGGGGCGCCGGGCGCCGTTTACTTGCCCGGAACGGGTTTCGGATACACACGGTCAGAAGAGGCACGTTTGGTTCAAATGAAACACAACGGAGGTTTTAGGGTTTGATTGTCTTTTTTCTGCTTTTAGCACAAGCTCATGCTCAGAAAACCACCAACGTGTTTTCACTCAGACCTTCTCATCTTCTGCTCCCTGGAAAAGGTTTTATTTTGGTTTAAACCGAACGTGGACGGAGGGTAACTCCGCTCTAGGCTGAACCAGGCAAACGCGACTATCTCATCCGGAGCTGGTTTCTCATCTCTGAAAAAAGACAATCCCACCTGTGAGAGTTGACAGATGTTGACTCGCTGCTTCTCCTCAGCAGTTTTCAGTTGTCGAAGCAGAACAGAATCAAGCGGGGAAACGGGATCATTTACTGCGTGTAATTTAATGCAGATCGGGCGAATGCCGCGTTGTTGCTTGTCCGAAAAACAGCTACTAAAGGGGGCCAAAGGAAAAAGTCCCTCCCCGGCGTTAAAGATGAAATGACCTTTGGCACTTTTTCTGAACTTTGATGTGCAACAACACTAAAGGAAATCCTGAAAAAACCAACAAACAAGGTTGTATTTTAACTACAAACTGGAGCAGAAACCCAAGGCACTCGCTTTGTTGACACGCGAAACGGACGCCCTGGCGTGATCCGTTCATTTCTAGAGATGAGTCAAAACATGGGGGGGGGGGGCGCAAACAGGAGATAACAGCACCGCAGGAGAGGGAGAGAAGAGAGAGGTGGTGGTGGTGGTGGTGATGGTGTGTGTGTGTGTGTGCAGGTTGTGTGTGTGTGTGTGGGGGGGGGGGAGTCTCATACACAGTCTCTGGCAAAACGTGGGCCACTAATGGAAGCAGGAAACGCATATTAATTTTAATACTTCACACGCAAATACTTCTGTACTCTCCCAGCGGCTTGTGTTACTTTACACTCAGAAGACAAAAGCCAAGCGCCTCTCATGTTTCTGACCCCAACAGACCCCCTTCTCCCGCGCGGGTCCGGCTTCCCTTTTTGGGATTGAGTGTGCGGCGAGGGGGGGTGGCGGCTGCGATTGGTCCACGCCTTGGCGTTATTGCTCTCGGGGGAGGGCTTCGGCTCTGACTTTATTGAGATGAAGTGATCTGGGCGGCTCTTCTCGCGAGAGCCGGGTCCAGACTGTGGTCTGCTTTCAGCTGGAGCTGGGTGCTGGGAGCTGGGGGGGGTTGGTGAGTGGGGCTGGGGGCGGGGGTGGTGTTGGGGGGGGGGGGGGCACAGAAAGTGACGATGGTGCGTGCCGGAGCAGAGGGCGGCCCCTGGGGACTTTCCGTGAATTTGGCTACTTTCAGACTTCTTTCCACAAGACGAGTATTTCTTGTTACAGCGGAAAAATTGACAAAGCTGTGTTGGTATTTCAAACAGCATGTGTCATGTTAGATGAGGCCACTATGCTGAAACGTGTTGCCGGTCACAGCAGAGCAGGTTGTGCAGCTGTGGGGTTTATTTCCAAAGCACCTTTACCTGGGGGCTGGGGAGACCTCAGTCCATGCACACTTCCAGTGTTCCTTGAACTTTTTTGGTAACTAAGCCGCAGGAATATAAAAGTTAAACCTTATATGCGCATATAGAGAAAACATTTTAAAATAAAAACCCACCACATGTAGCAAAAGCAATAAAACAAAAATATAGGGAGTAAAATAAGAAACTAACCTGAACAGACACTTTATATTACTCTTTATGTCACTGCAGATATATTAACATGTGCAGATGGAAGAAATTCATTTAGCAGCTTTTCTCTCACTTTAGTCTTTAACCCTGTGGAGTCCGTGTACATGTCACATTTCCATACCTTCTTTTTTTTTTTTTTTGTTTGGCATCACACGGGTACCATCTTTTTTTCCATCTGACTTTCCAATTTGTCAATTTAACAAAGTACAAAACTGCCAGGAACCTGAAATACATGAAAAGTGACACTGGCTCCAGAAATATTCATGAATCTGTAGTGATAAACACTCAATATATTATTATTGAGTAGTTAAAGACTGTAAAAAGAATATTATTTAAATACACAAATAGAAGATGCAGGTGCAGAATCAGACTAATTAGATTTAATTTACAGTTGAACTGATTTGTTTTTGTCCCTTTTCCCCTTAAAGTCTAAGGACGCAATTGTAAAACACTGAAACTATTGATATGACAAAAATAGATAGTGTGCAACAAACCTAACTCCTCTGCAAAGTATGCACATCCTTAAAACATACAAGAAAATGTGGAAATGAAGAATTTAACAAGTACAAATTTTACAAATAAGCACTTAACACAGCACAGTTAGTTCAAAGGGTTTTACAGTAAACATAGGTAAAGACACAACACAAGAGAGGAAAAGCGAAAGAATAATAATGAAACACACATAAGAAAAACCCCAAAAGTTAAATAAAGTAGGTCAGAAATGACAGCAAATGAAATCTTTTGTGCTAAGTCTGTGATGCCCAGGTCCAGTGCTGGGATCCCTGGAGTCCTCTGGGTGGGCAGACTCTTTATTGGTCGGTGAACTGCTGCTCGGCACAGACAACAGCCTTATTGTTAGGGTTGGCTCGCACCCGGAACGAATCAGAGGAGGCCGGACAGCGGCTCGGACGATGGAGAGGAAAGGGAGAAAGAGGAGGCCAAACCGGGGAATGAGGGAAAAACTGCCAAAACTTTGGTTAAATCAAATTCAATATAAAATCAAAATTAGATTATTATGAATCTAACTATACATAGTCCCAGAAATTGTGTTTTCTTTTTCCTAATTAGTGCCTCTACCAGTAATTTTTCCCTTCTGGACTCTTCTTTTGTTTTATTGTATTTCACATTGAAAAAAAATGGCAATAGTTTCCCCGTTGATCAACTTAAAATAATAAAATAGATGATTCAATACCTTCAATACCTCATTTTCTCATCTTCCTTTTGTGTCGTTTTGTGTGATTCACTTGAACTTAAGCTGGACAGAGGCTCGCGTGTCCATCACCAGAGATTCACTGGTTGACAGCAACAGTGCTGCGGCGGAGGGATGCTGTAGGTTTTCAGGCTTTCACGCCGCTTTTATAGTGGACGCACTCAAGACCCCCGGGGGGGGCTCAACTGCACAGGACCTCTGGATGAATGTAGGCGGTGGACGAGTGTGAAAAGTTGCGAAGCAGACACGTTACATCTGGTCTTGCGTAGCCTACGGCTGGACATAAAGAGGCTGCATTTCTGCACCATAACCTCCCTACGCAGGAGTATAAATCCAGCTTTAGTTCTTTAGTTTTTTTTGGTTTCTTAACTGGGATTTTTGAGTCAAAGCTCAGCCGCGGGACAGCTGATTCGAATTCAAACGTTGCTAAGTGGCCCCGCTCTTGCTCTGCGGCGAGCGGCCGGACACTTCGACACATGCTGAAACCATTCCTGTTGACTTCCACTTGGTTCGAGCGCTGAATCAAAGAGATGCTGACAGTCCTCATATAACTTAATCCCGGGCAGGAGGAGGAGGAAATAAAAACGGCTCTGCGGTTTGAGATGGAGAGAGAGAGAGAGAGAGAGAGAGAGAGCGAGCTCGGAATAGAGAGAGAGAGAAAGAGAAAGAGACCCAAACCGGTCGAGTGTAACTGAGAAGGCCATGTCTGGTAACCCCAGGTGCAACAGAGGCGTTAAATGATGTGAGGAAATAAGCAGTAACTGGGGAGTGCGTTTTTGTGTGTGTGTGTGTGCGCTTGCTCTCTGAAAAAAAGGTTGTGTCAAGGTCGATAAGTGTCCCGCCGCACTGGTGGCGGCGGCGACGGCGACCAGCTGGAGACCCGGAAGAGATCTGATTTTGAGAGTGACTGCAAAAAAAATCTGCTTCACATGCAGCAAGTTGAAGAATGCAAAGTCCTGATTGCTGATGTATGGTAATAATAATAATTTCTCCCCAGAGAAAACATACCAGAAAAGCAAATTTAATAACCTTTGAGCTTTTTCATTCCAGTTTCAGGTAATAATATAAAATGCTGTGATGAAGAATATGTTTTGAGATTTAAAGGCTCAAAAGGTCATGACCACATAAAATGGAAAGTACTGTATATTTACTATGTGCTGTAATTTTTAGACACTCCAGTGTGTTAAATAAACATTAGTTCAGTTCTCAGTTCAATGGTTGGTGGTGGACCAGCTCTTTACTCTGTGTTCGGGTTCAAATCCGTTTCCTGTATTCCCCCATCTTGTCTCGTTACAGGACTAATGCTGACATTACTGGATCATCTTTAGATTAAATGATCTAATATTTATGTGCTTTGCATGTTCAGGCATAGACATGAGTTTGCAGTTGGTTGTGGCCCCCCGGGGGAAATTTGTCCTGCCACCAGGTTCGACACTGAACACACACACATAGAGATTTGGATAAAAAACCATAATAAAACACGTGAATTATACTAAAATATACACTTGAACCATCAGCAAAGCTCAAAAAGAACGATATGCCGCATGTTGAGGGATTGCACAACAAAAAACGGGAGCAAATCCAACCAGCCGGCAGCTGAAACAGCTTCGCCATCGTTGCCCTCTCTCCACCCCCCGTGTTTTTCAAAGAGCGGGAAACTAATCGCTTCCATCTTATGAACCCTGCTGACACCTTCGCTTTCTGTCCAAACCCAGATATATCTACAGTGAGACTAATGATGACTCCGAAGAAGTGAGAACGAACTGCACTGATCTGGCAAGATGGGGGGGGGGTGAGCCGACACCGCCGTTCCCCTTGAATCTTGAACTTGCCAAACAGTGCTGAATCATCGCTGGAAACGTGCCCCTCTCGAAACGTTTTTTCGTGTTCTCACATGTGTGTATGTGTGGGCGGAGACAAATGACCCCAATTAACTGCGTTGTTTAAAAAAAAGACAACAACAACAAAAAACCCCAAAGTTGAACCGGTGATGTGTGATCTGCAGTTAAAACGTGTCCTTGCTTGGACGGAGGTCAATCGGATCCTGTCCTAACGATCGTTGGACGTACGCAGCTGAGTGAAGAATGCACTTCCTGTTATAGAGTGTTTTTTGTGTGTGTGTGTGTGTGTGTGTGTGTGTGTGTGTGTGGAGTGTAGCTTGAGTGATCCTCTGCATTTAAAGAGTTTGTATTAGCAAATTAATACCTGCAATAAAAAAAACCTAATATTGCCACCAAAGCCAAGGAGCTGATTATATTATTTGTGGGTTTTACCATTTATGGCCTATTAGTAAGACCCCAGACCCCAGAAGATTGACTGTATAGTACGTATAGTATTCCTCCAGTGGACGGAAACTATATTAGAGTTCAGGCTGAGCTTCAGCCACTGTGTCCCTCTCTAAACTTGTTTTCGGGAAAGCCGCGTCCTCTTACTCCCACCATCAGCGTGTTGCCAGGTCCAATGGACAAAAAGAGGCCAAGCCGCCCAGGACCCAATTTTCATAAGTGTCTCAAATTCTGATTTTGATTTAGAACAGATTTTGTTTTATATTATTTTCTTTTACAAGAAACTTTTACAACTTTTTTTTTTTTTTTTACAGGAATTGTTGTCCATGTTGCTATGGATCCGTTGAGCTGTGCTGTGGGCCACAAAGTGAGCTCCGTTTTTTTTTTTTAATCTATGTATTGTTTTACACTTTTGGAAAAATAAGCGCGGCGCATGATTCCCCGCTGGATGCACCGAAAAGTATAGAAAAAAATGCTTTGATACTGAAGCAAACTTAAAACACAAGGATGCTCAGTCCTTTTTTCTATGACTCCTAATGGATTTATGGATGTTTATGGATGTTCATTTACAATGTGCATTGGACTTAATGACATTGTTTGAGAGTGTGAGTAAAACTGAGCAATATCATCATGTGTATCACGACCGTGTCTTTTGGATTTGACCATAATTCTTTGACAAAAACTGCCAAGGGCTTTAAGGTGGCCATCCTCGATTGCCACCGTGATTTGTGTGTCACCGCCACTTAGCAACTGCTGATCGCGTTGATGAGCAGGACAGACACCTCCCTCCCTCTGCGCCTCCGTTGCAGTTTAAACATAGCCGAACGTTTCGTGGGCACAAACTGTCCCGATGGCACGAAAAGCGAAACCCTTTGAGCGTCAGCTGGAGACAAAGAGGTTTTGGCCGGGTCCGGCGAGGGGTCAGTCCCTCCTCTGGTACAATTACCGTACATAAGGAAAAACTCGTTAACGTGTCATCCGAGTTCACTCGAGATGTCGGAGATGTGGCTTGATCACCGTTTCGTTACCGGAACAGTATTTTCTAAAGCAGTGAAATAAAAAAAACAAAACCAAAAAAAACAAAAAAAAAAAACGGGCTAATGGATGTATAATATTTCCACTGCCGTAAACCAGCAGCTAAATGAAGCAGGACATTTTCATCCATGTCAGATATCTTTATAGTAATTTGAGAGGACACATCATCCACTTCCTGAACAGGCAGTGAGCGCATTTCCCATCATGATCTGGCACGCAAGAACACCCCCCCCCCAAAAAAGATCTGCCTTACGCTTGATTCCCTGCTTTCAAACGATGTCCAATGCCGCCTTTGTTTTTCACACTTGATGCGCTTTCTGTTTTATTCAGTTTTCACACCGCTGAACTCACACGGAGAACGTGTTCCCGCAGACTGAGTAATGATTTTGGAGATGGAGCTGAGTCTCGGGAGGCGACCGTGAAACTTTGCTCCCTGGATCGACTCTAAAGATGAAATAATAAAAACCTCAAGGGCTCTCTTTGATCCGAAAAAGCTTCTCTCTGTATTACCTAACCCCCAGTAAAACATTCGGATTGGTGAGGAATCGAAGAAATGCCTCAGAGACAGGATGTGAGGCAGGAACATGAGCCCTTATTCCGCAAAAATACAATATTACGCTTTTTTATGAGCCAGTGCCATTTAATGACTTCCTAAATGGTGAAACCATAGTAACAGAATAACCCAATATGAAGACACCTTTTATGGCCATTGATGTCATTTTGAAGAAACTAGTTGCCGCAAATTGGCAAGGGCTTTTACGTTGACGATAAAACATGAGATTAGCACGGGTCCTTTCATCCGAAGTCATTGCACGTAAAGAATCCCTTGAATGGTTCCAATGTGGGTTATTATACTTGAAGGTGGAGGCTATACATGGAGTATTACCAGTCAACAGTCGACGAGATCGATCCGATAAGCCTCACAAAGCTGTAAAATGTTACCAAGGCTGTGTTTTAGTGCTCCATTACTCAAGAAAAGCCGCTATGTGGCGCGTAACATCTGGATTCGTTATCTAGTGAAGCTGCCGAGGCGGATGCGTTAGCGAAACGACTGTCTGCTGACACATCCAGTGGACACAGGTCAACACTCTCAACCCGCTGGAGTCTCGTTACTGTCCGCCGGATGAGCATAAGCGCGTAATTCACTTTCTTTTAGCTCTGTTGTTGGTCTCCACCAACCCGAGATAAAAAAGAAATTCCTGGCTCTTTAGCGGCTAAATGCTCCCCCACGTTGACCCGCTGAGCTTGTTTGTGCTGAAAACAGCCGATGAGGTTGATACAAGCACTAAAATCGAACACATGGTACAATAAATGTGCCTTAAACCAAAACAGTGAGCTAATAGAAGCTATAAGCTACATTTGGTGTTAATTCTCTTATTGATGCCACAAGCCTTTTACAGTAAATGTGGACATTTTATATAATGTTAATGGGGAAGAGAAACATCTAAGTTTAAGCAACAACTCTCCCAACCTCACAGATACTTGTCTTTGAGTGTTAATGTGTCCATAAAGGGACATTTGTTTTCCTAATTGGCACCAAGAATTCTGTGTGAAAACACATCTGATTCGTCAAAAAACCTCAGCTGTGAATTATATCTCCCGACGGACTTGTAACATATAATCTGCTTAAAATTCCTCTGTTACTTTTCTCATTACTTATTTTCCTAAACATATGGCGACCGACGATTTACCTTCCAACCGAGCAAACTCCAACTGATGAGGGACGCGGTTGGATGTGGTTTAAAAAAAAAAACAACAGAAAAAGGACATAAGTGGAATTAAATTCAGAGGGTTTTTTTTTCCAAATCTTTATTACTTCTTTATGTTATTATTAATTTTTCTTCATCGTTAGCGAAGAATTCATTTTAATTGAAATAGATGAGACTTTTGGAGACATAATTCACAAAATTACCGCAAGTGAAACATTTGTGGGACTGTAACCTCTTGTGGGGAAAAAGAAAAACAAATGAGGGGAAGTGAAACTGAGATCATAACAAACTTATGCCCTTTTTATTGCGATGGAAAACTGGAAGGAGCTTCAAAACCGGTTTTCAGCGGGCGGTGACCAGCTCATAGTGACCATCAGAGGAACCGCGGTTTACGACCCAGGGAGCCTCTGGAAGCTTCTGGGCCCGAACACAAGGGGAGGAGGGCACCGCCGGCGGACGTGCACAAAAATGAAGAAGAAGAAGAAGAAGAAGAAGAAGAATGAGGAGGAGGAGAGGAAGAGCATCACAGGGCTGCCCACAATGTGTGCAGTAGACAGGCGACTCTCCGAGGGTGTGGCAAGGAAAAAGACCCCCCCCCCCGGCATGAGCTCAGAGACAAAATACAAAATGAGGGTTCCAACTTTTATAGCGTTAAAGTGAAATGGTTGGTATATGTGTGGTGTGGGGTGAATTGGTTGCATTTCCCACCAAATGGGGATGTATAAGAAAGAGAGAGTGTATACAGCCCCCCCCCCCCCCCCACCAGATGGAAAAAACATGGGAAGCAATTAAAAGGAGCAAAGAGGCTTCTGGCCCTCACACCCTCTTCGGTAGCAGGAGGATGCCTGCTAAACAGATAAAGCTTCTTTTTTTTTCCTTCAGCTTCTTTTAGAGAGAAGCTCTAACAGAGACAGAGACACCCCCCCCCACACACACACACACACACATACACACAACAACCCCCCCCTTAACGGACGGCTATTTATTTGCTTACACAGCTTTCCAAAGGACTGTTCAGCCCCTAAAGGTCAACAACCGTGCAACACCTGTCTCGGGTGGGGAGCACTAATTGGAACAAAACCTGCTTCTCTGTTTTGGGACAACAGGGACACAATAAAAAAAAAAAAATTTAAACTGGCTGAACTGATATCTTCTTCTTCTTCTTCTTCTTCTTCTTCTTCTGCATTCACACACACACACACACACACACACACACAAACACACATATAACCTTTCTGCTTCTGTGCGGTATTTATGGTGAGATGAGTTGGGCAGACGCACGGGGAAACCCGACACCACATTTACCGCCAATTGCTGCGGGATGATGAAGTGGCCCCATTTGGTCCGGATCGGCAGTTCGTCCGCGGCAGGGCTTTGTTCTGTCGGCCTGCAGATCCGTCATGTGCACCGTGCCATCGGCAGGAAGCCCCCCCCATCCCACACCCCCATGGTGAGACGCAAGAGGGTATTTTATCATCGAAGACCAACAGTAATGATCCAAAAAGAACATTTTATTTATATTCATTTAAGAGTAAGTGAATTAGTTTAATCTGAGGTCAGAGGCGCGTAGGGTCTGGTTTTACTGCATCAGAACTAGTTCATAGGACGTGGAAATGCTGGAAAACAAGTATTTAGTGGGTTGTTGTCTTGGGTGTGAATGTCAGATTGTCAATTGTTGTGAATACGCAGAAAGTATTCACCCCCCATCCACCCAGGGGAGGGACTGGTGTGACTGGTGTTTCCAATGTTTTGTCTTCCCCATTTATAGCTTTATAATCTCAGCGCTTTAACATAATTTAATTACCCCCACACATAATCTGTCATCAGAATAGGTGTGGTGGGCGGCGGGGGGGGGGGTACTTACAGTCTATAACTAGATTTTTTACCCAGATATCAAAAAGTTGTGCTCTCTCTCTCTCTCTCTCTCTCTCTGCCAGAGCACCATCTGAACCACATGTCGATAATTATGGTGCATTAACTGCAACCACTACTACTACAACAGCAGGTGATATCCTCTGTGCGACAGTTGGAAATATGTAAATGATCTTTGAAGTAACAGGGAAATATGAAAAATTTAATATCTACCTTGTGTCAAAAATTTGAAAGAGAACTTGCAAATTGCAAACTGTTTATTTTGAGGAAGTCGGCTCAGTGACATAGTTTTTTCGTTTTTTAAGACAAGACCCATCAGACTCTGTACTTTTCAGATCCTGTAATTGCTTTTGTCAGTAATCAAGTGGTCGGCTGCTACCAAGTAGCGTATTTTGGTTTGTGTGCTCCGCTCGAGTTTGGCTTGACAACCATTACTCATTGTACGTCTGCAGCTGTGAAAGTGTGTGGACAGTTTCAGCCTGTTTTCTCCATCACAGCAGCTATGGACACTGGAGATGCAGCACATCTGGGCACGCGTGGTCAATTATCTGCCACTCTGGCCCCCTTTTGTTATTTGGAGGTAATTGCATATCAGTAAGTGTATCGGAGTGGGGTGTATGCGTGGACACCACATTGCAAATATTGAAAATACTCTCTTTTTTAAGCATCCATAATTGATTTTTAATCTAAAATTCTGGGGTGAGATATTTCCACCTGTCCCCAAGTCTTTCTTTCTGCGTTTCAGTTTTATATTTCTCCTTAATGTACCAGACAGAGTGCGGTGGATGGGTTATAGACTTGATTCTTAAAAATATAAGCATTTCATCTGGAAAGGGGGAAAGAAGAAGGTTAAGGGCCGCAACAAAAAAAAATTAGATATTAGCATTAGATATGCTGAACATAAGGTCTACTTTTTTGATGCTTTTAATTAACAGTTAATCATGTTAGTGTTATTAATGCCTTTAATTTAACTAGGGAAGAAAAAAACATTGGAAACACCGGTCACTGCAATGTCGTCCGGTACAACTCCAGCTTTAACTGCTGACTCAGTCATAAGCATACGACGATTTCAGAAAACTGTACATTAAACACTGGGTAGAAGTGGAATTTATGGCGGAGCCACGGTGTCGAGTTGCAGTAGTGTGTCCAGGCGTCCCTAATAAAGTGGCCACCGGGTGTATTTCTCTCATCAGTGATGTGTTACGCAGTCAGCTCACGAAAGGCAGTTTGTTTTTTTTGCGGGAGAACAAATGTCAGCCGTATGTTTTGTTCTTCAGGCTTCTTCTTCTTCTTCTTCATTTTTTGTGAAGCAGCTCGTGTTGGCAAAACCACGTTGTGCAGCGGGAAGGGAAGCGGGGTGACGTCTAAATCAACACAACTCCGTGAATGCAGTTGTTTAAACTTCTTGCTTCTGTTTTTTTTTTTTTTTTTACTGCCAGACAGATTTTGGCTCTCGTCTTCCCTCTACCGAGGCCCAAAATCCGCACCAAATGTTTCACATTACCCGGTGTGAAAACCCTCCTATTCCTCAGATTCTCTTTTACAAGTCCATACATCCGTGGAAACTTGATATTTCATATTTCATTCTGGTTTGTGGATGTCATTGCGAGTGGTTGCCGGTTCACATGCAACCGCCCCGGCCGCCGCCTTTGATCAGCCTGACCACGACTAATTGGGGGACGGAGAACAAATGAAAGAAATATCGTGAGATTTCATGGGAATTGCCACTGCGGGCTGAGCTGCCTGGTGCCGCCATTAGCGGTTAAAATAGCCAGTGAGCGCTCAGAGAATTATCCTGTTTCCTTTCTTAAGATAGTGTTGAAAAACTGCTCTGACAAAAAAAAAGAAAAAACAAGGCCCCCTCCGCAAGTGTCTGCGGCTCAGAGCAGCGCCGGGATTTTAAGTCTTTTCATCATCACTCCAAAGCCATAACTCCTCATTCACTTATAAACAGCACATGGAAACATAACATTTACACTGCAAGCCATTAAAAAGAAAAAACAACAGCACACAAGTCATCCCTGTGCTGAAATGAGCTATTTCATGTGTCCTCTTTGAGTCTGTAATAAATTGCATCTAGAAACATAACACCACAACCACAAAATCCCCATGTGCAACTTAGGAGGATATTCACAATAGAGTGCTGAATTGCTCTGGCAAACAAAATTCATTCCACGGACCGAATATCAAGAGGAAGATGTTTAAAAAAAAAAAAAAAAAAAAAAGAGAGAGAAAGAAATTTAAAGCAGCATAAATGTTCCAAATGTTTAAGAGTGGCCAGGGAATCCCAGGGGGCTCGTTCGGTATCGCTCTTTCTTCCTCGTACAGGATGTAACTCCGAAAGCTGGTTTTCATTCAGCGTCCGGCCCCGACCCGAACCGATGTCTCTCTCTCTCTCTCTCTGTCTCTCTCTCAGCGGCCTCGGCATTTGGGTTTGCATGCAACGGACTGTCTTTCTTTTTTGTTGTTGCAGTTCAAAAAACCCACAAAAGACAAAAACAACAACAACAATTTTTACTGTCCATGCTGTTTTGGTGCAAAAAAAAAAAAAAACCATGTCAGAAAGTTAAGGTATGCGTCCGCTCCGGGCGGCGCGGTGGAAAAAGAAAAAAAAGGCGGCCGATTTTCCGGTTAGAAAGGGCAGGTTAGCCACGGTCTCAGCAGCAGGTGACTGGAATGAGGTCATGATGTGGTCATGGGAGGGGGGACAGCAGGCCTGTGTGTGTGTGTGTGTGTGTGTTTGAGTGTATCCGAGGGTGTGAGTGTGTTGAAACATCTGAACAACTGCTGCGAGGGAGGTGAAACACATCAGAGGCCGAGCTACAGTGTTTTTCTCCGTTTATACCCCCCCCCCCCCTTCTGTGGATCTCAACTCAAGGTGTCGTTTCACACCGCCGGATCCCTTCTGCCGTGGAATCTTCAAAACGACAGCAGCGGATTGATTTGCTTATCCATGAAAGAGATGGGCCGCCGCTACGAGTCCCAGGAGGCGGCGGGGGCTGCGAGGAACCACGGCACACACTGTGGAGAAAAGACTCCGAGCCACCTGTGTTGCATTTAGGCCACTTCATCTTATGTCCTGACTAAACAGGGATTTGCATGAACCCCCCCCACACACACACACACACTTTTGCCTCAGTGACATTTCCCTCTAATATCTGCTCATGTGACACAGTGATACTTGAGCTTAGAGCCTCATCATTAAAGCTTTGACATTTTCTGATCCCAACACCGGTGCTGCACCTTAAATAATAGACTCAAGACAGATACCACAATAAAGGGTTATTAGAGCCTCTGCCACTGTGGAAAAGTCTCTTAATCAGCCTTCAGGTTCACTTTTTTGATAAGGTAAAAGTCGTTTTTTTACCACTGAGACGAGATTATTCCCCCTGTATCGTCGGGGAGCTTCGTCGGGGAGCTCCTTCATCTCAACTGTCCCGCTTTACGCACTTCTGTCTGAAGTCTGGTGGCTCCTGTTGGCTGTGCGATATGTTGGCACCGTGCGCTGCGACTCGCGCGCCGCCATCTTGACGAATCTGTCATGGTTCCGGCTCTGATTTCTATTGGAAACTGGTGAAACAATGTAGAGATTTGTTGATTCTCCTGACAAATAATAAGAATTAAGGGCGTTAGCGAGGTCTGTTCCCTCCCAAATGAGGACTCTCCTTCCCAAATGTTGAGGAAACACAGTAGTTTGCAGTATCCCAGGTCTTTATCTTAAAGCCGACTTGTGTTTCTGCGTCGAACCTGTGGCACGGCCACCGTCCACGCTCTTCTGAGCAGCTTCTGCATTGGCGTCGCTCTACAACTACTCCACCAAACCGCTAGTTGGCGGTGGCGTGTGCATGCCACCGTGGTGTTGTTTTTTCACCAGTGTTTGTTGTTGGCACCCTTAGAAACAATTGCGACTGAACCCGAGCAGAACAAAAAGGAAGACGTCGGAGCAGACGGTCTGTACGACAGCGGCGAAGAGGGAGAAGCTGGACATGCGATGCCGCCCAGAGCGACCATTAACAGTTCTTGTGGTCTGTGTCGTCACAGTGCGTGGTTACATTTTTTGGGAAGTGGACGTAAGGCTTCAATGTAGATTACACGACCACAGCTGGATTTTTGCATCTGCGTTGAACCTATGCCATAGCCACTGCAAGCTGCCTACGCTGTTGGGAGCATTTATACTTCTGCATTGGTGGCGTTTATATGCCCCCGCATTACGTTACTTTGCCACTGTCTTCCGCAAGTTTTTTTATTGCCGAACTTCAAAACAGTGGCCGCTGAAACCGAGCAGATCTCGATGGAGCTGGAGCCGATAGATCTCGCAAAGCCGTTATTTTTCCTGACTTTACTCCAACGCAGAAACGAAAGAAGACGTTGGACGAGGAAGAAGGACGAGCTGGAAAAGCCGACCAATCACAGCTCTCGTGGCTGCGACACCTACATTGGTTAAATTTTTTGGGAGCAACATGTGTAGGCTGCAGTGTAGGATCGGACACAGAAGCTTAAATTGACCTTTACAGTGTAAGAATAAAGAAATATATGTGAGCTTAATAGAAAGTGTGGCATTTTTCTTCTTTTTGCTCTTTATTTAGTCATAGTACTAAGAAAACAGTTGTTAACACCATTTTTCAGTGATGTTTCCAAGCACTGTTCCTAGTATTTACTAAAATACTTAAAATACAATTTATTTCTTCTTTCCTCTAAAATGCACAGTTGTTGCTCCCTTGTTCACCATAGTCTCGTTTTCTTCCACCGCTCTTAACCTTGGACTACCAGTAGGAACTAGTAACTGTTTTATTGGTGCATGATTCATACAGGGAAATTACAACATAAATCGCAGGGTGTGTTTAAATTTACCATAGTTATTAAAGGTTAAACCAAGCCTTTCTCAGCTGCACTGTCGTCTTCTGATTTTGCTCCGGACAAGAAAATGATGGAATCCGCCGGTTTGTACACGAGTGCGTCCCAGCCTCATCCATCTTCTGTCAGTTGTTTCAGCGTTCACGGCGAATCTGCTCCCTTCTTGTCCGCTCGCCCGGAGCCAAGCGCCGCACGGAGGCGGCGGTTCTCGGGCCGCTCGCCGACCTTTCACCCGGGGCAACCCAGGCGGCTTGGCATGTGGTGGCAGGATTTTCTGCAAGATGCTGTCTCCGGTGAGATATCGCCTTTCAACCCCCCTTAACATGCGGTTTGCCGGTTTGCGGTGAAGGCGACAAAGAGACATAAATCTCCCGAACTACCTGGTTTGATGGCGGGCCAGAGGCATCCGCTCACCACCGCCAGGCCGGGGGAAGAGGGGGAACCGGTTCCTGGGTGGGGGGGGCTGAATGCAGTTCTGACCATAATGAGGTTTAAACACACACCCCCCACAAACATCTAGACAACTAGAAGGAAGAGGGAGTGTAATTACCGAGAAGCCCCAAAAATCTGTTTGAATTCTCAGCGGCTTCACAATGCGAAACCTGTTATCTGATATGATTCATAGAGCGTGTTGAGGAAAGATGAGCGGGTGTGAAATTTCCCTCCGCTTGGCGTTCTCGAGCCCTTCACGTCCGACAAGATGAATGAGCTTGATGAGCTCTTCAGTTTCCACCCAGGCCTCCTCGTGTTTTGGGCCTTTCACGGTTTCTTTCTCTCTCTCTCTCTCTCTCTCTCTCTCCCTTTGCCGTGGAGCCGCTTTAACGGGGAGTCATGAGAAAACGCCGCCATCAAAGAGGAAAAAAAAGAAAGATTTTGTTAGGCTGTTATGGACTGACGTGAGGTAAGAGAGGGGGAGAGAGAGAGGAAGAGAGAGGAAAAGAAAGAAAACATCGGTAATGGATCATAAATTACGCTTTTATTTTTTTTATGGAACGGCGCAAATTTGATCTGGGTGTCAGCCCCTTTCGGAGCTGATCGGGGCAGGCGAAGCCAGAGAGATTTTCCTCGGGCTGTTTGCTCCTCCAGATGATGTTAAAAGTGAGGAGGAGGAGGAGGAGGAGTAGGAGGAGGAGGAGGACAGTTAGGCTCGAAACAATTAGCCTCCGCGGACCAATAGGGCCGCGCCGTGCCAGGAGATCTGCAGGAATGAGAAACTCAGATGTTCCCTCGGACCGAATGACAAATCGGATTGAATCATCCGTGGAGCCGGTTCAAATGCGTGCGCACCTCCGACTGGGAAGAGCTCGGACCCTGTAAAAAGAAGTCCCTCGTGTCTCGAGTGGTATCTGACGGGAAACTGATTAGATGATTCATTACCGGCTTGGAAAGGGAGAGCGAGTCGCCCCCACGGGGAAAACGTGAAACAAGTGCAGAAGTATCCTCCTGCAGTGATACTGTTTCTTTGCTAAAATTGAATTTTTTATTCAAAATTACATATGTAAATAACTACACCTAAGTATAGATTATTAAAAGCTGCTAATTTTATTACATTTTTCTAAATAAGTCATTTCAATTATTAGAATTACACATTTTTCAATGTTGTTTCCAAGCATCTTGATAAAATCTCATTCCCTTTTTTCCCCTTTGAAACAATATGAGTGTGAAATTTCATTCTCGACAATAGAGCTTTCAACCAAATCTTACAGTCTTCCATGGGAAATATAATTTTTTTACAGTCTTGAACAATTTCCACCTCATGTAAGATCAAAGATTTATACTAACGTATATGGTTGCGTGACAACTTTGCAGACATCATCCACTAATGAAGACCATGAGCTGCGGTGGAAAGCCCCAGAGGAAGTAAATATTTGCTAAGCTTAAAGCTGCACTGACTAATGTTGGGTATGTACAATAGGTCAAAGGACTTTCACTGATGTGAAAGGAGCTGGTTGCAGAGATGAACAAAAAGACAAGGATCACCTGACTCCACAGGGCCCCTTAGCTCCCGGGAGCATTTTAGCATCTTTCAGCTCTTTGTTTTGTTTCTTTATTTTGTTTTGTCTTTCTCTCTTAAAGCTCTAACTCGTTTCCGGGTACAGAAGGCCACTATTTCAGTTGAAAGAAAAAAAAAGTTCTAAAGATCAATCTACGCTGCCTCGAAAGCACCAAACAGCAGACACAGTTAGCAACTGGCTGTTGAACATAATGGAGCGTTTAGCATCTAAAGACACTAACGTTTTTCTCAGGAGTTTGGTGGAGACCAAAAATGGAGCTAAAATAACAGTGAATATTGGACATCATGAACAAGATTCCAAATAAATGCGAATGTTCCTCTCTGTTGTCTGAATGTGTAAACAAGCATAATTTTTCTTGCAATATCAACGTTATAAGATTTGTTTTCTCTATGTTGCGTTCACAGCTTGTTGTCCTGCCCAAAAGTGGTTGCAGGTTAAACTAACAGTGATGTAGTAGCTGATTTGATATGTAATGTAGTTACTTTGCAGAACTGAGACTGGACCACACGCTGGTTTCTATTCATCCTATTAAAAATTTACATGCACGTTTTTCTTTTATAGCAATTTAAATGACAAGAGAAGTGTGTTTTTGACCATGGAAGAACAAAATGAAACACATGAATAAGCACACACACACACACACACACACACACACACACAAACAGACCGTCTTTGAACATGGACAAAAGCTATAAAAGTGCTGAGATCTTTTCATGATCAAACTATTCAAATGACCTTTACATGATTCAAAACCTTTTTTTTTTTTTTGAATTCCCATGTTGGTGGAATCTAATATATTTGATAGCAAGATTGTTTCTAAACTCTTAAAAAAAACAACAAAAAAAAAAAGCGTGGGCACTTGTAACTTTGGCAGATTTATCTACTGGGAGAAAACGATCTTGAAGCCAGTCTCTCTGACAGTCCTGTGTAATTTCTTGCCAGCACATTTTTATGTTGTGAAGTTTTGATACACTGAAGAAAATTGATTTATTTATTTTTTTGTGTGTTAAACACCTGACTTGGATATTTTGGAGGTTACATTTATCTTCTTCAGTCCAGGATCAATCTGCAATCTTTACATTTCAGTTTATTTGCCTCAACCTCAACCTTGAAAGTTTTTTATCTCTCATCTCATGACCAACAGGTGAAAACGCTGGGTCCAATCCATCATATTGTAACGCAATATAAGTTGATGTGGAGGAATGCAATTTCCACATAATATGTGTCCGCATTAAATAATAATTTTTCCGACTTAATGCTCATTTATCAAAATGTTACGACCTTACTGTAGCGAAGCTCCTCCATGAGGAGGGTATCTGACCCCCCCTGTGGTGAGGGACAAAACATCAGACGGCTCAAGAAGAGTCTCAGCAAGTGCAGCCACCACATACCACATTTTAACAAGTATCTTACCACACTCACGCTGTAACCAAGTTAAACCATATGGACATGAGAGGAGGGGTGTGTGTGTGTGTGTGTGTGTGTGTTGGGGGGGGGGGCATGGCCCAACAGAGGCGTCCCACCTCAGGATCGAGCCATAAGTCATGTCGAAATACCTTGGAGGACAACAACATGTGGACAATTACTATCCTGGAGGTGGAAAACAAAAACCAGACAGGCAGCAAACAGAGAGATAACAGCATTTCACTTCATCGCCGTAACTGGAAACAGCCTCGGGAAACGGGAGCAGAAGCTTCCAATTAGAACCCTATCCCAGTTTTCCCACTTTATTTTGACTCCAGTGAAGTGGTTTTAAAGTGATTTGAAGTGTCATCTTAATTTGAATTGTATGAGACTTGGATGAGTTCATTGTCTAGATGGTCTTGTCCATCATTTTATACACTATTGTTGTCTGGTGTCTCTGGGAATGTTGAGATAACTTCCAGGATTTAAAATAATGATCTGTAGATATGAACAAAGTTTGGTTGAGGAGAATGAGTTTTGTAGCATCATCTAAAATATCAAAACATTAATTTTAACACTGATTGCCACATGAGAAGCGACACCCTGATGTACATTTTGTATATTTTAAGCTTACAAATGCATTAAACACTTTCCAAAAATATAGATACTGTATATGTGTATTTAACATCATGAGAGTCAACAAGTGTTCGGACTCAAGAGTATTTTGGAAAAAAAAAAAGAGATGTATCTGGACAATCAAAACAATTTTACCGCAAAAATTCTGTTGTTTCTACCTTAAAGATGATTTATTTCGAGTTCTATCAATAAATGATTGGTGATATCTATTAACAACATCGAATATAAACACATATAAGAGCAAGTCTTTAAAGGCCAGGTAGCTTTTGAAAGAAGAAACAACACATTTGTGCTTTTACAGTTAGAAATTGAGTTTGAAAGCACAAGAAAAACCAAAACAAAACAAAACAAACAAAAACAAACTCAGAGGTTTTTCCCTGCAACAACTTCACCTGGTCTGGTTGGAGCAGTCACTAACGTTGGCTAACACTAGCAAACATCAGAAATACCTTAATGTGTAATTTGCAACTCACCGTTGTGTGCTCGTGTTACTTTTGCACTTTGCTCGAACATTTTCCATGAACGTACAACCATGACTGTTGCTAAGCAACAAGCTCGCTTAACATCGAGTCAGCGCTTATTCAACGTATGACCGTCCGCTGTTTAAGACATTTTTCTTTTTTTATCCCATTTCTCTCTGAAAATCTCTATGTAAAAACCGTGGCTGCCTCACAATGGTCATGAAATCAAAACGTGTCCCAGCATTTCTGCTCTTAATATGCAAACAGGTTGTAAAAAACTAGGAAAAAGTTTGGAAACCAGGCTTCCAAACTCGTCCCAGTTGCAACATGTCAAACTTTACTGACTTTATTTATTACTGAGAGACAATATGCCAAGAGGTATTGTAGATATTGGATAGTTTTATATTAGTGATTTACATTAGTTGAGCTGTGTGTGTATATGCAACAGTTGAAGAAGAGAGTAAATTCACTGCCTGACAAATGTGTCAAATGAGAATCGTGCAGGCTCAAGTCTAAATCACGTTGATACTTGATATAATCGTACATTGACCGCATTGTACAATTTGTCTGAAGCGCCATTACGTAAGACTGAAAGGCGTGAAATAAACTTCAAGCCAGGAATGTGAATATGCAACATTGCACCTGTTAAAATAACATTAGTTTAACTTCTGGTCTAAAGCTGCTAAAAGTACTTTAGTATCTAAAAACAAGGGGGGTTCTCGTGTTGCTTATGGAGATAAAGAATTAGTCCTCCTGTGTGGCAGGTCGGTGAAAAACGGCGCCTCTGCTGACAGCTCCGGTTAAAAGCGCCCATGGAGGCGAGTTAAAAAAAAAAAAAGAAAAAGAAAAATAGGACCTCGCTTTAAAATTGGCCAAACATTCCTACTACAGAGACATGCAAAACATTTTAGTTCTACACAGCGTGAGCACACAATGGAGACAGCCACCTGGCTCCCGCTAGGTTTTTTTTTTTTTTATGTGGGAATTTCAGACTAATTCAGCCAGGAATGTCAGATGTGTTCTCAAGATGATGCACCTGATACTAAAAAGCACTTCACAAGAGCTCCGGTACAAGACGGATCGCTCCCTAGAGACGGTTGCTCTTCTTTCCATTCTACAAGCTACAACCCCCCCACCCACCACCACCACCACCTTTTTTTTTCCACCAACGGAGACGCCTGCTGGTGCGCACTTGACAGCCTCCCATCATGTCATTTTTAAATCTCGCAGAAATCTCTGGTAAGAGGATAAAGCTGGTCTCACATTCGCCTGCAAAACGTGCAAGAGCAGCAGAGCGGGTGGAAAATAAAAATACCAAAACAACAACAACAATAATAACTATAATAACAAAAACCCCTAAAGCTTTTTTTGTGGGACAGTGAAGATGACGAGCTGGCACAGCGGCAGGCCCGAGCTCAGCGGGGGAGCGGGATATATGGCGGCGGGGGGCTGGGGATGGGGGGCCTGAGGGGAAGGTGGAGTTTCTTTGGCAGCGACTTCAGAGACAAAGTTGAGGGGGGACACCTCGGGATCAGGTCGATTAGGGCTTGCGTGCCCGTGTCCAGGTTTATGGTGGCTTTTCACTGGAACATAACCTTTTTGTTGGACACAAGGGTGAGGCAGGTGTGTGTGTGTTGGGGGGGGGGACACACTTCTTCTCTCCTCATGTAACTCGATGACGCCTGGAGATAGACACATATACACTGGAGGATGAGCCTTCACCTCGCTCTCTCTGTACTTTAAGCACCAGAGGAAGCACTTGATGTGTTCAGGTGTGAGAGGCCTCGCCCTCCTCCTCCCGCTTGACCTTTCACACCAGTGAAACGGAGCAGCGGCGCAGAGACGCAGCCTAACATCCGAGCACTGGGTCACCGCAAGGTGTGATGGGAAGTCCTGGAACAATCGGGGGGTTTGTTTTAAATAATTTATTACTCCGGTCAGTGCAATTCTCGGCATCCTCTTCATAAAGTTGATAAAGTTAGTGTCACTGTCACTGAAAATAAATGCCATTGAATAACACATCATGTGAACCGCCAGCCCCACTCTGGCGTCACTGATGTTCATATCCTCATCAGAGTTACCACAGCTACCAGTTTCAGGTGCGTAAAGACATGCTAATGTTAGCATGGTAACTTTCTATCATACAAAATGTCCTTTTTATCATTTAGCACATGTGGCGAGTTAGCCTGTTAATGTACAATGCTAACTTTTACGGTTGCATGTTGAAATGCAAGTAAAAGTAAAAGTGAGTAAAAGCTTTTAAAAGCCCAACTGTACAGATTGGAATATGTATGATATTTAAAATTTCTATTAAAAATGCTCTAATATTCTCATTTTATCTTTCTTTTTATTTATTTCACCTCTTAACTTCTGCATTTTTATGTGTGATGTTTGTCTAAATTTGTTTATCTCTCTTTTCTTGCTATCTTGACACCAATATGTTACTGTACTGTATGTTACTGTATGTTACTGTATTTTGTGAAGCACCTTGTAACCATGGTTTTGAAAGGAGCTGTAGAAATCAAGTTTATTATTATTATCATGATCATTAAGATCATTATGATGATGATGATGATGATTATCATTATCGTTAAAAATAATAATAATAATAATAAAAGCTTTTAGCTCTTTTACTGATTTTTTAGCTTTAGGGGGTTTTCTGGCACACAAAATGGTGAAGTCGATACTAAATTTCATATCAACTGAAGTTCAAACTTTAAACTTTGGGTTAAGCTCAGATTGAAATAGAAAGATGTGAGGCATGTAAAGTCAGGTAACTTTTGTAATCATTGTATGCCTCCTTTCTACTTCTGAGGACGTAATGTTTACGGCCTGATCCAGGACAATTTGAATACTAGGCACATGGTATCTGAAAAATAGTGACATTACAGATATAATATACACAAAGCATCGAGAAAAGCAGAATAACGTGAAAACAGAGGTGCAGCAGTGCAAGACATTTAAACAGCTGAGTTCACATTCCTAGTAACAAAGAGAAATTATGATTATTTCGGTATCATTGTCCTAAGTCATGGAAGAAAAAGCCAAAAGCATTTATGCAAATATTATAGTTCAGTGTTAGCAGTTAACGCCTGTACTTGTCTTCTCCTGAAGTGATCCTTTATGCAAAAAGTCAACAGCAGAAATACCCCCCAGGCTTGTTTTAAGCGACCCTTTGCTGGACCTTTGCCCTTTAGTCAGTTATCCATTTAATGACTAGTAGGGGTGTAAGAATACACACACTCATTATGCATATCTATGTTTTCACTCCCTGGATTGTACCAAGAAAAGAAAAAAAAAAGAAAAAGAAAAGTACAACTAGGTGTTTATGCAAAAAAAACAAAGAAAAGGCAATTTTCATCTGAACAGCTTGTGCTTGTTCCTGGAAAGTCAAGGTTTGTCCTGTTGTGTCAGATTTAGTTTTATCCTTCATTGACACAGAATGTGTTTGGCATTTGGAGATGAAAAAAAGGGCTACTGAAAGTTTTGCTTTAACTCCATTTGGGTGGCCATGTGTGTGTGGGGGGGGGGGGGCAAGAGGCGTGAGCAAAAGAATCTACACATGGCACAGCCTCCCAGCGCCGGAGCCCGACACATCAATAATGCGTACGTCTTTCACATGTAGAAATACCGAACCATCAGTCACACAGCAGGCGGCAGGGGGGCCGGGCCCGCGGCCCCTTCCCCACTCCTGATCTCACATCCTCTCCGAACATGTGCGTTCAAAATGTGCGCCGCCTCTCTCTCATTCACACCCCTGATCGGAGGCGGTGTTTGTACAGACTGTAAATCATATTCAACCCACTCCTTTGTATTTTATCCATCAAGCTAAGTCATCCTTCTTTTCTTTTCTTTCCTTTTTTTTTTTTAAACTCAGCTACTGTTCTGACTCAGGCTTGCCTGATAAAACACTGAATTTGCGATTTAGGTCAAAAATGTTATGACTTCTGGGAAAAACTGGGACTTTTGTTTTTGACTTTTTGATGTTAGTTATATGTAAAAAATCTATGTGGTAGGCTGAAGTAAAGTAGCTTCTTTCACCGTGGCACCATCTTGCTTTCCTGCGATAACACTGCAGTCTGCACATTTGTTCCACATATACAAGTGATTTTATCTTTGATATAACTTTTCTTTCTTTGTTATAGTTTTTATATCTTTTATCTTTTACATATTCATATTTTAGAACATTATCTCTGTGCTGCTATAGGGGACTGCCTCTGAACGAATTTTCGTTGTATTTTCGTGTGCAATGACAATAAAGTATCTAAAAAAAAAACCAAAACAAACAAACAAAAAACCACGCAGCACATTTATGTACACTGGCCTGATTTATTGTATTGTTATAGATAGTTTTTTTTTTTTTTTTAATTTGGGCTTATTCTATAGTTTTTCCTACATACTGTTTACTCCATTATTATTTTATATATGTATTTAGTTTAGTCTGATTAGTGGCTCAGCTCTTGCAATTCTTTCTTTTTTTCTTATTTATTTTGCTTTTTTTAAATCCCTATTTTTTTCAATTATTGGTACCTTATTTAAATGTGTACTCGTGGTTTTTTTTGTTTGTTTTTTTTAAAAAAAACCCATCTCACAGGGTTTGATGTCAGCTGCTCTAGTGATAAACCTCAGTTTTGGGAATACAGATAAACACATGAATAAATCAAAATCCACAGCTCTGTGAGGTAATTTTCATTTTTTAATGTATCTCAGTGACATCCTCATGCTTTTTTCTACAACCGGACTGTTTGCATGTGTCCTCCTGCCACCCCCCCAGGAGAGGACGACTACGTTTCATTTGCACGTAACATTCTTGTTGAGTGATGCGCTGTGTATGAAATGCGATGCAAGGAATCATAAACTTCATGTTCGCTGATGGATAATCACAAGGGTGCAGAAATTAATGAGGGTTAATGGCGGCCGGGGGCCTCATCACCACGCGGCCTTTCCAAATCCCTTCGATACAACTTCAGTGTTTCGATCAAACTTCCTCCCGCCTAACCATAATATCTAGACAATCTCTTGACCTGCAAATAATTAATGGATGAGTCCGGAGATGCGCAATATTTCTTTTCCTGACATCAAATCCCATGAAATGTTACTCCATCTCTCAGTGCTTTCCTGCTCAACGAGCCAGTCTGTTGTTTCGCTGGAAGACATGAATGTTTTTAACAGGTCGCAAGTTTTTAAAAATGACAAAGTAATTTCCCATAGCGGCTGGGTACTGTTGTTTTTTTTTAAATGCTCGAACAGCAGTAAATAGTGAATTTGCTGGCAATGAAAAAAAACCTTTTAATAGGTTTGTTGACAACAAGAAAAACATGGAATATCACCAGATGTCAGTGCTCACCGAGCGAGGATTTGCATTTAATCTGATATGAGAAGTTCACTGTATTTCACGTGATTAACTGGCAGGTGATGTTATTGAAAACAAAGCTGAAAAATGTCTTAAACCGTGACAAATGTATTCTCCTTGGTAGCTCCTGTGTAAAAACCTTTTATTTCCATGGGAGCTACATGAAAGATCCCATCTCTATTTTGGGGTTTTTCATGCTACAAAAGTTGCGTCCACAGATAATCTGCTTCGTCGTGAACCTGCTGAACCAACTGCAGAAGTCAGAGCTCAAGTCATCTCTGTGCTACTGTACCCTGCCACTACGGGCATGCAGGTATTTGGATTACATATGATAAACGATCGTCATAAACCACCACCGAGGCAGATATGACTGAGGTGACGAGAAGAATGGC
The DNA here is from genome assembly GCA_016859345.1 of Istiophorus platypterus. Lineage (NCBI taxonomy): Eukaryota > Metazoa > Chordata > Actinopteri > Istiophoriformes > Istiophoridae > Istiophorus > Istiophorus platypterus. The sequence continues at coordinate 24,804,889 of CM029115.1, forward strand.
CGACTGTAGCCGTGCTGATAACAACCCCCCCCCTCTCCAAAATAAAAGGCCCGGCTCTGATAGAGGAGATAGCAGAGATGTTTTATTTTGGTTTTTTAAAATACATATGATGTTATATTTTTCACACTTATGTGAGTAGAGCCATGTTAACATTTTGATGGACGACCGCGATCCTTATCTACATTGCAAACTATCCAAATGCCATCATCCTATCAATTTTAGCATGAACGATAAACTGGCTCGTTGATTTGCAGATGGGAAAATCCACCCGGACCCCCCACCACCCCACCACCCCCAACCCCAACCCCAAACCCCGGTCAGGGTCTCTTATTTTTTTCTTTCTCTTTTTTTCGCTTTGATCACGACCTCGGCTAGATGGCTCCCTCAGATCTCAGATGTACAGCACCAACACCTGCGTCCATGTTGTTTGGCTACGCTCCATTGGCAGTCTATCAACACTTGTGCTGATAGACTGCCAAGGTCTGCTCTTCAAAATAAATGACCAACAAACCTGTGGGAAAAAGGGCCCAGGAGAGGGAGAGACATGGTCCATGTTGTGGAAACACAACTTTTGCAGGAGAATCTTGCAGGAATCCGCGGATAAGACATCTTCTGCTGATGAAATATCAACCTCGCCGTTGGTCCCTGGAACTGGAAAGTATGAAAGTGATTTCTAGGGCTGAGAAGTATTTGCATTCAAAACAAAACACTGTCCAACACACATTGCCTAATTATTAAGATCCTTCCAAAAAACTTGAAACCTAAGGAAGGTATGTCCCTCCTCTTCATCATCTCCAAAATCAGCTGCACAGTGTGCAAATATCTTTTACGCTGAGGAGGAAAAGTTAATGTATGATGAAAAAAAAAAAGAAAAAAAAGCAAGATACGAAAAAAGTGCTGTGAAAACTGACAAATCAATACACGAATCAAACACAAAGGTCTTATTTCTGTGCTATGACATGTTGACCATGTGGCCTCTCCATCATTTGAGGTTGGACGGGAATCCATTTGTCATTAGTCAATAAGACCTTCTCCCTCTTCTGCATTAGTTTAATGGCATCCGTCTGGTGGATGAGCTCCACCAGCTGTTTAACCTGATGAACTGACTCCTGATATCTGCATATCATGCCGACGGATGAGTGTGCTTGGAATTAGTATTCTCAGATTCTTCTGAGAAATGTCGTCAAAAATTCGAGCCACGTTCGGACGGAAGCTCGTCTTGTTGATCTGCCCGTGGGTGATCACATCAAAATCTGCTTGACCCAGAATGTAGACGAAATCTGCCAGTTTCGTTTTTTGTGTTAAATACTGCGATAACTTTTACAAGGAATTTTAAAAAAAAAAAGTTTTTTGATTGAACTGTAAATTTAAAACACGTCATGTCAACGTGATGAGGAGTAGCTGCTCAGATGGGGCATCAGATAAGCATTTGTCCGGGGCAGTGCTGCAGCTGCTGGAGCACCATAATACCCGGGAGTTTATGACCCCCCCCACACACACACACACACACACACACACACACACACACACACACTAACACACACACACACACACACACACACACACACACCAAAGTGTCTCTTTCCCCAGGGGGGTCATTACTGGGCTCCTGACTTCATATTGGTACTTAACATTACCAATAAAGGGGGATCCAGTGTCATTAAACAGCACTGCCGATTCGTAACTGTTGCTGAGCGCAGGCAGCTGCCGACGGGCCCAGGGAGGTTCAGAGGGGGTTAATCCAGGATACACACACACACACACACACAGACACACGGACACACACACACACACACACACACACACACACATCCCCACACACACACACAAATACAAACAAACACACACACCCACACTCACACTCACACACATGCACACACACACACACACTCACAAACATGCATACACATGCATACTCAAACACACACACACACGCACATATTTTGGTAGGTAGGCACCTTTCATATGTAGATACCGTAAACCAAGGTGAAGGACCTGGTTCTATCAGCAGCTAGTTAAAGACAGACGCCTGAGAACCTGAGGATGCGCCGTAGAGGAAGGCGACAGTTTCCGTATCCACATCTCTCTTGGCGCCTGTCGATGAAAGTGCCCGACTGTTGCAAAGAAACATTTCCCCGAGGGCCCCCTCCCAAAACCCTAACATACAAATGCATTGAAAACAGTCAACTATCTCAGACTCTTGGCAAGTTTTCCCTGGCAAATTGTTGCCTCAATATTATCCTGTACCTATTATTCTTCTTCTTTTTTGTTTGAATAATATATATATATATACTTGTTTATTCATAAAATAAAATCCACAGAAGCGCAGGTTTCACCATATTTATACAACAGCTCTCTATAAAGGGTACCGTTTTCTTTCATCAGAAATTTCCTATTTGATGTCAAACAAGCGGCAGCGGTGGCTGTTGTGGTCAAACGCCACCTGTGTATTATGTAAATATGTATTCAAGCTTTTCAGGAATATGTGTGATGGCCTCAGTGCTGCTGCTGCTGCTGCTCCCTGAGTTACATTCAATGAAGGATATTAACTCGGTGATCACAGCGTGGAAACACGTGGATGTGACAACAAATGGAAAAAAACGCACACACACACAAACACACACGTGTTAAAGTAGTCATAAAAATTTGCCGCTGAATGTTTTACTCCAAAACATGAAAAAAGAGAAGGGAAATTAAAATAAAAACAACTCTTGCTTGTGATGTTATTGGCAAACAACCTTTTCTCGTCATATCTAATATCTTATTTATATCTTCTACTTCACCTCAGTTTTTTTGCGGCCAAACTGCAACACATCACCTTAATTCACTGAGTGGAACTAGGTCTTTAAAGTGAATATGGGATGCAGTTGTTTTTTTGTATTGTAGTATCTCAGTTTTTAAAAGTGTTAGAAAAGCACTGACATATTTCCTTCATACAAAAGTAGAAATACCACAGTGGGGAAATGGGCTTCAATTCAAGGCCTGCCTTTAAAATTTAAACATACGTAATCGCATCAATGAAAAGCACAAGTATTGTAAAGAATCGAGTGTTATAAGAGTGTTGTTGCTTGATGTGTTTCCATGCTGTACATGTGAAGGCATTAAGTTTGATTAATTGCACACTGAACTGTAAATTTATCTAAATTCTGTTTTTCCTATACAGGTTTTTCTTTTGTTTGTTGGTTTTTGGAGTTCTTGACACACCGACGCTTTGGAGATGCAAATTTTTTACCCGACAAGCATTAAAAGATCTTCGCTGACATGAGCATAAGTCTGGCAGTCGAGCGTCCAACTATCCCTCATGATAACAGAGCAAACCGTATCAGTGATGAGTCCTGTGGACAAAGAATCAGATACTATTGAAAACGGAAAATACAAAGTAGCTTGAAAGTGTCTGATAACACTGACATTTTACGATCTTATCTCTTGGATTTGTTTGTATGCTCTGTATAATTTGCACAGTATCAATGACTACAGCTGTCAGATAAACACTTCGTCATCTCCGATAACGGACGACACATTTAACTATGAAAAGCTCATGAATGAAAAAGTAAAAAAACAAAACAAAGCAAAAAAGAAACTGATAGGTACTTGACAGTACTTGAGGGAATGTACTAATTAATTATACTAACTAATTATTCCATACTGAACCATAAATACTGGATATTTGTTATGTGTTTCTACTTGCAAACACTGAAATGCAAATATTTCATGTGCCTGTACAATCTCACTGTGCCAATGTTTTAAATCACCTGTATCACATCTTAAATCACATCGTCGATCTTCTACGATGACTTTACATCGTTTATTCTGCTGTTGCCTCCCGGTGAAATCTGCAGGAATCTCACCTTATCTCAGATCTGAAGGTATTTAATGACACGTCAGTTCAGGAATTATAAACTCTACTCCGACTGTTTTACATGACAATGTAATTATCCACGCACCTTTCCAACCCCGGCAGGTGAAGCCGTGCAAATATTGACTCGGCCCCTCCGAAGTACCTGAAGTTTTTCCCCCTTTTTTTCCCACAAATATGGGAACTCTGAGGTCACCTCTACCGAGCGAACCTGCAGCATAAGCGCAGCGTCTCTGTCACTGTCAAAATTAAAAGGGCCGCACGGATCTGCGTTTGGAGTGTGACTGATTGCGTTTTTCGTGCAGTAAAAGTGCAGTAAACCCTGCTCGATCCCTGGCACACGCTCAAACGCAAGACGCAGTATTACAGTTTATGCAGAGATATTTAAAATAAATAATTAGAAATAGATTTCTCTGAAGCGCGTCACCCCATTCAAAAAAACAAGAAAACAGCTCAAGTGTTCCCATTCAAGTGCCATTGTTGACATGACATCTTATTCTTTTGGCAGGCGAATGAAAACAGGCCTGTTACATGCCTCTCTGACACTTTTCATTGTCACCTGCACAAAAGCAAGCGTGAAAGATGAGGAGGAGGAGGAGGAGGAGGAGGTAATGGTGGAGGAGGTGCATGTGTGTGTGTGTGTGTGTGGGGGGGGGGGGGGATTGACAGTATCCCCACGCTCATTCATCATAGCTGAAGGTATCTGCATCATGCATTAGAGTCAATAAAACCTGGTGAAACTGGAGCTGATTTCTTGCTATATTCCGCCATTAGTCACAGGCCCATATTTCAGGATTAGCCAATCCTAAAAGGGTAATTGTCGCACAAAAGGTGGGGGGTGGGGGGTGGGGGGCTCTTAAGGCTCTCTGGAGCCCCCGTGCACTCAAATTTTTTTTTTTTTTTTTTTTTTAAAGAGTGTTTGTTTGGGTCTATTTCAAAAAAGAAAAAAAAAGAAAAGTGATGCCGTTCTTTAGGATTTTCCCCGGCCGCAAAGTTCCCAGGTTCTCTCTGGCCCCTTTGAGGTTTTGAGTTATCCGGCCCCTGAGCACAAAGGAGGGATATCAGAGAATCACCGCGCCGAGAGGGTTCCTGTAGATGTTTTAAGAAGTCTAATGGTTACCCCCTAAAAGTGTTCAATTGTTGCATGTAGCCCATGTTTGCACTTTTCTTTCCCCAGCAGCGCTTAGTGTGGCACGATCACGTTTCTCCGGCGAGGTGAGGCGCACATAAAGACAATACGACGCCGCAGAGCCACTTAAGATCCCCGGGGATATTTGATAGAGGCCTTAATCGTTATTTTGGGCTGGGGCAAAGTGGGACAATGGCGCCTGAAGGAGCACTGTCAGATAGAGTTCCTCCTTCTTTTTTTTTTCCTTTGCATCAAAAGTCAAATATGTGTCACGCATGTTAAATCATTTGCAATTGAGGGAAATTTTTCGGCACCGCTGAACGAAAAAAAAAAACGCTGAGGAATAGGAGCTGTCGTTTGCAACCCAATCCCGTTTGATTTCTCCTCTGCAGCCGGAGGAAATAGTCCCCATTGAGCTCTGTGAAACAAGTAAACCATAACATTTGGTCAGTCTCTCTCGTGTGGCTTTCAGGGAAAACCAAAATATCCCGTTTGGGAACAGGCCTCCACAGGCTCAGGGTGCACGTTGAACTCCCGCTGAACTGGTTGTTAATGATTATAACCCTGATATATGCTGGTATATATGGTAAATGAGGGCACACTTAGGAAACCACAGGGGCCTTGTTATGCTTTTGCTATTTTCTTGCGGCTTAAGGAGGTCCACCTGTTCCCCGTTAAGTCAAACCGTGTTACTGTTAAACTCTGAATATTTTAGAGTCACACGATGAAACGATGGAAATCGATGCTGTCAGCGGGTCGGCTCCTATCGTTTGTTTGTTTTTTTTGTCGAAAGATTTTTGTTAAAAAAGAGGTGAGAACGTCGATTCCCGCCTCATTTGGATGCCGCAGACACTGTTTAAGGCTCCGCCCCAGAGACAGAAGGGAAAAGATGTGTTTTGTTACGCAGCAAACTGCAAGTTTTAGCCTTTTTGATTTCATGCACGTGAAGATCGGACGATAAAAGACAGCAGCTCTGTAGAAAGCCAGTGGAGAGGTTGAGCATGAAAACATTTTCAGTGCTTTGACTGTGTCTGACATGAGGGGGGTAGGTGTGGGGGGGGGGGTGTTTCAGTACAGGCCACGCTGCTGCAGTAAGTGAAATCCTTTCAACGCGGCTGAAAGGGGAAAATATGAAAACTAAAAACAACTGCATTCACGCTCACTTAGAGCTGTATTGAGCATCTGGTGAGCAGAGCGTTCACATGGGGCAGTTTTTGTGGGAGAATGACGCTTTTGTTTGTGATCCTTTAATCCTCCAACGAGGTAGCAGCACAGGAACGCGACAACTCTGTGTGCAGGAGCAGGTTTCGGTTGTTTTAGAGGGTCAACAGAATTTGATTTGGCTTTAATTTGGTGGGGGAAAAAAAAAAAAAGCAAGCAACACTTTGGGGGTAATAGCCGGCAGGAGTCACATGGGGCTCGTTTTCAGGTGTCTCTGTGTGTTCGCTTCCCCCAGCATGAACAACACAGAAGGAATATTTACAGAAATAAATCTGTCGTGCTCAGGCTCAAGTTGCACGAGGTGATCTTGAATTTTTTGTTCTTAATGAATAAATGAACCCGTATGTCGTCGAGAGGGCCAAAGTATTCCCAAACATTTCGTGTCGGGGGCGGGGGATTTCCATTAAACTGAAATATTTCGACCTGGCATCTGGACACAACAAACCCAGTCAGGCAGCGTTACCACTGTAGGTAATCACACTACGAGCTGTTGACAATATAATATCGGCACTTCTTAAGAAAAAGCTTTTGGTTTTTATCCAAGTCATGAAAAAACGCTGCGAAGGTGTGTTACATTAGTTTGCATGTCTGTTAACGTCCTTTTCTGAGCGGCCTCAGATTTAACGTGTCTTGGTCTCAGCTGACTGTGGTTCCTCTTTCAGGACGTGGCTCGTCCCGGTTTTATTGTCGTGACTTGTGAATCATTAAGCAGCTTGCTCTCTGGGCTGTGCCGTGGTCTTCAGACAGATGACCCGGAGCTCGGTTTGCGTATCACCGTGTATAAACGTTGTCGTTTGCAATCAGCCTCGATTTCGGGAGCAATTAAAACAGGGTGTTCGCCCATTACTGCCTAAAATGTTTCCTGCAGACTCATTAAACTCTCCGCTATGGCCTGTTACTATAAATTTAGTTATTTCCACATGATCTGTTCCTTGACATCCTGGACTCTATTTCTGAAAAGCATCTTAAGGCTCAGATGATCTTACAATGGGACCAAGATCACTGCAACCTCAAGAGCTCTTAGGGAATCAAGGCCCTGATCCGTTACAAGTTAATAGTTAAAGTCCAGGCTTTATTACTGCTTTGCTGAAGAAAAATCAACCTGCACAGTCAAAGGGCTCTGAAATCAAAATATCATTATAATTACATAAATTCAATTTGCAACTGTAATTAATTTACTTCAGACTTCAAGTGTTTGCAATGTAGCTATGTAGCTAATGACAACCAAACAGATTCCGCCACCTTGTGAGACAGCTTAGTTTCATATGGCCGCCAAATTTGGTTACGGCTGGCTGGGACAGACCTCAGCCGACTTGAGTTCAATTCCAGCTCCAGGATGAAGTCGCTTCGGGCCGGCGTTTGAGCCGTTCCCGGCACACGTTCAGCTGCAGGGCAATGCCCGATTTAGGCCATTTTTGGTTAACGAAAATCCAGTTGAACTTAATTAAAAGAAGAGATCCATTCGGTCAGAAGGAGCAACAATAGCTGAACATTTTCGGCTCAGTGGCATCCAGTTCATATTTTCCTAAACATAACGCTCAGGACTGAATGTGAAACCTGTGTGATGTGATGCTCTGCAGGCTTTCTGGGGCACCAGCCCATTTCTGCCTTGACGAGTCGACACCCTGAGGCTAAGAGGAAAGGATACAAAAACCTCTTGTCTTCGCAAATTTTTGACACTAATGACTATAACTGAAATTTGGAGCGTTTCTCCGCGGTGCCAAAATAACGGCAGCAGGCCACCGGCTCTCGCTGACAGCGTTCACACATCTCACCTTCTTTCATCAACAGGTCTCTGCTGGTCACATCATTATTCCCCGGCTGCCGAGCGAAATCGTCACGGTGGCTGCAGTGGGCCTGCTATGCGCTGGCCCCGGGCCAGCCCTGTCTACGTTTTCACTGACGGACTGGCACAGCAATTTGCCTGAACAAACTTATCCCAGCTGTATGGTCCAAAAAAAAAAAAGAAAAAGAGAAAAACCTCTGGAAAACAAATCACTGTGACAATTTCTCTGGCATGTTTGGCTTTTTTTTTTGGGGGGGGGGCATATTTTCAGAGATGTTCCTTCCTTTAAGTCCTGTTATTTTGAGTCTGAATTAAAAATAGAAACAGGAGGCGATCGGCGTGCGTCCCGGAGATGGCGTCCGGTCTGTGCGCGGGGCCTTTTTTCTTTTCAGATCAGCAACACCCGAGCTGAGCGCAGACCTGTCAGGAGATGAATAGCAGGGTAATACAGGCTTTGAATGTATTACAAATGACACCATCATAAATAACTTTTCCATGAGAAGGAACAGACGGTTCTGCTATTGAAGGTTTTTTTGGGGGGGGGGGGGGTTGACATTACGGTTCTCTGGATTTATATATTTAAAAAAAGTCAAACGTCAAAGAAACACAATGTCCACACATGTCTGACGGACTCTACTCAACCTCCTGATCTGAACAAACAGAGGGTTACGGTATAAGTATCACATATTTTTATTAACGGCAAAGTTTGAATTTGTCGGTGCTGGACCCGCTCCGGTGCCTGATCTGATTTACTCCGTGGTTAGTTGCTGCGGCGAGGGGGGGGGGGCAACGTGGTCGACCGGGAACAGAAGCAGCCGGAGCCGCATGAGGTACGGCTGGGAAGTCTGGATCCCAAGATGGTTTTCATTGAAAAATAAGGCCGGGGCTGAGTGTTTCCATGCTCGGCTGCGTTCTGTGCACATAACGGCCAAATGCGAGCCGGCTCTCACTTTGGCCCATTCATTATGTAGCTGTCATATTCAGCTGGGGTTTTTGTTTTTTTTTTTTTTTGGTGGGAGTGGGGGGTAAAGGACCCTGGTTTCAACTTCGGCTGAGAAGTTAGAAGCATTTACACCTCAGTTTCTTTTTGGCAAGTTTTTTTGCTGGACCAAAGTAGTTGGGGTGATTCTTACAGTGCAGCATTCATCACCAATTGGCTGATCTGGTGCGACAGATATGAGACTAGAATTTCTGGGCTTTTATTTTTGCCTTTATTGGCCTCGGACTGAAAGGCATAGCTCTCGAAAGGCTTATCAAAACAGACACTATGTAATACTCTGCAAAGACCTGAAAGGAAAAGCTTTGAAGAAAAAGAATTAGCTGCAGGTGATAATAAAGTGAAGCTAGGCGGCATTTTTCCTGTATAGTTTGCTGAGAGCAAATATCATGGAAGCAGTGAGTCAGCACCACCTCATCCTTTAGGTTATAAGCCAAACCAAAATCTCTGCATGTACGCTAGCACTTTTTTATTGATGATGTACCAGGTGATGCCTCCAAGTTATCTGCAATATAATAGTTAAAATCCATCCTTTATTTTTTAGTGTTTGTGTCTCCACTCTCTGTTTTTAATTCTGTAAAATGTCGAAGCAGGAAATAAGAATTGGGCTGTTTCTGCCAAGCAGATGTGTAAAATGTTTTCTCACTCGTATTCAACTTCAGTTTTACAAGCAACAACCCTAGTGACACTCCCTTGAAAACAAAACCGAAAAAGGAGTCAACAGCAGCACGGACACCGGCAGAGACTTTCCACAGCAATAAAACGATCCAAGCAGAGTGTGTAGGCTCACACTTGGAGCAGAAGTCGTCTGGATGTGACCCAACCACTGCACGTCCCCGACCCCCCCCCCCCCCTCAGATGAGCCTGCGAAACCTTCTGTCTGCCTAATGCCATGACAAAAGATGAAGCCTGACAAATATGACAGGCCAATCTGTTTGTGAGCAACAACAAGTCATCACAGGAATCCCGTCCAGGGGTGAAAAAGTTACATACACATCTGCCGTGAGACATAGACAGAGAGAAAGGGAAAAAAATGTCTTTTGAATCTGCGTCGGAGGCCTTTAACTGCAGCCCCGGAGAATAGCGAGGGCGGGGGGGCTGGATTTGTATCTTGAAAGGCCTGAGAGGGGAGAGGTGGGGCACGTTGACAAGCTCTTTGTGAAGCAGAGGAATCCCGTACTAATTGCAGCGCAAGGGCGGCCGCCGACGCTGTGAATGGGCTTCTGGTCGAAATAACACAAGCTTGAAATCGAAAGGCTGAACGCGCCCCCTCCAAGTAAACGCTGAGCCCCCGGTGAAAAGACGAAGGCCAATGTATCTGAACGCGACGCCTGATCCCCTTTGTCAAAGACATGTCTGTCGTTGCCTCAATAACGGGTTAAGCCTCAGAAAACCTGTCAAACGGGCAAAAGGGCTGACAAAACATACATCATCTTCTTGCCTACACACTTTTGACTCCGATGAGAATGCTGTGCATTACAGCAAGTGATAACCTGTATAAATACCTAATACTAATACAATGCGAGTGAGAGTGTAAGTCTAAGAAGCCGGTGTGAGTGCCACTTTCCCTCCTCCCATCAGTTCACTTTTTTAATCCATATGTAAAATTCAAAAAAACTAACAAACAAGGAAATAGATACAAATAAAATCAGATTAAAAAAACAAACAAAAAACAAACTTGTGTATTCAGATATAATAAAAATATTTTGTTACAGAGCAATGGCTGCAACCTGATAATGAAGAGGTGTATTTATGCCAAGTATGCTAAAAATCAAAATGCGGCTTTAGAATATATCATATTTGGTTTTGGTCACAATAACAAATAAAGAAACGAGGGAAAAAGAGAGAAACAGGAGAAACTATAAAAACACAACAAACCTCAAAACCAGACAGACAACAGAAATATGACGGACTGCTCAGTACACAGACGGACAAATGGAGCGGGGTTTACGCAGAGGTCAAAATCCATGTGAAAATATATTCCGTAATACCACAATATATCACTTCTGTCAAGGTAGTCAAACAAAGGATGCCAATTTCTTTCATATTTCCAGACTGATGTACTGTGGAGCTGCTGAAAGCCAGTTTTTCTCTGTCTGTATCACAGGGATCAGTTCACTAAAGCTGCCTGTCCACTTCCAAACATTTCAATTCTTTTTTTCTTTTTCTTTTTTTTTGGTCACGTCAGACTTTTATCCTTTAAGTTTGTTCACAAGATCAGACCAAGGTAGAAGACAAGAAAATGTTTATTGTAATGAGTATTTTGGAAAGATTTCTATTCTAGTTATCAGTAAATACTTTACTGACATTAAAAAAAAATCTTTTTGAATTAGTACCTCGAGGTAAAAGATTTGAAACTTTGGGGAGTATATATTTTTCATTTTCTTACCGATAGTCACATGAGAGGATCGATATAACTCACATGTGCAGTAGCACGTAGCCAAAGCCAGCAGCTGGTTAGCTTAGCTTAGCGCAAAGACTGGAGACGGAGGGAAACTGCTAGCCTGGCTCTGCCTGAAGGCAACAGAACCCGTCTACCAGCTCATCTAAAGCTCACTGATTAACACATCATATCTTCTGTGTTTATTTAGTACAAAAACCAAACTTTTTTCTTTGCCACAACCAGTAACTTCCAACTACACTTTGGGGTATGTGACTGAATTCTGGATCCATCTGCAATGTTCTGAGTGAAAATGTTGGAAATTCAACCAGAAGAAGGAAAAAAGGGAAACAGATTTAGCAAAAAAAATATTACATACATGAGTTATGTGACTTCAACGTCCACTGAAGCGTCCACTCTACTGAGGGGAGGAAAAATGGCAGCAGACAACAAAAAAAAATCTGCAATTAGGAGACTGTAACCTTCTTCCAATCAAGACATGAACCAAACTTAAATGTCACATTTCCATCCCATCATGCACTTGGGCTCCCTGTCGTTTGCGGTTTGACTGGAGCTCTTTTAATCATCGCATTCTTAGAACAAAACACGATGATAAACAAAGGCATAGATTTTTCCGCAGGACCTTGAAAACTTCGACCGGTCAGAGAAATCTCATGGGGGCAGAAAAACTAGAGATGAAGGCGAGTCCAAAGGTGCGTTGAAAAGTGTGTCTCCCGCAGAAGTGGGCTACTACAGATCCATCAGGCGTGTTGACCTTTGACTTCTGACATATTCTTCCAAACCACTTAAAGGTCAACAGACACAGGGAAACACTTTGACCCCTACAAGTTCTGTTATTCTCTGATTTTCTGAGGCAGAAACAACTCTCCTGTTTGAACTGCAAAGGTGTCCACGTGAACAGATCCCTGTTTTAATAATGAATTGTGTCGGAGATGGTGTTTTTAGGTGATTTAAGGATAGAAAATTATTATTCCGTTCGCTAAAACTGTCCGTTGTTAGGACCCCACATTAAATTTTGTGAGTGGAAATAAGCAATTAGTCCCAGCATGCCTCACATACCAAGGTATACCATTGCCAAGCTTCTTGTATCATCTTTCTGCACCGGTTACTAAAAGGGAGCACTGAAGGAAACAGGCTTACACATTTTCATCTACGACGCCGGATCGGTCGCACGGCTATGGACACATTTTCTTTACTGTTACACGTGGACATATTGTACCTCCTCTTTTACACCTTCACACCACTAACCTCACTCCTGTGGATGGGGGTTAAGATCAAGTGGTCTTAACAGCTCACAGATGCTCACCATGCGCTGATGGTGGGCAGGTATTCGGGGCTGACTTCACCCCCCCCCCCCCCGAGCTGCAGAGATTCACTGTGACAAGTTCAAAACACATGCTGGCTTCGCACATTTGGCTTCAGCCTCTGCTACAAGTTGAAAGAACTAAAAAAAGAAAAAAGGAAAGAAACATGTTTCGGTAAAAAGAGCAAAACTAACCGTTCTGCCTGAGTTTCATCCAATTCCAACCCACGGTGGAGGGAGAGGGCACGACTCAATTACAGATGTCATTAATGGACATTTATCAGGGCAGGTTCTTCTCTGTAGTTCAAGAAAAAGTTAAAGGGAAAACATTAAACGCTTTGCATTCACTGCTGAAATTGATCTTTCTTGTCAACTCTTTTCTTTTTTTCCTTTTTTTTAAAAATTCCACTCCACTTCCCAGACATCCCACATTTATCAAAGGCTTTCGGGAAGCGCCCGGGTGTCTCTCTCCTTGTTTTTGATGAAGTTTTGAGGTGCTATGGTTGGCAGCCTTTCCCTTACTTCAACACCTTTCTTCAAGGGATCGCCGAATTGCAGCGAACGCTTCTACGGTTAGTTTTTGGGGGGAAAGGATACTTTTGAGGGGGCTGCCCTAAAAAAATCCAAGCAGCAATGAGGATTCTGCTGTTCCCACTTCAATAAACACATACGCTACCGTTAAACTTTAATAGGCAGTAACAAAAATATAGGTTGGTGTGGTGGAAGGAGCTGCAGCAGTAAACGAACCCGACATGAGCGTACTGTATAAGCTATGAAGCTGTGGTAAAGGAAGAATGTAGTTTGAGATGTGTTATGGACATTTCTTTTATACTACTGGTCTACAGAGAAATTCGCGGTCTCACAGTGTTTTTTGGTCCTCAGGGTAAAAATTGGGACGAGACAAACTGGCAGCGAGACCGGACGGTGGCAAATCCAGCCAAAGGGGCTGTTGCAGCACCGTTACTGCTGCTTAAATGCATCACTTCCTGAGGGCGAGAGGATCTTTAGCAGTCAGGAGGACTTCTGAGACTTTAGATGCTTCAACTACCAAATGCAGAATCATTCTGCAGAGACTGTCCTAAGAAAATAAAACCTCGACAGCATCAGTTTGACAAATCAAGTGATAAGCGAGTCTTTTGTGACTCATGCCTTTTGGGAGAAAGTACCATAGTTTTGTTATAGAGCCACAGATTCACTTCCTCGTAGTTTCTTTTAACTGTGACCGTGATCGTTCCCGGTCTTAAACAAGTAGATATTGTTTTAGCCATGATAATGAAGGTCATCATAACTACCTTAAGTGATAGATAATTCAACTCAAACACTAACCAGGTAATTTTCTTACCTAAACCCAACAATGCCTTAACCATAGTCCCCAATTAATTCAAACAGATTTAATCTAAGTGAATTAAATAGTGTTATCAGATAGGAAAACTTATTTTTGAAGGGTTATCAGATCAGAAAACGCTTATATCTCATTCTTGAAGGCAGACAAACAATGTACTTTTAATTTGGAGTTTGGGGAAAAGATGATGTTTATTTACAAAAACATTGTTACAGATTTTCCATCAGGCTGACGAACAGCTTGTGCAAAATGCTTAGTGCTGATAATCCACATCTGTGCTTATGTGTAATCCGTCAGAAGATATTACCAGGCGGGGTTATCGCCCAGAATCCTGCTGCTTTCAGTCCAGCCCAGGCCACCAGATGTCAGGCAGGTTGTAATATTAGGCAGCGTGCTTTAACAATGAATGGCAGAACACCTGCAAGAAAGGCAACTACAAAGAGGCTTCCTCTGACAGCGTTTCCTCTCTTTCTCAGCCTCCTACATGACCCCGGCACCATCTTGGAAAAAGATCTCAGCAGCCGTAGCCCCGGACCAGACACCAGTCCCATGAGAGCGCTCAAAGGCAGCTCTCGCAAAAAATTGAGCACTGGAAGGCAGAAATTGAAGGTGGAGTAATGGAGGAGGGCACGGTGCACCTGCCCGTAAATCTTGCCGGAGTTTTCCTTTCATGAGAAGTACTTGAAGAGAGAAATAACAAACACTGGTCAGAGGGCCAGGGGATAAAGCTGAGAGAGAGAGAGATGGAGAGAGAGTGGCCAGCTGGCCAAGAACGATGATTAGGAAATCATTTACTGAGATGACACAACGGCTGGGGCCAAGCCGGACACCTCCGATATCCAAAAGTCAGTCAAGCAGACACTAAATGCTTGTTTTCTTCCAGCTGTCCGTGTGAATGTGGATTGCTTTTGTAAGGTTACACACAATCACTTTTGCGGATGACTAACAGATACACTCAAAACACCAATAACTTTAGAATTTCATAATGATGAATGGGAGGAACTATGTCTACCACTCAAAGCACTACTGCTGTTATCACTGCTCCTATAAATTTTGATGAAGAATAATTGTTTTAACTACTTTGGCTGGTGATTTGATCACTGAGAGGCAAAAGATTATAAAGCTGGAAAAGAAGAAAAAGAAGAAGGATTTTGTCACGCCAACATTCAAAAAGATGAAATTTAGCCAGAAATTTGCTTCAGTTAGTGGGTTTGTCTGCAGGGGCAAATCATTGAGTTCAGCTTGGGTGAACTTGCGATTTTGAATGAAAAAAGACAAGTGTAAACAATAAAAAATAATGTTGACTGAATTATATTAATTCATTAATAAATATCACATATAAAACCCAAAATGTTCGCCCTAATAATGACATTATGTGAAACTATGATTGGAAAAATAGAAATCCTACACAGGGAGAGAAGTCAAATGTAACACACCAAACCTGGCCTCTCTATTACTCCGCTGCCGCCTCTCTTCACTGTTTAAACAGCCGTCTCATCATCTGATTAAAAAATAAAATAAGTGCACCACAGTGTAAGCAGTGGTTATTCAAATGGGATGCTCAGATAGCACAGAGGAAAAACAAACAAATGTGGCTCTTGTAAAACTAATTCTAACACACATTTTGTTTGCTCACACCTGTGGATGACATCGCAGTGCATGCTGCAAAGTGTGTGTTTGTGTGTGTGTGTGTGTGTGTGTGCGTGTGTCAGGGTCTGTCCATTTATCTTCAGTCCATTCACTCCTAAATATCATGCAATGCAGATATACAATATAACACACAAAGATTAATAATACACAGTTTTGTTCCAATGTGATTTCTCTGCTACTTGACAAACATTTAAAATTAAAAGTAGCACTAGATACCATTAAATAATTTATGCTGCTATTGTGTGGCATTTTCAAAACATCAGTTTTTGTGTTTCAGACTAACTGGTAGTTAATATAATGATTTATTTGTTTCTACAATATTTTTCCATTTACATTAAAATAAATCAGCATATTTACTGAAAAGCTGATTGGTCTCATTTTTACAGAATTGGCATTTTACCTTGTTACTTTATTTGTAGAAGGATAAGAATTTAATTCTAAACGATTTCTTTAATTTTTAAAAATAGAAATTTCACCAACATGTTATCCCTTGTTGCCTGTTTTGGTTTCTTTAACAGTCTCTGCTGTTCCTATCATCACATTTATCAATTGTGTGGGTAGCAAAATAACATGTGTTACAATGTGACATTATTAATTAGTGGTTGTGTACCGTACTGTTTTGTACATATTTATTGTGTTGTGTATATAAATTTTATAAGATTTATAATGTTATAAATTTTTGGGTGCCTTTTTAACATCTTGACTTTTACAATTACTGTGGTTAATTTACAGTTCGCTTGTTCAGCACTACTCTTGTCAATCATACAAATAAAATAAAGAGATAAAATGCAGGACTGGTAATAACGATTAAATTGATTTGATTTAACTTTACAGAAGTTATCTATAAATAAACTGGTTATTTGTTGTTAATTGGAACAGTTTAATCACGGTAATAGTAATGCTATCGGCAGGCCAGTAATCAAAAATTATTGCTCTGTAAATGATCAAAATTATCTATTCATTAAGTGAGTGTGAGCCTCAATTAATTAGAAAATCTCTTTTCTAATTAAACAAATTAGTACATATAAGATATAACAACAAGATGAGCCAGAGCAACCTTCTCACACAGAAAACCAGCTAATTTAAGCACCTTTAAAGCTATTTAATTACTCTCTGCTGCCAAAAATAATTAATATATGGACTAATTATTTTAGCTCCACTGGAATTAATTGGCATTTAACAAGTAAAATAACAATAAGAGGCACAGAACATTTTCTCCAGTATTATTTCTAAGCACATTTCATTTTAAAGGCACCTTGATTCAGATTAATGTTATTTCTTTTTCTTATATTTCTCTTTAAAGAAAAAAATTAAGCAAAAGGTTTTGAGAAGGATAAATTCAAGGGACCTTCTTTGCATCTGTAAATGAGTGTTCCATTGTTCAACCCAGCTATTTAAAAACCTGTGGACTTTGAATAAAATGTCATGCCAATGATTCACTTGAGCCCTTTTTTAAAAGAGGGTTTCAAGGTCAATGCACGCCACAACCACTAGCCCCTTTCACTGCCAAATGACTGTGGCCGAGCCCCTTTCCTGGCTCAGTGACTCTGAAGTTGGGGGCGGCATTTTTTAACCACGGAGTTAATTAGGTTTGTTTATTTGGGTAAAATTTACATTCGGGAACCCTGAGCACATCCTTTATGGGGACATTTAAGAAAAGGCAGATTTGTTGGGCAAAAGGGCGGGAAGTCCAGAACAAAGTTTAAATTTGTGGCTTTGTTTATTGATCAGTGAGGTATTCAAATGATGGGCTGTTGGGACGG
The DNA here is from genome assembly GCA_016859345.1 of Istiophorus platypterus. Classification (NCBI taxonomy): domain Eukaryota; kingdom Metazoa; phylum Chordata; class Actinopteri; order Istiophoriformes; family Istiophoridae; genus Istiophorus; species Istiophorus platypterus. Next base: position 24,822,337 of record CM029115.1, read on the forward strand.
AGTGGTTTGAATGTTTTACAAGGTCATTGGCGTGTCACGGGCCATAGATAGAAAGATAGCATCAGGTCAAATTAATCACTTAAAAATGCTAATAATTGATTTCTGTTGCTTGCCAGATTTTCAGTGGGCTAATTCGTATCATACGCTCATATTTATTGATAAAATTGGTCTTAAAATAATGATTAACTTGGTGCAAATCTCATTTTCCCCACAAATTTGTTAAAGATTATTTTGCATTCCACCATCATATTCAGCAGAACATACATGTTTCTTGTATTCCCTGAAGCTGGAGTCTACCAGCGTCACACTACAGCATCCAGTGCAGTGTAAGCTTGTAAGATGAAGCCAATAAGACATTTAAAAAAATCTATTTCAGTGTGTGAAAAGCTAAAGCTAAAAAGGTTGCAGAGGAAAAAAAATTTACATTGACATTACAGTCCTAAAACTGGTTCTAGATATGATATTTATTTAAAATTATTTAGATAAGGTGCACTTAATACAGATGCATGAATGGTACAATGTAGAAATAAAAGAATAAAATAGAATAAAAAAACCTCAATATTCCCATTGAGCCTAAACAAATGAATGTCCAGTAAAAACAGCTTAAGCTTTTCATGCTGCAAAAAACAAAACAAAAAAAGAAAAAACAGAGCTCCTGATATCAGCAGGATGCAAATGGAGCTTGACTAAACCTGTCCGTTATTTGCATGACTGGCCTTCGAGACTCCACAATGCTATCATCAGACTTGCTAAGTTAGTGTATGTAAATGTGGGCCAGCTCTCAATCACTCCGCACTAGATGTGTTTGTTTAGAGCTCAGACGTGTGTGGCAATCCGTCACCTGCCAGGTGCTTCTGTGTTACAGCACAGAGCTGCAGGGGGGCCAGTTCAGCCCAGCAACCCCTGGTCACTGCTGCCATCTTGTGTTTAATTTTAAAGACTGCACAGATGAACAAATGTTTTACAACATTTTTAGCCACTGGGTTTCCCTCCAAATAGTCGTAGCTGGCATGAGGCTTTGCAGTTTAAAAAATTTGTCTCGACAAAATCAATTTTTTTTAATTTTTTTTAGTGTTTATTTCTTTCAACACCTAATTTTAGCCTATATGATGCTGACATTGGGTATTTTTTTCCTGTACTTCAGATTGAAACATTACTGATGCATTATCCCTTCTACATAATTTTTCCAAATTTCAGTCCAACTGCTATGTATGAAATGATCCAAATATTAGGCTCTCATTGGCCTGGAAATGTTCAAATGTCCAGTCTATAAAAAAGTAGTATTTGATGTCAACATTTTCTTTTGGTAAAACAAATTCTATTTTTAACATTAAGTCTTCATTTGAATCAGGTAATGTGCACCTTTTTTGCTTATGGATGTAAACCCTAATCTTCTTGCTCACTTTTTAGCTATTGCAGAAACCGAGTTGTGGGATTGTTTCAGGGATTGATGTGTCTAACAAACATTGGTTGAAGAGCTACTTAGATCCTATGCTTAAGTAATAAAATAGCAATACTGAATAAAAATAATAAAAAAGAGATTCATGGTAGTACTTAAGTAGAAGCGCATAAGGATGATCAGCGACATGTGCCAAATGTATTAAAAGAACAAGTGCTCATTGTGTAGCAGAAGCCCCCCTTGTTGGTGCTACTTTATAGACAGTTGATTAGTTTAATCTATTAAAACCCACCCTATTTTCTGAGCCAGTAAAAGGTTTTGCACGTATAATTGCAACCTGCAAAGTAACTGGTAATTACGGCTGTAAAATACAATATTGCAATATTTATTTAAGTAGCTCTAATCCTAAGCTCAAAAGTAAAAGTAATGAAATAAATAGTATTAAGCGATTTGTGGTTAAAAGCAGGAAGAGGGTGACAGAGGGTGAAGCACTGACAGCAAAACGTCTCTCCCAGCCGCAATGGTGCAAATCACTGTATTTTAAACGCAAGCTTTTGTGTATTACTTTAATTTCAGCGTGGCTGCAGCTTCAAGTAAGATTTCAAAGTTGGAACAAAACTTTTACACGAGCGCTGTCGTCCTGTTTAGTTACAGAAACTCGAGCGGAAAGTTGAAGCGACACGCCCAAGACCAGAATAAGATGATTGACGTGCGGGCCAGCCACTGACCGTGGGGGTAGGCGGGACTTCCGGTGACATTGACAAATCAGTAATGGCTACACCAAAAAACTTTAGCATGTCAGCAAAACAACGCGGAGGGGGTGGCAACTTATAAATAGCAGTCATATTTGTAGAAACATAATATTTTCACCCAATTGTGAGCAGTTTCGGTTCAGCCGAAAGGTAATTTGACTAACGCCGCTTCAGTTTTATACGAATACTGGCATGCGACTACTCAGCCTTCCGCTAACCGTCCAAACTTTCCGACCCGACACAGTTCGGTAGCCGTAGGGTCTGTAACCAGAGCTAGCAGGCTAGCCGCTAAGCTAGCTAACGTCAGCTAGATGTTAGCCAAGTTCCCCGTCGGCCGAGCGAAAAACGGCCGCCTAAAAGCACCCCGCCGTTGGCGTCGTGTAACCGTGAGCTCGTTAATCTGACATTAAAGTTTGTTTTTGGTCACTACACGTGTGGCCGGGGTCGTGTCAGGAGCTTGACTCTCACCTAAACTTTGATTTTCTGCCCGCGGATCCGTGATGGCCACGGATCGCCAGTTTTCGGGGAAGCCATGATCCAATCAGAGTTAGTTGCACTGGACTGAAGTGTTCAAGGACTGACTTAACGCAACGATACGACGCTAAAGCTAGCCCACTTACACTTACACTTACACAAATCGCTATATCATGCTAAATATTCGCAGTAATTTGTCATCTGTTTTAACGCAGTAAGTTAATGCTGTCTTTTTTTTCAAATGTTACAGTTGCTGTAATCGGTTCACAGTATTTGCAGCCTTGACATTGCATGTCAGCGATAGACGGGTCATTGTGTTATGCTTAAAAAAATTATATATACACACATATAAATATATATAAACACACACATACACAAACGGATCAGCTTATTTATTTATTTATTTATTTATTTATTTTTACATTTGGGCACCATTCCTGTGCAGGGGCAGCTGTGGCTCAGAGGACTGACAGTTTCTAGTTTGACAAATAAACGGGTCGGTCATATTGATACTAGATTGTCAGTGAAGGCTGTAAAGATGTCCAGTGATGGCACAGCCACCAGTGATAACCACAGAAGTCCACATACTCAGTGCAGCTCCATATGGAACAAGAGGGGCACCGAGTCGAGCACATACCTCAGCCAAAGAGAAAAATGCCTTATTTGTTGAGCAGAGTCTTAAAAAAAATTACTGGATCCGCACCAGAATTTACTAAGTTCTTCCCTGTCCGATGCCCCATCCCTTCTCTAAATTTGATGCAAATTGGTTCAGTGCTTTTTGGGTTAATCCTGCTGGCAAATAAACAAACCCACAACAAACAGACACAGGTGAAAACATAACCTCCTTAGCAGAGGTAATACCATGAATAGGCTTATTTATCAGTTAACTTTATGCAAAGTGCAGTAAGCAGGGAAAAAAACATTATCAGATCAATATTTGCTCTGACCCCACTTTGCCTTAAAACATCTCCAGCTCTCCTCAGTGTCTCAGTGTCTTCTGTCTCTTAATGTGATCTCAGACTGGCTCCGTGATGCAGAGACCAGGGCTCTTTTGGACCCTGACCATCTGTTGCAGAAGTCTTTGTTCTTATTGTCTATGAAGATAGTTCTTTATGACTCTGGCTGTGAATGTTTCAGTTCATTGTCCTGCCACAGAACGAATTTGGGACTGATCAGATGCCTCCCTGATTGTACTGCGTGATGGATAAGAATCTAAACATCTGAAGTGCCTCAAACTTTTGCACAGTAATGTGTATGTTATGGTAGATTTAATGGTAATGTTGCTGTTGTTACTCGGGGCTTTTCTGGTTCAAAATTAAACTCGAGAGATTATCTTTGTAAGGGAAATTAATTTAACCATGTGGCAGATCTTTAGAAGCACACTCTGCCTATATAAAGCACTGCCTATGATTTAAGTTTGTTTGGAATTTTTGCCTTCATTGACAATTGAGAGTAGTGAGGGGAAAGAAAGGGGGATGGCATGCAACAAAAGTCATTTTGTACAGCACATGGCTCAACCACAAGGATGCCCCCTGATTTACATGATGTTAAAATGGTGGGGTAGATCTAAAGAAAAAATATTGAATTGTTATGAAATGTGTTTAATTTATGGATTTAAGCAATTAATGGACTCTTTTTAGAAGGTAGATAAACATTGAATAGTGTAAAACAGAATTATTAATATAATGGTGACAATAATATTAGTTATAATTAAGATTTATTGTGGTTTTTGGACTTATATTGTTTGCGTGGCATTAAAATCACGTTCCTCCTTTTTTCCTGAAGCTGTCTGGTTTCCTTCCAGCAGCTCAGTAGATGTCCACCCCCTCTGACACGTCAGGTGGTATGTCCCATCCTGGCCCATCTCCAGGGGCTGGTCTATCCCCGGGGCCCATCTTGGGCCCGAGCCCCGGACCAGACCCCTCTCCAGGCTCCGTCCACAGTATGATGGGACCCAGTCCCGGCCCTGGAACGCCCAACACGCCTCATGGCATGCAGGGTCAGGGGCAGAGCGACTACTCTCAGGACAGCATGTATCCTATGCACAAGGTACAGTTTTGCTGCTGCTACAGGTGTCTGCTGGTATCACTGCTGCAACAAGAAATCAGATTACAGAAATATCAAAATATATATATATTAAGTTATATAGAAAGTTTCCCTGTTACATAGTTTATAAGCCAGAAAGTTCTTTTGTCCTTTTAAATTTTTTTTTTAAAAGATATATTTTGTGTTTTTAATGTTTTTTTTATCTGTTTATGACAAAAATAACGGCACAGCCAATCGTTAGCCTATAGGTTCAATTCATCCCCTTTCTGACTGTGTAATGGTCTATGTTGAATAGATTTTTACTTTTTAATGGTGCAAGAGTCAAGATGAGTCATTCGGCTTGATTATCAACAATATAGATATTTTATATGTCGAATGCCTGACTTTTTTTTATCACAGTCTTCAGTTGATATCATGGTTGTGTTAGAAGTGAGAGTTATTTTTTTATGGGGGTGGGGGTATACAAAGAACGAATTTTAATCTTAAATGTTTTTTTTTCTATTTTCAGCCCATGGACGGGATGAATGACAAGACAATGGCAGACGCGATGCATTTTGGTCACATGAAGGGTGTTGGGATGAGGTCTTTGCATAGTGGGATGGGGCCCCCTCAGAGCCCCATGGACCAGCACAGCCAAGGTATTGTATGAATTTCTCTTTAAAACTAAGGGAAGTGGGCTCTCTTAGCAGGCTGATTTTTTTGGTTGGGGTTTTGGTTGTTTTTTTTTTTGGTTGTTTTTTTTGCTCAGTAGGATCAGAAAGTTGAATAGTACTTTAAGACATAGGTTCCCAGCCTCAGTGCCATGCTTTACCAGTCATTAATAAATCAAAAAGCAATGATTAGAATAAAAAAATGAAACAAATAGCCACATTTAGTCTCAGAAAAATATGTAATCTTTGGTAATAATCTTCTGACCCATTTGATTTGTATTACAATCCCTTAGATGGGCTTCATTGGTCTCCCCTAGGTTGGAAACCAAGGCACTGATGTGAATTTTCAGTAGAATAAAACTCCTTCCTGTCTGCTACAGGATACATGTCTCCCCATCCATCCCCTATGGGTGTCCATGAGCATGCTTCTAGTCCCATGTCAGGAAGTGCAGGACCCACACCACCCCACATGCCTCCCTCACAGCAAGGCCCTATGATGCCCATGGATCCCCAGGGGGGCATGCCCAGCATGTCCAACATGGCTCAGCAGGGGCGCGGACCCTCTGCTTTCAGCCCGGTCCAGTTGCAGCAGCTCAGAGCTCAGATCCTGGCTTACAAGATCCTGGGCCGTGGACAGCCCCTGCCTGAAAACCTCCAACTGGCAGTTCAGGGGAAGAGGAGCCTACCCACTATGCAACAGCAGCAGCAGCAGCAACAACAGCAGCAACAACAGCAACAACAACAGCAACAACAGCAACAACAGCAACAACAACAACAGCAACAACAACAGCAACAACAACAACAACAGCAGCAGCAGCAGCAGCAGCAGCAGCCAGCACCCAGTGCTAGTCCTTACAACAGACCTCCAGGTAGGGAGAGTAGGAGTAATTTATATTGGCTGAAAAAATGAAAAAAATATCTGTCACAATTTTCTAGAGCCAAAGTTGACATATTGGGATAACATCTTTCGACTGACAAAAAGCAAAATTTTTTCTATCATTTTGCAGCAAATCTTAACAAAACTGTAATTGAAAAAAAAAAGAAGTTATTTTCAGTTGATTCATTAAAAACATAAAAAAGGGAAATTAGAAACTCTTGTCAAGCCGTAATGTTCATCTTATAAAAGGCTCATTTCATCTACTTAGGCCAGAAAAACATGTTTCTGAGTAATCTTTTCTTAGAGATTGAAAATGCAACTGCGGTGCATATTGAGGTAGAGCAATGGTAAAACATACTCTTACCTTGTTGAAAGGTATGGCACTGACATCTGTGAGTGGACCCCAGTCAAGCCCCTGCCCGACGCCGGCCATGCAAGGTCACAATCAAAGCACAGGACCCAAGCCTTGGTCGGATGGTAAGTACTGTATGAGCATTCATGGCAGACCAACATGGTGCTGGTCCAGAACCAAGAGTCGCTACACCATGGAGCTGGAGGTGGGATCATTGTGACCGACATGAGCAACATGGGGGGGCTTTGCAAATTTGTCCTGAAAAAAAAAAAAAAGAAAAGTGCTGGTATTTGTCTCATGGAACTGAGGAAACCCCAGTTTATAAGCACATGTCAAGAACATTTTCTTTTAATATGATCATATCTTTGTCAACATGCCCGACTGAGAACTGACCCATTAACAGGCAATGGTCTTTGGTCTCCAGGACAAGGTGGTGAAAACCAAGCCACCGCTCAGAAGCACCTCGCCCCCACCTCCAGCGGACGTCCATCCCCTGCACCACCCCAGGCCACAGCAGCGCCTGCCGGGCCAGTGCAGGGCAGCTCGGTGACCCCCCAGCCTCCCGGGCAGCAGGTGTCCCCCATGCTTCAGATGCAGCAGAAGCAGAACCGTGTCACGCCGATCCAGAAGCCCCAGGGCCTGGACCCAGTTGGGATCCTGCAGGAGAGAGAGTACAGGTATTTATTATCTCACCCTTCTACATGCAGACGCTAACCTCACATATAAACCCTTAACAATCCTTGATGTTTGTTCATTAAAACCGGTCATGAAAGGAAATTTTCAAATTTGAGACGCGTCATTTAATTTTGTTTTTTGATTTCCTTCCTTGTAAATTTTAGAACATCAGATGTTAATCACACTTTAATGAACATTTTTCTTGGCTCCTAATTTTATCATTATATAAGCCAACTTCAGAAAACAAAGGTTTGCATTTAATTTTGTTCAGAATAAGTATTAATTTCAAAGATCAATTTGGATGACCATCAGGGTCTTGAGAAAGACAGCAGCAAGCTTTGGCCCCCATATAATAAAAACAAACATGAAACACTGCTTCTCTACAAGTTACTGACTGAATTAGACAGTCAGTTCCAACTTTTCTGGAGCTCAGTAGCGAGGCGAAGTTTAATGTTGATTGTCTATGTTGAAAGTTGATTTTCTATGTTGAGATCTAGCAGTCCCTCTGCTTCCCATACTTCAGAAGTATGCAAAACAGAGAGATGTGCACATACAGAATAGTCTATATTCCACACTGCATTTGTTTTGTTGTGATTTCCGTCTTTGTGCTTGTAGGAGTCTGATATGTGCTTGAATTTGGGGAACTTTACATTAATCGGAATATCTGAGAGTAAGTGTGTGATCTTGGAGTCACACACGCACACACACACACACACACACAGACACACACACACAGGAGAGAGATAGAGAGGTGTTTATCCTCTTGTGTACTATATCATGTCCTTCAAATTGGTTTTATTCAGACTTCACCTGTGAGGGAAGTGTCACAGAGATGTAGCAAGGTCGAATCCAGTCAGATTGATGCTGTGACTTCTACTGAAAGTATGATACTCAGGGTCCTGGAATAAAAAAAAGACCCACTAAGAACTCAGCATCGCTTCTGTGCATATACAGTCACAGCCCAGAGACTGGTGCGTTTGTGCTTGTGTGTGTGTGTGTGTGTGTGTGTGTGTGTGTGTGTGTCTCCATGGTGTCAGCCCTCAGACTGAATCATTTTCTGGGAAACAGAGCAGGCTAACTCAGATGTGAGGAAGACTCACAGGCCTTAATCTTGCCCCTCCGCCTAAAGGCTTGTTTTTTCATTGTACAACTTCAAGGCTCTTGTAATGATGATCCCTTCGTCATGTCCTCAGATCCGCCTTTGACTAGCTGTTTGGTCAAGAAATTCTTAAAGGCTGGAGAGAGCTGACCTCTACTCACCTTGTCTGTACAATTAGGCCGTCCGGACATGTGGTAACGCTGAAACTGCTGGGGGGGGCAGCAACGTTGGTAATGCTATATTGTAATAATATATTGATAAACACCTGAGGCACCTGAATAGTTGTATAATAGATAATATTAAAAGTTAAAAAGAGTCCTTGTGAAGCGGTTATTTTGCCTGTCCGTCAGGTGCTACCAGGGCAGATGGTATTTTGCTGGAAATATATTAAAGTCTTTAATGTTACTGAGTATGGCTGGTTGAATGATAAAAAAAAGATTACATCATTATATGGCTGATTGGTTTTTTTCTCATGTACAATAAATGATCCTGAGCCTAATAATTATGCTGGGAATTTCCATAACGCTATTGATTCTGATTTCTTTTTTTTTAAAGGTCACTGCTCTAATATGTGCCAATTTAGCCAACAGTTTGTCATACAAACAACACAGGGCTGCATTTTGTAAAAGTTAACTGGCTGCCCTGGTTTTATCCTGCATTACTCTGTTTATAATGACATAGCTGTAAAATGTCTAATGACTTGACTGACAGCTGACAACTTGACTCTGGGACCTCTGTTTTAACACGATAATTAAAATATGTTTCGGTTTTGGACACTTGATCAAACAAAAAACTTAATTTTAAGACATCAGTTTGAGCTCCAGGAAACTGCAATGGACATTTAATTGCCCAAGCAATCAATCAAAGAAGAAAAAAAGATAATGAAAATAAGAATTAGTTGCAGCCCTAATAATTTCACTGAAAGCCAAGTTGACCCGATGCCCTGTCACGATGTTCTTAAGACTGCAGGCTCGGATAGCACATCGAATCCAGGAGCTGGAGAGTCTGCCGGGCTCCCTGCCCCCGGACCTGAGGACTAAAGCCACGGTGGAGCTCAAGGCCCTGCGGCTGCTCAACTTCCAGCGGCAGGTAAACACCAGTGGCAATGTGATCGCGGGAATGCAGAGCCATAAATAGAATGACACACAGTTGAGCGGTCGGGGTTCATTGTTTTTTATCATTGATGCTGTGTAAGTGTAAAACGAGTGTGGTAATTTTAACATTGACTCACGCTCATTGAACCCACAGTAGGTAAATTTTCTATCTGGAGGTTATTCTTGATGGACTATTTTAGGAAAGGCCAAGAATTTTTTTTTCCCTTCATTACTAAGAGGTTTCTGAAGATTTATGTTTCAGTGACATCTAGAAAATTAAGATATTGACACAATAGAGGTGTGGCAGTTTTTGCATTTTAACTGTGGATTGTAAATTATGCATGATAATAAATTCATGCAGATAGAATAAAATAGTCATTTACTTGCAGTTGGAAAGAATTTTTTTTTGGATACCGGCCTCTCCAGGCTTGGTAACATTTATCATTTAGTACTATTTATTTATGAAATTCACCAGCAACCTGTCAAGATCCTAATAGAATGTTTTTCAAAAAATAACGTCCAAGTCATTTTGTTTTTATGAGAAGTTTCAGGTGATGTGAAAAGTTTCATGATGCCTCATAAATTGCCAGTTTGTGTTGTGCTATTTTCAGCCATGTTTACAGTCAGCATGTACAGTTTCGGCAGCATCTATAAACCTAGAATCTGAATTTGCTGTGTAACCTGTGCGTTACCTCCAGCTGAGGCAGGACGTTGTGGCTTGTATGAGGCGAGACACTACCCTAGAGACTGCCCTGAACTCGAAGGCGTACAGACGCAGCAAGCGGCAGACGCTGAGGGAGGCGCGCATGACCGAGAAGCTGGAGAAGCAGCAGAAGCTCGAGCAGGAAAAGAAGCGCAGGCAAAAGCATCAGGTGAGCCCCACTTAGGGGGAAGGAGAAGGAGAACTGTCACGGCTGGTTTGAAGCAGCAGCATCACTGGTTTCTCAACACATGTTCTTTTGGTTGTTGCACAAAATGTCCATGAATGTCCTGAAGATGAGCGCTTTCATGATAACTGAGGTTTTGATGGAAAAAGAAACCAGTTGTGAATTACTGTTACTTTGAGCTGATGTTTGAAGAAAACTTCAGAAGTTTTTCTGTAAGCTGCACCTGAAAAAAGCTAAGATGAAGAAGAGAAAACCATAAACCAGTGCTCAGCAGTCAGTTCCTTGACGGGGAACATCAAAACTCAAAACCAAAAAACTTTAAAAAGGCGGAAAGAAAAGAAAGGTGGCATAAAAACCGACAAAAGAAAGTCGAGTCTGGCAATGTAACACATAACAATGTTTTCAAAATAGTATAAACACTTCAACAACTTTTTACGACTTTTTTTTTCAGGAATATCTAAACAGTATCCTTCAACATGCGAAGGACTTCAAAGAGTACCACCGCTCGGTGTCCGGCAAGATCCAGAAACTCACCAGAGCCATCGCCAACTGGCACACCAACACCGAGCGAGAACAGAAGAAGGAGACCGAGAGAATCGAGAAGGAGAGGATGAGGAGACTCATGGTAAGAGCCTGACAGTCAAAATAAACCATGTCACCTCTTTTAGAAATAAATGTCATCCAAATTCAAATTCAACCATCAATTTATTTGTATTTATTCATTTTTAAAAAATCAATATTGTACTGCTGTAGTTCAGATAATACATTACATTTTGTCCCACGTAACCTTGCCTAAAATCCTGTTGGTCCTCCACGGTATCTGGCACCAGGATGTCAGCGCCAGATCCTTTTTAAGTCCTATAAGTCAGCGGGTAGAGCTGCCATGGCTCAGACTAGCTGCAGTACATCTCCCAGCGCTCTGTTCGCTGGTCCTGCACTGTTGTTATGATCAATGTTATATGTTTATGGAGGTTTATAAAATTTTGATGCAACAATTTTATGCCACTAACTAGAATTAATATGGCCGACAAGCTCTGAGTAAATGTTAACCAGCAATAGATGATATTTTGTGGATTGTTATCGTTAAGAAGCTCTGGTCCTCTTCCATCCCTCCCCCAGGCAGAAGATGAGGAAGGCTATCGGAAACTGATCGACCAAAAGAAAGACAAGCGGCTGGCCTACCTGCTGCAGCAGACGGATGAGTACGTGGCCAACCTCACCACCCTGGTGTACGAACACAAAGCAGCTCAAGCTGCCAAGGAGAAGAAGAGGAGGAAGAAGAGAAAGAAGGTAGGGAGAGGAATGTTCAAGTGGTAAATCTGGCTTCGTTTTCATCCATGAAAATAGCAAAATTGACAATGGGTTAGAAAGTCTCTCAGGACTTTCTGGCTTCTTTACCTTGTTAGAGGTACTCAACCTTGAACCCACTCCCCGATACAGAAGACGGTAATCCTTTAAAATGGGTCTTACATATAGTTTTGCATTTATTAGATGGTAACTAAAGCAGCATATTACTTCAAATTACTATCAAAATACAGGAAAACACACAATAAGATCGGTGGTTTTGGTGGTGTTTCAGTGTTGCTGGGTTCATATCATAATGTACACTCAAGGTTTAACTCTGACATGAATTATTCTTTGTAATCGCTCAAATCTCATGGTTCATTATAGTGTTTATTTCAAGCATCTTCCAGAATGACTTTGCGGCTGTTGTCACGGATCTCATGCCCCCTTTTGATTTAAAGCTTTAAAATGGTCTTGAACTCAAGAGTTGGGGAGCTGGGAGTTCACACCACCCCCACATAATTTCACACCTTCTGTCAGATGGGCAGAACTAATCAGTGAACTCATCTGGCATCTTCTTGGAGTGGCACAGACACCTGCAGACTCTCAGCCATTCATCACACTTGGTCTGACATCCCTGAAACTCCAGCTAATTCCCTTTTCTGTAACCATATACTGTGCTACCTCCGTTGACCATGTGTATGATTTTTCTCAGAATAGAATCCAAGAAAAAGGATTACAGTAGCAACACTGAAGGTAAAATTGGAATAAATATAGATGACTGGTAATTATGCTATCGGAGAGCGACTTTGAAACTGCTGTGCAAAGGAGGATTGGACCTGAACTATGACATTAAATGGAGCCATTACTGTTGAAGTGCTACATAATGCTAGTCCTAACCTGTACTTTGTGCATACCCTGTTGTGATATAAAATAACAACATTTACAATGTGTCAGCAATGGGTTTTTGTGTTTGACATCTAGAAGGTGGATGGAGATGGTGAAGGCACCAGCGCCATTGGACCTGATGGAGAGGTAAGCTGCAGAGTTTTACTGTAACCTGTTGAATCTTCCTTTTTGTTGTTGTTGTTTTTTTCCTGTCCTGGTCATCTAACATTGTACACTTGTTATGTAGGCTTCTGAGATGTCTGTGTAAAGCTGCTATAATCCTATCATATACATAAATATGTTCATATAAGTGTGTTAGAGTTAGCTCGTTGTGATGAACCTCTACAGAATTATCACCTGAATCTGCAGCCCCCCTTGGCTTTGTGAGGCTTCATAACAAGTTTCAGCTTGTTGTCTGACCGTCAGACCCATAACCTAAGACCCCAACTGCCTGCTCAGCACCAAACAGTGGATGGATGCTGTTAAGTGACCAGCTGGTAAACATAGTGGAGCGTTTAGCAGCTAAGGAGCCAGGTTTTTCCCTAATGAGTTGGTGGAGACCAAAAATAGAGTGAATATTGGACTTAAATCTGCCAAATGACACAAAAACGACTCCAAACGATAATATTGTTTCTCTGTAACTGCTGGATGTGTAAATAAATAACGGTTTGCCAACTAATCCACCAAATCGACAGGGTTATATTCCTGAGGCAAGTTTAAAGCAAAACATGTTATAATTAAATTTATTGTGCTCCTGCTTTCACTGAATCTTGCATTTTGGATGCTGTGAAACCAAACCTTCAATCTATGTTAGTCCTCATAATGTGCAGAAATTTGAATTTGCCAAAAATTGAAAAAAATTCTGAACATCAGATCAGAAGCAAATCTTGTAAATAATGCTAGAAAACCAGAAAAGACAATTTTGTTCTCGTTCACAGCTTCCCGCAGCTTTAAATTGCTTTCTCCTCCTCTCACTCATTTTTCCCGTCAGAAAGAGAAAAAACGCCTTGAAGGCTGGATTTAGAAGAAACAATATCCCTGTGGTTTCGGGCTTTGACTGTACCAGATGTTAGTTTCTAAAGAAGGGGGTCGATGATTGGTTTGGTGCTGGGATTTATTATCCCCCTTTATTTTTTTGGTGCCATCACATAGCTGAATCAGTAGAGCAAGAACAAAACTCAAAGTCAGGTCCATCAGAATCGCCCAGACAATTTATTTTCACTTTTCATAGCGATTATTTCTCTGTCTTCCTATGAGGACATGCTCCTTTGTGTATCCACAGAATATGCGCCGGGGGCTATTCTCTGAATATGCGTGTCCCTCATAGAACTGGGGCAATGCAAGTAATTGAAAATTTTTTCATTATGATAGTTTAATTAACAGGTGAAGTTATTATAAAGCCCCTGCCTCGTTATCTCAATTTGTTTATGTCAGTAAGAAAACAGGAAAATATCTGTAGTCACCAATGAAATGAAGATATTGTGGTTTCTTAATGCACCCATCTCTCTTTGTGGTTTTGTATTTATTCATTTACTTATTTGTCCTGAAACAGCCCATGGACGAGAGCAGCCAGATGAGCGAGCTGCCGGTTAAAGTGATCCAGACGGAGACCGGGAAGGTTTTGCAGGGAACCGATGCTCCCAAGTCCAGCCAGCTGGAGGCGTGGCTGGAGATGAACCCCGGGTGAGGGGTGCAAAGTTGTGAAATGTTCTTTTGTCAACCTCTGATGTGTCATTGAAACTGAAGTGATGTTGCTGTTTGTCTTTATGGACAAACAGTGTGACCAACAACAATGATAAAAATGGCGTTACTATAAATGTTCTTTTACATTTACATGTAGGGACTTTTAGATGTCAGTGTCATTACATTAATGGAACAGCTCCACCTATAGAAGGTGGTCGACGAAGTGGACGTAAAAGAGAGAACTTGATAACCACAGAGCAAAGCTGACCAACTCTACAGAGTTTGGTGCATAACTCAGGGCACCTCTGCTGCACCAGAAGCTGCAGGTTGTGCACCATACATTCAGAAAAACATCCTACATCCTACTTCCATAATTCATATTAAATCAGAAGAAAAGGAAGCAACTGCAGTGGAGAAAGCAATTTATGGCTTCACTTTCATCAAAAGAAAATCATACTAAAGCACCGTTTCAGTCACACTACCCTGCTACTAAGAGCTCATTCCTGGAAATGTTACTTGATTCTGAAAAAGTGTTTTTTGAAAAAACACTGCCTAAACATTACTGGGAAAAGGAATTGGACTTAACACACTCCCCGACACAGTTTACAGTTTAGAAGGACAACCGTGTAACATTGTGGTAAAAAACACTTCACATATTCTGAATCAGACTATCTCCTGCACATCAAGATACACATCCTTGATGTGCATATCTGAACACATGTCCTCTGTTATTAATTGCTGTGCTTGTGGTGTTGCAAAGCACCTGTTGCATTTCTACCACCCAGGAGCACCTGGGCCATGGATGGCAGCAATTTATGTTCAGGGATTCGCCCCAGAGCTGAACCCGTGAAAGTGGCTACACCACAAGTTATGGCTGTTTGATGCTTCTCAAACGAATGAGGTCCCTTCCCTGACTGAGTTGGGGACCATTGCTTGTCACAGGATAAACTCTAATGAATGTGCTTGTCATGTCTCCATGTGATAGACAGAAACCAAGTGGCCTGTTGTAACTGGACTTTGTGTTTCCCCTTGTTTTCCTCCTCTTGGTGGTTCCACTTTCAAAAACCAGGTATGAAGTGGCCCCACGGTCAGACAGCGAGGAAAGTGGCTCCGAGTTCGAGGAGGAGGTGAGTGACTTTTCTTGTTATTGAGCTCAGGCATTAGAGGATTTGACATCAGCCCTCCTCTCCTGCAGTTTGTCAAATCATGCAAATGTGATTAGATGAGATTTTTAGAGCATGTCTCAGTCACAACAGTCAGACCCTCTCTGCAAATGCAGTACATACACACATCCAGGTCCACCAGGGGGCTGTATCTGTATGCGCTTGAGTAATGCCACCGCTGAGGATTTTGCTTGGTCCTCATCAAAGCCTCTTCTGTGATTGTCTCCGTGCTGTTATTATCACATAAAGTGTGCTCTCAGTAATCTAATGTCAACTATGCCTTATAAGGATGAAGAGGAGGTGGCCAAGGCAGAAACAGAGGAGAAGATAATCGATCCCAACGGAGACGTAGTGTCCGTGAAGGCAGCCAAGCACATCATCGAGTATTGTATTCCTTCCCTCTGTCCCCCAGTATCTCAGATTCACAAGAGCATAAGTTAAGAAACAAAGTTTGAAGAATGAATATAATGTTAAGTTCTTAGCAAACAGGAAGTTTGGTGTTAAATAATAACTCTGATTTTACTTACTAGAGGAGCCCTTTGGTGAGGAGCTCAGTCTGTCCTCAGGCTGTGCTCCCGCCGCCAGAGCCGGTGAAGACACGAAACAAATCATTAAAATCTACTCAGTGGGACAATGGTGAAAGGGATTTCAAATGTGCCCCCCCCCTTTTTTCTTTTCTTTTCCTAGGTCAGCCAAGCAGGACGTGGATGATGAGTACAGCGTCCCCACTGGACAGACCAGCTCCCAGTCCTACTACGGCGTTGCCCACGCCGTCATTGAGAAGGTGGAGAGGCAGTCTTCTCTGCTGATCAACGGCATGCTCAAGCAGTACCAGGTACACGTGCACATGCACACACATGCATGCACATGTGCATGCACGCACACACACACACACACACAAAATGCCTGCAGTTGCTCTTATTTTTTTAGACTTTTGCAGCAGCTTTTTGGTATTTTCATTGCTCTCCTTTGAACAGTGTTATTTTTTTCCACTTTATATTAATTACAATGGCTGAATTTTTTTTTTTTAATCACCCGTCCACTTAACATCCTGTTGAATAAAAGAAACAACCACCTTTACATTTTAATTCTCACTTGTTGATTTTTAAAAATGGCAGCTGCATTTTGGCAGCAATAGTAAATTAACAAACAGAACAGAGGCAACTTTAGGTGGAAAAACTGAATTGAATGAGCCCGGGTTTCCATTCATGAAATACTCAGAGAGTGCCGTAGGACCTTTTGCTTTTTTCCAGTACTAAGCCATGCAACGTTGTGCTACAGTGTCAAACTGTGTTCAAGGGTTTTTGGAAGTGTTTGTCCTTCACCAGTTAGAATCCAAGGTGTCGTTCCCGTCATTAACTGTTAACTTTGGTTTGACCTCAGTAGTAGGAAGTATGTGAGCACAGCTACCAGGAACTTGAGCTTGAACTAGCAGGGCTCTCTTGTTTAAAAGAGCATCCTCCAGGATTTTAATGATGCTGTGTGTGTGTGTGTGTGTGTGTGTGCACGTATTTATAAAGTGTTTTTGCTGCTTCTCAATCTGTTATTGAGCTGTGGAAACAGGAATAGGAATCACCTCTGTCCCTGTCAGTCCCTACCATGCAGAGGTCCCTGAACATTCGCTTGCAGCGTGAAGACGCCATCAGCTGTCACCTGGGTTTTGGTTGTCAATGGAGACTGTGACCAAACACATCTGTTCAGCCGCATGGGCAACTCACGGCTGAGTCGTTTTAGTCAGGCTTAAAGACTGTCTCACTGCTCATAATGATAAAACCCGTTTTCCGCTGTGACGCTATAATCTCATCTCTGCCACTGTTAGTGGGGACAGCAGTGAGAAAGCAGTAGATCACCATATGGACCCGGCAAATTGGGTGCCACTCACGGTTTTCTTTCTACCAATAGGGTTGCAGTCCTAGCCACTCCTCTAATTTATGGTATGCCAGAATTTAAATGAGATATAGTGACAGCCTCTTGGGGAGATATTTCAGCTGCACAATAACTGGATGAACTGTTTGCAGTAACAGCAGTAGAAATCTGCAGATCGAACCTTGATCGTCAGCAGGGATTTACAGAAGCTGTGAAATGCTCATAGGGGGCAATTTTAAATTTCTTATTTCATTAACTTTACCCACAGCCGGTCTTTTCCTCGAGCTGCCCAGTCAGTAACACAGCTGATATTTCGCCACGGTGCTGGAAATCGGTTGGGATGTAAAATGCCACAGTGGCAGCAATATCAAAGTGCATTTGCAAAACTTGCTGTGAAACGCATCAAATGAACTTCTTTAGATGCATTTGATGCTTCGTGCTATTACACAGAGGCAGGGGAAACACACTTAGCATGTGCTTATTTTCTCTTTTAGACTGTTAGAGCTAAAAGTGACAGGAGAGATTTGATAATAAAGAGCAGGGCATGACATACACCATGCTTTTTTATGGTTATATATTATACATGCTAGGCATCTGAACTGCTTTTCATACTCATGCTTCAAAACAATGTTCACTTTTACCACTTAAAACATTTTGTCTAACGCAGCGTGTAATTTTCCGTGATATCACTGTTCAAAGTGTTGTCTTTTATGAATGGTCTGCAAAAGAAAATTAAATAAAACTGTTGGAAAGACATGAATAGGGGAATATATTTTTCTTCTGCAAGCATATTTTTTTGAGGCTTTATTTCTGTGTGTTTCCTAGATCCAGGGGCTGGAGTGGATGGTCTCCCTTTACAACAACAATCTGAATGGCATCCTGGCCGACGAAATGGGCCTCGGCAAAACCATCCAGACCATCGCCCTCATCACCTACCTGATGGAGCACAAGAGGCTCAATGGTCCCTATCTCATCATCGTCCCTCTCTCGTCAGTACTCCTCAGCCAGTGTCCATCATGGCTCCTGTTGCCCAGTGTCTTGACACCCCCTAAAATGTTTTGTAATGAGGTTTAAAATCACTCAAGCGGATGATTTTAGAATGAAACACATCAACCAGATCAGCCCAAGATAAGAGCTGTAACAGAGAGTCCTGTCCCTGACTGAGACACTGATGCACCTGTTGGCTGAGATGAAACTCAGGTGTCAGGTGTCTGCTGTGGAGGGACGATGAGGCAAACTCAAACCGCCTCTAAAGCAGAAGCGAGTTACTGCTTTGCTCAGACAGTGTTACTTCCACCGTTGGTTCATTTTAATATCCACGTATTTTATTATACAAGTGAAAACTCCCCAACTGCCATAGTAGACACGAGTGCACTGTGTATACATTCATCATAGAAAATATGGACACTTAGGTGTAGTATTGGATTCGTCTGTATACCTGATGAAAGCCCCACCCCCACCTTCTGAATATTAAGACATTTATCAACAAAACAGTGCTGTTAGCACAGTTTTCCAAAGGTACCATTAGTCCAAGATTTCATTCTTAAAGTGAAATGCGAAAATCTTGATACGATATAACATTATTCCCACATTTATGTCGCTTGTCTGCAAGTCATATCCTCACAGTTTCAGGCTACGAACCTTTTTCTCCAGTGCCGTTTTTCATCTTTTGGCACAACCTTTCCACCTGTTACATGAGCTGTGAGAAACTCAACCGAGCTCCCTAAACACCTAAGGTCCGGGTAAATCTAAAAGACAGGAAAGACTGACTTGAAGAAACTTGCGAGACGAGTGACATTCATGCGACAACAACCCCTAGAGAAACAACAAGAAACATGTAGCTGTTACTCCAGTACTCACTTCGGGCAAAAATAATGCTTTATATTGTGAATATGGGATTTGTCTGGTTCTTGAATATAATATGATCCACCTCAAATGTAATTTCCTGGAAAGAAAATATCGTCTTGTCTGTGGACCAGTATGCAAGTTATCTCCAGTTACCATTTAGAGTGCACAACACTTCCAAGCTGAAAAAAACTTGAATAAACAAAAGGACACATTAAAATGTTCCTACTCATAAATTTAATTTTCAAGGGTAAGTGAAGAAAAAAAAACGCTCAAAATTGTCCTTTTGGCCAAACATCCTCCATCTTCTGTTGTTAATTTTAAGATGAAAATATGGGAATCACACTCATTCACCTTCACAAAATGTGCGATTTCCCCTGTTGCTTTCATGCCATCGATCCCGTCAGACTCTTCAAACACCTTCAGGCGCAATTCACTCCCACTCCTAACTCCCCCAAAAACAGTATAAGTAGGTCAATGCTCCTGGGTTCCCTCTCAGTTTCTATAAACTTGGCAGGTGGAAGAAACCTCTGTGCTCACTCACTTGACTTCTTTTAAGGTTTAGAGCAAAGGGAAAACTCCATGTGCACATTTCACCTAATTAGTAATTTCTTTTTAATGGTAATTTACAACAACAGGTTAAAGGATTAGAATGAAGTATGGGTTTGTTGTCTGAAATACTGAGTGATGAAACCGTTTTTTATAGTCATACAGCAAAGCACAGGTTTAAGTTTGACCCTAGGGGCCACTGTGCGCTTTTTAATGTGGAGCATAGTCTTAAACTTGTCCTCCACTTTTCAGCTGTGTGTGTGTATGTGTGTGTGAGTGTGAGGAAATTAAAGTAAATGGACGGAGAGATTGATCCACCCAGTTTGTAACAACATTGTCCTTAATTGAGACTACTTTCTTACATGTGACCTTTTGGATGCATGATGATTGTCATTGATTGATTTCTTCTTTCTTCTTTCTCCAGGACTTTGTCTAACTGGGTCTATGAGCTCGACAAGTGGGCACCCTCTGTGGTCAAAATTGCCTACAAGGTAAAAAAGAAAAAATGTGATTTTTCTTTTTTTTGTCCTTCTAAGCCATTGTAAGACAGAAAGTGATCTTTTTTTGTGTGTGTGTGTCCCACATGAAAGGGCACCCCTGCCTTGCGCCGCGGTCTCGTGCCTCAGCTGCGCAGCGGGAAGTTCAATGTCTTGCTGACCACCTATGAATACATCATCAAGGACAAGCACATACTGGCCAAGGTGAAAGAGATCAAAGCTCCATCATCTCTGTTTAATACACTCTCTCCCACTTGAACTCATTTCACACACGCCCCGCACACACAGTGTCTCATGCTTTCTCACAAACACATACTCTTTAACTCCCTTTAGATGTTACAGTTTTCACTGCATCTTTACTGATTGCAAAATGAATGACGCCAGAAAGAGTTTGGAAGCCACTTTCACGGCTGACTATCTGTATATTAATTGCCCTGCACTTAATGCAGCATTCAAGCAGGTATTAATGACAGATTTTAGGTAAGAGCAGATCTAAAAAGGTGAGAAAAGGTGTGCACTTCAACTCCTCCAGAGATCCAGAGAAAGGTTATTTGGGTCAGTTTGTGTCTAGATGGTGTTTGTCTTGTGTCTGGCCTCCCGTGGATCTGTAGTTCTGGGAGCCTGTTGTGTTGAGAACATGCTTTACATAATCTGCTCTGACTAGACAGCCATTTTCTGATGTTTCTGCCACCGCCAGACAGAATAGTGCCAGTGTTCTGTTTCCTCATATCTTTCTTTATTTTATTTTATTTTTTTTAATGTCCTGGTTATTTGTCACATACCAACATAGAGAATTGGGAAGCTTAGAGACCGTGACAATCAGCTTTAAAGGTGTAAGTTTCCTCTGTGTAGTGAAGTGTGGCAGTAAACAACTCTGTGTGCATCACCTTCTGCCTGAATCAGTTGCATTCGTCTCCCACCTGGCTGTCGCTTGCATCGCATCAGAGGATATTTGCACAAAGTTGAGCCTTTCTCAACTTTTTCTCTGTAGTGTAGCTGAAATCGTTTTAAGTCGGGGGGGGGGGGGGGGGCTAGTGTCTTGCTGACCACCTATGAATACATCATCAAGGACAAGCTCATGCTGGCGAAGTTGAAAGAGATCAAAGCACCGTCGTCTCTGCTTAATACTCATAAGAATAAATAGCAGCTTTTCCGCAGCTCCTTGAATGTGTATGTGTGAACAGCCCATTTTTAATTTTTTTTTTTTTTTGCTACAGTGAGTAGAAGCTGGGAGGACATGCGGTACCATACAGCAGCATATGACACTATAATCAGGGGAAAGTTTTTTTGATAGTTTTGCAGAAAGGTGGACGGATCATTCAAGACTAAATCAACGTCAGTCCTGAACTTAAAAACATGTGATATAATCCCTTTTCTTTGTTCCAGTAAGAACCCTGGCAGCAGAAACCCTGCTGCAATTGATTTAGGGACTTTTCAGGGAGACCTGAGATCAGTGCACTGCTGTAGTTGATCTCACTTGTGATAATTTAATGCAAAAGCTTCCCAGTATCTCAAGGAGAATGAAAAGGTCTGATGTTTGTATGCTTTTTAGATGATAAAGCGCTGTTTTCACTGTGTTTATCACAATAAGTTGTTAGACAGAGATGTGATGCTCTGATAGCGAAAAAAAACAAGAGCCTCCCTTTTTTCTCTCAGTTAGAAGTTGTCCCAGATCATTCATACGCCAGTGGCATAGTTGATTTGTGATTTTGCAGATACATGTGCAACTCAGATGTGAGGGGTTTGCAGGTGGAGTCAAGAGGTTCAGCTGCTGTTCGACAAAATGTCTGCAATATCCTCAGTTCAATTTCTAAGGAAGATGTGTGTCTTGGGTTGGACTTAGCAAATTTTTTGGATGATAACAGTGTATTGCAGTGTTTGTCTTCAAATCATTAAGATGTTTTGAGGGCTATTAGCTGTGGTTTTAAATGCACAATGTGTTTATTCGCATACACAGTCAGGGCTGCAGATAGTTTGAATCTTTTTTACAATTATTAAAGAAGAGGTACATTTGTTACCAGTTATTAGAAAAACGCGGGCACTAATAATTATTGTAATTCTACATGAATGAGAGAGGGAATAAACAACTTCTCGTTTGTATGCTGTAATGTATTGTACCCTGGGGGTAATCTGTGTAGAAAATCTAAATTTTTTTCTCCGCAGTCACTGCTGACCTCCTTTTGCAAAAGGCAAAATTTGGTCGTAGCGTCTTTGCGTTGTTCGATGTCCCAAAGTGTGGAGTTTTGGGTTCCAACCAGTCTCCTCTCACACACAGATTCGCTGGAAGTACATGATTGTGGACGAGGGCCACCGCATGAAGAACCACCACTGCAAGCTGACCCAGGTGTTGAACACCCACTACGTGGCTCCGCGGCGCCTCCTCCTCACCGGCACCCCGCTCCAGAACAAGCTGCCAGAACTGTGGGCCCTGCTCAACTTCCTCCTGCCCACTATCTTCAAGAGCTGCAGCACCTTCGAGCAGTGGTTCAATGCACCCTTTGCCATGACAGGAGAGAGGGTGAGTATTTGGAGGAACAGCCTGGACTCTGATGTCTCTGACACTTTTAGATGGACACAGGATTACATACATCAGATATCTTTTTGCAAATGCTTTTTAATTAATTTTTTAGCCTGTTTTGTGTTTATCTTGAGCACCACATTAAGAGCACAGCATCCAAGGCTGCGCAGATGTAGTGGTGAACGGGTTTGGAAAGATTCAAACAATCACTTTATCTCCTATGGTTAAAAATTGGCTCCTGATCTGCTGGAAACACCCTGAGTGAGAATCAGTTCTGAATACATAAAACGTAAATTTATACCTTTTTAAAATATTTTATTTGGATGAGTTGTGGTTTTAACAATATGAGGGCCATTTTCTGCTAAATGTGGAGTTACTGTGCATCCTTTGAGTGCCGATAAAAGACCTCTACAAATGGAGCTGCCTTTAATACCCCAAGGACTCTCCTCCCCTTACAGGAAATTACACCTGTCATTTCTACTGAATATTAAGCAAAAGAAGAATAATTTAATTATGTTAAGTGTAAAGTTTAGCACATTGGTGTGAAATCTGAGCTTTTACATAGCTCAGTTAAAAGCATGAGAAAAGCTTTATTTTATACACTCGGTTAACCCAAAGGAAATGTTCAACATAATGATGAAAGTTATTGTAATTTACCAAAGGGAAATCCAAGATAAATAGTCAAGGGAAACCAGACTTGATTGCAGATACTGAAGACCTTTCCCGTCTCATCCAAGAGGCTTCTTTATTTCTGGTTCTTAACTGGTTCTGAACTTCTGGTTCTGAAACGAGCTGAACTGATTCCAATTGCCTTTGACTCTACTTCTGTTGGATAAATACAACCCGGATGACTGAGAATCTTCAGAGGGACCAAAAGAAAATGTTTTCTGCCCTGTGGCAGGTCAGAGCCAAGCTCAGTTACAAACTAGCATCATTATTAGTGAATCGGGGGCACTGATAGTTTTGTCCTCTCCCCTTACTGAAGGTCACTGTAGGGCAGCCAGCCCTCAGGTGGCATCTAGCCTGAGACTGAGGAAACTTATTAACCCACTTTGCTGTAAGAAAAAAAAGAAAAAATGATATTCTCCTGTTTCCAAAACATAAACCAAAGCTGCTGGAGATATAAACAAGAAACCTCTGAATCTGGCCAGTCACTTCACATTATTCTCTCCAACTTTCAACCTGCTGGTGCAACTTGAGTTTTTACAACTTTGTTTCAGGTCAACTGACAGGTCGCTTTGCTAGAAAAATACAAATAGAAAGCCGTATCAATTTTTAAAGGGCTAGTGTTTGAGTTCTGGGAAGCTAAGCTGAGCAGGAAATGTGATTACAATTTAATTTCAAAAAGTTTAGGAAAGTCGATAATAGATAACACTTTTTCCCTCATTGCTGTCTCCATGTTTGTCCTTCAATTTGACCATTGGATTCACATTGAAGACACCATGCCCAGTTTTACTGTAAAAACAACAAGTTTTTAGGAAGAACTCAGGGGTTAAGATGCCGACCATGAACCGTAATGTCCCTGGTTCAAGTCCAACTGGAGATTTCTGATGTGTTTCCTGTTGTTTCTTCTCTGTCTCTAATGAAGTGCCTAACCCCTTAAGCTCAAGGCATTATTTTATAATTTCTGCATGAAAAAACATACCCAATATCAGAAATAGCTCTACAACTGTCAGGCAAACATGAAAAATCTTGGGCTCTGTGGATACGGGACATTTGGGAGAATTTTGAAATACAATAACTCTCCATGTAAACATCCACCCTCAAGGAAAGAGGCAGATTCGGGCACAGTCACACAAATTGTTCATGAAACATCCTGTTAATTGTTATTTAATGTCAGAGGGTCAAATGGCAGTATTAAGGACATGTCAATCTGAAAGCAGAGGATAAACGGTCTTTGGTTTGTCGTCACACACGCTCTCTGACTCACCCAGGTCGACCTGAACGAGGAGGAGACCATCCTGATAATCCGGCGTTTGCATAAAGTGCTCCGCCCCTTCCTGCTGCGCAGACTGAAGAAAGAGGTAGAGTCCCAGCTGCCAGAGAAGGTGAGATAAAGACCAAGCTACTTTGAATTCAAACAGCATGATTATATTTGCTTGCACTGTTGTGATCAAATTACCATAAATCCAAATACAAATACAAGTGTGTTTATTCAATACTTTGGGACAGTGTGTTCTCTAAATCAAGACTTTTTAAATTCAGCAGTGAGTGAGGCTGTAGCCTTGTTAACTACTGAAACAAGCAACTTCCAAGATGTAAGTGCTAATTAAGAACAGTGATGAGGCCACTGTGTCAGAGCTGTGCTGCTATCTGAAAATAAATTTCATCCCAGCCTCATGAGGATTATATATTCCCTGTGGCCCCAGTATAAATTAACGAAGCAACACAAATGCCTTATTATTATATTCTGATTCCACCCGCAGTCTTATTTCTAAAGGATACAGTGAAGATATTGGTAAGTACATCATGTGAGCAGAGTGGTGCAGAGACCGACATAATCTGGATTAAAGGGATAATGACACCAGGACTCCGTTCTTATGTTGTGACCATCCAGATAAGTTTAAAAAAAAAAAAAAAAAAGTAAAATCTTGGCCACAACGAGAGATTATTTTCATAATAGATTAATTTGGCAATCAAGCAAAGATAGCGGGGGCGGCTGTGGCTGAGGATGTAGAGCAGGTTGTCTGCTGGTTGGAGGGTTGGTGGTTTGATCCTCGGCTCCTTCAGTCCACATGTCAGTGTGTCCTTGGTGCAAGATATCGAAACCCAAATTGCCCCTGAGGTATCATCAGTCTGTGAATGTGTGTCTATAGAAAGTGCCATTTGTATACAAAAGCGCAATGTAAATGTGTGCATGAATAGATTCATATGGCAGTAGTCCATTTACTATTATTGTTTCAGCTAAATAATTTATTGACTGATCCATAAAAGAAAAAGAAAAATATTGAATATCTTTTTTCTATAGCTGCAGATTCTTGTTCTGGTGGTGATTATTTAACCATTTGTTGCAGCTCTACTTAAAACAGATTTAAAGTTTATAAAAGTAATGACTTAACGCAGCCTGAAGTGCACGCTCCAATAGTTGATCTGAATGTATCACACTACAGGATTTCTGTACATCCCTCACCTTCACTTCTCTTGCTTTGTATTTTAACCTTTGGCATCAAGAATGCGACTTTAATCAAAAACGTATGGTCGACTCAAACACCTCACAATTGAAAGGCACCTCTGTCACTGATGCTTTGTTTTTTTTTGTTTTTTTTTTCTAATTTTAATTCGCACAGGTGGAGTATGTCATAAAGTGTGACATGTCTGCCATACAGAAGGTTCTGTACCGCCACATGCAGAAAGGAATCCTCCTCACCGACGGCTCAGAGAAAGACAAGAAGGTAAATACGATAAGACCCCTGCGTCTCCGCTCCATGTCTACACTTTCTTTTATCAGCAGCATCATGCTGACAAACTGAGCCATGTGGCTTAGAGCTCAGAGATATTTACATTTCCCTTCTGTTTGACATCAGATGGTCTCTTAATTTTGTTGCGTGATTGGAGTTATACTCGCTCAGTGCTTTTGCCTTAAAAAAAAAAAAAAAAAACACTGAAATGAACAAAAAGACATGTTTGCTAAAGATAAGGAGTGTACCGTCTATTATATTTAACTTCTGAAGCCTCATCTTGGCTTTCCCACTTGGGGAAAAAGCAAGCTGCACAAGTTTTTGAGAAAAACAGGAATACGCTGTTCAAAATCCATTCAGAGTTCAAAGGAGTGATCAAAGCCTCTCCTAGATCTTAGTGAAGTTTAGTATACTAAAATGGATATTTTTTATCATGATAGTGTGAAAACAGTTTGACAGTGTGAAAGGTGGCAGTTGTTGTGATGATCCTGCAAATAAGTTTGCAGTGAGTTTTTAGCTCATTGCGTAGCAGCTCTTTTCAGGGAAAAGAAATCTGTAAACCAACCGTACATCACCTGCTCAGCACCAAACTGATGACAGACACAGTAGTGGTGAACCTGGTCGCGTTTTTAGCAGTTATTTATCAGGGGGCCCAAGAAATGACTCCAAATGAATGACATTACTCTCTAACTGCTAAATGTATAAATAAGCAACTATTTGCCAAAAAGTTTTTCGCATCAACTTAGAAGCTGATGATAAGTCAATGTTGTGTCCGCAACAGTGTCTGCAGCACCCAACATGCCCATCAAGAAACAAAAACACTGAAATGAACAAAAAGACATGTTTGCTAAAGATAAGGAGTGTACCGTCTATTATATTTAACTTCTGAAGCCTCATCTTGGCTTTCCCACTTGGGGAAAAAGCAAGCTGCACAAGTTTTTGAGAAAAACAGGAATACGCTGTTCAAAATCCATTCAGAGTTCAAAGGAGTGATCAAAGCCTCTCCTAGATCTTAGTGAAGTTTAGTATACTAAAATGGATATTTTTTATCATGATAGTGTGAAAACAGTTTGACAGTGTGAAAGGTGGCAGTTGTTGTGATGATCCTGCAAATAAGTTTGCAGTGAGTTTTTAGCTCATTGCGTAGCAGCTCTTTTCAGGGAAAAGAAATCTGTAAACCAACCGTACATCACCTGCTCAGCACCAAACTGATGACAGACACAGTAGTGGTGAACCTGGTCGCGTTTTTAGCAGTTATTTATTAGGGGGCCCAAGAAATGACTCCAAATGAATGACATTACTCTCTAACTGCTAAATGTATAAATAAGCAACTATTTGCCAAAAAGTTTTTCGCATCAACTTAGAAGCTGATGATAAGTCAATGTTGTGTCCGCAACAGTGTCGGCAGCACCCAACATGCCCCGCAAAAAAAAAAAAAAAGTCCTTTAGGTTTCATTTTTAAACTCACATCATCATTCTGATCTGGAGTTAAATTTATTTTATGTATAAAATAATTTTCTCCAGGGCAAAGGCGGAGCGAAGACCTTGATGAACACCATCATGCAGCTGAAGAAGATCTGTAACCATCCGTACATGTTCCAGCACATTGAGGTAAGCACTACTTGGTATCAGTTTCCATAGTACTTGTACATGTTTGTGTCATTTACCTAATTATCAGCTAATTGCATAGTTTTCTGCACATCAGAAATTATGTTTTTTTCTCACTCTCAAGCTTTATTTTCATCCATAACATCTTTGTTCATTTCAAGTTTTTATTAATCCTGTAACAGCCACTATCAAGAGTCACTAAGAGTCTGGTCTAGACCGGTTCTGTATGAAAAATGCCCTGAGATAACGACTGTTATGATATGGCGCTATATAAATAAAGTTAAATCGAATTGATTTGAATCTCATTTTGGATAGCCCAAGAAACTTAGATTAGACTGAGCTCATCAAAAAATTCATATCATATCTTATCATAGATCAGCTGATTAAAACTTGAGGTTTGCCCGACGTTGCTCTTTACTCTGGGAAAGGTGTCGTTATCTGAGGGGTTAAAAAAAAATCCAGTGTGTGAAAGTGTACATTAAACTAATACATATAATTTAAGAAGTAACTGCTAAGAAATCTGCCTTAACAAAACACCAAGTTCCTGTCTTTTCATTTTTAAGAAAGGTCAGAGGCTTGTTTTGAAGTCTTTCCCTCACTACAGCCAAAATTATATGTAGTTCTTAGTTTGAAAGTCTCCTCATTTAAATGAGTAAACACTCTCTGTTACAGGAATCTTTTGCCGAGCACTTGGGCTACCCAAACGGCATAATCAATGGGTAAGTCAGAAAAAGAAAAAAAAGGCTTTGGTCCTTCACACTTTACACACCTCGTTCATTCAAAGGAACGCGCAGAATACAGTACAATAGGACATGATATATTGTTACAGCTCTACCTCGAGCCTTTTTGAAGTGGACGAGGGTAAAGTAGCTGGAGGGTTTTCGATCCTGAGCCTGAGCGCTTCATCTGGTGCTGCTTCAGCCAGGAGGATTTCGTTTCCATGTGCCAGTCACAGGACTCTCTGAGTGCATTATTCGTCCTCGTCTTGCTCCTTTTGCAATGTGGATGCTCACATGTCCACTCAGAACCATCACGAATAAACAATCTAGTCCATTCAGATTTGGAATTTGCAGAGCTGGTCTGGATTATTGTCGTACATTTATTTGTAAAGAACACACCTCCTTTTTTTAATGATATTTTGTAAATTATGTATGAGTGGAATGCTTTGCAGAAGATACTATTTACAAGCGATGGATGTTTTTAGTAATTAAAACTTGTGAAACTTGTTTCTCTACCTACAGGATCAATGTTTGTCCAAGCAACAATCAATGACTTTAGGAATTTAAGGCCTGTAGCTCGAGAGTGATAACATTTAACATCATCGGCAGTGTTGACTCAGGTAACGGTAAATCTGTGGCAACAAAACTGAAAGAGTTGATTTATAAATAATAATAAATAAAGAGCTTTGGTCTTTCTATTGTCATATTACCTGTTTATACTATGAGCCTAACAAAATTCTTAAATAAATCAAAGGTTTTTTAACCTTTAACAAATGACATATCCTCCTGTGTATGAAAGATCACTGACATTTGCTTTCGGTTTCAATGATTCTATGTAGGCGCATACATGGTTGAGAAGTATAGTTTTGCTCACTATTAAAAACACGTAGCCTTAACCGCCGACTTTTCATTATGTTGACAACATTCATCCAGGGTGTAGGGAAGAGTTTTATTTTACAAAGACAATACAAAGAGGCTGCAGCTGCCACCAACCAATGAGACAATAAAAGTTGATGACAGTCCTGTGATACACTTTTGGTTTTGTCGTCTCTGCTCAGGCCTGACCTGTACCGAGCCTCCGGGAAGTTCGAGCTCCTGGATCGTATCCTGCCGAAGCTCCAGGCCACCAACCACAGAGTCCTGCTGTTCTGCCAGATGACCTCTCTCATGACTATCATGGAGGACTATTTCAGCTACCGCAACTTCCAGTATTTACGTCTTGATGGTAAGCTCACGCCCTATAGTAATGTTTAAAAATTCAGTAACCACCAAATCTACAGACAGTTGGATCTTCATGAAGAGTATAATGTAGAATATAGAACATACAATTATTAGATATATCCCAAAATAGCGTAACTTAGAGGCACTTAACTCTGGTGGTTTCAGATCCGCTATCTCTTCTATTTTATTATCAAAGAACGATGTCCATACGTTCAGGTAGTTGCTTCCCATTAGTGGCCAATGCTAACTGCTGCTTTCTCTAGTTAACAGGTCATAGCAGCTGTTAACTACCCAGTCTTAGTTCTGTGAGTAACTAGATTACAAATCAGATTTAAAATTGATTGCAGCGCAGTGACGTCAGTGTCACATTCGCCCGATTAAACGTTCATTCAACTTGATAGTTTTGAAAAAGGACGTCGAGTATTTAAATGAAATAGCTTATGAAAAGTAAAGTGGGTCGGATGCTTTTATACCATCCACACAGCACATTGAGAAACAAACTAAATTAAAAGACGTGTCTCTGATGTTCAGCTGTGGTCCGTGACCCCTCCTTAGTTATCATAATTTAATCAGACAAACACACCGGCTGCTGAATGGTTTCATCATACTTTGATGGTGCTTAATTAGAGCCACACGTGCCCATTTTCAGACACTTCTGAAACCGTTTTAATTGGACAAACATACGGTACCGGATACGTACTTGCTGAAAACAATACATTTTTTTATGAGAACAAGCCAAGAAGTGAAAGCTGACTTCTCAGAGGTTGACCCGACAGACTCTTCATTCTCAAAGTGACGGCGTTTGATGTTTCAGGAACCACCAAGTCCGAGGACCGAGCGGCGCTGCTGAAGAAATTTAATGAGGAGGGATCGCAGTACTTCATCTTCCTGCTCAGTACGAGAGCTGGTGGCCTTGGCCTCAACCTGCAGGCGGCCGACACTGTCGTCATCTTCGACAGCGACTGGAACCCCCACCAGGTCCGTCAATCAGCAGATTTTCACCATTAAAACCTCTGAGCACACTACTGCTCATTTTGTGAACGCCCGATTGTAGGAAGTGTTTGGTTTGTTGATTATAGTGTGAGCAGTTGTCTGCTATTGGTGAAGTTGGAAAAAACTCTAGACAAACACGTTCAAACAAATTTTATTTACAGAGTGCCACACTGAGGTTTTGTGCTTGTAAAATGGAAGAAAAGTATTACCGCTAACAATTGTTTTTAGTCTCAAGCAATGTGTATTTTAAGGCATCATCGGGTGAGAGAAATGATAATGAAATAGTTGCATTACAAAGTTACTTTACTGGACGTCTCCACTCAGCAACACAACAGGACAACACGAGTCACGACCTAATACAACCACCTTTTATTTTTCCAACAGTTTAGCATTTCTGTTTCCCACAGAATCCTCCTGTTTTTTTTCTTAATTTAAATGCAGCTAGTGATGCTGATTAAGTGGGCTGCTTATAAATTAGATTATTTTTACAGAAAAAAATTATTCAGAGGATCTTAAAAATGTTTTTTTTTACCACATTTAGCTTAATATGTTACTCGATCAATCATCTTTTTGAGCTATTTAAATTTTTCTTTCTCTGGTAGGATGAATTCACACCTGCACTTATCTTCAACAAATAATTCAACATCAGCAATAGCAACAACAAAAACACTTGTTCTATGTTCCTCTGCTTTCCAGATATGAAATATGCAAATCGGATAAAAACTGAGGCTGTGCTCATTCATGTCTTAGTCAATATCCTGATTAAATGAAAAGCTGCACCGATGCAAAATTTTTAGCTCCCGACAGTAATAGAGTTTAACTACAGTCTGTTGCCTCATTTTCACAATCATTACAGGTTTTCGGTTAAATTATGAAGTCAGGTTATGAGGCACCTCGTATCCTGAGGAAAGTGTCAGCTCAAAGACCATAACAAACGAGGTGCTAGTGAGTGGCTGTGGCTGATTTTGATTTTCTGCGATGTGTTCAGCGCTGTTGGCAGCTTTTATCGAGAGCTGTTAAATCGACAGAACCAGCCCGGCGGGTCTTTTACAAAGTAGAGAAAATAAAGTAAGGCTATATTTTAAAGCGCCCTTGATGACTCTTTGTCTCATATCTCCTCCGTTTTTTTGAAAGTGTGTGATTCCACAGATTCTCAGCAGCATAGGAGCGGCTGGTTTTGTTTGTCTCTCTGTGATGTTTTGTTTTTTGGGGTTTTTTTCGATCAGGAACTCAGACTTTTGGCTCGAGCAGATATCTCCTCTCATGTTGAACCGACATACATGTTTTGAAGTGCGAGGGGGCTGCGATGACGCAAGCCCTTTGATCGGTCTTTCCTTTGATTTTGGTTTAGTGGGTTAAGGCAAAGAGAAGTGTACATGATACAGAAAGTTATATTTGATTTTATTTAATGACAGAGAAAGCACAGGTGATCAGAAGTGCTATTTTTAACAGCAGGACATGTACTTTTAGTTTCCATATCGGTAGAAGGACACATTGCCTTTTTTGTATGAAGGAAATCTGAAATGGTCACATATTTTTAATCCAGGACCTCCAGGCCCAGGACCGGGCTCACCGCATCGGCCAGCAGAACGAGGTGCGCGTGCTCCGCCTCTGCACCGTCAACAGCGTGGAAGAGAAGATCCTGGCAGCCGCCAAGTACAAGCTGAACGTGGACCAGAAGGTCATCCAAGCCGGCATGTTTGACCAGAAGTCCTCCAGCCACGAGCGCCGCGCCTTCCTCCAGGCCATCCTGGAGCACGAGGAGCAGAACGAGGTGAATTCTGGATTTTGTAAGCTGTGTTTCTGTTTCTCAGAACCAGGATGAGGTATTTGTGCCTGAGAAGGATTCTTCATATAATGCATGTAGGATGTTTATTTTTTGTCCCTCTAGTTAAATTGTGCATGCCGGTTTTGATTGCATTACCTCAGGCCCTGATACGGCCCCATAGATATGATCAGCCAGTTAACCATGTTCCAATTACAATATAAAATGGGTTTGTAAGGCAATTTCAGCTTTTTAATTGGTATTTGATCTACTCTTTACACTGTACTCATCGATGTGTTTTTCAATCTTAGCATGAGAAGCTTCTGTTTTGCTGAAATAGTTAAATTGTTTTCAGGAGAAAGTCTTTTCACATCTTTTCATGTTTTTCCCCTTTTTTTAATTTTAGGAGGAAGACGAGGTTCCTGATGACGAAACCCTAAACCAGATGATAGCCCGCAACGAGGATGAATTTGAGCTCTTTATGGTAAGAGAAGTCCCCATCTTTCATGAGATCAACGTTATATTTAAATTCCGGAGCCGGAAATGAAATGGCCAATCTTGATATATTAATTGGCCAAAAAAGAGGAGTAGCCGACAGCTGCTGCTTTTCTCCATCTACCCCAGAATAATTGCAGGTTGTCCGTCACATCAGGACCATTATACCGGTTAAAATTCATCATCTGTTCGGGGACTTTCATGCTTGGCGACAACTTTCCTCTGCCAGATGTTTCTTCCACTTGTGTAGTAAAAGGCTGAATTGACATGGAGGCAGGACTCACGGTCACCATGTCAATCACAGAGCACCACTTGGCAGTTTAACAGCCCATTAATCTGTTTGTCCGTTCTATGTTTGAAAAGTCTTGTGCAGTTGTGTCTCTGGGCTCAGCGTCTAGTTTGCTAGAAACATTCACCAGAAGTTTAAAATCAGATGTGCACATTTTTCTTGCTTATTAACATGGCACGACACAACCTAAAGCATCACTGGTTCCTGGTGGTGTTTCCTCTTCTTTAGTGTTTCATCCAGCTGTGTGTGTTGTAGCAGCTGAAGCTGAGGCAACAAAGTTTTGATTTTTCACTTGGGCTCCGTTGTGTTCTCTTTTTTTGATTAGTTATCCAACGTAACCGTTTGCACCTCAAACCCCAGTTCTCTATCACAGTCAATGAAAGGACATAGACGTGTCGACTGCATGGCAGTAGTCTTCTAGTCAGTGAGGAGACGATGTGACATGGTCTCCTGGCTTGTAACTTCGGGTTATTCGGTACCTCTGTAGCCCGCGGTTGCTTTAAATTGTGAAGTAAATGACAGAATGTAAACACAGTAACTGTAGGGAGTATAATTAAAGCGCAATCTGGGCTAATTATGTCTCACATATGCGTCCAGTGATGCATTAGTGATATAAGCAGGTGGATATCTGATGCTGATATGTAAATTGAAACCTACCCTATAGGTATCTAAGGTAGAATTGCTATTAACCCCTTTGATTCAAGTACAAATCTAGCTTATGTGTCATATTTGTGTGGTATAACACAAAGGAACCAAGGCTTGAGTGATCTAGCACTTCTCTCCTGCTTCCTGCTCTTGTCCTCTAGCGCATGGACATCGACAGGCGCTGGGAGGACGCCAGGAACCCGAAGCGCAAGCCCCGACTGATGGAGGAGGACGAGCTACCGTCGTGGATCATCAAGGACGATGCAGAGGTGGAGCGGCTCACGTACGAGGAGGAGGAGGAGAAGATGTTCGGCCGGGGGTCACGCTGTCGTCGGGACGTGGACTACAGTGACACGCTGACTGAGAAGCAGTGGCTACGGGTAAATTCATATTTAGAATGCAAATATATAGTGTGTGTATGTATATGATATATGCAGATGAGTCACAAATCAAGTGAGTTATTGGAATCGATTTCCTGTTGGTTTTGGTCTTCATGGATTTTGTTGACAATAATAAAAACAGATATATCCCTTTTTATGATCTTATAAAGATATTATAATGATGATATTTTAGTATTACAATTAGCATTGTAATTTTTTCAATTTTTTTTAATTTTTTTAAGCTAAAAATTACAAAAAGAATGTTTGTTTTTATTGTAGTTGCAGAGGATAAATGTAAACGGCGGGAGCATTGGATGTGTAAAACAACTACATTATTTAATTGCACCAAGCAATCTATAGTCAGCAAAATGATGCTTAACCATAATGGGATGCTTTATTCATTTATTTGTTTGTTTGTTTGTTTGTTAGTTTGTTTGGACACTCCAAACACTGACACATTCTACTGGAGACACATCTTGGGCCTCGCAGATCCATTTTTTTGACTGTGGCCCATGTGTTTCAAGGGGGGGGAGCAGGAGCAGAGAACTCGGAGGCCGAGGCGACAGTGTGTCGGAGGTTTTGGCTGTCGTTGGGAGGAGAGGCTCTAATTCAAAATGTGTAGAGACTTGTAGCCTGTCGGTTTCTGATGGGGGGGGTATCATTAGTTCAAGGTCTTCCATCTCCTATGTGATACCTATTGAGCCTGTTATTCACTGGGATAAGAAATTTTGCACTTTACTTGTAATGGCTTTGTCTGCCAGATCACAACATATCCAGAAGTATATAAAAGGGTGCAATTGTAATTAAGCAGTTTGGTGTGATAGTGTGTCAGTGGAGCCCTGCTCTATTTGGAAAAAACAAACCGTTACAAGACAAGTTACACTAATGGAAAAGTTAATATTTCAAGTGTGGCTGAGTTGGGAATGGACGAGGAACCTCTGAAGCTCAGAAGGGGATGTCCTGACCTGACAGATGATGCCAAAGTTTACTAGCATCATCGGAAGAGAAGAACTTTTTTTTTTTTTTTTTTTTTTTTGCGAAATATAAGTTTCTTTTACAAGCAGTGTCACGACCCCTTCAACTCCCAGCAGCAAACAGAGCCGCTCACTGTGGGTCATAAATACTGAAGAGACAAAGGGAGCTTACAACGCGCAGCAGGAAGGGTCTATCGAGCCTGGACAGGGGTGGTTGTGCCCCGTATGCGATAAAGGACTCAGGATTTCGCTGCTGGAACAGAAACTGCTGAGGACGCACAGATGACTGAGCACTCACCGACATCAGCAGCAATCCGTTTTCCGATTAATCCGCCTAAACCTGTTTCAGGTGGGATTAGCCCAGACTTGCAGTCAAAATATCTTGGGGGGGGAAAAAAGTGGGTTTTTGGGCTCTGAAGGTATATTTAGCAAGATCTGTGGAACTGAACTTTTTTTATGCAGGACCAAATAACTTTTAGATGTGATAGAGCTATACTAATACAACACAGAGTCAAGATTTGGTTGCAAGAAAGGGAAAAACTAGTGGAGATGTAAAAATATTAATATTAAAAAATTACATCTGTTTATTAGTTTAACCACTGTAAAACAATAAGCAACTATCATTCTATGTAAATATATGTTGCAAATTGTCTTTTGGGTTTCTTCGATGTTCAGTACAAATTTCAGCCCAATCCGGTGAAAGATAAGTGGTTTTTTTTAGGCTTATACACATACAAAGAATCACAAAAACTATGAAATTTAACCCTAAGGGCCAAACTTCAAAAATCCATAACTAAAAGAGTGTTTGAAGTAGAGTTATTTATTTATGTATTTATCCAACCATGTCTGCGCTCTGGCTCTTTTTTTTTAACTCCAGGCCATTGAGGATGGAAACCTGGAGGAGATGGAGGAGGAGATCCGGCTGAAGAAGCGCAAACGCAAGCGACGCCAGGACAAGGACTCGAGCAGAGACGATGGCGGCAGCAAGGCCAAGAAGCGGCGTGGACGTCCCCCGGCGGAGAAACTCTCCCCTAACCCCCCCAAGCTCACCAAGCAGATGAACACCATCATTGACACAGTGATCAACTACAGAGATGGGTAAGGAGATTTGTTTCCATGAGTTAAATCTGACATTTTTATGTTTTCCATTTTCTGTTTGCAAAGGGTTTTTTTTTTTCTCCCTTGCCCTTTCCAATCAACGGTAGACAACATCTTGGTCTTTCCAACATAACTTTTAGTAGACACAGATGTTCTGCCAGAGGTTGCTGGGAGCAACATTGTTTTTATGGGAATTAAAGAAATGTGCAGATTTGATCTATTTTAATGACTGTTATTTGTGTTGGTCGACCTATCTCATTGAGTGACCGACCAAATGTGAAATCAGGTTACAGTCTCCCCCTCGGGTTCCCTGAGCTCTGGTGTTGAATAAATGCCTGCAAAATGTCTCTGCCGAACATTGACATGTCACTCTGAAGTTGACCTTTGACCTTTTGGATGTAACTCATCATTGCTTGTTTTTATTTATTTATTTCTTTAAACCGTTACACATTTTTGTGAAATTTTGTTGAAATTAGCGATTGAATTTTTGAGTTATGTGTTTTGGGCGGTCACAATGACCTTGAAAAAACTACGAGAGGGAAAGCAAAGTTAGCAACAAGAATTAAAGGGATATTGAATACACTCAGATAGAGGGGGAAGAGGAGGAGAGAGGAGCCTGGTGCATCATGGGAAGTCCCCCGGCAGGCTAGGACTTTAGTAGCATAACTAGGTGGGTGGTTTGAACCAAGTCTGAGCCAGTTCTTTCTACAAGCTTTATCAAAAAGGAAGATTTTAAGCCTAATATAAAACATGGAGAGGATGTCTGCCTCCTGGACCAGAACCATAAGAAGGTTCCAAAGTAGAGTTGCCTGATTCTGCTTTGGAGACCTTAAAAATGCTAACTGGTTTAGATGATGTTGGCTTTTTTTGTGGCAGGATTTACAGGTACCTGATTCATTTCACTGCATTAGTTTCAAGCATGCGTTCTTCCTAAACTAGTTTATTTCTGGCATCCTCTTCCTCAAGGTAAATCAACTACCACCATCTGGTGTGGGAGGACAAATCTCTGGTTCCAGCGGGCAAGCTGCAACTCTCACACAGCGTCTCAGTATTAGACAGCTCTTGATTAAACCAAATTTTTTTGGGGGAAAAAATACAGTATTCTGCTGGATTCCTCAGCTCGTTGCCCACACAGGTTGCTCATCAGCTGTGCCCTCCAGTCTTCTGTCTGACTGAGCAGATACATTTCAGTATGAAGCGATGAAGCTGTCTACACCCCCAGCATAGAGGACTATAAATATTACTGTCATGCTGGTGAAGTGCTTCTCTCACTACATGGCAGGTTTAGAAGAGGACTGAGCCCCACTTCAGGCCCAGGGAAGTTGTGCTCTACTGCAGCACCTCACTTGCGGTTTTTTCAATGGCACTCTTGCCAAGAAATCTGACCAGGAAATCCACCAGAGCCAGTTATATTTTGAAATAAAGCCACCAAATGCCATTATCATATGGGCTTTAATGTACAGAAGTAAAAAACTCAATTTTTCAACAAAATTTTGTACGGTTTTACCAGGGCAACGTCTTCTCAGGGCTATCAACAATGAAGTGAGACGTTGGGGAGAAAGTCTCTGTTCCATGAAATCAATTTCACTTTCACAAATCTCCTTTACATCCTCACGTTTGACCTCTGAGCATTGGGCCCACGTGGTCCTGCTGTTGAGATCTGCGAGTTCCACTTTTACAGTATCGTTTGTTACTGATTTGTATCAACTGATGCGTTTCTTCTGATTATGATGGATCATGTGGTTTGATGATCTAAGTCAGAAGCAGGAAAATAATCCCTGCTTCCATGTGGAGGTTGGACAGAAGCGGTACATTAATTTTAATTTTTCACAGAGCCTGTGTCATGAAACCAATTATGGAAAAGAGGTTTGAAAGCGAATGTGGCTGTAGAGACTGATCCGGCAGCTGATTTATGTAAATGCAGTTGGATCCAAAAGTTTCATGTAACTTTCTAGCACGACCTGAATGCCAGAAAGGACACAAAGCTCTATGCTAACTGTAAAGTTCTGTAGATCATAAACTTAATAAGTGTAAAGGTTTTTAAAAAGTGAAATCCTTCACATACATCAGTCTATAAGCTGAATTTACAAGGTACATGGTCAGGGTCCGAAATAAACACCTGCCAGGCGCCAGTGGTGGGTCAATTTCCTGTTTGACAAGTATAGTGCGGTAGCCTATAATACAAATGAGTGTTCAGAAACCTTTCTGGTGCCAATATACAAAACACTGCTGCTGATTCTGACTTTGAGAGATAACAATAACCTGGCTGGCTAGATACCTGTATATATATATGTATATATAAAGATGAAGTAATTAAAGCAATGTGGCGATATTTAAATATGGCATTTTATTGTTTGGCAAGTTTAACAACATGCTTGGGCGGTGAGTCAGAGTCAGTTTCGGGACCTGTATAAGGTGCGACCGCAACAATGGGGGCGTGTGTGCTTTCGCCACCGACCCAAATTTGACCATAGTGCATCTGCTCTCTTTAGGGCCAGTTCTGTCCTTGGTATGGTACCTGTCTAAAAAACGTCCTCTTCGGTTCTCCGTTTCTGTGCAACTGTAGCACATGAGCCATGCTGTGATTATCCGATGGAAAGTACAGATTTCTCCCTGTTGGCAGGAAAAAAAACAAAAAACCACAGACGTGAAGTCATGTCCTAGGAACAGTACAGCAAGATAAAAGTCCTTGCACCTTCTCAGTCCCACAGTCTTGGAATTTAATATGTAAGTGCATGTGTGTGTCGTCTGCTTTGTTGTGTCTGAGTATTTTTTCTTTTCTGTTCTCTCTTGAAAGCATGTGTATCTCTGTCTCCGTCTCCACCTGCGCATGGAGAAACATGTGCTTTTCTTTTTTCTTTTTTTTTTCTCCGTTGCTCAAATATGCATTGGCCGACCCAGAACTACGCTGGAGCTTTTCCAGGAAACTGCTTCCTGCCTTTCCAGGAGTCGAATTCCTTCCTCTCCCGGTTGACGGTCGCTCTTCCCAGAGCATCTCAATCATTGCCCTGGCACTTTTCCTCAATTCACCAGACCGGGAGATTTTTAAAAAAAAAAAAAATTATTTCGACTCCAGGTTGCATGGCAGTGTTTCCTCATAAAAACAAACTACACAACTAAACTGCATAAAGCAAATGTGAGTGCAACTAAACATGGATCTGGAGCTTCCTGGAATTGAATTAATTCTTCATCTCTTCCTCCATAAAACAGTTTAAGATGTAACTGTGAGCAGACCTTTAATTAAACATGGCAACTGAGATCAATCTGATTTCCCATACAATATGTCACACACAGTTTTTTGAAATCACACTTGCAATTAGACCCCCCCCCCGTTCAAAGCCTTTCGAGATCACATTTCCAATAATTCCATTGTCAACGGTCGAGTCTGGTCCCAAAGTTCCCCGTTGCCGCAATGCTGGACCGAAAGCCGTTGCATTTCCCACATCAGAGACACAAAAAAGCTACTTTGAATATACCATCCGATTTTGTGGCTTAAGCGCAGTTTAAGCGCAGTTTAAGTACAGTTTATGCTGCGGACCTGAGCTCGCAGCATGTTCGGAGCCCCCAGAGGCACCGGACTGGGTTGGTAGCACAATGCCCAAGTCGTCTGAGATCAGCATCCTCGAAAGTCGGGCCAAGCTTCTTTGCTACTGCTGCAGTTACAGTGTTTAAGGGGTAGTGTCTGCATGGGGCTTATTTTTTGGTTTTATTTTTAAGATAAAACCAGGATTGTTTTGATTTAATTATTACAAAACCGGTAAAATCTGGTAATTAAAAAAAGACAAAACATAACTGAACTTGGATGTATAATTAGCAGCTCTTTTTTCCTTTTTCCATGTTATTCTCTTTATATCACTGAGGATTTTCTCAGCTGCGAACATTGTTTAAGGTAAACTAAGGCCTTCTGCATCCTTTTTTCAGCTCAAAGAAAAACTAAATATTTGGTTCCCTTGTAAAAGGGAATTCGAATTGTTCTGCTCTTTGATAATTTGGTAAACAAAACTGAGCCATACCATTAATATCTTGTTTTAATTTTTAGGCAGAAATGATGTTTTCTGCTCTAATGCATTTCAGGAACACAGCTAAGTAATTCCCGTCGCTTTATAGATGAAAAAAATCTTATTTATGATGGTCTGATGAATTAGAATCAAGTGCAACTTTTACTTATTAGGTAGACATTTTTATATTTGTTTCATGCCGTACCCCTCTTCTTCCCCTTGTTTCCTGTTTCTCTTCATTCTATTAACTGTTGAATAAAGGCAAAACATCACTTGGGGGAAAAATACATTGTCTAAACTGAGCAGCTGAAGGCAAGACAACATTTATTTGTATTGTTCATTTCATTCACAAGGGCACTTCAAAGTGCCTTACATTATTTATTACAAATATAAAAAAAGAACAGCAAAAGTAAAAACAGCAACAGCAAAAAACACCATTAAAATGCAAATGAAAGGAATAGAAACCTTTTAAAGGAAATTAAATATTTAGAACAGAGACATACATAAAAGAAATGGGCGTGAGATGGTTTAGAATGAGTATTCAATATTCAGTCAAGACATTGAGGAACATAAAGGTTTTGAACCTTAATTTAAAGGTGCACAGTAGCTAAAAGCTGCTTCTCCATGTTTTTGTTTGCTCACTGGGAACAGTTGTCAGCCTCTCTACCTGACAACCCAATCAGTCGAGATGGTAAAAGTCATTGAGGGATGAATCTTGGTCCAAAGTAATTAAGAGATTTATAGATAAACTACTATAAAAGCCTACATTAAACTCCATTCAATGACACACTGGGACACTTCTACTTATAGTAGTTACGAATAAATCTCTGTAGATTTAAAGTCACATTAGCAGTAACTGCAAACTGTAGAGAAAATTTTGTGTCATTCATTTTTCTTGCACAGCTTTTCCGAGCTTGTCCAGGATCTGAACAGTTCTCCTCCCGGTCCGAGGAGTGCTTACAGAATCTGGCCTCTGGCCTGATTATTAAGAGGTGGGTGTAGGTCTTAACAGTCTGCCAAGGAAGCAGCAGGTGGATCTTTAAATGATCTCAGTTTAGCCTGACAGATCAGTTTAAATTTACTAAAGAAACAGTAGAATTAATACTAATAAAGTCTCCAAACATGACGGTTAGAGGTCTTGGCACATTTTTAACCCCTAATAAAGGAAATCAAATATTAATAATTGGAGGCAGATGCATCAAGTTGAAGAGGCCTTCGCGTTAGTGAGGAAAACTTTTTGTGGGAGGAAGCGATGCAGATGACCAGGAAATGTCTCGCTGACATAAGCAATCAAGATCCTGTGTGTTTACAAGGTTGATGTAAAAAAAAAACAAAAACAAACCATGAACGCACATTTCTCATCACCAGTTTTTCTCCTTTGACATTTTCCCGAACTCTTAGTTGTGGAAAAAAATAGCAGTTAAAGACGACACCTGTCAAACTTTTGCTTGATTTTGACTTCTTGGCAGTTTCCCTAAAGTGTTCAGAGTGTGGAGTCTATACACAGACATCTCTGGAAAATGAACTGATAGAGCCACAACTCATTCCTGTTGTGTAATTGTAGAACAAACCCTGTAACTGCTCTGTCCTCCTGTATTCTGCTAAACATCCCACTCGTATGAGCTTTGTTGTTTGATTATTATTCTTTTTGCCACATTGCAGGTCTCCTGCCTTGTACTCAGTAGCTTGTTGCGAACTTGAGTAACTGAAAAAAACTGACACGGCCCCCGGCATAAACACTCCACTAATCAATTGTGCTGAATCATTTGTTTTTATGAAAAGAGAGATGATAACATATCAAACGTCAAGAAGGCCAATTCGCAATTAAACCGGCAAAAGGTTCAGGGCTTCGGTCAGGGCAAAGGTTCAGGGCAAGTCACAAGAAAACAAATCACAATTTATCATCAATAAGATTGCATTAATTTTTGTTTTTTGTATTAATTTAAGTGTTTGTGAACTAAGTTTTAATTGGTCTTGCTCTAGGGATAATAGCCAATACTAATACTTCACATTTACAGTTAAGACTCACCGTCGCCTCAGGAATTATTTTTCTCCTGAACGTCATCTCTGTCCTTAGTCTGTGGAGCCTTTTACAGTATTTTTCACAATAGAGGAACATGTCACCCGGTCCAACTGTGTGTGGCTCATTGATGTGCTCTTAGTAGTTGTTGGAACGCCATTGGGGCTTTATGGGAAAGACCGATAAGCTAAATCAGGCTTTTGAGATGCACAATACTCATTAGAACGTCACGCTCATTTTTGGGTTTTGGTCTTTCATGGGGCTTTGCTGAAAATATAGAAAACCACCAGCCTCATCCTGTAAGTCTTTCAAGTTAGGATCTGTAAGCTTACAGGGTATGAATCTAACTACAATGCCGAATTGCTTCTGGCTTGTTTCCAGGTCAGGAAGGCAACTAAGTGAGGTCTTTGTACAGCTACCGTCCAGGAAGGAGCTGCCAGAATATTATGAGCTGATCAGGAAACCTGTGGACTTCAAAAAGATCAAGGTATGATGAATACGGTAACCGGGCGTTTAATAGAAATGATGAATAGGAAGAGAAATGTGCGTCAGACTGTTCAAGGATAATGTAAACGCTGTCTTGCACAGTATTTGTAATAAATTAAATATCTAATTTATTTGGCCTTGCAGAGACTGAGTGTGAATCAAGCTGTTTCTCCATGCCGGTGTTTTTTCTGTCAACAGGAACGTGTGAGAAATCATAAATACAGGAACGTGGGAGACCTGGAGAAGGACGTGATGCTGCTGTGTCACAACGCCCAGACTTTCAACCTAGAGGGATCCCAGGTCAGAAGCCTATCTTGTCTTTTATTTTTTCATGTGGTGTTTAACTAAACCTGAAAGAGAGAAAATAGTCTTATGGTTTTCACTCTCAAGTCCTGCTGAAACAT
The DNA here is from genome assembly GCA_016859345.1 of Istiophorus platypterus. Lineage (NCBI taxonomy): Eukaryota > Metazoa > Chordata > Actinopteri > Istiophoriformes > Istiophoridae > Istiophorus > Istiophorus platypterus. The sequence continues at coordinate 24,865,428 of CM029115.1, forward strand.
TTAACAATCAACAGACAGAAAACTCTCTCAACAACTTTTGACGAATGAGCAATCAGGTTGAACTTCAGGTTACCTTAGATGTAACCCCATGTTCTCTGATTAGTGCGATGTGGAAACTCGGGGCGGCCTTGAGGCATCATCTATGCTCAGCGGTCGATTTCGCAGCATTTTCACCCAGTAAAATATTCGAGTAAAAAATACCCATTGATAACAAATAAAAAAGAAAACAAGTTTTTTTGAGTGTGAACACTTAATATGTCTAGTTATAATATTAAGGGCTGCAGCTTATTATTGTAGTTACTCTGCTGATTATCTTCACAAGTAGATGATTAATCACTTGTTTTAAAAATAATGAAAAGCAACATTTCCAGGAAGTAAAAGGTCAGTTTCATATTATGTGTTTGTTTCCGGCCAACAGTCCAAAACCTGTCAAAACAATTAATTGATTATCAAAATTGTATCACTAATCAATCAATTGACTAATTGTTTCAGCTCTATCAATCATAGATTCATGCAGTGGCTCCAGAAAAGTACTCAGACCTTTTTGCACACTTTCTATGATAGATTTAATTTGAACTGGATAAAATTACCATTTTTGCCCATTGATCTATACTCAGTAAGGAAAATATTGAGTGAAAACGGGCTTTTAGAATTTATTTGCATTTGCATGAATTATTGGAAAACAACAGCTGATATTTAATAAAAGTATTGAGACCCTTTGCTGTGGTTTTGAATCAGATTCAGGTGCAGCCTCTTTGCTTTAATTATCCTTGAGATGTGGTGCCACCTGCGGCAAACTGAATTTGATTGTACACACTGTAGTTTAGAAAAGGCACACACCTGTGTATGTGAAGTCCAAGAATTACCACTGCCTGTCAGGACAAATGACAGTGACGACAATGACAGGAAAACGCTAGAGTGGACCCAGGACGAGTCTCTGACCGTCCTTGAGCACTTTCACCCTCGGCCGTTAAGTTGTACGGAACAGGAAGGTTGTATATGTTGTTCCCTGTTCAGTCAGCCTGGGATTATGTGGAGAGACAGAGGACACTGAGTTTGACTAACCGGGACAAACTGCCTGCTAAGCTCTGTGTACAAGCCAATCAAGGAGACCTGGTGCTGGTTTAAATGCAAAAGGACATTGATTCAATTTAGGTTTTTTTTTGTTTGTTTTTATCCCTTTCACTCCTTTTTGTGTGAAGTTAACTGATGTATAAAAACCTAGAAGGTTTGCACAGCAATGCCTATGTGAAGATGAGTAAGGCCTTTAGAAATTGGGACTGGTTTCTGTATCTTGGGCTACAGCCACAAAGGAGTCAAGCCCATTGCCAAACAAAGACTCTCACTGAACAGTGGACACCATTTCACCAGCCTGCTTTAGTCCTGTTGTCTCTTCCATGGTTGCCATGAACTGCTTGGCCCTGAGGTCTTTATTACTGCAACATGTTATAGGCCACACATTTTCACACCTTGTGTGATGTCCCCAGCATTGGCTCCTCAGCAGACCTTCCCCATTCCACTGTATTAAGTGGGTCGGTGGTCGGTTGTCTAGCAGCCGCTTCTGGGGCCAGACTGATGAAATCCGTGATGCTGTTAAGCCACAGGGGACATATCCCGTCAGTGAAACGAATGCCATTAAAAAGAAAACTCCAAACATTCTCCAGCTTCAGCTTCTCTACTGTGGAGATATGTCGCTTTTCGCGGTTTCATGTCACTGTAAATTGAATATATTTGGGATTTGGGCCGTTGGTTGAACAACTCGACAAATTTGAAGGAATCATCTTGGGGCTCAGGGAATATGTTATGGGCATTTTTCACTTCTATCTAGCATTTTCAGAATTAAAAAAAAAAAGATTAATTTAAAAAAAGATAAGTATTTGTCGAAGCCCCACTTGCTTGTCCCTAGATCCAATTGCACATGGTCCAACACCATTTGTTGTCCAAATAGATAACAGACTAATGAGTTAAAACAAAGGTTATTTCAGATCAGTTTGTTCATATGATTAACTACTTACAATCTATTTGTTTCCCTCTATCCAGTTTGACTCTCCTACCATTTTCTCTATCCAATCCTTTTCCTGAATGTTTATCATCTTCTATATTACTATTCCCACTCATATTCACCTCTATGTTATTACCTTGAACTTCATTCCTCCTTTGCTCCGTAGGCTCTTCTCTCCCATATTCCGTGTTACATAATGTGTTATTCGAAGACTGTTTATATTTGTCCTCTATTTTTCCTGCAGATATACGAGGACTCCATTGTCCTTCAATCAGTGTTCAAGAGCGCCAGACAGAAGATCGCGAAGGACGAAGAGAGCGACGACGACAGCGATGAGGATGAGGATGACGAGGACGAGTCGGAGGCTGAGGGTAAGGCGTACAGTTTTCTAGGCCAAGCGTGTGGAAAAAAAAACACGCATACGCACCCACACCCACACACACCAACACACAGTGTCATCTTGTTTAAATTACACACTGTAAACCCAGTGAGGGCTGCTCTCGTTAGAGATTCACCTTGGCGCCATCCCACCGGGAGCAATTTGAACCAATGCTGTTATCTACCACAAGAGGATAAATAAAATAAAGGTAGTGATGGAGAATACAATTTCAGCTGCACCTTGGGCAAAATTCTTATTATTTTAATTGGGCATCACAACATATTCTTGAGCTTTAAAGCATAAAGAAAGATTAAAAAAAAAAAAGGAGCTCCACTCCATAGCTTTTTTGAAGCTTTTAACTGGGCTCCCACCGCAGCAGAAAACTGGCTGAACGCTTCGGAAAGACTTGGATGGGAAAGACTGATGCGGTTGAAAGTACCGGAAAAAGCTTTTAAGTAGACTCTTGAGTTAAAAAGAGTTGATGGATCTTTTTCTGGGTTTAAAAACGCCTTAAATCAATATTTCATCCATCAGTTGCAAAGAATCAGTAACAACGTGAGTAAAAATACACGTTGATCCAAAATTACAAAAGAAAACAAGCTTTATATTTTTTTAGCATTAACTTAACACATCTGGTTATAATATTAAAACATCCTATTTTCAACAAAATGATGTTAGGGCTGCAACTAGTTATTTTAATTATCAGTTACTCTGCTCGTAATTTTCACAAGTTGTTGATTAATCATAAAAAAGCGACATTTCACAGTACTAAAAGGTCAAGTTTTTATATTGTGTGTTTGTTTCCAGCCAACAGTCTGAAACTCGTTACAACAATTATTTGATTATCAAAATTGTATCACAAATCAGTTTATTGCCTAATTGTTTCAGCTCCATAGGACATAGATTCATGCAGTGGCTTCAGAAAAGTACTCAGACCTTTTTGTACACTTTATGTGTTAGATTTAATTTTAACTGGATAAAATTACTATTACTATATCAGTATGAAAAATGTTGACAAAGTGAAAACATGTTTCGGATTTTTTTTTGCATTATTTGATAAAAATTAAAAACTTAAAAACTTTAATTTATCAAAGGTATTGAGACCCTTTGCCGTGGTTCTGGTTCAGGTTCAATTGCAGACTCTTTGCTTTAATTATCCTTGAGATCAGGTGCCAACAGTGGCAAACTGAAATTGATTGTACATACTGTAGTTTAGAAAAGGCACACACCTGTGTATGTGAGGTCCAAGAATTACCACTGCCTGTCAGGACAAATGACAGTGATGACAATGACCTGAAGCATAAACCCCATGAAACGCCCGAGGGACTCAAGGACAAGTCTGTGGACTTTGGCTGGGCCACCAGAAGACAGTCAGACTTAAACCCCATGGGACATGTGTAGAGACATGACACTTCCCATCCAATCCGATGGAGCCGGAGAGGATATTTCTGTAAGAAAAACTCCCCAAGTCCAGGTGTTCAGACCTTGCAGTGTCTTACCCAACAAGACTTGAAGTTGTAATTAATCTCAAGGGGATTTCTACAAATTACAGAACATAGGGTTTGGATACTTCAGTAAATGAGAGATTTGAGTTTTTGATTTTAAACAAATTCATAAAAAAAAAGTCTACATTTCCACTTTGTTTTATATGTGTTACTGAGTGTGGGCTGATGAGCAAAGCTGGCAATTTTATCCATTCAAAATCTAATTACACCACAGTTAGGTGCACAAAGGTGAAGGGGTCTGAATACTTTCTGAAACCAATGTATTTTATGATATCGAAAAAAAAAATGGGGAACAGATTATAGTTTTTATGGTAGAATGTTCATTGAAAATAAATCAATAATTCCAGATATAATCAACATTTCATCTGAACCCAGATGCGGATGGAAACTTAGACCAGATGAGTGTGATTTATGCTCTCTGACTATGGTAAAACCAGTTATGTAAGACCTGGTTTGGTTGAACCTCACAGTTTTTCCCCTTGTGCCCCATTCAGCCAAGTCAGTGCGGGTGAAGATCAAGCTGAGTAAGGAGGCACGGAGCCATGACAAAGGCAAGAAGAGGCAGAGCCGGGGGAAGGCCAAGCCGGTGGTCAGCGACGACGACAGCGACGAGGACCAGGACGATAATGTAGGTCGGCCCACTTCGCAGCATCTCGCTGCATCATTAGCACATCTTTCAAAAAATACAAAAACAACCCAATGGTCCCAGAGTCAGGAAGAAAGGGCTCATACTTAAGTGTCAGTGAAGAACTGACTGTCAAACTCATGTGAATGAAATTCTGAAAGGACAAATCAGAGAAATGAATTTATAAAGAAGAGACACTGATATAAATTACAACTATAATATAATTTTAATGACATTAGCGACCCTCAGCTCATAGTCACAGCATTTTCCCCATGTTTTTTTGCACAGAACACAGAGGAATAACACACTGAGCGCACTGTAGGGAATCTTTCTCAGCTGCACGAGTCCCACCAGTTTCCTTCCAGCCCTTTAATCAGTGGCTGTTTAACGCCTGATGTGCCTGGTACAGGCAAAAAAAAACAACCCAAAAACTGTATTTGCTACCGCTGAATGTCTGAGGGAGTTTCTCAGTGATATGTAATGAAGTTTAGATTTAAAGTATGAGTATTTCCGGCCAAAATTCACTCTTTTCACATAGAAAAGTAGACGTTTTTTTGCATATACTGAAGACTACTGTATGTACAGAGTAAAACTGCCTTGCATAAACTCCAACATTAGCACAATTAACACTGCGACTCAGTTGTTTTCAAAGTCAAATAATCTTTTCATTATTTTTTTTTATAAACAATTAATTGGTCTATAAAAGAGTGAATAGGCATAAGATCGAAGAGCCTAAGGTATCATCAAATAGTTTTCACTGAGGAACAGTCTATATCTTGGACACTCTGTTGACTCATTTATAAACAGAAAAGTGGCAAATCGTCACATTTAAGAAGCTAAAACTGGCAAACATTTTGTTTTTTTGCTCAACAAGTTACTTTATCTATTTATCGGTTAACAAAAGTGTTGATTCATTTTTCTGTCAACAAGTCTAATAATAATAATAATAATAACAGTGAGTTTATTACTTTTCAAAACAAAATTTCATGTGCTTTACATTGTTAAACCAAGATGAAAATATTTAAGGGCTGCAACAAAGGAAAAAAGTTCATAAACATAAAATTGAATAAATACTCAAAAATAAAGGATTAAAAACAACTAAACCAGTAATAATAATAATAACAATACAACAACAGTGAGAAGTGATTTAAAAGATGATACAGATTGTCTCAGTACCGTGAATACGTGTCAGATACTGCAGTATGATGATATTACAGTAAGTTAAGTTATAATTAAGTTATAATAATTTGCTTATAAATGGCTTTCAAATTTTGTTTAAGTCAGTGTCAGTGAGCCAGAGTAAAATCTTTAAACTAAATATTTTTCATTATTCATCCATCTCTCAGGAACATCTGTATTTCACTGCATCACCCACTTCCTATTATGTTTATCTTATTCACTGTACTTCAGCCCAACATCATCTTATTCGCTGTCAGCTCATAATGAAACCAGTGACAGGAAATTGAAGAAATGACAACTGCCACTAATGTACCTGTCCTCACATAATTAACACCTAAAAGTTCCTTTTCCTCCTCCTCTTCCTACTACTCCTGTTCTACCTCCTCTTCTTCCTCCTCCTTCTCCTTCTCCTCCTCTTCCTCCTCCTCTTCCTCCTCCTATTCCTATTCTACCTCCTATTCTTCCTCCTCCTTCTCCTCCTATTCCTCTTTCTCCTTCTATTCCTATTTTTCTTTCTCCTCTCCTATTCCTATTCTTTCTCCTCATATTCTTCCTCCTCCTCCTATTCCTATTCTACCTCCTCTTCTTCCTCTTACTCCTCTTCCTTCTCCTCCTATTTCTATTTTCCTTCCTCCTCCTCCTATTCTTCCTCCTCCTCCTATTCCTATTCTACCTCCTCCTCCCCCATTCCTCCTATTCTTCTTCCTCCTCCTCCTCCCCCTATTCTCCCTCCTCCTCCTCCTCCTCCTCCTCCTCCAGTGAAATACTGGTCTCACTGATTTTATTCGAATACCCATCAGAGGTTTGAAGATATCTTCATTTAATAAAAGCAAAATCCAAAAATTTAAACCTTCTCTCTCTTGTCCCTTTTAGTTTAATTCAGTGGATCCTTCATTGATTTGACCTAGAGATTTAATACTAGGAAAAAAGCAGCAGGGCACAAAATGAAGGATGTTACTTGTCATTCACTGTAGCAGCCGAGCTCCATCAACTGGATGATGCCATCACATTTAGAAACTGAAAGGACACACACTTCGAATATGATAATTACTTCAGGGAACTCAAGGTGACATTTTATTAATCCAGGTCTGATTGCGACAGCCAGTCCCCACGTCCAGGTCGGTGTTAATGTAAAAGCAACTTTTGCTTTGAAATCAGCTTTCATAAATTCAGTAGTTGTACGACATGAGCATAAACAGCAAAACCTATGAATCAATTGACAGTTGATGGAGATGACACAGCAACAAGTGCAACGATGTGTCAACAAAGCCAGAGAAGACGAAAACAAGCAAAGAGACTTGAAACAATGTTTCTCAAAGGTTTTATGTGGAAAGAAATTCACAAAATGCACTGGAGCTAACTTCTCTTTGTTTACAAGTAAACTCCACGGGGCACCTTTAATTGTAGAACTAGAAAACTCTGAGTGCAAAGCTTTTGCTCGGCTGCACATTAATCGTCACTGGTTGCTTTAAGAATAGAAAACATAAATATATTCACAAAGCGTCCAGCTTAACAAGTAAAACCTTTATTCAATTGAGTAGTCTCGTCAAGATGAGGTCAGCAACTACTGAATGTTTTCATTCTTGATTAATCTACAGAATAATTTCTTGATTAATTTATTGTTTTGTCCATTAAATGAAGAAAAATAAGAAAAGGTGGCACAATAATTTTCCAAAGCCCAAGACAATGATGTGCAAAGGCTGAGTAAGCTGTTCACATGGGAAAAATTTAAATTTGCCAGGTAGTTCTTTAAAAAGCCTGGAAGGAGAAGAACATTAATCCAGATAAAATGTAGATAGGTAGCAGTTTTTTTTCTTTTTTTCTCAGGCAACTGTTAATTTGGAATTTTCTTTCCACATAAATGTTATTTCTAAGAAAACATAAGTCCTCATGATCTTTTTTTTAAATATTTATTTTAGAAGAAGCTGTGTGTTTTTTAAAATGAGTGACTAAGTGATGACAGCCTCATTTCTCTCTTCCATTATGGCTGCAGTGAATCTTCTCATTAAAAACAGACGTTCACATTTAAAGGACCCATTGATCGAAAACACCCAATTTCACAACTCAGTACTGTAACTTGTTCTAAGTAATTATATTAAAGTACTGAGCATCAGTAATCTAACATCATCCAACTTGATGATGTTTTTCGCTGCTGTAAAAGTGAATCAGTCCACGGCTTGAAGAATTTATGGACACCTGTACTGTGGTTAATAGTGTTGGACAATCGCTGCAAGCTTTGTCCCTGCTGCCAGTTAAAGTTGTCTTATTGACTCCTTCAGCTGGAACTGACAAGGTCCAGGGTTTTTTTTCCCCTTCTTCTTCTTCCTTTTCTTTTGAATTATTCATTTGGGCACTGACCTGACATTTGGCATTTTGGGGAAACTTTTTTTCTATATAATGAACCAGAAGCCTTAAAATTTGGGTTGAAAATTCACACCAACCCACATCGTAATCATTACTTTACTATAATCTTAATCAGTGACTCAGTTAGGACCCAATTACAGGGGCCATTCCCCAGCTTTTAACAGGAACCGCTAAATTGGCATGGAAACCTCTCAGGAATCCCAGCGCAGGGGGGCATTATGGGAAATCACAGGTAATCACAGAGGCTCCAACAGGGTTAAGGGGAGTCCCGCTGCAGCGCAGGGTTTGACTTGGCCTGAATCCATTGATATCACCACTTCAACACTAATACGAGACATGAGCAACATAGAGCTGTACTATATAGACCAAAAATCATCTTCCTATAATTTTAGGTTGAATGACTTTTCACTAAATTTTTGGTTGTAAGATAAAGCCACATGTGAGTTGTCAGGAGCATATTCATTAAATCAGACTGTGATAAGAATAAAATGCAAAGACAGGGTTTCCTCTCCTGTTTGAAAATATACAGCTACACAGCATGTAAATAAAAAAACCTATACATATATGTGTGTGTGTGTGTGTTTGTGTGTGTGTGTGTGTGTGTATATATATATATATATATATATATATATATATATATATATATAAATAAAGCCTATATAAGATTAAAATAGGCCTATCTAGTGTTTCCTCAGGGTGGCACGGTGTGTGACCAGTATTCATGCAGAACCTAAACGGCTCATATGCAGACTATCGGTAGACGCCACTATATCTGCTAGTTCTGGTGGGAAGGTTCACCTCATTTTATTAACGTCAATAAGATTAGTGTCAATAAGACTATTATGCACATTCACCTTGTTTCACTCATTGAGATTAGAGAGCGGGGGGGGGGGGGGGGGTTGCAGCAGGGATGTGTTACTGAAGATGAGAAGATGACAAGGCCCTTAAATCCTGAACTGGAATCAGAAACTTGAGGAACAAACTGAAAAAAAGACCCATGCTTTATGTTTGCTGTCAAGAAATGATCTCTGAGTTAATGATGATGTGGAATTTGATTGAACGGTTTTGTGTATTCTGCTTCCATCATTCTGTCGCTGGCGCGTGGTTATCGCCAGCTAACATCTGTCTGCAGACATCAGACACATGTTTTGACAACACAAAGTGCGGGTGAATTAGTGAGCAGACTCAGACATTAATGATCATTTTGAGCACAGACAAGATAGGAACTGTCTGTACTTAGTTCAAGCATCTGTTACTGACAGTCCGTGTGTAGTTGCATGGAACAGCAATTTTTTAATTAATTTTTTAATATGCATAATGATGACGCCCTTGTATGTGGTGCACGTTTTCTTATTCTAGCTCGTCTAAAAAAAGTATTGATCTATCACATTAGTCTTTTCTCATTTGCCCCCAACTGTTGCCCAGTTTTGTAACTGGGAAATGTCTTTACAATGTGACCTACAACACCTAAGATAAAATGTTTTAATTGCACATAAAATACAACAAAACCTCGTTTGGCAGCAGTCCCATAGAGCAACACAAGGTTAAAGGTCTAAAATATAAACGTCTGAAACATACAGCAGATGAAAAACAAAAAGGTTTTGTACATGAATATAAGCAAGTATAATCAAGTTAACACCTGTAGCACCTTTTAAATTACTCACATGTTGGATGTCAGTCTGGCAGAACAACATGTGGCTTTACAGGCCATGAAACAAAAAAGATGATACTGGCTCAACTTTCGCCATAATGCAGTGTTATCCAGCAAGGTGCAAACACCATATTTTCATTGTTTAACTTACAATCATGATGACAACAGGTAAAATAGTTGCTGCCATTAAAACCTATAAAATCTTGCAGGGAGTATTACAACCTGCTGTGCGGTATTTTAGTATTTAATAAGCCTTTAAACACTTAATTGGCTACTCATTGGATTCCATTTCAGGTTTCGCTGTTCTGTTTTCAGCCTGAATCCCCTGCTAACTTGTAAGTATAAAGTATCCCATATTAGGAGGAAGACAAAGACATTTTATGTCATTAAAAACAGCATGGAGCTCTGTCTTAATAATTAAATCTACGGGGATCAGAAACAGTTTCCTCTTCTTTAGATCTGAGTCAGTTCTCAGCATCAGGGTTTCTATTCGAGCCAGGAGTGATACTGAACTTCTAGGCACGTGAGGTTAATGTAAACAGCTCAGTCAAAAGTGAGACCTTCACCGTAGCCCAGCCGAGAGCCACGTTACTCTCTGAATATAAATGCAGTGAGCGATTTCCTCCACCGTCCGTCAATCACAGCGGTAACATAATCTGCCATTTGTGCAACATGTTCACAGGGAAGCATTGTCTCTTCCTCTTCTTGCTACAGATTACAAACTGAACTTTCCCTCCTGAAATTATAAAAGGTCTTTAAAAAACCAAAAAAACCTCCTCATCCTTCTTCACTGCTCCTCTTGTCAGCATCTGCCCAGGAATAGACTCTAAACAGGGGGAGGAGGATGTGAGAAAAGGGCACTGGCTTCACCTTCAAACCCTCTTCCCCTCGGGGGAGCCATCTCTCCCATTTCGGAGTCTTTGATTTGGCTCGAGATGACCTACGCTGCCTCTTGTTGACGCTCTCTGCAGACAATGAAGCTTCATCAAATGGCGTCATCCCTCTCCGGTCTACCTCTAAATTTCCCTCTCTCTTAACGCTCTCTCTTTCTCCCTTTCTGCAGGATCAGTCAGACAAGAGCAAGAGCGATGACGAGTGAGAACGGTACGATGCGAGGACGTGGGGATATTGTTATTGGCACTTAAATGAAAAGGACAATATCTTCCCTAACTGTCTTTCAGGTGCTTTTTTCTTTTAATTTCTTTTTTTTTTTAGTTCATTTGTCCTCTTTGTCTGGCTGCAGTGTGTATCATTGTCCCTTCTCCCACCAGCTTTGAAATGTATAACTAACAATCGATAAACTATAGCAATACAAATCTGCTTATATTCCTGGTTTTTAAGACAGTTTTGTAGTCTATTTTTTAACTCGGTGCTTTAACTAAGTTTTAAAACTGAAAAAAAAAAGTTGTTAATGCAGCACACGCTTTTGCTTGATTTGTACTTGCTTGCTTGCACTTTTTGAAAATGAAATCTTAATATTCAAATTTTAAAAATGTGTGTATATATATATATATATATATATATATATATATATATATATATATACACATACATATATATGTACATCCAATTACATTTGGAGGCACTGGTGATTAAATAAAAATGGCAATCAATAATAATTTTTGATTTATCGTTTCACCTCCTTGCAGTGCCAAATGTTGAAATGCAAAGAAATCAATCGTTTGCCAAACCCCAACCCCTGACCAGAGATTGTCTAATTGTAGCTTAGCAACCCCCAGGTGTGGCAGGTCTGACAAACTCTAGAAAGGCAGCGTTTAAAACAGTGTGGATGGTGGTTTATGTAAAAGAGTAGAGGTGTAAGGAATAGATTACAGTGTTTATCAGATCCTCTAAACTACAGAGGTTGCCATAACCTCTTAATTATCTTACTACCTACAGAAGTATAAGTATTAAGTATTAATACTTAAGTATTTTTGCATATCTGGACTTCAGGTTAAACAAAAATTTGACCTTAAAGACAGCACCTGGTTCAGGCTGCAACTACCATTTATATTCACTACCAGTTAATCCGCAGATTATTTTTTTCTAAAGTCAAAGTTGATACCTTGACATGTTGACTTGTCATGTCCTCAAAACCCAACAGTCTTTACGACCAGAAGTCCAAAACTCAGAGATCTTCAGTTTGTCATATGACCACCAGAAGCAGAAAATCCTCCCATTTCAGAAGCTGAAGGCTGAGAAATTACCACACTTTCTCACTGTTTTTGCTTTATAAACAAGTAAAATGATTAATTAGCTTTATGTCAGTAGACTGATTAATCGACTAATCATCTCAGCTCCGGCCCTTGTTTCAAAAATCTACTCTGAATTTTCGAAAGCTTGTCAGTTGGAGCTTCAGTAACTAAGGGCTAAGCGAACGGTCAAATTACGGAGCGAGAGGATTGTTCAGACAAAAGTGTCTAACATTTATGAATCTTAGAGCCAATATGACAAAATGTCAGCTGTTGCTTGATTTTATTTTTTTTTTTTTTTTGCAGTGGTCATGAATTCTGAATGCTTTTTTTTTTTTAATTATTAATTGCTTTTACTAAGAAAAATGTAACCTTACATTATAGACAAGCTACATCATTTATATAAGTCCGTGTGTCTCAAGTATCTCCCGATGCTTTCATGTTGTCGTGAATCAGAGCAGACGTTTGAACTTTGTCGTAATGCTTTTCCCACGCAGAAAAGGTGTGTTTTGAGTAGTTTTGATTTGCGGCACTTGCCTTCGTGGCAACATCTCAATGTTGGCAGTGGAGTCTGGTGGTGGGGGGGGCGCCTCCTTTTGTTGAATTGAACCAGCATCATAGCAGTAATAAAAATGTAGCTTTTTAAAAGCGTCTGAATACATGTGACATAATGCAGTCCTGTTGCAGCAAACAGATTGTAAAGAACCACGTTTCTGCTGGATTTTTGGATAGAAATATATCACAAATAACAGTATTATAGGTTTTAAAAAATCTGATTTGAATGACATTGAATATAAAAATATATTTTAAACAATGTATTGATTTATACATTTTGGATTGATATGTGTGTTGCTTGTGTATCAGTTTTTGAGCCCTCATTTTATTGGTCCATATGTTTGTAGCATGAATTCTTTTGGCAATATACAGTGTACATGCAGAAATCTTTTTTTTGGGTTTATGTAACATGTGCTTGCCAACTTCCTAAGTGTGACTTAATCTTTGCTTTCTTTGCACAGTGTCTTTGTGGTTGTATCTCATAGCCCAAGGCAAATAAAATCTCACAGATGTTCAGCACAAAAAAACATGTCCTATTTATTTATTCTTTTTTTTTTTTTTTTTTTGCTGGGAACCAAACTGTTATAGTGTGTGTGTGTGTGTCTCACAGGTTTTGCAATGCATACTGCTTATTGCAGTTTACTGTTCATGCTATTTAAAATGGAAAGACCGTGGAGTCCCTGAATTTAATTTATTTAAAGAAAAAATTAAAAAATAATCCAATGATAAATAACTATTAGAGTCACAGGGTCGATTTTTCTGCATAATGAGTACCATTCATTTTATATACTTTTGTCCATTTTCCCGATTATACTTATAAATCTAACATTTTTAGTGCACAAGTTTTACTTGTAGTGGAGTAATTTTACATCGTGGTATTAGTATTTTTACTTAAGGTAATGATCTGAAAACTTCCTCAATCACTGCAAAACTGTGCAACTGTTGCTGCCTTTTAATGGAGTTTTGAAACAGGACATCCACAAGCACCAAAAAAGTCCTCTTGATTTCGCGGCAGTATGAAATTCAATATGTTTATGGTCTTGAATACATGTAACATTTCAGCATGCTGGTTGCTGGCTGGAAAATTAACCAGCAGTCTGACCTCTGACGCTCCACTGGTTGCTGTTATTTTCTGTAACTGTTTTCCAGTGATGCTGTTTGTGTTACTGCCTCTACAAGTTTTTAGGTCTTGAATCGAATCTGATAAAACTTCCTGTCTCAGGTCACTTTACACAAGGATTCTACAGTCTCAACCAAGTTAAATTTTAGATTTCATGGGCCATTTTATTACTGCATAGAAAGCAGCTTTACACCTGTTTCACAATCATGTATTAACTTTTGACAGGAAACCAGTGTGGACAATGTGGTTGATAATTCTTTATTATTTCATCTTTTATTTGGTACTTTACAGTTTTTTGGAATAGTTTGATATAATTTTTTTGATATAATAAATTTATTATTGATATAATAAATTTATTGTGATTTTGTCCCAGATAAGCTATATAATGTGGAAGACTGGACCAGACTGGATTTTTTTTAAATCAACCAATGAGCTTCACAGCCACTTCAGCAGCATTAAAAACAGTGTTTGGTACTGTTCTGATGGTGTCGGCTGAAACTGCAGAAAACTAAAAGATTGAACAGCCTCCGGCAGTAAAATCAACTGTCAAGGCAATCCCACTGTTATAGTTTATGGGTGTACACTGTCTCCTGACAGCTGACAGAGAGGGAAGCAGGAAACAGAAAAGTAACGATTTCTGTACTTTAAGCTGTTACCAGACACTTGTCTTTTTGTACACAAGCCCTGAAAATAAAAATCTTTTTAAAAAGTCACTGTCATTCAGCCCTTTGATTGAAGTCATAACTCTGGTCTCCTTTCAAAGGAAACTCCTTAAATTTTAAAACTATAAAAGTCAGGATGAGTCGAAAAGTTACAGAGAAACATGGTAGAAACAAAAGTTATTTTTGGTATAAGAAGGGAATATAAGGGTGTAATAGGCCCATTTATGTGTAAAACATTTTGGAGCCACAGCCCGAAATCTGAATCAAATCTGTGTCAACACCTGTTGCAGTTAAGTGTGACTCCTAAAATGCTTTGCACCGATAGAATCAGGAGACTCAAAGCTTTCAGACAGTGTGTAATTTGGGAAGGTTGTGTGAAGACTGAGTCCAGTACAGACCAAAACACACCTAAAGTAGCAGCGCCAAGGCCAAAAGTTATTTTTTTTCTGATAGCCTCCAGGGCTTTTTGTAAAAAAACAAAACAAAACAAAAAACTTCGTAGGAATTAAATCTCATGTACTGCTTACCTCACACACTGGCACCATATTCATGCACTACCATCTTCTTTATTACAGACTGCCCTGTGGTGGAGATTTGCTTATTTGTACTGACGACTGCAAAAAGGAAAAAAGCACAGCCTGGCTGACTACACCAAAGGAAGCCATTGCATCTGACAAATGCTTTCACACAAAAATATTCAATTACTACATTTTTCAAATTTCAGGAATTGCCTCCTCACAGAAAACTCAACCACCAAACCAAAACGGCATTTCTGCACAAGTCTATGGAATATCAACAGTGTTGTCCTTAAATTTAGCAAGAGTTCAGCATGGCTTGTGAGGAGAGACAGTGGGAGTCTAAGATATGTAATGGATCATTTATGGCAGAGCCAGGATCAGTTTTCCAGGATACGTAATCGAAGGAGTTAATGGACAGTAATTAATTCGGGGTTTATCCAGACTGCATCCGTACCATTCCACCATAATGGGACAAAACTGGATCGGTTTCATGCAGGAGTTGCTCAACATCTAGAGGCTCCTCGAATTATTGATCTAATTACTGTGCATCTTAGAACGGGTTCAGTTACTGTATAAATAAAATAAAACCGAAATTTGCTGACAACTGTACGGACATTAACGCCTCTGGTTTAGTTTCATTTGACAAAAAAAGTTTCTGGGGGAATAAACTGTATCATAAGGACTAAGAAAAGCAAACCTCTCGCTCCATTAGTCATTTGCCCAATTTTTCAATCTGTTGTGTAATGAGGACTAAAACCTTAAAGAGCCGCTGGCACAGAAACAGAAGGTTTGTTTAGACTTGTTTCCTCTTCCTCCCAACCTGAGGATCCAATTTATGTATTCCCTGCCCAACACTGTCATTCCTTGGAGAAGACTCAGGTGAATGATACATGGCAGGGAGGCAGCGGGAGAACGACTAATGGAAAACGGAAAATCATTTCATCTGGGACTCTCCGTGTTGTTGCTCCGCTTGAGGCAACTGGCCGTCTGAGTTAAAAGTGTATGTGTGGTAACTGTGGCGAGTCCTACTACTTTTGGCCTTTCTATTTTAACCAAATATGTCATTGAGTCAGACCTTTACTGGCAGATGTCTTAATTTCAAAAAAAAAAAAAAAAAAAATAGTATTAATGATCTCCATAAGCTTTCTCTGGAAAAACCCAAGCGTCTTGCTAATTACCCTGAAAATATGTTCTGTGTAACTCACTGATTTAACTGTTCTGTTAAATATTAAAGTATTTAGATGTTCGCCCACAACATGTGCAAGTCT
Source organism: Istiophorus platypterus (assembly GCA_016859345.1). Lineage (NCBI taxonomy): Eukaryota > Metazoa > Chordata > Actinopteri > Istiophoriformes > Istiophoridae > Istiophorus > Istiophorus platypterus. Next base: position 24,881,448 of record CM029115.1, read on the forward strand.
GATGCAAGTGTTGAGCAACTTATGGAAGGAAAACGGCACAAGCAGAACTGTTTTCTCATGGTAATGCACAGGGCCAGGCAGACGTCACAGATGAAGAAAAAGTATCTCATGCAGTTAATGATGAATTTATGCTCAAATCTTAGCTCATGCCCACAGATTATTAAACAGCACAAAGAAGAGTTTTTGCATTCTTCCATGATATCTGCTGGTGTCTTTCGCTAATGATGGGTTAGCGGTTAGTAACGACATTTATTATGGTTTCAGCTCATTTTACCATTTGAAGAAAAAGGGAAAAAATGCAACAATTTAAGTCTTTATATATCCAGGGTTTTGTGTAAAATTGAAAATAAATTTGAATTCTCTCAATATTTTGTGTAAGAAAATTTAGAATACGGTAATAATACAGCTATTTTGCATTTTTTTTCAATGTTATTCTATTGTTCTGTTGTTTTGTTTTTTGAAACTGGAGCTCAAGGTTCACTCTTCACCTTGGAAACAGCAGATAAGAAAACAGTCACACCTTGGCGACGCAAATTTCAGGAGGTGTTTCTGATAATAAAGTGAAATGAAATCTTCCTTGGCAGACGGAGTTAGATGGAGTCGGATCTTCATTTCTGAGGGCTGAAGTTTGAAGTTCATGTACTATGATCAAAAACAGGAGGTTAGTGTGTTTTGTCTACTGTTGTTTATAAGGTCAGAAGTCAACTTTTAAGCTCAGATTTTAGGACAACAAGGACAAGAGGTCCCTCAAGAGCTCGGAAAAAAAAAGTTCAAATTTCCATTTTGATTTTAATCTACAATTCAGTGACAACTGGCCAAAGCCATTCGCTGATGAAGACCATGTGAAATGACTGAAGGCCCCAGAGCAGTTACAAGCGGACCTTGTTTTTTCCCCAATAGCTTTTGAACATTTCTTTGGAAATGGCACCGAAGCCTCACCACAGAGAGAATGTTTCTCATGATGTCAGAAGAGCTGGTGTTGCTTTGAGACATGCAGTCAACTTCTGTGGAGGACTCATAACACACTTACATCAATAGTGGAAGTACAGATGTCTATTGAATTAAGTACGGCCGTCTAAACCATCGAAAACTGGCCAAAAATTTTCTGTCAATCATATTCTATTTCAGTGCTATACTATATTTAGCATGTAACAGGTCTACAGGAACTTTTTCCTTTTTTAGGAGTTAAAAAGACCCTTTTGAGGATGAAAAAATTTTGCTCCTGTATTTTCTGCTTGGGAAAAAAAGGGGAATTTGTTGTAGCATCTTGGGGGTTTTAAGACTATCCTCTGCCGATACGTAATCACAAATGACACACTGTAGTCGTGGATCCTAGCCATCCGAGGTATGAGCGAAGCAATACGCCGGGTGCTTTTCATCGTATTTCCTGCTTTTGGAATTTTTCCAGTGTCACCATCTTGGGATTTCATGCTCTCACCTATTTAAAAAAAAAAAAAAAAAAAAAAAAAAGAGACTCATTGTATCTCTGTAGACCAGTGAAGTAACGTGTGCAATCAGGAGTTGGTCTCAGAAGTCAATGTATTTCTATTTGGTGGCCCAGAGGTGGTGCCAGTATGCCTCTATCTATGCACTAATCCAAGGACTAAGGGGGAAAATTGTAAACAAATAAAATTTAAATTGCCACTTTTTGGTGGTTACAGCATTGACTGCAAATCATTTACCAAACACACACCACAGATATATTTATGATGATTTCTTAAAATGAATTTAAAATAAATTTCAATCTCATTCTTCATTCTTATTTACTTTCCAGGAGTGTAACCCCGTACCAACGTTTATACACACCTGTGTAAACCACTGCTGTGGTCCGTCTGCGCGGCAGAAGGCTTCAGACTGCATTTAATGGAACCGCGGGTGTATTGTGCAGCTCAGACACAGGAGGGCTAAAGAAGGGCCCGTCGTACTGTACAGCTGGCCGGACCCTCACACTCCGCAGCACATCAAAACAGTTTTCCCTTTTTGTATTCCTGCCATTTTAAACAGAGCTTCACTAAGCCAATTCCCCCTGAAGAATGACCATCCATCGCCCCCTTTTTATCTGCCCCTTTGAAGTGCCGAGCTGTTGGGATAGACTTGAGCCCAGGAAGAGAGGAACAAATTGGATGTTAATCCTTGTCTGAGCGCCAGAGATGTCAGCTGGAAAAAGTCAGGTGCCAGTGCAATTTCTGCTATTCCTCTGTAGCCTTTGTCCCGGGCTCCGCCATCATCACATTCTCCAAGCAGCAGATGCAGATGTCCTTCCAACCCCCGAACCGATTCAGGGAATTTTCCTTCCTAATGGCTCACGAATGGTGATCTGAAAGGGCCAGGTGCTCTCTATTATTAGAGAGCCCGGTTTGTCTGGTGTATGTAACCCGCGCTCATTCAAGGCGGGAAACGGGCCCTATCGATGCTAACTCTTGCACAACTTAAAAGGCAAAGCGGGAAAAGGCTTTGTCTCCCTTCGGATTCCGGGGTTCACTATCAGTTTAACGCATGATCGGGGAAAAGGCTCATTTTTCTTTGCGGCCTGGTGAGGCTCTGAGTCCTGGTAAGCTGGAAGGCTTCATCACAGACATGAAGACAATGAGGGTTTCATGTAGAAACAGGACATGATGTTTACACCAATGCCATGTGTGCCTTACATTGGGGCTGCAAAAATGATGACATTCATAACTGATTGACCCAATGATTAGATTTGTCATTAAAAAGGTCACAAAATTGATAAAACTGTTCACTACAACATCTTCAGATTGCTTGTTTTATCTGACCAACAGTACAAATGTCAAAGACATTCAGTTTAAACTACTATAAAACGATACAATGGCGAATTCTCACATTTGACTGGCTCGAAAGAGCAAATGTTTGCCGCTCTTCCTTGGTAAATATCATAATCGATCAAAATTATTGGCAAAATATTTTTTGTAGACTGTCAGCTATAAAAACCCGTGGAGATAAATAGATAAATAGAAAATGTCCCTTTAGTTGGCCTAGAACCTACATTTTAGCATCTTAATAAAGTCAGATTTCTGCTGTAGCACAAGAGCTTAAATTCTTGGAGCACCTGGTAGTTGGTCAATATCTTCCCTCATCCATATTTTCAAGTGCTTGCACTTTATTTACCTAATCTCAGTCTTTTAATGCCACGTTTCCTGTTTCTGTCTTCCCTGTATATATAACCTCTATTGTGTTTCTGTCTGTCCATGGTACTGATACTCATCACTGCTCTGCTCAGCTAATTTCTGCACACTTGCCAGTGATACAGCCTCAAATTACATTGCTGTTTGAAACCCATACAGCGATTAAGTGACAACCAAGCAGTTTGTGTTTCCTCTCAACATATAACACTTTAAAAAAGGGTTGTAAAAGAGTCCAAATGTATTGGAAAACATGGCTACTTACCTGTCAACGACGGGTCGCCCTCCCCCTCCTTCAAAAACAGCGTCTCCTCCAAAATATTGAAGAGGAAGATTCTGTTTTTTCTTTCCTCAGTCTTGCATAAAATAAAAGCCATAATTTTTTATCTAAACAATTCACAAATACTTCTAACCAGACTTTCTCCACTTCAGCTAAGTTCTAGCGAAGTTTACGGAACAGCTGCGCTAAACGGGCGCACGTACGAATTAACGCGGAAGACCCGCCCCCTTACCGCTCCAGCGCGTTAGGTCTCGACTACTATTGGCTGCGAAGGTTGTCAGTCAAAGTCTTGGCGCATGATTGGCCACTTGGAGGTTTTTATATATTTGAAAAGTACCTGCGGTCAAAAGAGGCGTAGACTCTTAGACGGGTCGTTACAGCACGAAGGTATGATTCCTATTCCTTTTAATCCATATTTAAGAGGTTTAACCGAGATATTTACTGGAAAATGGAGATAGACATACTTTTAGTGGCCATTAAAAGATGAATCGTCCATATTTTATATATTAAAACACAAACAGACAAGCAAACAAAAAAGGAGAGAACACCTTGTGTACTGTAGCTAGCTTAAGAGATGGTGGCAATTGTTAGGACTTGCCACCGGATCCTAGTTTTCGTTGATGTGTTACTTGCTTTATATGTGCACAAACTAGAGCTTTGTATTATTTGTAGGTAGGTAAAAAGCAGAAAATCTATTCTTTTTTTCAAGTTTTCAATTCTCATGGTATATAGAGACTGTATGTGATCCAAGGTTGAAAATGCACTTTCAACTTTACCAGTAATTTTAATATTGTTTTTTATTACTGTTTATTATTGTTGTCGGTCTTAACTGATTTAAACGTACAGTCTTACTAGCACTGGTCACTTTTTTTTTTCTACTGTTACCAGTGTTTTATACTGTATGTTTAACTTTTTAAATTTTGACTCAAACAGTTGGGCATGTTATTTTCCCCAGAGTTCATTTTAACAGTCAAAACTGCAAAAGTTCTTGTTTCTTCTTAAAAGCAGAGGACAAGTAGATAAAATTGAGTCAAAGTGTTTTGTACATCACATTTCTGTACAAGTGCAGCTCGCTGTGCTTTCTCAAAATCGTTGCGCAAAGACTTAATGAATGCATTTCTAAGGAATCAAATCAATAATTTTCCTAGGGGGGAAAAAATAGCTGGTTATGAATGCATTTTAATGTTTGATTTAGTATTGCCAGCATGAACTTGCATATATTTAAAAAAAAAAAGAATTGTGCATTGCTAAGCAAACATAATGTGAAGCACAATTTGTTCAACTCCCCTGATGTAATAATGGCAGCGATTATATGAATAAAATGGTTAAAGGAGTGGGTGTTTTGTCATCAGACAAGCCTCTCCATGGGGCTCGAGTCGGTCTCCCTGGTAGCAGTTGTGCATATGAAAGCTAATTCTATATCAAGAGCGGAACAGATCCCCCCTCTTGAATCCCACGCCCAGAAGCATTCCCATCTGGCCACAGTCTGCACCTCTGCCCTGGTATAACCAGTTAGAATAAAATGTTTATTTCAACATAACTTGACATGAGCAGACATGTCGTTATCCATGATGATTTGGCTTCAATATTTATCAGTTTGTTTATTAGCTCTGAGTTGCTTCAAAGGCACCACAAGAACAACACATGAATAAACATTTTGCATTTCGTTACAGGCAGTATGTTGTTTTGAAGTCTGTCATCGTGTCAGTGTCAGGTGTATTATAGAAGTTGTGTTGTCCTGATGTACATATACTGCATGTTTGATCTTTAAAGATACATATGTAAAAGCTGCTAATGTTCGCCAAGGTTCTTTAGCATCAGAGTAATCTGAATATGAATATTTGAGGACAAAAGCCATTTCTAAACATTTGTGATCTCACATCTCATATTTGCTATTGCATAGGGAAAAACGTTCACCTCAACGTATGCCTCCACTCCTGATAGAGTACATTCACAGCTGGAGCTTCTTGTAACTAACAACAGGTTTCTCTGTCAGATCAACCCACTAGGGGGCTCCGAGGCAAAAATAAACCATAGGTCCCAATTAACCCCCCGTGTTCCTCCTGCTCCCTTTACATTGTGCCTGTCCAGCAGCTATTAGCAACAGTGAACACAGCAGGCGACACGACAACCTCATTATATTTTGCTATGATTGACCAGTATTCCTGTGCCGGAATTATTCCAGCTCCCATTTAGTTTATGGTAATTTGATCAAATAGATTTACTTGGAAATAAATAACACAGCATCAACTAAGATAATTACGGATTTAAAACAAGAGTTTGCTCCTTGACCAGACACAGCCTCGTTTTAATGCCCTTATCACTCAAGTCAAAATAGTTCTTTATGGAGCATGTTTCCAACAAAATTTGCAACTAATCAAATTTATAACGAACCACCTGACACACATTAAACCTGGAGCCCACCAGGAGTCCGGGGGCTCTTGGGCAGTTGCCTGCTTTGTCTGGTCGGTAATCTAGCCTTACTTCTTTGTCAGCAAGTAGACACGGAGCGTTTTGGTTAAACCTTGCTCACGGGTATCTAAAAATAGAGAGTACAATAGAATTTCAAGGTTTTTTTCCCTCCCAGATATTCCAGAATTTGATTTTTGAGGAAAATTAAAGTCTGGAATGGTTTTCCGATCAGTTACGCTCTTTGATCGGTGCCGAATGTGTTGGCATCAGGGACCAAATGGAGTTCACTCCTTTTTTTTAACCAGTACAGTATTAAATTGATTTTTTGAACTTAAGAGAACCTCTGTTTTGTCCAACCATGGGTTCACAGAACAGCACCGTACTGGGATTTTTTTTTATTTTTTACTTAGTTTTATCTTATCACAATATACAAGTGGACACAATAATAAATCTGACCAGAAAATCAATGTAAGCCCTGGTGCTCAGCATTTGTTTAGCTGCCAGTACTAAATCAGAGCTTCTTGTTGGATGTCAGATAGCTTTGGAAGGGTGTCGCCCAACAGCAAAAACCCCTTTTTTGTTTTTGTCTTGAACTCGGATAACCCTACAATCAAATGGACAATGTGCGGGCGTGACAAATTCATCTCACATCTCAGAGCTCACAGCGCTCACATGTCTCAGGACTGATGAACACTAAAGGTGAAGCCAAAGCCAAAATCTGTCACCTCACAGCCGCGAGATTCTGCCAAATAGACAGTGAAACAACCACCAAAAATCTGAGAGTTTAAGTGTTTTTCTTGGTTAAATGAAGTATTTTTAGAACATTTAATGCAAGCGTTCTAGTTAAACATATAGTTCGAGGAATTAGGCCGCATATTACCCGAGCGCAGCCTTGAAAATGGACACAGATAAGTCGTCTATTGTTGTTCTCCCCGGCTGGTCTGACTTACAACTGCACAGGCTCACATTCCTATTGTGCCAAAAGCAGATAAGCTGCTTGCTGCAATGTTGAATTAGTTTCCTATTATCACTAATTGTTGTTAATGAAAGGATATGTCATGTTTTTTTGAACTTTTGCATTAGTCATATTCCAGTTATTGTGTGCCTCCATAATGTAATCAGTCACTCAGCTAAAGTTTATTTTCATTGGACATTCAATTGAGGCATTTAATGGTATTAAAGAATTCTGAAGGACATCCCAAACAGTCAAAGCTTGAGGTCATCCCACACACACCCACGCACACCCACACACACACACACCTGTTATGAAAAGCAGATGTACTGAGGAGTTGTGCCAAACTATCCACCCAGACCTCAATCAAAACTACAGTAACCCTCCCGGGGGCTTTGTAAGATTGGAGATTTATTTTCACAAATATTCTTTTTAGACGCAGAGCTGCTCTTCAGACAGATGTAATTTCACATTTTAATGTAAACAGTGATGGACAGGCTGAGTCGGTTTCCTTTAGGTAGCCTTGCATTGATGTCCAGATTAGAGGTAACATTGTAAGAGAAACGGAAAGCTGCTCTATTAAAACCCCTTAACATCCATGTCGAACCCCTTTTAGCTCCTCTTTAGTAGATTTATTTTTTTTTTTGAACAATTTATTTTGTTCAGCTTGAATTCCCACATTTTAAATGTGAACACAGATTTTAGTAGGATCTGGTTTTAGAGATGTGTTTCAGGTTATGATACAATATATATGCTTGCGTGTTGAAGCTGCCCACATCCGTTGTGTCAACGCGATGGTATGAGGCACCACCATGCGTGGGAGTTGGTTAGATGATGAGGTCTGGAGGGGATGACATTTGACCGGGGGAGGGGAGCAGCATAATATACCTGCAGCGAGGGAGAATCAGCACTGTTGTTGTGGTGTGTGTCTGTGTGAAGTCCAAACAATATTTTGATTCTTTTTACAGGCAATCTGTTTTGGTGACATTCAGGCTGTAATGTACAAGTCTGTTTTGGTGTCCTCTACCACAGCAAGAGGTAACTGAGATGATGTACCTACAGCAGCAACAACAACGGCAGAAGATAGTCTTTCATCTAGATGAAAAACCATTTCCTCGAATAACCAGGTACACAGCATGCAAAATATATCAGAATGAAGATGATCAATTTCAGGTTATGATACAATATATGCCTGAATCCCTTCGATGAAAAGTGTCTTTTTGTGAAGTACGTTGTGTTTGCACAGGACACGTTTCAGCCCACACTTATCTGCACTTCAGGCCTATACTCTTCATTTTTATGTGTATAACTGCAGTGATTGTGTGTTTGCTCTACAAACAGCATTGTGCCTGAGCACTTCCCATGCAGACACAGATGAAGGGCTGAGGCTGCCGCTGCCGCCGCCGCCACCGCCGCTCCGTTAACATGCTGCTCACGTGGCACCTTCTGTGTAGAGTCGGCCTTACTCTTCATTGTGTCAGCAGAGTTTAGTGCCTCCTCTTCACACTTGGACGATTGCTTATTCTCTATAAAAGGACGAAGAGAACATTCTTAGGGTGCTGTGATAAAGGCTTACTTGCCGAAATGCGTCTGCAGGGAAGAAAAATTGCACGCTGAGTACATAGTATTGATATTTCCTGGTATTGTAGGAGGGTATTTCCGTCTCAGCCCATAGGTGTTGTTTTAAAAGCAGAGCACTCAAGTCATTCAAAGAAAATGCAATTGTCTCGCATTGAGAACGTAATTTGTATCAGCTTTTTCATACACACATAATTTCTTTTTTTTTCAGTTGTTCTGTAGGAAGGCATTTATATCTGAGAGTATGTTTTCACATACCTCTAATCATTAAAGTAGGGATAATTTTTCCTACACCCAGGACAACACTGTACATAGAGCCCAGTTCAGCTGTATAAAATTAATTTTGCTTCCATCAGGACAGAAGTCTACCTCCCTGTATGTGGCACCAACAGGCACAATACATCTTTTATGCCTTCAGTTATAGGACTTTTAAACTGAATTGAATTTTCCCTGACAATGACAAGAGTGATGTGGACATTAACCTGTTTTGTTTCTTCATGTATTTATTATTATTAACTGTTGTCTGTAAATCAAGTTTGCAAGTAAACTTTTTTTTTTTCTCAGTTACTTGCTGATATAATTAAATACACAGACTCTCAATTTCAGCTGTGGACCAGAATATTCCCTTCTGGGTTGCTGTGATTTCAGCTCTACCCGACTATGGATGATTTTAACTCGTCCTGTCTTGTAGACCACTTATGTTGTTTAACTACTAGTTTATGGAGAGGTTGGTGTTCACATTTAATCTGTACCCAGAGCTCCCTTAAATCAAACTGCAGACCAACATTTAGCGGTGAACTCGCAATTTAAAAGTGAATTGAGCTACAGATTGTCTTTTTCAGTTTTCTCAACAGACTAATCTTAACTCCCGCCCAGCGTTTGCACTGCACATGAAAGAATTTAAAGCTCAGTGGATGTTTCTTGCCAAAATGCACCTTGGGAGTCGCAGTTAATTTCTCCCCCGTAGTTTCACACAGGCTTGTACCCTTTTTGAATTTTTATCAAAGAACAGATTATATCGAGTGCAGTTGTTAATCTTTTGGACTGAGGATTCAACCGGGAGAATTTCATGCCATTGCAAGCTGTGGAGGCACAAGAGAAAATTAAAGAGTTTTTGGAGAGCCGGGTACCAACAAGCTTCTCATCCACTTCACCCTTATAAAATAAATATACTAACACAGGAGCAACTGCTGAGATAAAACTACTGCCACTGCGGTTAAGTGAAGGTCAATTAAATCCAAAGTAAAAGGGCAGAGGATGAAGCTGTAGCATTGATTCATTGCTCTAGGTTCCCATAGGCCTCTGGGTCTCTCTGCTGCTGCAATTGACAGGAGGTGAAATTTTAAACATAACCACCAGAAAGGACTCCTGTACCCCCCCCCCCCCTTGCCTTTTTGATGAGCTACTGGAGCAGTAATGTAGATCAGGCTTCATAGAGTGATATGCACCAACATTCAGCAGGTGTCTGAGCGTGTTGAAGCTGTCCACATCCGTTGTGTCAGCGCGATGGTATGAGGCTCCACCATGCGTGGGAGTTAGTTAGATGATGAGGTCTGGAGGGGATGACATTTGACCGGAGGAGGGGAGCAGCGTAATATACCTGCAGCGAGGGAGAATCAGCACTGTTGTTGTGGTGTGTGTCTGTGTGAAGTCCAAACAATATTTTGATTCTTTTTACAGGCAATTTGTTTTGGTGACATTCAAGCTGTAATGTACAAGTCTGTTTTGGTGTCCTCTACCACAGTAAGAGGTAACTGAGATGATGTACCTACAGCAACAACAACGGCAGAAGATAGTATTTCATCTAGATGAAAAACCATTTCCTCGAATAACCAGGTACACAGCATGCAGAATATATCAGAATGAAGATGACACCTGATGTGAAGAACACAATAGATTTAATTGTGATTATCTGCATGGTCAGGTTTTATTTAAACTTTTCTTATTGGCAGCGCCTTTGGTTCAGAAAGGTAATTCCTGTCCACAGACTATGGCTATAAAAGGGACCCTATGAGGCTTTGATGCTTAATACTCACCAGGAAAATGCTGAAAAGTGGAAACCTTTACCAGTTGGTGGCACTAGATAAATCGCTGCTTGTAAGAGCTGACACATCCTTACACTTACAAACATTGCCATACATTCGAACAAAATTCTGTACAAAACAAACAAGTTGCATTTTCCAATAAAATCAATACTCGCCATCACATGTTGGAAGGGTGCTGCTGGTGCTGCCATCATTGCGTCGTATCCATCAACCGATTCCTCGGTTAACCAGCTCTGCTCAGTATAACTAAATCTGATCAGGTCAATAAGATACCTCTGTCACTATGTGAGCCTGCTGTTGGTTTGACTGATATATTAGGCCGCTGCGTTTGCCTTCAAGGTTAACGAACTTTGGACTATGACTTTTGGAAAAATGTGCAAGAACTTTGAGTGGCAACAGAATCTGATTAAGAATAAAATAATCTCTACAACTTTAGAAATCCAAGTCCACCCTCAGTGGGATTCATTATTTTCTAAAACTAAAGCAGATATAGGCAGCTGCAGGCCACGGCCTAAAACAAAGTCAGGAGTCCACCAAAGTCATTCGGATTTATTCTCTCGCGATCACATTTGTCTGCACCAAATATCGATACTGTCCAGCCAGTAGTTGAAAAATTTCCCTTTGGATCAAAACATTAGACCGTCTAACCTTGCAATCCCACTGTGCCAGTCTGGCAGATATCGGGCTGTAGCTATCGATTCCATGATTGAACGACAATGAATGTGGCTGCAATAACCACACCATGTTTTGTTAGTTCAACTAATACACCAGAAACAACCGCTGTAGATTCTCTTAGTGTCCCTAACCCAATCTACAGTATAATGCAAAAATGATGAAAAACTATAACTTCAGAGAATTGTAAATACACAGTAGCTAGTAAAATTATAGGGGCGCCATGAATGAGATATGAATGACAAAACTTTCCAGACTGTAAGTGATTCTTCCTGCTCTTTGCACCCACTAAGGATTTATAGACAAGAGCCATCAAAAAAAGTTTACAGCAAGTTATTCTTTCCAACTGCAGCTATAATACAGACTGCAGCCTCCCTAACCCTCATTCATCTACTAGAGACCCCTTTACACTGTGGAGTCTTGGCTCTCACAGATGAAATCTGACAATTTTTTAAGAAACATGGTAAAATATGTGGTCGTCTGTCCAATCTTACTGCAAGAGGCTTCCACTAACTTATTAGATTAGACAGTAGTGAAGATAATCATTAGCTGAAGCTGAAAAGTTCCACGTAACTGAGTTCATTCCCCAGGCTCACTGTCCTTTAGAAATTATGAAAATAATTCATATAGTGTGCAGTGGCTTTCTCTCTCTTCCTCTTTGTAAAAGTTTTCCAATAAAATTCTTTTGTCTCTGGTCTTTTAAAATGAAATTATCACTATGGAAACATGTATTAACCTCTGGTTCTTAACATAAAATAATCCTTTGTTAGGGGAAAATTTGCAAAACCAAACCACAGACAGGAGTGTGAACCTCAGTCTCTGGTATGACAGTCATGTGCTTTGTACACCCAACATCAAACTCAACCAGCTCCTTGGATTTGACTTTGGGATGAATACATTTCAAAGTAAATCCAGATTAAAACAAACACACACACACACACACACACACACAAATACAAATTTGCGGGAATTAATAAAAAATCATTTGCCTCTTGTCCTTGAAACATGAGCAGGAGCAATAGAAAGGCCGTCAGCAGGTTATTAAACACTTATTAAAGAGGAATGATAACGATGCAGCACTTCTGGTTGTTTGTTTGCGTTGTTGCACGTAGATAAAAAATTAACTTTATGATATGAGTAGTATTCCGACCTGTGTTAGTGCTGCAACTACATGGAATTTGAATATTTTTTTAATTTTTATTTATTTATTTATTCATTTATCTTTGAAATTTTGAATAAGCAAACTTTGAGGATTCATAGAGTTTTGTGTACATTAGTATTGTGCTAAGATAATGAAAAATTCCTTCATGGTTTCAAGCTCAGCTCTGTCTTTGTCTTATGAAGGGGTGCTTGTAGTTTACATTAACATGGGCCGTGACCATTAGATCCACTGGTTATGATAGTTTTGTACTCATCAGAGTTATTATGAGGATCAAAATGAAGTTAGCAGAAAAGGCCGAGCAGGCAGATAACGTGACAGGTTGTAAACAAGTCAGTGGCTCAATGGCTAAATCTGGTCCACCCACGATTGTCCGCTATGTTGAGAAAAAGAAAAAAGAAAAAAAGCCAAGTTGTACCTGCAGTAGCTTAGAGTGGCCTAATATCATAGGGAGGTGGGAATGACAAAGCAGTAGCAGTTATACAATCAATAGATTGATATGTTACAGAAACTGACAGGAACAAACTCATCAATGTGAAGGAGTTTTCCCTTTTTTTTAGGTTTTATGTAGTATCAGGTTCTGTGAAACATAACACAACTGATGTTTTACACCCCTGTCGACCAGACAGGGGTTTCCACCTATTTCCAAGCCTCTTTGTTTGTTTGTTTGTTTGTTGAGCTGCAGATACAGGTGATATTTTCCTGTAGGTTTATCACCATGATGATCACTTTTCAAACTGTAAGACTCTTTTCACATTTTCATTTGATTCATTCTTTTTAAAAAATATTAATTATTGTTGCTTTAAGGACTTCTCGTCCAAGATGAAACTCAAAAGCTCCAGAAATTGCTGATCCTGAGTGAACCTTGTGAGACTATTTTTTTTTTTTGTCAACTGTTGTGGGGGTGAGAACTTTCAATCTGTGGTTACTGAAAATGAAATCTTGCATTTAAAGGAAACATAAAAGTACCAACACCTATTCAATTCGGTTCAATTCTGTTTTATTTATATAGTGCCCAATCATAACAGAGGTTATCTCAGGCACTTTTCATATAGAGCATGTCTAGACCTCACTCTTTATAGTTATATTTACATAGAACCAACACTTCCCCCCCACCCCCTCCACTTGGTGACAGGGGAAAAGAATAAAAATCCCTTTTAAGAAGTAGAAACCTTAAACAGAACCTTCTTCATGGCAGGTGGCCATCTGCCTGGACCAGCTGGGTTGAAAGAGAAACAGAAACAGAGAGAGAGGGAGAGAGCAGGATGAAAGAGAACAGAGTACAATGCAGCAGGCTTAACATAAAGATTCGAATATGTATATAGATGTGTACACATCTCTCTCTCTCTCTCTCTCTCTCTCTCTCTCTCTCTCTATCTCTCATTTTCTCTCTCTTATATATATATATATATATATATATATATATATATATATAATAAAATATCGTCATTAAAAGAAGCTCATAAAGTCATCTCCCCAAGGTCATTTGGTCATTTAAAAACTAACAAGTGAAGATGAGTCTCATTGAAACTTTCACTCTGCTTTCAGTCAGTTTGAAAAGCTTGTCTTACGTAGCAGATAAGCGCTTTTTGTTGAATAGCATTCAAAAAAGCTGGAACATCAGTCCTCTTCGTGGAAGTGAATAGCTGACCATAGAGGCAATGCTGTGCTTTATAAAGAGACAGCTTTGTGTGTACACTCAGATTGATAGCAGTGAGAATCACTCAGGCTGCAACATGTATGGTGGCTGAGATCTCCACTTACAAAGAGCAGTGGGGTCAAAGAGAGAACGGGTAGGAAAGGTGACAGGGAAAAAAAAAGGATGAGAAGAACGTGTAGCGTGTGGAAAGTGCTTGAGTCATCCCTTAATTCCACCATTTGACCCTGATGTGCTCAGGAGGAATTCAATGTATGAAAGAAAAGTGGGATTAGAAAAAGACCGCTGGAGCAGGTGGCTGGATTGTAAATGGAGACGATCGCAGCCTGTTGTCTCAGCGGTTCAACCTTCTGATAACATTTTCTCCGCAGCTGAACCATCTGGGCTTTGAAGTAATGAAGTTGTTGTTTTTTCTTTTTTAATTTCAGTTTGTTAATAGAGCTGCCACAAATTTCCCGGTAATATGAGTTTGATCAAACAATCTCAGACTGCTAACCAGAGACGTCCTCTTTTTTTTTTTTTTTTCTCGCATTCACGCATTCTTCTTCACTTTCAAAACCTGCCACCTACATTACCCACAATGCATCTTGACAGCAGACAGACGGGCCGGAGATTCAGGTGTGTTATATTAGTTGTGGCTAGAGTAGCCTCTAGCCACCAATGCCAAGCTGAGACTTCACTCTAACTCCAGACCACCAGATGTTTTTTTCATTTTCAATCTTCTAGTCTTCAGCCCCAACGGATTCTACCTAACAATCAAATAATCAGATTTAATCAATAATCAGACTAACAATCTCAATTAAGTGTTACAGAACACAACATGCAGATCAACCAAAAAAAAAAGGGAATTTAAGCTGCCCAAATTGTTTTCTTTTTAATATAAATTAAAGGCTCACATATAATGAAAATAACCTCTGAAATAATGTAAATGAATAGGATCACTCATGGTAGAGATCCTCGTATTCTGCAGTTCCCCTCAGCTCTTTCGGCTGTTTCGACCCTTTGGCCCTGTAACTTCACTGTTATGAATGGCAGACAGACAAAGTTAGTGACTAGTCTGGTGAGCATCATGGGGCATTTAGAGGCTAAAAAGACAGATTTTTCCGAGGAGTTGGAGACCAAAAGAAAACTAACAGGGAGTGCAAATTAGACTTAATTTTCTGAAATGAATGATAATATCGCTCCATGTTTGCTGGATGTACATCTGGATGTACTTCATAGTAATGATTAAATGAGAAAATGTGTAATGCCTCAATTTAAAATTTGTTTATATCAGTGAATATCGGTGTTGTTTCATATTGCTTGAATGATGCACCACTGTGGTTACCAAGCTAATAGTAAAGCAAAAGCTACAGATCATCATGAACAAATGACAACTCACCGTATGGCTACGCACCCACGCAGGTGTGCGACCTACCTTTTAACAGGGTGTCTGGGGTTCTACCGGCTAATGAGTCCCGCTGCTCGGGTTGAAGATGGCTGGAGCTATGATGGGTTGTTGTTTTTTTTTTTTTTATCACAGCAGACATACTTAATTGTCACAATAGGAAAATCAATGGTTTTTATGTTAGTAATCACAGCTAAATTCCATTTATATGCCTCACTCTTGTTATGGTGGATGCTGGCTCACTGAAACATTTTAACAGAACTGAGCCATTGTTAATGCTACTAGTAACAACCTATGACAGGCAAAAGCTTGTTTGCTTGGGAAAAAAGCAGATTATTTCCTATGATAATCAAGGTATTAGAAAAAACAATGCATTTTCCACGCACTGTGTAAATGTCACCTAACACATATAGACTGCTTAAGTTTGGATATTGTGTCCCTCTAACTACAATCATTGATTATGATCCGGAACACCGTTGTAATTGGAAACTGCCCTATGTTCCCTGCTCCTGGCACCTCCAAATTTTTGGATTTAAAAACCATCCAGTAAAACCGGTTCACTCTTTTTAAAAATGAATAAGTCTAGTCCTCATCTCCCCTGACACCAGATCAGAGTACTTCAACAAGTCTGACCATTCCCTGTCAGTAAACTTGACTTTCAAATCTGTTTCCCATATCAGCTTTAAGGCAGTGGACTCGATAGACTTTTTACTGGGAGACGATCGTATCTAAATATTTAATGACCCTGCCAGAATATGCCTAGTAACTCATTGATATTTTTTTTCTGGATGGGCCAGTGCTCACTCCAAATGTTTGTACTGAAAGACTGCAGGTTTGAATATATCTACAAAGTTGATTAAGTGATAACTTAAGTTCATAGCAAAGACTTTCAAAGGGCTTCAGAATATTTTCATTATAGAAGTCTCTCCCCTCAATACCGCACAGGACAGAGAGGGAAACGTCCGTCATACAAAGCCAGTCTAAACAGGCGAAAACACCTGCGTGGTATTTAATATAAAAATAATTGTGGAAACCAAGTCATCAGTGGCTGTCTACAGTGGAGACTGCATGAAAAATTTCACCGCATGAAAAATTCAACCCTGCCCCTTCGCTTCAGTACGGGCACTGGATTCAGAGGGCTCTGGAAAAAACCCCGCAGAGTCATCCGTGAATCCTCGCTCAGCTTTCGCCAAAACTTGAGAGGTCTTCAAATAAGTAACAAGCAGTCTTGATGGATTTACTCTGAGCCAGGAATTGGGTTATTTCTACTTATGAGCCTGCTGTGCAGTGATTTGGCATCTGATAAGGCTTCAGACTTATGAATTTACAACTCAGATCAGCCTTCTGTGATCATATTTCATCTTCTCACCATTACTGGAGAAACACACCCACACAGAAAAAAAGCACAATTATATGAAATATATAATGAATTGTAAATTCTTAAGTATAGTGATAAAAGTATTCATTACATAGTTTTTTAAAGATGAGACACAATATCACTTATGGTTTAGTTCTTTACCAGACACAATCAGTTACTTTCCACTTCTCCCCCTTGTTTTACAGGCTACCTGCTCTAAATAGCATCACAAGTTAAATAAACCAAATAACTAAATAAAAATAGATAAAATTTTGCCTCATGCCTTGACTGACTCGTATCACAACTTTTGATTCTAATCAGAAAAGGGGTAAGAGGCGGTTTGGTCTGTGCAGAGGTAACGATTTGTTATTTTTCAAGACACAAATCTGTGCTATGAATCACCAAACATGTTTACAACTCTAAAAGGTAGAAAAAGAGTCATTTCAGGTGAAACTGGTCAAATTGTAAAAGCCTGTGATGCTATTTAAGTACTTTGCTTCATACTTCATCCTAATTAAAGTTTTTCATGCCTCTTAAATTGACACAAATTTTCTTGCAGTGTGACAGAAGGACAATTTAGGGGGGAAAAGCTAATCAGAGAAGCTGCTAAATGGACTTTCTGAATGGCTCACTGGGGACGAGCGGTCTCTGAACAGCAGACAGAAGTTCATTTTGCAGACTTTCCCGCACATACCCTGCTGACCAAATATTCACCAGGCATGTAGGCAAACCATCTATCTGCATTCCTCCAATGCTCTGGGGTCTGCAGGAACAGGAGTTTCATGGAGATCACATGAGGACTGTGAAAGGAGACTTTCTCAAAGCAAATGCTGCTTCACTAGAAGAGGGGGCGGGAAAAAAAAACACAACTAACCATCAAATGTGTTTATTTTGAAAGACATGCCTGGCTATGAATAAATACATTAAGCTCAATGGCCAGAATACCAGACATGCAGCTCTGAATTACAGTTTTTAAAAAGCAAATTGTCATGAGGGTTTATCTTGGAAGATAACCGCTAGGCTTGAAGATATGCAGGGTAAAAGTATAGCACGACAAAAAATAGCATTTCTCTCTCTTTTTTTTTGCGTCTTTAAATGCCACTCGGTGGTTTTGCTCTCAGCTGTCAAAGAACCGAGACGTTTGGGCCTGGAGGCATTGTGTCTGTTAACCCCCCCCCCAAAAAAAAAGACCCAAAACAGAAAACCATCAGCTAGAAATATTTACTCACCAGAATATCTTTTAAAATGTCTGTCTGACTGTCTGAACACTGACAGTATAAACTGCAGTGCTTTGTGACAGCACATTTTTCACCACATCTCAATTCGCCACACTTATCATCAGTCCATGTGTAGAATTTTAATGTTGCTTGTGGCAACTTGTTTCATGATTTTTATTCCTGACGTATCATTTTGCTGCAGCTCCCTTGTTACGTCTATTTGGTCGTGTGTCAGCTGTATCTCCATCTAGAGAAAACAAAGCCCTCCATCATTCACATTCTTCATTCTCCACACTCACTGGCATGTCACCAGACTTGATTGCTCTTATTTTCAGAAAATCTGATTTTTCTTTTTTCTTTTTTTTTTTTTGGCGTGTGTGGTTTTTGAATGAGTTGATGTCTGATGTGGTTTTGTCAGCGAAGTGACTCCTCTTTTATGGTATAGGACCAATATGCATGTGTTTCTGACTTTAACTGTACTCTTATGATCAACGTTTATTGGTACAGCATGGGAAAATTGTCTTTAAAATATCAAATATGTAACGACAATCCTCCAATCAGTGTATAATTGTAATTTATAGTTATGTAAGTTCCAATAATATTTTTGAATTGTATAACTGAAAAGTGTGTTTGATGAGGTAAAAACAAGACTACAACTATGCTAGCACCTCTTTGTAGCTACACTTATGTACCAAATTCATTAGGATTCATCTTTTGAGGAACTGTGAATGTCTGAGGAAAATGTGGTGCCAGTACATCCGGCAGATGTTGAAATATTTATAAGCCAAAACTTTGACCTGCCGGCGGAGCTACGGGAAGAGTTCGCTGGCCTCTCCAGGGACCATGAATGTCTCCAAAAAATTCATGGAGGTCCATCTGAGAGTTGAGATATTTCAGTCTGGGCCAAAGTGATGAACCGACCGACACTGACATTCTTAGAGACTTTTTTTCATTGCTAGTGTGGCTAAAAGGTCAAACTATCACTACATTCGTCATTATAATTACTACAATTTCAGTTGAATGAATGAACAAATTAATTCATTTATTTGATATTGTAATTATATATATGAATTATTTCTTATGCACGGGATTTTAAAAAATCATCAAATTTAAAGCAACAACTCTTGTTAAACAAGATTATGTAAAATTATGTATTTACCAATTTTCTTCTACATAATCCTTTACGTAACTTTAATTAAAAGACACAAAACAAGACAAAGACAAACTTTTATTTGTCCTGATTCACCTTGTTAACCTTAACTGAAACCAACTGAAAAGAGGAATAACATTTGCCACCTTCATGAAATGTTGTCAGTGTCATATCAGTCCATTCCATGCTTCTGCCAAAACAATTTGCAAATTATGCTTTAGATATCAAATATCTAGATTTAGATTTTTAAGTTGATTCTTCCAGTTAGATCCTAAACTATTCTTTTTTTTTGGTTTGTACTTTTATGGGACAAAAGGTGCCTGATCCCTCATAGCTTCATCACAAATCAGGATTGTAAGACAAATCACCAGAGATGTCACACTGAATGCACAGGCAGGCACAGTCAGTTCCAGAGGCCCCAATCTAATTTAAATGCACCTATTATACTGTACATTTCATTATGCATACTATATCCTGGAGTAAATGTATGGAGAAAGTGCCTAAGGAGCACACACTCTTGAACTTTTCTGTCCAATGCCCTCTCTATAAATTCGGAAAGTATTTTTTTCAAAGGGACATCCAACACTGCAGCAGGGGGAACCAAATTTGACGGACTCATAAATGTTCATGTGGAACAATAGGCAGGACCTGTCATTATTTATTTTACCTCTGGCTGGGGGTGAATTTGAAGAGATAAGAAACGGCTCTACATGAAGAGAGTGCCCTGACATAACTTTTTGTTATGAAATCGCACTATATAAATAAAACTGACTAGACTTGACTTGACTTGACTGCATTATACAAAAATAATCCTCTTACATCGAAAAGAAGAATAATTTTTTCCTTGGGGATGAAATCCATTGTGTCACTGAGGCAGATATAAATGCAAATTATACAATGAACCAGATGTTTACAAGAGCATGGAGATCATAAAATTCAACACATGAATTTTAATTTTCAGTTCTCAGTGTTGGAGCAAAGTATTTTTCCTTATAAGCTGTATATATTTTCAAAGCCTGGACTCATCAATAATTTATGGCCACACAGAGTAGTAATTTATACATTAGCATTTATAATTTTTAAAAAAAGAAACAGCAGAGTATCTAAAACTCAGAGTAGTGAATGTTGAAAGGATGCACCTAACCACAGTGCCACAGCAATGACTCTATTACCTTTCATATATTTTTACATTATACTTTTATTACATTGAGAGCGAGAATTTTCAGATTATCAGTTTTTTATTTTTTTTTTTTTTGACTTTCAGAAATTTGCTTTGTCCTAATGGATTATTGAGTGACGACTGCTTTTATCTTTTACTTTTATCCATTTAAAGTCAAACTATTAAGTGGTCTGAAAAACTCTCTGAAGCTGTTGTAGATTCTCCATGACCCGACGACCTTTTTACCATTTCTTTTAATCACACAGTGGCACATGTGCAAACACAGCCAAAGCTGTTAGTAAAGAGTAATTGAACAGTGTGGAAACAACCTTCGACGTAGCATTGAAACATCGGGAGAAAGAGAGCGACTGCAAAACAAGGACATGTGGGATGAATGCAATTACCCGAGTGCTACTGATAACAAGGGATTAATTCAGCAATTTGTTGTCAACACCGCACTAAACGTCTGATAAACCTGCTGTTGAAGCTCTGGTCAGTCCTCTTTGTCACTTTTTAAAAAACAAAAGACAACTAGCATGCCATTGCAGACATGATGTTCTCGTAGTGCTGCTGATGCCTCACCTGAGCGGCAAAGCAAACAGGTGATGGCTCCGATTTGTTATGATGGTGCAGTTGTTTTTTTTTTGTTGTTGTTTTTTTTTTAATCATTTCAAATCCAAACTTCTTCCGCCAATAACTTCTCAGAGCATTTGTCATCATTACTGTCTGCACAACATGGCTCACTGCTTTCTTTCACTTTGCATTAACAAAGAGAAAACAATAATTTTCTGAATGAGCATAAGTGGTCCTGTGCAGACCTGTGAAATTTTTCAAGCGCCCCTGCGCCCCTGTGCAACAGACAAGGTATTACCTGCTAAGCTTATACACTGTGCATTTAGCATCTTAATGGACTTTTTTATGAATTAAAAAAAAAAAAAAATTCAAGGTTGAAATAAATCGTTCTCGACATTGGAAATAGCAGTTTGACAAAAAAAATCCCGAACAAAAACATTCCAGTGATTCCAGCTGCATCTTGTATCCTTCAGTGGCGGATGGAGTTTGCTCAGTTGTCACAAAGATGATTTAACTGTTATTATTTGACAGATGTTATGATCCATTTCCCTATATATTATTACCTGTTATCATGTTACCGAATTCCATAATTTTTTAAAAAGGATTTTCATTTCAAGCAAAAAGTGGTGGCCCTATCCCCATCGCAGAGAAAAACTAGACTTTCACTATCTGCTGGTACAGTCACACAAAAATAATATTTAAAGGGGAATTAATCCAATAATTTGGGAGTAAATTAATGTCATTCAAGGGTACAAATGATTAATGGTAAAAAAAAAAAAAGTAAACCAGGAATTTGTGAACAGTAATTATTAAACTGAAGGAACAGATTACGACTTTGTGCATGATTTATCAAAAAAACTGTGTAGCTCAGTATGTTTCCTCGTTTGCGTCAATGATCATCACTTTCATAGACTGTGAAAAAAACTCGTCAGTCACTCTTCATCTTTAATAACAGACACTAGAGTTCAGATTTTTCTATAAGTATTATCATCTTTACAGTGAATTATTGTATGTCCCATCTGTTCTCCGTTCTGCTTACTCTCAGAAATCCCTTTTATCTTCACATATAGATCATCTAGAATTCTGCTTCCCGGCAGCTCTCATAACAAGCATTTTATGGACAACTGTGCAGGAGGAGGAGGTAAAGTTCAGCCTAAATCCTAACAGGCAGGAAATCTCCTCAAGATCATATTATAGCACAGGGAAGATTCATAGAAACACAGGTAGGGGCTTCTGAATGGAGAGCAGACATATCCACTACACAGCACACTACAGTTGTCATTTTTCATTTGAGATCATATAAGCTGTTAATTATTCTGAGCATGATTTCTGTTTTTGACTGGTTGCATTCATCACAAGTCATTTGGAAAGTGTGCATGGTTTCACTGTCCCTTGTAAAGCACAGATAAGTCTTGTTTCAAAGCATTTAAAGGAATTTAAACTGAAACATCTGTAAGCATCCAAATATGGTTATTTATTCATTTATATTTACACGATGTGATCTCAATGATGTCCTATAGCAACTGGATATCCCTATACTCTTTTCTAAAATTAACAGACACCATTACATAAAACAGAATAATGTGATTTTCAGATACAGAACAACATGAGCATCACATTGGAGCCGTGTTTCTGAAAACACAATGAAATAACAGTGAGCCACATATCAAAGCAAACAAATGTGAAACAAGTATCTGTTTTTTTAATCAGTTAAATGTCTGACTGTAACCTAACTGACAAATAGTTTTAATATGGATTAATCTGCCGATTACGTACTCATTTTTGTGTTATGAGCTGGTTTATAAAATGTCAGAGAACCGGGAAAAGGCTTTCAGTGTCTCTTTTTTCCAGACCAGAAGTCCAATGTTATTCAGTTTACTATAATACAAAAACAAGGAAAAGCAGAAAATTAACTGAATTCACACAAAAGTGTTTATGGTGGGTTTTTTTTCCCTCAAAACATTTCAATGATCCATTAATTACCAAAATTGCTGATATGTTATATTTTCCAAATTTTCTTTAACATCTGTGTACACTTGGCTTGTCTGAGCTGTTTTGTTGGAAATCCACTCAAAGTTGTTGATGAGAGCTGTGAGACTCAACCTTTCAGTCAGTATGAAGCTGCAGAACAAAACACTGAGCTGAACGAGGCTTATTTTGCACTGTGCATGAGCCCAGAGTGTTGATAGCGACTCTGTCTGCCACAAGTTTGAACAGACACAAAATCGATCTTACATCATCCCAGGCTTAACCCGTAATTGTTGGTTTAACCTTAGGCTACAATTTTAGAGGCTTTTGTGTTTGGCATTTAAAACTTTGAAGTAACAAAACATCAGGTAAATGTTGTACAATAAAACACACAGTATTTCTCGCTGAAAATTTAGGTCTCACAAAGTGGAAATACTCAAGGACGAAGGTATAATTCTTGTACTTAAATTTAGGTCACCAACGGGACTCCTGGAGTTGGATAGACTTTTCTATATCATCTTAAATAAATCACCTCTAATTTATTATTTTCATGCTGTGATCATTCAGCCTGGAATAAATATGTTTTGGCCACTTGGGGGTAGTGGAAACAAGCTGTGAACACAACATGACATGTCACCTTTTAAGTTGATGTATAGAACTTGTTAGGCAACAGTTAGTCCACTACTGACTCTCTTTTAGCTCTGTTTTAGGTCTCCACCAACTCCTCAGGCTAATATCTGTCTCCTTAGCAGCTAAGTGCTCTGATTTGTTCATCAGCTAGTCCCGAACTGTGACTTGCAGCTGTTTGGTGCTGAGCAGGTAGTGAACAGGGGCTTTTTTTGTTTGTTTGGGGTTTTTTTTTAGAGCTTTTCTGTTGAAAACAGCTGCCTGTTTGGCCTGAGGCCAACACTGTGACAGCTGTGAGAGTTAATCAGAACAGTAAAGTTGAGGGTTGGACAGTTAAACAATGAGCTGAAAGTCAAATTAAAGCCCTGTAAAAAAACAAAACAACAAAAAAACTTATTATTACAGCTGCTTTAAATATGGTTTTTTACTCTGTTTTTAAATTTCTGTCTACTTACATATTTTCCCTTTGTCACATGCAGGAAGCTTTTTAACTCTTTTCGAGAGCATTACATAATATATTACTTTTATCACATTTGCAGGGTGCTTTATTTCTCAATATTGTTTTTAGTTTAGGTAATCTATGAATTTGTTATCCAGTTATAGTCTGTAGCCTCTGGAAAAGATCATTAACCAAACATTTGAAAAATGAAATGCAAAACAAGAGATGCCGCAAGGATCATTGAAAAGCTGTCCTCACATTTGCGAACTCTGCATTATGAATAGCTTTTATTCTAACCTGAGCTTCTTCATACAAACAGCATAGGAGAAACGTATTCATGAGTCTCTTTTCCCCTCAGGGGCAGGAACTGTATATATATTGTTGTCAATTTTATTCAAGCTGTAGTTTTTTTGCAGAAATAAATGGATGTGTAGTTTCTCTGCTGCTCTCACAGGGGCGTAATGCAGATAAAATTTCATTCAGGGTCGCATCCAGTCTTCCATTAAAACGAGATCTAAAACAGTCACTACAACAATAACTTTTTTTTTTGGATGAGTCATTATGAACTGAATAATGACATCTCCACAGCATCTGCAGCGACAGCCGACAGAAAAAAGAGAGGTTTGATCAGGCGTATTATTCATGAATCAAAGGTGAGATTTGAAAGGCTCAGGCTTGTCATTCAAAAAAGATGCTGAGGAAAAAGGGGGAAGATGCAAGAAAAAGGAAAAGAAAGGAAGAAAATAAGATGTGTGAACATATACATTCTACTGTATTTTTTAAGGAATCATTTTTTGCAGCACGCAACACAGGTGAATGATCTGATATGGCAAATAATAGTGTTATATAGTGTTATATGACAGCTCAGTATCCCTATGAATTTCATTGAAATTCATGTAGCAAGGCAGAAAGTTCAGGTATGGGTTGAGGATGGGACTGAAGCGTGTCTGACTTGAATACAGGTGGCTGGAATTTTTCTGTCTAGCCACAGACTTTTCTTATTTTTTCTTTTTTTTTTAAGGGCGTTAAGTTTGAAAAGGAAAAAAAAAATATGCATGTAACTTAATGCGATTCAAGGTTTTGAGAAATCATCCTAATATTGTATATAGTGAATTCCGAGAGTTCTTGTGAGTAGGAACAGTACAGTCTTTCTTTTCTTTCCCACAATATTTACAGCCGAGAGTACCAAACCGTTTGCACTGTGGTAAAGACCAGGAAAAAAACCAAGGGCCAGATGCATTAGTCATCTGTGGAGATTCACTACTTAATCACAAAGAATACAAATGTTTTATGTTAAATATACAGAGTACATGTTCACAAGCCCCATTTCCATGTCCACAATTCACTATAAATTTACATAGGAACAACCTTGAGATTCTGCAACTGTCCTTATACAAGACTGTCTGTCACATACAATTTATCACATGTCACATGTGTCTGTAAATCATCATCACGGTGATATCTCAGTTGTCATTAATAAACAAAGAAGATGATGACTAATTTACAATCTGGGCAGCCCTGGTCAAAATGTATGTTACTGTGAATAGTTAAATGAGTAGAAAATTAACTGATCTTCAGAAGGCATAAAGTTAGAGGTGAAACATTCTTTCAACATTTTAAGAAATGTTAATGTATTATTCTTGTTTGTTTGGAGTTAAAAAAGGGGAGGCAGCACTCAAAAGTTTGGGCACAAGATTTAGGCTCTGATAACTTTTACCAAGGTCAGACCTTAATTAGCTTGTTTGAGCCAAGATTTGTTCACAGTCATTGTTAGGAAAGGCCAAGCAGTGCAAATTTCGAAGCTTTATAAAAACCCTGACTCCACAAACCTTGTTGCAACAATCAGCAGCCGTGGGCTCCTCTGAGCCGTTGCCTGGAAATTAGAACAACTGATGCCCACAAAGCAAGAGGAGGCTGTAAGAAGATAGCTTAGCGTTCTCAGGTTCCTCAGTTTGTAATGTAATTATGTATAACAGACTACCATAATAACCACTGCAAATGTGTTTGTTTACACTTGTTGATTTAGTTAATTGTACAGGCGTGGCAATGGATTATTGTACTCGCAAAGGGAGCCCGGGGAGACTGCATGTGTGAAGGGCCCAGATTTTTTTGCCATGTCCCTGAATACATCGGTTGTGTTCTCCACATTTAAAATAAGCATAGCTGCCGACATCAAAACAGTGTATGAGTGTGTTTGTGTGTGTGTGTGTGGAAAGTTGCTCTTTCTGCAGGTCACTCTTGTTTGACACCACTTATGGTTTTGCAGTGTGTGTTTATACAGCAGCTGACTGAGCACCACACACGCACACCTTTTTTTTTTTTTTAAGTTTTCTTTGGATCAGCAAACCTCATCCAAAATCTGGTTAATTTCCATTTTTCCAGACCACACAACATGGAGGTTCACCGCAGCACAGCAGCACCAGAGAACGGGTGTTACGGCGGGGATCGCCACCTCCCTTTTAGTGCTCAGTACGAGGAGAGATAATCATTATGTGATCAAAAGGGACTGTCAGTGGGCAGGAGCTCCAAGCACAGATTAGCCTCATATATAAGATGTGGTGTTGCATAACAGCTCCCTCAAGAAAAAAAAAGCTCTTGATGTTTAATTATAATGTTTAAGAATCAAACAAACCATGGAAATCAAAAGGCATTTTATTTTGTTTATGGGCTGTTTTGCAACAAATGGTTCTTTATCTCTCTCTGGCTCCGTTGATTGAAGTTAATCCCTAAAGACGTTCCTCCGAAGATGCTCCAGAACCAGAGAAACAGACTCGGGCAGCACTAGATGCTGTGCATTGATTTATTTTTCTTTAATTTCTCTAATGACACTGACGATTTGGATTTCATTCTAAAGCCACATATGTGGTATATTTAAAAACACAAACAAGGTACCTTAAAACTGTAAGACGCAAAATAAATAATGTTATCAATTTAAAAAAAATCTACCAGTTTTCTATTAAATTAACCAAGAATGTCCAAGAAATCTTGAATGGAGAGAGAATAAATCGGCTTGTTCCACTGGAATTTAATTTTTGATAATAATGGGAAAAAAAGTTAATTTGTATTGGACACAGATTGTGATATTTTCCCTCTACAGACATCGGTTTTTGACTTTGTATAAACTTACTGTAGAAAATATAACTTTATTGTCAAAATAATACAACTTTTTTAATCTTGAAAGAATGTGTCTTCACTTTAAAAATTTAAAATTTTTTTACAAAATATGCAGTTTCTTGAGATAATAATTACAACTTTATTTTTCAGAATAAGAGGACTTTATTCTACATTATGGCTTTAGTTTATGGATTAATATCTCCTGTTTACATTTTTTTACTTTTGTTTCCCACAATATTTCAACTTTCATCTTTCTCGTCGTCATCCTCATATCAAGAAAAGGTCACAATGGTAACATTGTGACCTTTTCCCTGAGATCTTCCTAAAAGAATACAAGATTTTGCCACATTACTCTGAGATGCCAGATGTTTCTCTCTCCCTCCATTTCCTGTCATCTCTCATTTTTTACAGTTTAGCAATAACTGCCAGTGATGGAAAAGAAAACATTTCTTATTTCTTTCGCAGCACTGTTGTTCTGCCACTTTTAAAACCAAAGTTTCCCACAGCGGCGCAGGGAGTATTCGTGTAAAACTGACAGTCTAGTCTCTGTATTTCCTCTGTCTGGTGGTCAGACCCACCATCAGCCAATCCACACTGCAGTGGAGCAAGAGTGAAAAGTTCAAATATTGGACTTTCCTGTGAAGCTGGTTTCGGCGAAGGCCGCCCTGTGCCAACATCAGCACAAAGGGATGAGGGCAGCAAGTGGCCCTGCGCAGTCTGGGGCTGAACCGGGGGCGTGTTCAAGATATATCAATGTGGAGCTGTGATCCTCTTTGTAGGCCCGTGAATGCAAATTCAATAATTCCCTGTCAGAGTTTCGACTACCATTGTAAGGGAGTGGTTGTTTTTTTGGCATCGTGTCCGCTGCTCTGGCTCCGCGCTGGGATTTCGTTCCTCCATCTTCTTCCTCAACCGCTCGCACACGCAAATTTCCATTCTTGCCAAAGCAAACCCTGAAAAACTTGAGAAACGGGGGGGGGGGCTTGAACTCCAGAGACTTTGCTGATGCAGCTCCCACTAATTGTTTATGTTTACACATTTACACAAAATGGTTGAGGCCAATTAGCATTTATTTTCCAAAGAAATAGCTGTTAGTCACTGCAGATGCTTTACAAACCAAAATACCAGTGAAATGGGGGATGGGTATTTATCGTGGGGCAAATTCACACTGATAGTGAGAACACCCCAGGTTATAATCGACTCCTGTAGAAAACCAGTAGCTTTTTACCCTGGATACCACATTAGATAGAAACCATTTTGCATTATCCACTTCAGTGAGTCATGTTTTTAGGTTTCATTATTATTTTTCTTTCATGCTTTTCTCCACTGCTAGCGCTGCTGACGAGGAGCCATATTGGCAAGCTCCTCAGGGCTTCAAGACGGCTCCTAGCTGGTCCATCATGTGTTAGGTGTCAGATCAAAATAGGGAGTCAAGGGGAAGTTCTCCTTCAGGAATAACTGACCCGGCCAGAGGAGCTGAGCTGCACAGGATACTCGTCCCATAAGCCTTCTCCTTTTCCTCATTTAAAACTGACACATGCTGTTTGAAAACACAAATAACTTGGCATGAATCCATTCTGTGTCTTTCTTGTCCAAGTATGTAAGCTCAACACCCATAGGAAAATGAAATAAAAGTCTTAGCTGACATTTTTCCTTATCTCATTGTGTTATACTTAGGGCCAGATAGCTCTACACTGCAGTATATGAGAAATCCTTTGTCTTTACTTCCATATCCTTTACATGGATCATTATTGATAAGGCTGCCTGAGCTTTGCTTTGGACCCATTAGCTTACGTCTCAATCATTTAGCAAGATATTATGTATTCCCCCATGAGTTAAGAACCCCTTTTAAAAGGTTCTCGTTTCTGTTGGCCGGAATCATTACAAAAAAAATCAGCCCAAAGGCCAATAAGGGCACGATTAACATTAAAGAGTGAGACTGGGGGGGATAAAATATTCACAGTCCTACTCTATAATTTAACTCATCATTCTGGGTGGCATTTTAATCGTAGTGAAATTACAGGTTGTGTTCTGTAATACACATGGACATTCTGCAGTTGTATGGTGTTTACACTGCATGAAATATTAAAACCTTAGAATTCATCTTCTTTTTTTTTTTTATGTCTGCACCTTTCCATGAAATATTCTAGATGTTTTCTAGATGTCTTTAAATTGCCTTTTTCCCAAGATTCTGCCCAACATTTTCGGTATTTTTGGAAACTTTAGGATCTCCAAGATAATTGAAGAAAGAAAAAGAAGTTTTTTGAATTGCCTTTTTCCCAAGATTCTGCCCAACATTTTTGGTATTTTTGGAAACTTTAGGATCTCCAAGATAATTGAAGAAAGAAAAAGAAGTTTTTTTGTCGGTTTTAACTCTATGTTTTTTTGCTTGTGAAGAGGTGTAATTAATACAGAAATGATGAACAAAGCTGTCAAACACCAAAGAGAAAGGAAAACTATTGGGACAGTTGCTAACCACTTAAACACTTTCTGAATACCTGCTATGCTTTTACAGTAGGAAAATGTCTAAGCTAATGATTTTTGACACGACATAATGTACAGTATACTGGAAAAATTCAATACACATTAAAAGAAATAGACTAAATATTTAAATACCTTGCATTGTAGCAACTTATTCAATCAAGGGTCTTTTTTGGTTGCATTTCCCCAGATAGGACTGAATGTTAAGTGTCAACAAGTTGGCCTCTATTCAGGCGAAAGCAGTTTCTACTTCTTCTATTTTCACACAGATGTGGTAGGAACTAATTTTTAAGATAAAGGCTGAATTAAAACTAGCCCAGCATATTTTTAGCACAGGCAACTATCTAATTCGCTGACTATCATTGAATTAACTAAAGTCATTGGAAAACTTAATGAGCTAATTAAGAGGTTATTGGACTCAAGCGTAATTGTGCTTATTTTCAAACTGTGTGTTTCACTTTTACTATTTCAAGAGAGAACACTCATTGGATGAGGGTAAAAACGACATGTTTGGCAAACGTGACTCTTGAAACGACTTTGCTGGACAGAGCTACCGATGTTACTCTAAAAGCAACCATCCACAGCAACTGGCTCCTATGCAGATGATAAACACTGGGTGTCCCAGTCGGGAATGGGGCTTTTTAAAACCCAGAAATTAATGGATGTTAGCTAGCTAATGATATGCTACTTGGCTTTGGATAAAAGACCATTTTAGCTTTACTACTGTAGGTATTAAACTGGTTAGCTGGGCATGCTAATGCTTGCGGCTTATAGAAAACATCAAAACACTGTGTAATCAATTCTTGGCACTTTTGATCTGCTCTTACATTTGGGGTTTTGTAAGCAGAGAAAAAAAATACAATTTTTTAAACTTTTTATACACAGTTTTGCTTGCATAGTCCAAAACTGAAAGATACTCAAATATGAATAATTGATTATCAAAATTATATTTCAATGGGGATCTTGCTTTGAAGAGATCTACCTGTGGTTTCCTCCATATGTCCTCTGCGATGAATAACTTAGGCTGAGCTTCAATTTTTTTCGCCCATCTGTCTGTTCGTCTTTAAATTCTAAGTTAATCGAGTTACCGATGTCCAAGCAGCTGCACAGTAGTAACTGGGTTTAATGAGAGTTAAGGGATTGATGGATTTGCAGCGTTTTCAATAAGGTTTTTGTTGTACAGTTTTTGTTGGATTACTTCCCGATTGTGAGAGGGTGTGACGTGTGTTTGTTTCCTAATCAGGTTTTCCTGGAGGATTTGCTGTTTCCAGTAGGGGCTCGTGATCTGGCCTGGTGTGCTGGTAACGTTTTCATGCACGCACATAACCCGTTTAGAGGGAATATTCAGAATGAAGGGACAGTGGCACCACTTGTCGGCAACCTGAGTTTGCATGAGTTATGTGATAATGTCTGGGAGAGAATATATGCCTGCCGGGCCAAAAGGAAAATAAACAGAAATGGAAAATGGAAGCGCTTTGCCTGTTAATGTTAGTTGAATCATTAAAATTAGCCCCCAGATGACTTTTATTTTTTTTTCCACCGCTAACCATGCTGCTCTTTTTTACAGAATATGAACAGCCAGATATCTTGCAATATGTGAAATTACTACTACTCCGGTAGTAGGAAATACTATCTAATATATATATGATATATTGCTACCTGGCAGCAGATACGTAAACACAACATAGACGTACTGTATCTTCTCCTAGCTAGATGGGGCTATAGCCCAGATTTCATCTGGCACTTTCCCCGTTCTCCAGTTGACCCGGTCTCCAATTACCATATCAACCATCTGTTTGTATTTCCCCTATTATTTTTATAGTCAGTTTTCTAAGTTTTTCTTTCTGAAGTTCATTAAAAAACAAAACACTATTGTGTTCATTACTGTTAAGGCGACTTCAGACTGAAGCGTGGTCGACTCGCCTTGTTATTTGTGTCAATTTGACTGCTGAAGCGTTTGCCTGGGCTGTTTATTTGCCTCGAAGAGCCAATGTATCAGCCATACAGGCATTAGTTGTAAGCTCGCTGGCAATATATTCACTGGCTCTGTGTACGATAGTGTGTGTCTGTGTGCGTTAACTCAGCCTCTGACTGATCTCCAGTTCTTTCTGTTATTTCCCTCCAGTGTTTCTCCCTTTTCTTCACTCACTGCTCTGTATGTTTATGAAGCGGGTTCATAGAGCTCCAGGGTTTACCACAAATGTTTCTCCTCCACTTTCAACTTGCATGGATGCGCCTTTGCCTCTTTTGGCGGTGTCTTGGAAAAATTTGCATTTATTCACACCCACTCCTGTCATTCCATTAACTTTAAATCAAATATCAATGCCTCTAAAATGCAAGTGTGTTACCTTTTGAATAAATTGAAATGACTCTCAGTGGTAAACATCAGCGCCTTGTTTGCCCATTATATATTATTGCAACTGCAAAGTCTAAAATCCCTTGGAATGCATAGGACTCTTTGTAAAGTCACTATGGCAGCATGTTAGTAAATTGTTGTCTAAAGTTGCCCATTCACTCATCAACCATAATATCATACATTTTGAACAGTATTCCTGGCAACCTAATTAAAATAAGTTCAATATAGCTCTGTTTTGGCCAAGCAATGAAAAAAAACTATCTGGCTCTTATGCTGCTAAATGCTGCAGCATGTTCACCAGCTACTCACTAATTTTGTCTTAAATAAAGCTCTGGGCAACTGAGAGGGGCTGTAGATTCAGGTCTTTCTTTGTTGGGTTTGTCACTGCCAGCTGCTGCTTTCACACGCAGTTAATTCATGTGATTAATATGGATTATAGCCACTTAAAAATCAGGATTATCTTGTTTCTAGGCAAGTCTGTTTTATTTACAACCCAAAATCCCAAATACAGGCATTTTTACATCGGCTCACCTGTAGTGAAAGATCGACTTCAGCAGAAAATAAGTGATTCTTATCCACCACGGGTTAACTGCTCACCTGTATCTGTTACAGTAACCATTATTTGTCATCTACGTACATGAGTCATGTTTGTGACTTCATCTTCCTACTTCATCCTCAAACTCCAACTCCAAACAGGCCCCGCGTTACATGTCACACAGCCAGAGGAGTCAGATGAGTCATAGGAGACATAATTACTCCAGGAGGTGGGTAATAAAATATATTCCCTGTTCCTTCATAACTCATAATTTACCAACATTCAAGCCAAATAACATAAGATGATTCATAATCAAACAAAGCATCTTTCACAGGAAAATCTTTTTACCCTTTGTCTGCAGGACGATTATAAAATGAGCGATTAATATAATATTCCCTCAAGCTGTGTCACAGTTTTATATGTGTTTTAGTATCAGCTTGTTCTGAATAAGATATACAAACCAAAAACTCTTTTAACTTTTTTCAGAACTGCAACATAATGCAGTTGAAAAAATACAAAAACAAAAAACCTATTTTCAAGTCTTGCATCTAGACCCAGTTTACACATTAAAATAAGGTTATACTGGATTGATTGTGAAAAGAAATAAGAAATAAGCTTGATTGAGGACTTTGCAAAACTAAACCTGAAATGAAACCAATGTAGTTAACCTTCACTGACAGTGAGCTGAGATGGAAATACAATCTAAAAACCCTAAAAAAAAAAAAAAAGAGGCAACTTTTTCAAAAATGAAATACAAACTATAGTCGCCAAAGTTGCTGGCGGTCTCTCCACCTTTTTCCTCGTGTTGGTAGTCTGCTTTTTCGGTCATGAGTATGTGATTATGTGGTATGTTTATGTATTAAAGCTGTGGCCTTTACTCGATTTAGCCTTTTCATGACAGGAGTCTTGTTTTGCATTTACACTGTTACTCGGTTACGGTATGAATAATGTCCTTGTTTCTCGGGACATTATTAATGTATGCATAAACGCCGGTGTAAATACACTTCCCTGGGCTGGTTATATGTAAAAATGTTCCGTGTTCTGCTAAATATCCCCTTCGGGGGGAACAGTGGCCAGGTCCTGCTCAAGGTGGCTGTTCCTCAAAGGTTAACTGTGTGGGAAGTCTCCCTGCACAAGGCCATGCAACAGACAATATCCTAGAGCCCCTGATCCATTGGACATGGAGACCTGTGCTGGCCAAGTATGAATGAACTTACCTTTTCTCCTGGTATCTTTGCAAGTTTGATACGAACCAAGGTTACACTGGTACATTACTGCCTCCAGTGTTGAAGAAGATTAGAATAGTTATAGTTAGTCAAACGCTTTCAGGTTCTCCCGCCTACTCTGCTTTCATATGCCACCAAACTAATTGCCAGCCATATCATTGAAGACATTACAACCTTAGATAGTGCTACAAACTCACACGATACTAAATACTTACCATAGCTGTGTGCGGCTGCTGCCTAGAACACTCAGTATGACAAACCCCCGAATATCGACTCGACTCGACTCGACTCAAGTCAATTCAGCCCATAATGCTGAAGAATGCCGAAGAGAACCCAAGGAGAATTAAGTCAAGGGTGAATGGACTCAGTTGTAGATCTCAAAGACGTTCGACCTCTCATCCAAGTGGCTTGGACATTGCTGGCTTTTCAGATAAAACTTTGAATGAAAAATTACTTTCCAGACAACTTTAAGTAAAAAGATATTGTATCTTGCCACATTAAGCTGTGTTATATGATATTTTAATAACTTTTTTTCTTCTGAATGTTTTTGTTGTTGTTTCACAACAGTTACAGACATGTGTCAATAAATAATATATTCCTAAGAAGAAATATTTTGTAGATTGTACATATATGAAAGGACCCTCTTTTCACTTTTTGGGGGATTTTTTAAAATAAGATATTTTCATACATCTGATTGAGAGCACCCTACATTTAGATGGCAATCACATGTCTATTCAAGTGAAGCAATTTTTCTGAAAAGATAATTAATTTTGTACATTTTGTTCAAATTCATGATATTAACAGGTTTGACAGGACACACGTTCTCTGATGTAGTTTTACCTCCCAAGTTAAAAAATATGGCTCTACACTTGATGCATATAAACGTTTTAGTACATTACATTTCTAAGGATTTAGGATTTAGACATATAACAAACTGATATATAGATAAGTCAGCACTATTATGCTAATACTATGTCAATAAAGTAATAAGTAGATGAGTTAAATACAACCAAGATGCCTGAGAAACAAACAGTACAATTAAACTGAAAATGTTGTCAAAGCACTTTTTTGCTCTTTTGAGGCTTTTTTTTTTTGCTGCTTTCAGTTAATGAAATGTTTATTTTTAAATAATACACACAGAGATGACCTTTAAATATGCTTTAATTTTCTGAGGCTAACCTTCTAAAACAGTGAACTGAGAGAAATGCTGATCTTTGGCAGCCCTGTTACTTAAATGTTGAAACAGGGCTGAGCATTTTAAGGTAATTTACTCATTACTGGCTAAAAGGTAAAGGCCACGGGAACACATGCTACGCACTTTAAAAGGTTATTGCTCATAAATATTGATCATAAACAAAAAATACATAATTGTTTATTTCTATGTGTTATAATATGGTCCCTGTTATGTCACATCTGCAGTGTACCATTATTTTTGCAAAGGGGTTGTGGACAGGGTAACAGGGTCGAGTTGAAATCAGGGGAAACAGATAAATTTGTTTTCTTTTCAAAGAATCACATAGATGTATAACAGAAGAAAAATTTAGCAATAAGGTCATTAAGGTGATACTTGAAGTAATATATGATTATGAAACTATTAACATGTTTCTTACATTTTACAAATTGAAATTACTGCGCAAAAATCATAACAAGGGACAGGCCAAGAACACATGACATGACATAACATAACATTATATGTTATGTTATGTCTCAAAAACCCACATGCATATTCATGTTATGATTTATATTTATGATTTCGGTACAGTTTGTCTGTCTGCAACTTCACAATAGATCCATATGAAATTTAGTAGAAAGTTAGTCAATAGATTAATTTTGTTGTGGTTTTAAATAGTTTCTCAGCATTGAAATAACAGACACATTATCTTCACTAAGTCTTTGCAAACTTTTCAAAGTCAAAAAAAATAAAAGATGTTTGTAATAATGAGATAATTTTTTATCTGCTTTTGAAATCCGCTCTGCATCAAAATATATAGAAAATTTGCAAAGCTGGGGAAACTTAAAGGAATGCGACACTTTTGTTTTAGAGTATAGAACATTAAAACTAATTACTGGTTTTGATACTGTGGCTAATGGGTCTATGTATACAGTATATGTATGTTATCAAATAATCCTGTTTATATTCACTGCAGAATTGCATATGAATGTTACCCAGACTGCTGAGACACATATTAACCAACACTAAAAATTTGACAGTTGATATATTTTCCACTGAAATTATTTTTCAACCAATGGATTGGTTGAAAAATTGGTTGGTCTATTTAAACAAAAAGAAAAAAAAATCTATATCTTCTTATTGTGATGTAAGTGATTTCAAACAAAAATACCGAAAACTGACAGCTCCACCTGTGATGATTTGCTGGTTTTCTCTGTTTTAAATCAATGTAGTTTGAATATCTTTGGGATTCGGACTAGAGGTCTTCACAGGTCCAAAAGTTTAGGCCTGACCCCGAAAAGACCTGTGGATAACCTTCCCAAAACCGGACGTGTGTAATTTAATTTCCAAAAAAAAGAGCAGCCCAATCCAAGGGGGACCAGAGAACAGCCAGACGTGACCCAAATAGACCTGAGGATAATTAGACTTCAGCTCTGGTGAGCTGTGAAGTTTACAGTTCTCATGCTCCCTCTCGCCTCAACACACACTTTTTCCCCCACAGTGACTGTGACGCACCATTGGATGAAAGCTCTGTATTCGCTCTGGTTGATTTGGAGCCACACGTGTATTGGACACGTTGACACACAGACCTGAGACCCGTGGCAGTAAAACAAGAACCGACCCGACTGGTTTACACCGAGCAGAATTTCGACCCGACCCTCTCAGAACCGAGTGGACCCAAGAGGACCTCTAGATCAGACTGAGCAAGCAATTTGAAGACACGTCCTTTCAACTTTTGAACTTATAAGTGAAATTTTTCACTATTTCTGGACCCCCCCCCACCTTTTTTTTTGGACCAAACAATAAGTCAGTTAATTAAAAACAAAACAAAATTAATCAACAATCAGGTAAAGCATGAAATATTAGTGTTGAAAACTTTTGTTTTGTACAGTGCCCTGTCGCTTTGCTCTCATTTGGCAACCCTGACAAATATATCTTCCATTCAAGTCTTTATATGTGACAGCCAGGTGCTTCCCATAAATAAATCACAACATGGTCTCTTCGGGGATTGTTATGTTCACCGTGCTGCCTCGTAGCACAGTCCACGTTTGCAGCAGGAGATATCAGAGGGGTACTATTGTTGTGGTAGAGCCTGAAAATACCTTACTCCACCCCATCACACACAGAAGCCCACAAAGACTTTCTGACACAACAAAATCTGGGTTTAATTGCCTTGTCGACATAATTTGTAGACGCGTAGTACAGTAGGAGCGAAAATGCACAGCAAAGCAGCTTGAGGGAGATGACTAATGCTTGGGTGGTAGTCTTTTTCATCTTCTGTTTACAAGGTGACGTGTAAAACGATCAGACAAGGCAAAATGACCTAGTTCTAACTCTGTATGGGGCCCACAAATTTACCTCCTTCACAATTTGGGCACGGTTTCCACTGAGCCTCGTCTGTTGAAGTGGGACTCATGAAAGGCGGAGGGAGGCAGGGGGTGAGGGTGCACCGCTCGCTTTCATCACTCACCATTGTTTCAGGGGTCAGTGTGACACAGCGGCGGAAGTGAGAGATGACTGTGCTTTGAGGGGGAAAAGACCCCTGATTGACGGCGGGAGGTATGACTCTGACCTGTGTCTAAAAACCAAAAGATCGAAGAGGAAATTTCATTTGACAAGAGTTCACACGCTAATGAAACAGGACATCTTAAATAGGTTAACTGATGCAAGAAATTGACTAGAATTATTTTTTTTGTATTCCCTGTAGTCAAAAACCCTGAATAGTTGGCAAAGAAATATTTGGAGGCATAAAAAGTTTTGTATCGTAGGTGTTTTCACTTTTCCAGTGATGTACTGTTTTGCATCAATTGCAGTTAATAAATAGTTGTGAATGAGGTGTTGTTATAACTGTGTGCTTTCACTGAAGCAGCTACAAAGTGAGATAAAACATTTTTCCAACACTTCTTAATGAGGCATCTTGTTATGCATGTATTTTGCCTTTTTTTCTGTCGCTTCTCTTGAACTAAAAACACATATATTTTAGTTAAATCCATTGAATATTGGCCGACGGCGGCAAAGTAACTCAACTACAAGGTAACAGACACACAGCCTGACTTATTGTTGTCTTACAGAGTTATTACTGCTAACGCCTTAGCAAAATAATCCACTGTTTACTCCACATAAGACTCCTAATGGAGTTTCTTTCTGGTGCACCTGGTAAAGGCTAATGCTGGATTTATGGTTCTGCATCGAGTCTACGCAGAGTCTATGCAGAGCCTATGCCATCATGAGAATTTATACCTCTGCATTGGTGTCACTCTGCAATTACAGCACCAAACCATTAGTTGGCAGTGGTGCAAACAATGGCAACTGAGACCGAGCAAATTTTGATGGAGTCGGAGCCAATAGATGTTGAACATAGGTTAGCTTTCCTTAAATTACTGCAACACAGACATTAAGGAAGATGTAGGAGGAGACGGTCTATACGGCGGCGGTGAATACTAAGAAGCTGGAAATGTGATGCTACCAAGCCGACCAATCACAGTTCCTGTGGTCTGCGTCGCCATGATGATAGTTACATATTTTGGGAGGTGGACATCAGACTGTGGTGTAGGGTCTATGGCTACACTATAGGTACAGCGTAGCTTCGACCCAGAAGCATAAACTGGTCTCGAGTCAAATATCGCCTCTTCTTTTAGCTCTGGTTTGGTTTCTCCTCAGTCCTGAAAAGAAGTCTGGCTCTTTAGCTATTAAATCCTCCACTCTCTTCACCAGCCGGTTTCCAACTTTGCCCGTCTGGGGCTGGTCAGTGTAGCAAACACTGGCTTTATCAGACATTCTAGGGTGTGAACAGCTGCCTGGTTCTGCTAGAAGTAAGGTTGATGAGAGCGCTGAGACTGAACCGTACAATAAGCATCCCTGTGTCCTACAAATCACACTGATCACCAAATTATGTTGTGGTGGTTACCGTAATCGCTGACTTTTCTAAATTTTATTGAACGAATGAAGCACTGCATTCACAACTGGCGCTGAATTTGGCAGGAGGCTGTTTGGGTGGATGGTGGTCGCACAAAGCACATGACTGTGACACCTGAGTTCAGTCTGTGGTTAGGTTTAGGCAACAAAAGCACTTTGGTTAAGGTTAAGGAGAGATTGTGGCTTTGGTTGTATGTCAGTAAACACATTGTGTCCCAAGTCACTGCGAACTTTTTCTGTATTTAATCAGACCATGATCTTTCCCCAGCCTCAAGCAAGTGCCATGAGTGTCTAAACATAACCCTAAGAAGCATAATAATACTGCAGAAACATACATTCTACAAGTATAAATGGACTTGTCATCAGTCGTTTGGTGAGTTTCTGTCATTCTGTACTCAACTGGCTAACGACGCTTGTCAACCATCTAAATAGTCCAATTAATCCATGAGACTCCACTAACGGTACTAAAGGTAAACCAGTCTCCTCAGAGGGGTAATTTACTTCACCCAGTCCTGAGTAATTCTTGATCATCTTCCACACTGAAGGATGATGCTTTCACGTTTAGTAATCTCCTCAGAAAGATGCTTGAGATCCTGAAAGCCTGTCCTTGACCAGCCAACATCCCGTCCCAACCACACACAAGGAAAGCAAAAAAGCCCCATTTTTTTCTCGGGAGAACCACATTGAATCTGTGATTATTTTTACCACTGGTTTGGTTGAAACAATATCCTGAGGCGGGTTGGCACGGAAGTGTTTCACCTCAAGTTTCTCTTCAAAAGATAGACTTCCTTTTTACGTTGTTGAGGGTAATCTGCTTTGTTAGCGGGTGACGCAGTCGCTCTCTTCTCAAAAGAAAGACCAGCTTCCGCACAACTATGAACAAATGATGACAAGAGTTCATGGTTAATGTCCCGTCAAATAGCGGTGGGGCGACAGGGAATCAGCCCCACCTGGCATTAAACTTCAGATCCGCTTTCATCGCTCAAGGCTTTAGGTGTGTTTACTGTTGTTTTCCCACCTGGGGCATGTGACATCGGGATCATGGGACTTATCCCCATGCGGTGGCCCCTCCAGCCAAGAGCAATTAAGGTTCCTTTTAAGATATTCTGTCAGCCCCTGTCGTTAAAATGTAGAATAATGATAAATAACAGCAGCAAAATAGAATTTTTGTGTCGTGAATTTATCCAGAATTATAATACTTTCTAAGTTAGTTGGAATGGTCTTTAGAAAAGACTGCTGGTGAAGTTAATTCTGCCCTGTGATACCTGAACATTTGACTCTTTGTGTGGCTGTCTTGGATTTGTATTTCACCAATAGAAGATTTTTTTTACACAGAAGATACTGTTACCCTCTAAGTCTGAGCCAAAAGGTGTTAAATTAACCATTTAAGTATGGGGACCCTAAAAAAACGTAGCACCTTTCACATATAGGGTTCCTCTTCCCATTGGCTTGAAGACCCGGGGTCCCTAAATGTGAGGTCCACAGTTAGACCCTCTTTGCCGCCCCCTCTCGCCTCACACCAAGTCTGTCTTTTGAGGCGCTCTGACGTCTGTTTGGCTTCGATTCGATGAAAATTTTTTCCAAGGATACTACTCCCCCACTGCACCATTGAGTCACGCAGCCTCACTGAACCCAACAGGCTTTTCTCGGTGTTGCGTAGATGCGGAGACGAGTGGAACGCAGCGAGCATCAACGCTGTTCCTGAGTTAAGTGCAGTAACATTCGAGGACGTTCCTGGTCAGCCGGGTCTTTGTGGGGGCCGCTGCCGCTGCCAGGGCTGCATCGAATCCTCTGCTGCTGAGGGTTGTTGAAATTCACAGACTGTCAGAGGCTCTGCCGGTTCGGTTTCCTAAGAAACGACAGAGGGATGGTTGGAATCAAGGAATGCAGGACACCACTGGTCGCATTCCCATGTGCTGCAGTCCATTCACTACTTAATTTAATGGGAAAGAAAAACAGCAAAATGATGTCAAGAGAGATCTTGGCATTATTGACTCAGGCTCTGTCTCAGTAAGAAATTGTTTTTTAGCAAGATGCTTTATATAAGAAAAGACACTGAAGCGGAAAGGGTCCTATGAGAGCAAAGGACACAGATTGTGAAATATTTAAAAAAGGTTACAGAAAAAAATGATTGGCTAAATTTACAGAAATCTAAAAAGTTAATGATGATGAAACAACATCAAACGTTTAGTTTTATTTTGACAGGTAACATATAAATTATATAGTACAAATGAGAAAAAAAGAAATCTTGCTCATGAAGCAATATCATCATATCACATTATCTTTCTTCATCAGCAGCTGTAATGGCAGTGTAGATTATTTAGATTATTTTTAAAATGTCTTTTTTGAATTTTTAATTTCAGCATTAAAGTCAAAGTGGTTGAAAAGTAGCAAGCCAATGGCAAATATGAAGGCATCCATTGCAATACCAATAGTTATCTAAAAAATTAATTTCAAAGAAAGAAAAAAAAAAATTTTTAAATAAAGAAAATAAAAAATACACTAGAATACAAAAGGTGAATGTTCAATGATCCTGCTGTTGTTTTGATTTTTTTTTTCCTGTACAACAATCAGTAGACCACATGATAAGTTGACATGTTTTCTTCAACGAAAAAGAAAATGTTGAACAATATCGAAAAAGCTACCAGGTCGTCCCTGAGCCAAGATTATTTTGTCAAAACATAGTTTTTCTTTCTAACTATAAGTGACTTCATGTCCTTGCACTTCACATATTGCTCAATTTTCTACTCAGGCTTGGTTCTTACTCAGGTTTAACCTACCAGGCACTTTTTCTGACAACAGCGAACGCTGGGTCTCTAAAGGCGCCATCAGAAGTGCTCGTCGGAAGGTCAAACACCCCCCCACCCCACCACCACCACCACCACCACCACCACCACCACCACCACCACCAACACCGCCAGAAGAGACTGTCTGAAAATACCTTACCTCGACCTTATCATCATATTTAATCCCAATTATCTTGTCTCCCCTTTCACTAACATCTGGCTTTCTTTCGATGACACAGGATAAACAGATAATTCAGGTACATTAAGGATTACGTCACAATTTAGTCACACAGTAGAAAGAAAACGTCAATCGCAAAACAATAGTACATGTGGCCAGAACATTTGCACAGGTAGATTCAGAGATGCTCAAACTTAAAACCCAATATACTCATTAATGTCCTGATTTTAAATGTTGAATGAATCTAATTATCTCCTCTCTGCTTCCTACAACTCTACCTCAACCGGATTACATGGTGAAACAGAGATCAAACAGAATAATTACTGAACAGAAAGCGTATGAAAAATAGAATATCAAAATATTATGGTCTTCTAAACCTGTATTTGTCAAGTTTGGGGCTGTTGACTAAAGAGATATTTTTGACACTAATATGCTAAAATCCCCTCTTCATCACGAGCCTGGCATTCCTGAATAGGTGACTATGTTTGATCCTTGTTGATTTCTCTCTAATCAGCCCCCCATGCCCCTGCCAACCCCCCCCCCCAATTCATATGCATATTGCAACACACTACAGTCACTCTCGTGCCCTCAAACAAACCTATTTAGCAGCACTTACGTAAGAGCGGCAGAGAACAAAAGGGCAAAAAAAAAAAAATGGCTTCCACTCAGGAGGAGGGAAGGGGGGGGGCTCCCATTCAGAATATGACAGCCATGTTTTAAATTATGTCAAATCCCAGCGCTCCCCTCCCTCTGCTGGAATGTCTCCTTTAGCACCAAGGAATTTTATTGCCCTACCTTCCCACTGTTGTGGTGTCACCGGGGGACAAAAAAACGGCGCTGACCCCATGGGGGCATCTGCTCGGCTCGCCACCTAGACCCACATTGTGACTCTGGCATAACTTCGCTGTTAGACGTCACAAGTCATTGTGCCGGGCTGTTTTTGTGTCTCGGGACAAAGCGTGAAAGAGAGAAAAGAAAACAATCCAGATGCCTCCCTCTGAAACGGCTCGGCTTGCCCCCTTTTATAATGCAAGCGGGGGTCAGCTTTGTTCGAGCGCGGTGATAGTTGTCGTTTTAGAGAAACCTACTTTCAAAGCACATACCTACGTCTTGTAATTAGGTTAGCCTGTCCCCCTCTGTCTGGACCCACTGATGGCTCTGTCCCTGTCTTGGGGATTATTTTCAAGCGGCAAAATTATACAAATCTGAATCAGAGCGTAGGAGCTATGTATTCATTATCTTTGACTGACTACCGGTTGCTCTAACCTGGGGCACGCACAGGCTGTAATTTAAGACTTTTGAAACAATGGGGTTTTCCCCACAAATATAATTTTTTGTTTCTCTCGTCCGCTTTTTGTAAATATCTTGCATAATCGTTTGCTCCAGTTGCAGAAAATCTACTGAAAAACAGCAAGAACCCAAGGAGAACTCGTGCGTCAGGAAAATTTCCAGA
The DNA here is from genome assembly GCA_016859345.1 of Istiophorus platypterus. Taxonomy (NCBI): domain Eukaryota; kingdom Metazoa; phylum Chordata; class Actinopteri; order Istiophoriformes; family Istiophoridae; genus Istiophorus; species Istiophorus platypterus. Next base: position 24,924,432 of record CM029115.1, read on the forward strand.
GGTCTTTTGTGGCCTCATTTAAGTCCTAAAGCTTTTACTCTGAGCAGTGATGGAAGAAGTAGTCAGATATTTACATAAGTAATCAACACCACAATGTAAAATTATTCAGTTGCAAGTAACAGTCATTCCATGTTCAAAATCCTACCTAAGCAACAAACAGTATTATCAGCAAATTGTGCTCAAAGTATCAAAAGTAAAAGTACTTGTTCCACAGGAATATGCCCCCTGTGACTGATATATATCATTAACTGTTAACCTGATGGTTACTGCAGTCGTGTGCGGGAAGTGTGCAAAGAAAAACCACAGGGAGTTTCTTCCATGTAATTTTGTCCTGTTTGATAACTTCTTGGTTACATCTGGATGCCATATAACTGGGCCAGATGTAACCGTCTTACTTGCTGATATCAGAAAATGCTTTTAAGACTACAAGCAACGTCCACAGTGTTATCAGTGTTATTTCGTTTCCCCATCTACACACAGAGAAGGATATTGTAAATTGTAGTAATTGTAATTAGTAATGTTCAATTCAATAAAATATGTTAATCATCCGAATAAACGCTTTTAGCATAAATCTACAAAATAAACCTCATCTTACATTATTGTTTATGACTTTTTTAGATTGTTAGTACTTGAGTATCAATGTGTAAGCAGCATTTTACCGTTGCAATTTAGTCAGATTGAGCTAATACTATATACATTGTAGTATTAGCGTCCTGGTTCCCATCAAGGGGTAGGGCCTGTCCAAAGGGTCAAAAGATAAATCTAATGATTGCCAATAAAACTTTGGCACAATATCTAAGGTATATCTCAACATCTTTTCAGTGGATTGGCACAAACTTTATTTATTTATTTATTTATTTGTTTTCAAGCAAAAAAGTTGGAAAAGACTGACTTGATCTTTGACAATGCTCTTTATTTGTCAAGCTCATCTTATTTTTATTTATGTAATATTGCTCCACAAAAAACTAGTACCTACAGCAATCAAATAATTGTAATAAATAAATGAATAAACAAATAAATAAATGTACTAAAAGTAAAATATTTCCCCCAGAAATGTAGAAGAGTTGGAGCGAAAGGCATCGTGAAATCCTCAATAGAATACAACCACCTTTAAAACTTTACTTACGTACAGCACTCGAGTAAATGTACAGAATATAAGTGACAAATGAAGACCCTCACGAGAGTAGGAAGCGTTGTTTATTGGAACACCATTAAAAACAGGAAATGGGGTGGACCCAGTGTTTGCTTTACATCCATATAAAATGTAATGACGGAGTGATCCTCTGACGCTTCTCTTTTTTAAAAAACGATACAGGAGTGATTTCATTTGTCCCATTCGTAGGGAATCGTAGAAGTGTATGTTTTGCTTGAGGGACAGACAGTAAGTGAAAGAGTAGTTGTCGCCACACCTGTGTAAGCAGAAAACATCTGTTCTCTAAAGCGAAAATCCTCCAAGAACTTCTCCCCAAAGCCCTGCATGAAAACGAAACAATAAAATCTTCTCCCTGTAACCTCTCGAGTAAAATGTTTTATCACATTATCTGCATAGAAATCCAATTTTTTTTTTTATTTTCCGCCGCAAAAGGCCTGCTTTCAATTTGCCGCATGTGATTCACTGCCAGTTGTAACAGCAACTTATTTGTCTGGCTCTGCGGTTTGCGAAGAAAGACCAGATGTTGCACTCGGAGGGCCAGGTTGAAGTAAGTCCGAGGGCCTGTGTCTCTGCAGTGGGTCAGGGATGAACAGGATGTTGATAAACTAACAAACCAGGAAACCTTGACTCCTTAGAAAAAAAGAAAAGAAAAATCACTCTCGCTTTTCTCCCAGCTGACCTCATCTTTTTCTCCTCCTTTATCCATTACCTCTTGGTCTGCGCCTCCCGGCCCCTCATTTATTTTCCCCTCTCATCTTGCCTCTGCCGCCCGACCCTGCCACCTAGTCTCTCTCACCCCTCGCTGCCGGTCTCGTCTGTCTGCCCCTCTTCCACAGCGGCCGGGCCCATGAGGCGTGCACATGTGCCGGTTTAATCACGTCTCCTTATCTGCAGGCGGCCTCACCTACGGTCCCGCCGGCCGGGCCGGGTCTTGGAAGCCCGCAAGGCAGACCCAATCACAGACACAAACAACAACAGCAACAACGGCGGCGGCAGCGGCAGGCCTGTTATTTGTGCTCTTTCTTATCAGGGTTGGCTTCGTGTCATCACAGTGCAGGCAGAGAGAGAGAAAGAGAGATTAGGAGGAAAAAAAAAGGGGGAAGAGAGTGCAAGAGAGAGGAAAATGAACAGAATGTCTTGACACAGACCTCTAACAGCCCTTTCGTTGTGCCCAATAAAGTGGTGATATATGATCATGTGTCTTCCATGTGTGATGCAGGCTCCGTCACTCTGACAGTTCCTTCTCGCGGTACAGACCAGGGAGGTGGAGGTTGGGAGGACTGCAAACTTAGAAATTAATCTCTTGCCTTTTCTTGTTTTGGGTACTTTAGAGTGAACAGGTGAATGTTGGGCTTGTGAACGAAGCACGACGGAATTTATTATTATTGGTTTTTAGCGCATGAAAATATGTCTAAACACCTGGGTTAAAACTTATTTTGGCATCTACACCAATTAGCCACAACATTAAACGGTTTTAATGTTGTGGCTAAATGGGGTTTTATTGAAATGGTCCTTGTTTGGATATTGTTATTTTTCAATGTAGGACATGTGAAAATTGAATTTAAATTGAAACAAATGCTTCCAGAGCTGTACCTCATTGAGCATGTCCTTTAGGGCAAATCCAAGTCAAGTCACAAGCCATCATAAGCAAACTTAGATCAAAGCAAAGTCTTAGATCTACCAGATTGCTGACCATTGGATTGACAAGGCATTTGAATGCTTTTCCTCTTAAATGAATTCAGTTCAATTTCATTTTATTTCCAAAACATTACATGCATTATCTCAAAGGCACTTTACAGAGCACAGTCAGGATCTTGCAGTGTTACAGGGACAAACCCAGCACTTCCCAACATGAGCAAGCACTTGGCGACAGCGGAGAGGAAAAAAAACTCCCTTTCAACAGGAAGAAACCTCAGACAGGACCGGACTCGGGGTGGGCGGCCGTCTGCCTCCACCATTTAGGTTTAGAGGAGAGAAATGGGTGGGGGGGTAGACAGGGAGCAGCTGTATACACTCTTGTATTCAAGCACTGTCAGACTGGTTGTTATAATGGTGATAATAACAGTGATATGTACAGCATGGGTGGAATAATGTTATGAACAATAAGAGCAGCAATGATAGCAGCACCAAATTAATACTACCCCTACTAATAATAATACATTATCATTATTATTATTAGAGCCATGAATGTTGAGCAGTAGTTTCAGATCCAGATTCCATTGAGGATATTTTTTCCCAAACAGGAAAGTTAAAGTTAAGCCTAATCTTAAACGCATAGAGGGGGTGTGCTTCCTGAAACCAAACCGGGAGCTGGTTCCATGGGAGAAGAGGCTGATAACTGAGGGCTCTACTTCCCACTTCACTTTTGGAGGCTCCAAGGACCACTGGGAAGGCTGCATTTTGAGAGTGAATTGTTCTATTGGCATAATAGGGCACTGTGAGCTCTTTAGGATACAATGGAGCTCAGTCATTAGGAGCTTTGCACCTAAGGAGGAGGATTTTAAATTCTATTCTGGATTTTACAGGGAGCAAATGCAGAGAAGCTCATATGGGAGAAATATGTTCTCTTTTCCTAGTTCCTGCCCAGTACTTGTGCTGCAGCATTTTCTGGACCAGCTGGAGGCTTTTCACTCAGGTGTTGGGACCTGCTGATAATAAGGAATTACAGTGGTCCAGTCTAGAGGCAGGTAATAAATGCATCAACTAGTTTTTCTCCATCCTTTTGTGTCAGGATGTTTTTAATAATGCAGAGGTGTAAGAGGAGACTAGTTTTATATGTGAGGCGAAGGACATGCCCTGGTCCACAGTGATTCCAGGGTTCCTTTCAGTAGAACCGAGGCCGAGGTAATAACAAAATCATCAGATATTTTCCGAGGTGTTTAGGGACAACTACAATAACTTTAGCTTTTTAAAATCAATTTAGAAGTAAAAATTTAAAGGGCATCCAGGCCTTTATGTCTTTAAGATGTGTCTGGAGTTTGACTACCTCATTACTTTCATGTGGCTTCATAGATAAATACAGTTGGGCGTCATCTGCATAGCAATGGAAATTTATGTTTTGCTAGCTATTAATATTAAACTAAAGGAAGCATATAGTTCATAGGATGAAAAGTATCGGTCCTAAGCACTATACTATCTTTCCAGGGTAGGAGAAGTTCTAGATTTGGTGAATGCCACCTCCTTTCCAGATTCCTGGATTTTTGCTTTAAAGGACACATTTGTGAATTGTACAACGCAGCTCGCCTCTGATTCACTACCTTCTTTTTCAGAGTCGTGCACAGTGAGGTTGCAGCCCCATCAACAGCATCAACTTGTGTGGGAGTGAAGTTGAGAAAACCGTCCACAATTATATTGACACATTGCAGCGGAGTAAAGTAAAAATAGAATTCTCTCCCCTGTAATTTGGTTACAGCTTTAGTGGATATACACACCTACTGTAATGAAATTTTTAATCAAACACGGTGTATTCCATTATGGTGTATTCAACGCTTTTGGATAAATGGTCAGACAAAAGAGTCAAAAGAGAAAATGTTCATAAATGTCCCTTTTCTATGCCATATTTGAGAGCAAGATCAAGGGTGTGATTAAAATAGAGAGTTTGTTTAATTTCTATTGTGAGAAAAGCCAACTGAGTCTGATAGTGAATTAAACGCAGACTTGAGGCTGTCACTGAAATTACTTCATTGCTTTATAAATGCTTGTGAAGGTGTGCTAATTATGTGTTCTCATCTACAATGCAGAGTTCTGATGATTAAATATTCAATGGGATTTGCTTTCACTTTTTAGGTGAAATCTCTTCTGCACTGCATTCATCACACAATCTGAAATGACTTAAAACTGTCATCACACAGTCTAATACAGGCTGCAACCCATATTTAATTTTTTAAATATTTTTATTATATCTATCTTGCACAGCATTGCATCGGATTAACCTGCACAGTTGCTGTTATTGCACCAGTATAGGGGCCTAAACTCAGACTCAAGCCGATTTTCTAATGTCTTTAATAAACAGGTCTGGTTATATGTGATCTAACCTCTAAAAAACCAGAGACTTTTCAGCCCGACTTTAAACCGGGTGTCCAGATTTCAGTGCTGACTCGGAGGCAGCTTGGTTTTTGTTGATTTTGAACTAAAACTAAATTGTGCATTGCAGTTCTATCTGCCTATACACATGGAGACGTTGGCCTGTTTTGTTTTTTTCCTCATCTTTCACCGACTTTGGAGGAGCCTCCCTTTTTTTGGCTGTCTTGATCTTAAAAGTTCATATTGGGTGGTTTGTGCATGTCAGTACCTTTGTGATTTAAATACCAAAGTGTTATATTTTCCGTATTTTCCCTCCCATCTGTAAAGCACTTTGTAACTTCTGTTTTCACGCCCTAGGGGCTCTGGTGAATGACAAAAACAAACTCTTAAAGACAGATGTGTACCAAGGTCTGATTAATTACAAGATAAAAATCCCATAATTGAGATTCTATGGCCTGGTTCTTTGCCTTTAAACTGAAAAATGAAGCGTCTATGATTTCTTTTCTTTTTTTTTTTTGTGCCCTGATCATTGTCTGGGTGTCTGCAAGACTGATGTGGAACCGGTTTGATCTCCTTTTATGTGCTCTTCACTTACTCCTGTGCCTCTGATCAAGGGCTCTAACATTTTTTTTTAAACAAAAGCGCCTCTGTGTTCAAAAAACACCAAAGTTGGTGGATTACACCTGAATCTATATTTCGATGTAAGAAATCAAAGGGATTTCTTTAGAGGGGAAGTCATACAGCCGACTCTTTCGGGGAGGTAGGAAAGCTGCTGCAAACATTTTGGGCTGATGCCCCTGAGTTATTGATAGCGACTGGAAAGGCTTAGCCTCGGATCAGAACTCAGCATCAACACAAGTGGCCAACAGAGAGGCCAAAGGTCAGAACGCTATGAAAACTTTACAGAAAAAAGCCTTTGGTGCAGTGTTAGGAATTATATTTTGCTCAAGGATACCTCAGAAGTGTTGGTAGCAAGTCACTTAGTACGTTTACTTAATTACAGCGTTTAGCTGCTTGTGCATTTTATGGTACTTTATAACTCTGTATTTGATCTAAATATTGTAGTTTTTACTCCACTGTTAATTAGCTACAGCTACTAGTTGCTTTTTGGATTAAGAAACATACGAGCAGCTTATAAAACACAAAGCATTGTGAAACATGGTTCCCAGTTGGATCCTTTGTATTCACATTGTACCCAGATATAATGTTTACACAATACAGGGATTTAGTGGAACCGACTAATTTTCTGTCATTAACTTAACATAAATATTTAGCATTTTTACAATTTTTTTTTTTTTCGTCAGTTTGGTGTCAACTTTCTATTTTTCTTTTCCCCGAACTTCAAACCGCGAGTTGTTCCGACTTGAACCTTTTGACTTCAAACAATGAGTTGAATGGATGTTATGCCACTTGAGAGCTCACTGAATTTATTAGACTCATTGAATTAAATTTTCTAAACAAACGTGATCAGCATGGATTTCCCAGCAATGCATTGTTGGAGTGCTCAGACTCTCCAAGGATCCTTTTTCTTTTGTAATTTGAGGGGAACATGCACGATGGAAACTTGCCGGGCTAAGTCGCAGTTTCTTCTTTCTTATAATGATGAAGATTAGTATTGAACTCTGTCTTTGCCCTCACTCACTTTTAATTGACCGAGGTTACCGGGTGCAGCTTCGCATGCCGTCTTTTCACTATCCCGCATTAAAGCAGGGAAATGTAAAGTTGCTGATTCCACTTAACGTTTTCATTTTATTGGACTCGTTTTCTCAGGTTCAACGCACTTAACTCGGTTGGTTTTACGTTTGCACGACTGATGAGACAGCTTTGAACCAATGATTCAACTTCAGATCAGGTAACTCATATTTTTAGGCAGCAGGGAAACTTGAGGCATTTTACAAGAGACATTATTGTTTTTCATCAAAAAGCAAAGATTAGAGGGGGAAAAAAAAGGGATTACAGATTTGCATAGCAGAACTTTGACTTTTTTTCCTATTTACTACCTAATGAATAAACTCACAACCCCCTCAGACTTTGCTCTAGGAGTAGTAGCTTTATTGTCTTTATATTGAGGGTCAGACAACAATATAATGAAATTTAGATAGCATCCCCTGAGAAATAAAACCATTTCATTTTGCAGATTATACTAGCGTACTTCAAGGACTTTAATGTAGGACTTGTTGTAGCGTATGATTCAGATTGTTGTTTAGATCATTTTACTCTTTTAATGGATCTGAAAACTTCCTCTCAGCGGGTACCTGCAGCCGACGAGTCGAACCCGATCCCCCCAAACTTCCCCGCTGCCATTTGAAATCCAATCCGCAGGTTGGAGATGGCTCTAAAAGCACACGTCCTGTCCATGCGAAACCATCAATATTTATGAGTGGCGTTGCTATTCAGAGAGAGTGTGGGCCCCCGGACCATTTGCCTGCTTGTTAAGTCGACATTCTGGGGAGACATTCGTGCTAATGCAATCTCCCCCGAAGTTTGACAGATCTGACGGGAAGCCGCCTCCGTGTGCCGGTGCCAAGTTTTTCCCGTGTCGGCGTTCGGCCGCCCCCCCTCCAGGTCCCCTTCTCGAACCCGACGTCACGCCGGTCGTACCTTAGAGAGCGACCTGACATGAAAGAAGATGCACAGGGAGAGGGAGAGGGAGAGGGGAAGGAGGCAGATGATGTGCAGACAGCAACAAGTCAAAGTCGAAGCACAGCTCACGTCACTGCAAATGACTGCTACGCCCCCCTAACCTGGAATCGTATGCAGCTCTCGCCCTCTGGAGCTTTTTCTTTTACTGTCTGCTGAGAGACGACTGAGGGCTTCCCGGGAAATGCATTGGTTTGTCGGAAAATATGTTAAGAGTCGCGGCTGCAACGTAATAGTCAAGATACGTGAGAAATGAAGCTGAAGAGAAAATGCTCAACATTTAAGAAAACACACCAAGACAAAAGCAACATTTCCCATTAAAAAAAAATTATATTTCCTCCAAAATTGATAGCAATTCTAGTTATTATTATTATGTGACTGTTTGATTCATGTACATTTGATATCTCATGCATTCTCTTACTATTACCAGTGTTAGTATTTGTTCCCTCTTCCCCTGTTCCTCATCAGATTTTGGTCGTAGCAGCTGGGTGCCTCTCCTTGTTCTCCTGTCCCACCGTGTGTTCAGATGAGGAAGGGTAGGCATCAGAATTATTACTGCCCTGTAGTACAATCGGTATTAGCATGTACTGACGGAGCGGTGTCCAACCTGGGGGTCGGGACCTCACCTGGGGCTCACAGGACGATCACAGAATTAAGAAAAAAAATGCATCTTTTTTTTTTTTACACTTATTATATTTATTTCTGACTGACTTCATTTCTTGGCTGAACTAATCAAAAGTTTAAGGTTTTAGACCTTTTGGAGTCGTATTGATAGTAGTACCTGTCCTGCAGGTACCTGCAATATGGATTTAATTACTGTCTTTTTTTTTTTTTTTTTTTTTTTGGTTCTTGGAATAAATATATGTTTTAAACCCTCTACTCTGCTCCTCATCAGTAATACGAGAGCAGATGTCATTTGTTTGGCAATTTACTCTGTTTCCCATTATGTTTCTCTTCATTTTTTAAATTTAATAGTAAAAATTCAGACATCAACCAGCAGCCGCAGCCCAGCTTCCCAGATCTGAGTCACTTTCCAGAAGTGGTAGTAGGCTGCAATGATGAAAATCAAACAAACACACGGTCTGATTAACGGGCTGATCCGCAGGCACATGTCAGTATATCACACATTTATCACGTGTGAGAAACTCCTTGACAAACAATTTGATACTTACAGTACATATAGTCATATGTTCTTTTGTTTTGGATGTGTCACATGGTAAATCCACATGATGTGGTCACATGAGACTGTCATATATTTCACAAATGAAATTTATGAGATCACATGCAAACACTTTCACATGTAAAGAACTTGTGAAATACATATGCAACTGATACATTTTATGTTTGACAACTGAAGCATCAGATTTACGGTGTGAAATTTGCTTTTTCCATAAAGCAGGAGTTGTACTGTCAATACAAACATTAGTGAAAAAAGACAGATACTGTAGGAAAACAAATGTTTTATTTAGTTTTCGCTGTTGAAACTTTGTGGTGAAAGATATAAGATAAATATATAGATATGTACTATATGCACCTTTGACTTTCTATACTATGTAGATAGACAGATGGTTAAACCACATCTCACCATCACCTGCCGAGGAGGTTGTGTCTCCTTTTTGTTTGTTTGTTTGTTTGTGTCTTCTTTTTGTTTGTTTGTTTGCCATCTGGATTTACGCGGCAGGTAAGGAGCCGTTTTGCTGCGAACTGGATGGAGGGATGGGGCGCGGGCCAGGGACGAAACCCGTTAAAACCTGAGGCAAATCTGGATCATTTACCGTGGATTTGAATTTTTCTCCTCTGGAGTCTGGTGTATTTTGCTTGAGCCACATTCTAGTATTGGTTTTTGTTTTCTTTTTGGACGTTTTGATTTGTTTGTGTGTTTAATTAGAGTATACTATGTAGAGGTGAGGGAGTTGGGACCTTCCTCCTCCTCCTCCCCCTCCTCCTCCTCCTCCGTCCCACCCCGCGTTCAGGTTAAGGAGAGAGTGATGTCAGGACACCAGGGGCCTATTGTTATTTTCAATACTGATATAGAAATATGTGGTTGTGTAAACACTGAGTAGCCTGTCTGATCCCATCCTGTCCTGGGATGAGGTCGAGGGTGGTGGTGGTGGTGGGGTGGGATCTTCCTCCTCCTCCCCCCCTCCTCCTCCTCCTTCTCCCCCTGTCCCACCATGTGTTGGGGCTGGAGGAGGGGGGGGGGGGGCAGGTGACGTCACGCAGGGCTGGTCTTGCCGTTTATTAGCCGGAGGAGCCAAGTGCCAGGTTGCGAAGAGCTCTTCACACTGCAGCTCTGTCCGGCCCAGCGGCAGAGGGGATGTCCTGCTAACTACCACCAACCAAACTTTCTAGAAAACTCAGTCAACAGAAAGACAGAGAAAGAAAGAAAGAAAGAGAGAAAGAAAGAAAGAAAGAAAGAAAGAAAGAAAAAAAACACTGACTGACTGACAAAGTGTCGCAACTCGCCTCACTCCTGTTTTAATGAAACTTTATACCTACTTTATCTCTTTTTTCGTTTTAAAGTGAAACCAGAGGCACTGCCTGCCTTCACATCCACTTCGATAAGTTTTGAATGAGCCGGGTCACGCTTGCGTACAGAGTTGGTTTTGTTTTGGTTTGGTTTGTTTTTTACTTTGACTTTTACCGACTTTTCTTTCGCCGTTGATCTTAATTTGACGTTGGGACAAAGCTTTTTCTTTTTTTGTCCCTTTTATCATTTAAAGACTCGTGATGGCTGCCCTGTCACTAGCGTTACTACTACTCGTAGGATTTGTATTGACTTCAGCTGACAAGGTAAGTGCCCGTGTCGCTTCGCCCTCGCCTCCTTTTTACGCGCAGTCTGTGCGTAATTTCTATTTCTGGGTTTTTATTATTTTTTATTTTTTTTTTTTAGCCTCTTACACTCATCTTTAAAAATGAAAGAAACCCGGCTTTAAATCGGGCACAAACGTTGGGACCGAAAAAGCCTGTGTTTGAAGACTTTTGCCATTTGGCTGAGCAGAGGCGCACACTGCTTCCTCTGTGAAATACATGTTGACACTGCACACGCATGAGTTTAGCCTGTTACATAAGACATGTAAAATAGAGGCATTTTTGTTAAACTTTTTCTTTTTAACAAGCAGCTCAGTCTTCAGTAAACTTGCTGCAGGGGCGGTTGTGCTGCTGCTTCTGCTGCTGCTGCTGCTGCTGCTGGACATCTCAGCCTCTCAGATCATGATTTTTCCCTTCTCTTGGCTTGTACCGTAATTTAACGAGCGTTTTCATGTATTTTTTCTCTCCTCCTTCTCTTACAGGCTGGTGAAGTAGAGAGTAGAGAGGGTAAGTCCCGTTTCTTTCTCAGCTGATCTTGTTGATAATTAAGTTTTTTTGTGAGAAAGTGGGAGAGAGGTTTTTTTTTTTTCCTCCAAGAAACTCAGGAGAGCAACTTGGTTGCACTCACAGATCAAAGTGGGAGGGGAGTTTGTGTGTGAGGAGCTCTGTAATACGCCCCCCCCCCCAACCCTCCACTACCACACCACCGTTCACCCTACAACACACAGACGCACACACACACACACACACTTATATTACATGAGCAAACTGCTTCAAGGGCTTTGTTATACAGGAAAGAAAATTCCACCTCTAAATCCTGCACATCTGTTATCCATTCCGGGGTTAAGAAACAAGTGAGCTGCAACAGTGTCCACGTAGGATCCACTTACACCAGCCGTTATCTTCCGAACACCTCAAGGGCCCTCGCACATGGGCCCTCGAGGCATGACGGGCGGCCGGGCAGTTGAGCGTTTGTGGTTCACCCGCCGCCAGTAGTCTCCCCTTGTAAAGTGGCAAATTTTACCGTTTAATGTGGCTTCCAAATAATTTTTCACCTGCATTTCGGCTTCTTCCACAAGTTAAAGTCAATGGGTCTCATGTAAGAGCCGTCAGCATGAACAGATTTGTTCATTTGTGTTACAAACGATTGATTTAAGGATGACTCAAAAATGTGTAGTTCATTTACTCATGTCTGAATCAGTGGATGAATTGGTAAAGTTTGGTAAGTTTCTCTCCACACAGAAAAAAAGAAAAAAAATCCGGCGAAAGAGGTCAAGCGGAAGCCACTATGACTAATGCTCTTGCTTTTCCACGTTCCAGTATGCAAAGTGAACCTGGCTTCAAAAGCTGTTTAGCTTCAACTTGAGGAGTTCTCCTTGTAGTTAGGTCACACTGACATCGGATCAAGGTTCCCGGATTCCGATTCAACCAGACTATTCTGACGACACGTTGACAGCTGTATTAGAATTAGAAAAATGGTCTCGGGTCCCTAAGACAACAACTGACATCGCTCAATTTGTTATGATACCGTCTGCTGATTTCCAACAGCCGACCTGGAGGGAAGCTCCATGGTTTGAGAGTTTGGAGAATCTGACACAAAACACTTACACAGGCAAACCTCGCAAAAAAAAAAGTAGGAGAGGTTTGGTATAGGTTTACAAAAATGTTCCTGCAAGAGGCCCAATGATTGCAAAGCAAAAGTGGTTGAGTTTACCGGTTAAATTGCAAGTTTGTGACGTATTCTTAATCGTAACTTGTACCCGGATCGTGTAACCATCTGAGACCACTTTTCCGCCTGTGGACTCGGCGTCAGACAATCGAGCGATCGTGCCCCTTTTGCGTAACGACGGAGTCAGGTGTGTGGAGGTGTGAAAGTAGGCAGGTGTGAAAACAGGTCAGAAAAGCAGACCCGTTTTCTCCTCTCGCACGTAAGCACAACACCTTCATCCAAAACCAGGCGCTCAGGCGAAGGTCCGGCCAGTGTGTATCTCTGCGGCTCGTTCCAGTTCACAGGTTTTCAGGGTCAGGTGATGCGTCCCTCGGTCATAGTCGCCGCTATGTTCTTTGAGGGCGGTTGGAGGCATCAGGGCTCTTAAGGTGTCAGTAATCTTTAACTGTAGTGCTTGTCGGATGGTTGCCTAGGGTCTTTAAGCAGTGATTGGCCGGGTGTGTAGAGGTGTGAAAGTGTGTACGACAGTGAGGTAAACTTTGTCAGTGCTTTTGAGGAGAGACTTTCCAAGTGTTCGCCATAATCTCCCTTTGTAGGCTTCATCACATCTCATCCCACTTTGGCCCAATTTTCATTTGGAAAAGCTATGAACACTTTTGCCTTTAATTGCGCAAACCAGTTCATCTGAAGTATACTTAGACCATGAGCAAATGACAGGCCTTACTAATAATATTCTGTGGTGTTGGTTGAAGTTTCTGTGGTGTTTCCAAGTTCACAATTTTATAAAATTGAGGCGCTGCATCCGCCAGTTTCTATCAGTGCTGGATCTTTGTGGTCTGCTTGGTGTGTCAGGTCTCAGAGATGTACCACTGTCAATACAGATTGAGAAAGGGGGAAACATAAAGTGTCTTGGAAGGATGTTGGTCCATCAGAAGCTTCAACAAAAGCCTCAATGCTCCTTGGTAGGGGTGTTCCAAGTTTCCAAACTCTGCGAGAGGGATGGATGCCACTGTTCCAAAAGATATTCCCTTATTTGGTGTTTTGATGAAGGTGGTGGAGAGCTGTCACTCCAAATTGTCCCATTGATACTCGATGGAGTAGAGATCTGGTTACTACTCTTCAAACCACTGATTTGGGCCTTGATTATTATTAATTTTCTCAATGTTTCTTCACTGATTTATTGAGATTTTTCTGTTAATCTTTCATCCCTCTTTATATTTAAGCACCAGGTTGTCATCATGCATGAGAAGGGTAAATTCAGCAGCTGCTAGAGGAAAAAAAAAACCCATCCATTTATTTATTAAACTTTAAAACAGCCATTGGCGATGTACTTTGCGTTTCTTGGCTTTCTCATGGACAGCTGGCCAAACAGATGTTGCACTTTTGCTGGTGCGATAACAGCGATTTTAAAACGCCTACAATACTATGTCACGATTTGGTGTCAGACCCTCGCAATCAAGGAGCAAGGGCGTCTTTGGAGAGCTGCCATTTTGCACCGACGTTCAACAATCGTGCAGATGGAGAAATCCATCATAGCGGAGGCAGAGAGACTAATTTCTCCTCTCAGCGTAACTAAAAATAGAACAGGGCACTGCACTAGTAGTAAGTGACGCCAATTTTACTTTTGGTCTTTGTCTGCATGCTGGCTCTGCAAAACCAATCCACAAACTTTTTTTTTGCTGGGTGTGGTTGGACAGGGCTGAGCGGACATTTGTTGAGGACCGGGGGTCATGGGCCAAAAATTATTTGCAGTTGCAGCTTTTAATCAATCAATGCAATCAGTTTAATTAAGCAATTCACCTTTTCTCAGACCTTCAAGTCTACGTTTGATAAAAAATAACAGATGATAATAAGAATACAAGGAAGGCAAAAGAGAGAGAAGAATTAAAAGAGAGAAATACAGATAATTTTGCCCAGTCATAAAAAAAAAGCACAGAATCTGTTTGGGTGAACTTGAAAATTTGTCTTGTACCAAAGAATCCAAGGAAAAGTTTTGCATCTGAACCTCAGAGTTCAGGAGTCATGAGTTAAAGCACCTCATAAATGACCACATGGTGGCGCTGTCTCTAACAGAAACTATTATCCTTTCCTCATTCCTTGGCCTATGGCTCAACCTATTGATCTGATAAATAACTGGACTTTTAGGACTAATAACCTTGGCGTAAACAATTGGTTTTTGATGGCGTTTTCTTAATTACTAGCGAGTGACATCTGTAACCTCGAACATCAACGGAGAAAGTGAAAAATCTTCAACATTAAATGTTTGTAGCCTTGCCTATTCGCTTGGACAGAATACATGATTTTGAATAGACCTAGAAATTAGAGAGGGGTTTTTTTTTGACAATGGAGGATGTGTGGATGACCTTTTAGAATAATCTAACCAGCGGAGTGTAACTGCTTGCCATTCACTGAATGTATTTTCATCTTTCACTCAAAACTCTGGGAATTTGTGGCCCATTTGAGGGCAGCTACAGCCTCACAGTTAAAAATGAAACCTTGTAAACCTCCATCTTCTGGGGTTTTTAGTCAGTTAGTTTAAGGCCCACGGCCGCAGAGACCAGTTATACTCCTTGGAAAGTAAACTTTTCTCCTTCTTCTTCATCCTCTTCTTCTTCTCCTTCTCCTTCTTCTTCTTCTTCTTTTTTTTTTTTAACGCAAAATAAATGAATTCCAATCCTTAGTTCAATATTTGCCACCCAGGTCAGTAAATCTTACATTTTCCCTCAGGAGCAAATCTCCCACATGGTGCTGCAAACCAAAGCCTTTAAGGTCTATTCAAAGTAAACGTTCCGTTAAATGTCAGGCTCTCAGAAAATTTTCAGGTTTTTCAGACCCTCAGTGCTTAAATCAACAGCACTGAAGATGAATTTGAGGCAGAGAATTTTCTATAAATTTGCTCCAATGCCATTTCAGTAGCTGGGGCTGACCTAAACCTTTATGTATTGATAGGTTGTAAAAGAATTTCAAGGCCTTAAAAAAACTTTTTTGTTTTTGTTTTTGACCCTGAGGAACAGGGTCCTATGTGAACGCTGTAGCTCGCTGCTTCTAAATGGGTGGGATAAGTTAGGAAATTGGATGTCATGTACTCCAATCCACCAATCAGGAGGTGGCGTTCCTTGGGTCAAACACGATGTCAACATAAAAGGTGATGATATGTCATTGTAATGTTTTTCAACTTGTTTTCCGCTGCCCCCAAGTGGCCAAAAAAAATCAGTTATTCAGGGTTAAATATCTAAGTTCTAAGTTCATGAAAGACTGCGTCTGGCACTTTTATTAGCGCTGCTTGATAATAACGTTGAATTAATTATAATTGATTAGAGCTGTACGCTCTTAATGTGAAGCAGCAGCTGTCGGAAGCTCCGATTGCATTAGTAATAACTTAATATACCTGTGAAATGGTGTAAATACTGTGAACAGTAAACTTTTAAGATGTTTTTCATTGAGATAAAATCATGTTGGATTTCATGCATACAGTTTTCCTTTGAATCCCTCCACCAATAAAAAGTGCCATATGTAGAGATAATTACTAAATGTAAATGCATCCAACGAAAAAATACCATCCATAAATAGTATAAAATAGGTTTGGAATCCATGCAAATTGTAAAAAATTATAACCTTAATAAAAGATAACTAAGGTTTTTTTTCCCGCCAATCCCTAACTTTGTTAGTTGCTTATGATTTCATAAAGTTTTAATGCTCTACAGACATAAGATTTGAATCAATCTTTTCAGGAGTGTGGATAAAAAGATGAAAATGCATTGTAGGCCTGAAGGTACAGAAATCTGCTCTTTCCCTTCCTCTAAGTAGGGGAAATGGCTCTTGAGATTAGACCAGGGGCCTCCCAGGGATTAAGCAGTGAAACCTTGGTCTTTCAAATACACACTAATGAACTGAGGTAATTCTTGGCTTCTCCTTGACCCATGGCTCTATAACTTTTTCATCCCTTAAAGATTTGTCACACCAGCTTTCTCACAAAAAGCAAACTGTGGGAAAATATTTAACGCTGTATCTCGACTTACATCAGCCCCAACGCATGTTGCTCAACCTTTTTCAGGTATCGGTATCAAACAACCAGCCCTGTGTCATTCATGTTTGCAGAAGGAGTAAAGTTAACGTCATGTAATCTTGAGGTATTTGCACTGAAAAAAAAAAGAAGAGAGAGAGTCTTTGATGTTTGTGCATGTATGAAAACCAGACACGTGCCGGCAGTTTGCCTTCGGTTGTGGAGTTACGACAGAGGAGCGTTATCTCCTCTCAGCGTTAATCTGTCGGAGTCAGTGTGATCAAGCCGTTTCCATCTTTCAAAAGTTCAGTGTTTCATGTTCTCAGTATCATCGTATGACACCTGCACATTTCCTCTCAAAAGCCTGTCAAATACATGTGTGTGTGTGTGTGTGTGTGTGTGTGTGTGTGTGTGTGTGTGTGTGTTTTGTTTTTTTTGTTTTCTTTACATCACATATCCAGAGAGACACACTATGATTTGTAAAGCGTGTCATTTCCCAAGAGGTGTAATTTGAGTTTCACCATTGACACCTGTTTGAACATCTTTCAGTCAAAACCTACAAGATGATTACAGGGTGTCGATATTCGTGTTGCATTTTTTTTTTTCCGACCAAAACCAACCAAAGAAACGATTTCCTTTGAATGCGTCTGCCATTGCACACATTTTGAAAAGCACACCGAGCTTGGGTGGAAATTTTCCTCTCAACTGCGAGTGTTTCAAGGCCCACAGATTTCCCTTGTGATTTTGAGTTGACCACAAATTTGCCAGTGAACAGGGGCCTGAGGCTTGATAATGAGTACTATTCAGTATAAGATGCATTTTTTTGTGCAAGGTATTTAATTTAGACATGTTAAAGGCATTTACAGCTTATCAAGACGGCATGGAAGGATGATTTTTATACTCCATGCTCTCTAATGCTTCAGCCTGTGGTTGCATTGGCAGATCTAACAGCATCAGGGGCTTAAAAGATAGATTGGTACATCGTTCAAGATGAAATTCTCCCCGTTCTCATCTGTAATGGAGAACAAGGTCATGCATAGAATGATGAGAGCATCAAATATAATCACAGCCTTGTAATTCATTTTAAAAGACCAATGGATCAGCACAGCAATTGGTGCCGTTGCAAAGCCATAGAAACGCAGACAAAATAGGCAGGACTGGCTTAACTTTTGCCACAGTGCCCTGCAACGAAATACATTTGAGCTGAAATTTCAGGTAGAATACCTGTGTGAAGGACGAAATTCAAACCCAAGCATTATACTTTGTTAGCGTGCAGGTCGCATTAACATCGGCCATGATGGAAAAAAAGAAAAATTCTGCACGTAGATTTGTGCAGAATTTTGACATCATTGTAGCATTGTTGTAACTTCAGAGCTTTTCTGTGTGGTCATGTATCAGTGTGCAGTTGTCGGTGCTGTTTACGTCAGATGACAGCTGTGACGAACAAAACTGTCACTAAGATTTAGATGTCGATTACCAAGGCAGCGGTAGGAGCTTCGATATCTCAAGGCATTTGGATCAGCCCCAAGAAATAGCAAATGTGTCATAGGTCCAGATTCTAAAATGTGAGAATTTGATGCTTTTATCTCTTTTAGATAATTGTAAATTGCATGTCACTGGGTTTTTGACTGTTGGTGGGACAAAAGCAGTAATTTAAACTCATTACCTCTGACTCTGGAACCTTTCTAATGTATTTTTTGTTTAACTATTTTTTGATAGTTTCTTAAAAAAATGTTTAATAAAAACAGATTGGTACTGAAAATTAGATGAACCCTAATTAGATCCAGTCAAAAAATAATGGCCCGAGCAAAGCCCTGTATAGTTCTGCTGCATGGAGCCACAGGTTTCAGAACATCTTATTATCTTAACATCACATGAAAATTTGAACTGAAAAATGATACATGAATTTGTGTCTTGTTATGTGTCATTTTACAGAGCAGCTGAAGAGCCGCCTGAAGGAATACGGCCTGGTCACTCCCTTCAGCACCGACTCCCATGGACACTACCTGTCACACCTGCTCTCCGCCACACACAAGCAGCGCGTCAAGAGGGAGGTGTTTTCCACCGGCGAGCCCGAGCAGAGACTTTTCTTCAACATCACCGCCTTCGGGAAGGAGTTCCACCTCCGCCTGAGCCCGAACAACAGGCTGGTGGCCCCGGGGGCGATGGTGGAGTGGCACGACGAGGTGCGAGGATTCTGGAACCTCAGCGACAGCGCCGGCGATGACGCCAACTACACCGAATCCAGCAACGGGACGGAGAGGATACTGCGACGCGAGCTGCTAAAGACGGACTGCACCTTCATCGGCGACATCTCGGACGTCCCCGGGGCCTCGGTTGCTATTAACAACTGTGACGGACTGGTAAGTCCTCCTATGCCATAAAGCTCCCCACTCCAGCACCCCCTCAAACTCTGTGTTTTCATTACAAAAGTGCCATGACCTTATCAAGTGACACTAAGGGATTTTTAGATGTCTGTGACTCCTATGTTTTCCGCCTCTCTTTACGTCAGCACTCGGAATAGCCTTTTTGTACAGAAGTTTGTCACGGGTGAGTGGCCATCCATTGCACCCACAAAAACCCAACGGATTTTCCTCCCAGCCTCTTCCCAACATAAAACACGAGTGTCCTTTGTGCTTCACAAAAGTCTTGCGATCCTATCCTCCCCATCACCCCTCATAAAACACTTGAACAGTAATTGGGAAATGACCTGGGCCCAAATCTTTTAGTGTAGGTCAGTGAAATATCTTTGCATTCAAGGAAAGACACAGTTAGCCAAACCCAAGGTCCTTCAAATGAAGTTCTCCGCTTATAATGCCGCAGAGTTTTGAAAAACAACACAAATGATGTATCATAACTCTTGGTCCCTGATAGGGAGTTGAGTATCAACGTGTTAAAAAGATAAAGTTGGTGTTATTTTACCCTTTTATTATAGCAGCAGAAACTGAACCAATAATAAATTTATCCGCCTGTCAGAGTGTCTGTGATCAGATACTGTGCAGCTTAAGTGTACTTTATTACCTAAGAGGTAACGGGTTTCGTGACTCCTGCACTTAATTTCTGTCAAGCTGCAGCGGGTTCATTTTCATCAAAAGACGAGAGCTGGCGGTAAAAAAAAAAGTAAAAGAGTTTCCCCTTGCCTTGATAATTTTGGTGAATTTAATTTACACTGAACGGACTGAAAAGGAAAAAAAGAAAACAAATTCTGAGTTTTGGAGCAAAGCCTTCATTACTTCATTTGAGCAAGTAGTCGGCTCCTTTCGGCTTGTCAAACTGTACAGAACCATGTGCCCAGGCCTGATGTCAGCAATCAGAAATGCAGCCGCAGAGTCGTTTCAGGCCGAACTACCCTTACCAACAATAAAAGAATGTATCACCCGGCATAGCAGTATGGCTCTTTTAGGTATTTTTAGCCACAGCGGCGGTGGAGCTCCAGGAATGACAATGTGATCTGTCTGTTGGTCCACCGCTGTCATCCGGATTAAAGTATTGTAACAGCTGTTGGATGGATCGCCGTCAAAGTTTGTGCATATGTTCATGGTCCCCAGAGGACGAATTCTAATGACTTTGGTGATCCAGTGAAAAATTTTGCACAGGCACTCCTGGATTTTGGGGATTTGAGTGAAATATCCCGGCAAGTATTAGACAGAGTGCCATGAAATTGGACACACATATTCATGTACCCTGCAGGTTGAGTTGTAGCCCCCATCCAACCACTCAGTAGTTTCAGTTTTTCCAACATTTTAGCTGTAGTTAAGTTGCTGTTAGCAAGACAAATTCATTGTTGGTTTTCGTTTCTTTAGGGAAAGTTATATGCATTATATGTCTTGACAACTTACTGTTTTAATTATATGTCTTGAGAATTTACTGTGCCACAATATTAGAGTTTAAGATTGTTACCGGTGCTGCTTTTGTGTATGTGCACAAAACTGACTGATGTAACATCAGCCTGCATGGACCTTCAGGGGCACTCAATAGAGTGACATATGGATACGATGATAGAGGATGAAAATGCTTCGGGGGTTTAAAGTTCAGTCTTTGTGAGACATGGATGCAGAGTCTGGCGGTCTGCATTTTCTTAGATATCTGTGTGTGTGTGTGTGTATGTGTGTGTGTGTGTGTGTGTGTGTGTGTGTGTGTTTGTGTGTGTGTCTGTGTGTGTGTGTGTGTGTGTGTGTGTGTGTGTCCTTCAGGATTCAATTCTCAGGATGGACAAAGGGTGCTCTGCAGGGGTTCACTTTATTCTCTCCACACTGAAACACTTGTAACAAGGCAGCGCATGTTGACAGAGATTCTCACAGGCAGGCGTGAGAGTTTGAGGTTTTGACAGTGTTGCCGGCCAGCAAAAACTGAGGCGAGTGTGTGATACTGACCTGTGGTTGTTTTTTTTTGTTTTTTTTAATAAGATGGTGGGAGGAGATTTTCATGAAACATTGGCTGACTGCCCAGGAAAATTTAAACGTGTTGATTCACTAGAAGGGAGCTGACAGGTATTGTTTGGTGTTTTGGATGAAACTTGAGTCAACCATCACATTACGCGAGGTGAACGACATACAAAATATCTTTGCAGATGAATGTTGAAGCCTTACAGTGAGGAAACTGAAATAAGATCTCACAAGAGAGGAACTTTTAATTACACTATGAACCCGCATGCCCTTGCAGATAACTGTGATAATAGTGATCTAAATTTATTCAGTAAAACAGAGGTAATGAAGAGAGGAAAATCAAGATCATAAATAAATACAGAGACACCTAAAACACAAAAAGTGGCAGGATTCAAATAATGATTAACCAGCTAATAACTGCAACAGTAAATTTACCTTAATAGCGTGTCTTTAATAACTGATATTAAGACGTTATTTTCAAAATACATAAAGATGCTGCTAATTTGAACTCTCCAGGAAGCTCTTTACATAATTTAGGGAACCTAGAAGTAAAATTCACGTGGAAATAACAAAAATTACTGCTTCAAGCTAAAACTAAATAGATCAAGACTAAGTCAGAACCTGGATATGGCTGGAGTGTATATGGTCAATGTGTGAAACTGAGTAGGTAGTTAACAACCTGCTGTGGAACCACTGTAAAGCCACTAAATGTTGCTAGATGATGTAATCCCCTCATTACCATATTCATGATATCGCTGCGTCGTGTTGCATTCTGCCTAGTTTCAGCTTGTTTCAGCCCTTTATCTGTTTGCTTTATCTCCTACTCTCTTTGCTCACATATACAGTATTTTAATGCAGCTTTATTCCCAGTAGAGCTGTTTTCTTTTACATGTTTTTTCTGTTTTCACTGTCAGACAACATACAAGTTAAAGACAACTGCAATGATCAGATCAAACAGAGAGTAAGTTAGAAGCTAATTCACCTTTGCGTCGGCTGCTGTTTGGTCAATGAAATGAAATGCATAGAGAGGTGTGTCTGCTTCGGTGGAAAGTAGCTAAGGTTTGTCCAAAATGTCGTGAGATTTGTTGCTTGGTGCTTTTGTGGAAAAAAAGGGAAAAATGTCACTTAAGGCTTGTGAAAAGTTGGTAAATCTTGCAACAAAAGCCTTAAATTTGCAACACTGTCTGTGAACTGCCCCCCTGATGACGTAATAGAGACTGTGCCAATTTCATTCAGCGACCAATGATGTAGCTTCATCACTCAGTCAGCCTGTCAGTGACAGACATTCATGTTTATAGGTCTGGTCCCATTGTTGCATCCTACCCAAAAACAAGAATGCTCATTTAGACCCAATAAGAAAATCCATGAATAGCAATTTGTGAGGCTGTAGGTTTGAAATCCGTTCAGGAGTGAGGCAGGAATAAACAGAGTGGCGCCAGTCCAAAGGAGACGAGACTGAAATGGCAAATGAGCATTTTCCTGTCTCTAAAGATCCCATGAGGATCTTCAGTGGTGACCTCATGCTGTGCTGGAAAGCATAACTGAAAAGTTCAACTGGTTAGTGTTTCAATTAAGTAACTTATTTTAATTACTGAATAATTGACTTTATAAAGGAATTAAAGCTAAATCAGTCATTAAAATAGTTGCTGATTAGTTTTCTGTTGATTTTTTTTTTCAGCTCTACAATCAGCACTGTCCACAAATATAACCGCTAATGACACCATTACAAGGGACCTTTAATTCCAAAGCTGAAGAAAAATGTGGTTTAGCAGCTTTAATTTGAATTAAATTGCAGGTCACACTTTTCTGGGATTTGTTTTTTACTTTTTGCGTTGAAACAAATTACCAAATCCAAATGTCCAAAGTGAAAGAACAGAGGCGTCATTTATAATATGAAAAATACCAATCTAACCACTTTGTTTAATTCTTTCTTAAGTGAACGACTGTGGCGTTTACACGGAATCCTTAATTTGATCTCTTGAAATATTACAATGGCAGTGTCAAAAACATTGCTCTAAACAAAGACAATGCCAGCCAGACCTATAAATCAGTCCTCTGCACTGCAGGATTTTGCCATTTCCTTTGATTGGAGCAGGAGGAAGCGGTTCATCACTCAGACAGATTTGCTCTTTCTTCTCTGAGACATTTATAGTTGAACCTTGCAGGAGACTCGAGCCTGAGAGGGGGGCCACACAGGATGTGAGGGTTTTTTTTTTTTTTTGCTCTGTAAATACTGTTGTGGCAGGATGTCACTTTGAAGACGTCAACAGCCATCGCAGGTCAGTCTCTTTGCCCGGTGGAAGGATGATCTGAGAAGGCTGCTGCTGCCGGACAGCACCGTACGATAGTGTACCGCGCTGTCTGTGGTTCGCTGTTTCTGGAGCCGTTTTCTGAACCGAGGGGGGCTGCGTTTGCTGTATGATCGGTACCGTATTTACAGTGGGAAACAAATCAAACTCCAGATGCTTTGGGACATAAAATCAATTAAATCATTAATAGTAAAAGAAATTCTTAGATAAATTTAGGTAAAATGAGTTTTGTCTACTTTAAAAAAGAATTTACTTCTGTTAAAAAAAAAAAAAATCATTGTAAATCAGAATGTGATTAGCCTACACTTTAATATTGTATAACACCGTGCTAATTATACGGTAATCGGCCACTTTATCGTACGGTCGCGTGACTGCCCTGATGCAGACCATGATCAGCTTTTGTCCTGTTTTCAGCCTAAATGCAAAGCATGCGGGGCTGCAGGACTCGACATCAAACAGCCAGCAAACCGGTGGTTGCTGATGAAAAAGCCTGTCGTTGAGGGCCAGCGGTCTTTGATCTCAAGTGGTAGCCGTAGCCCTCACTAGGTGTGTGTTTTACTGTTTCTTAATTACAGCCAGGCTGCTGTCTGGCAGTCTTTATTGCAGCAGGCAGGCAGGCAGGCAGGCAGGCAGGCAGGCAGGCAGGCAGGCAGGCAGGCAGCCTGAATGCTGAACGCTTATGAGGCAAAAAACTTCCTCTTCTTCTTCTTCAGCAGCAGCAGCAGCAGGAGCCTGTGTGTGGCGGCGGTGGTGGTGGTGGCGGTGACGGTGGCGTTGGGGGTGTGTGTGTGTGTGTGTGTGTGTGTGTGGGGTTGATCTTTGCGAGTCTGTGTGGGAGACAGCTTCATGTTGCATGAACGTCAGGGGAACCGGGCAAAGCGGGTTTTCTTGATAAAATCAGTTGAAAAATCTCCGCGCCTAGATCTGCCTTCCGCCTCCTCTTTTAATCTTATGTTTGTCGGCACCCGAACTGAATCTGTCGGGGTCACAGCAGGGAGCACGTTCAAATATGGTGCAGAGCAGAGTGGAGGAGGAAGAGCCTGTCAGCCTATTAGCCCGTTTATTTCCCAGGCTCACCACAGTCAATCATGATTTGATTTATGCTATAAAACTTGGATGGTCTTCTAACTCTGGTGTAAGATTATAAGGGACGACTTCCGGAGCAGTTGTTTGCAAGTGTTAGCCAACATTTTGAGACCTTGTAGCTGATAGAAAGTAAACATTTCCTGGCTGATTTGTTTTTTTTGTTTTTCTAATTTCACAAATTGGCATCTGGAACCTCTCAACACCCTCCCACTTCTATGGGCGGTCTACCAACATTGAAACAAGTGGGCTATTTTTAAATCTTTCACACTGTTCATTGAACTTTGAATCACCTTTATCAAGTGACATCTTCACTTGATAAAATTAAACTCTGAGCACCAAAAACATCGTAAATACTGTGAGAACAAGTGGCTTTTACTCTTTGATTCGACCAGCATTTCTAAATAGATGAGTCTGATTTCGTGATAGCTGTATTTAGAACTGGAGCAAATAGTCAATTAAACAATTAGTTGGCGGACAGATGGTAAAGATCGAGGCTTTAATCGAAAGCAATGGCAGTGTCCTTAACGCTTTGGTGGGATAATGATTTGAAAACGAACTTTCTGAGTGTTGACTTGGCGAAAAACGGTTCGACCTGCAAGGTGATACATGTTCTTCTGAATGGTTTTATCTGTGATAGTTGCACGGGAAGGAGGGATGCTGGTGTCTTGGCTGCAGTGAAAGTCCTAGTCTTGTCCAGCAGCGGCGGCCGACCGTCTTGCCTGAGAGACTTCTCTTCAGCCCAGAGGAACCGCAGCCTTGCGTGGTTCAGAGACTCTCACTGGCGCTCTTTGATATTTAAAGATAAACGTGTTGGCCTTTTTATACGAAGATCAATTAGTCTGGTAAAGATCTAAATACTCATAACCCCGCACCCATCGTCTGCATCTTACACATGTAAAGATGAAAGAGCTGACGTACAAGCCGGTGAGAAGTCAGAAGTCTTAAACCACGGACCGGCTTTTCAAACCTTTTCAGTGTTTTTTTGGAGATATGGGCTCCGGGAAGGCCCTCGCTTCCGTTTATGGGAAATAATAACAGTGTTCGATCCTTGAGACACACCTGGTCTGTGCGGAGGTTTTTCGTTTTTTCTTCTTTAGTTTTAAGGGACCGCGGCTTTTACAAGTACAGTGCGGCCATCGTAAACAGCCAGAAGGAGGAGGGACGCAGGCTGAGTCGAGGATTATTGGTTATGTCAGTCTTGGTTTTTCTTTTGGTTTTTTATTATTTTATTTTTTTTTTGTTCACGTGGATGAAAACATACAGCACAGGGCTCTTCGAAAATAAGGATTAGAGCAAACAACTGAGGAATGCGACTGAACTCAAGATGTCAGAAAAGCTTGTGTGTGTGTGTACTGTATCATTCCCCATCCTCCTCCTCCTCCTCCTCCTCCTCCTCCTCCTCCTCCCCCTCCTTCCTCCACTATGACTCTGAGATCTGGCCTCTCCTCATGCACACTCATGTGCTCAGAAGGTTTCCCTTGTCACAGAGTTGATGGCTCACACACTGCAGACATTTTATTGTGGAGTCGTTACCCTGAAAGGCAAAGAGGGGGAAGCTTCTCATGTCTGATGTATTTTTGGACTTCTCTGGACATAATCTTCCGGGTTCTGGTTTTTGTCCAGATGAGCAGAGCCGGGAAGACGACCGAGGGAATGACGGTCCGCTCCTAGAATCGATTAGAGACGAGTAACAACCCCCTCCCCCCAGCGCTGGCCTCGAACAAATTCAAACCATTAATTTTGCCCTCAGTCTTCCGAGGAAAACACTGAAGGGACGTCAAGCTGCCGGTCAGCCTGACCCCACTTTCCGCCGGATTGTTATTTTGGCCGACCCCGATGCGTACGTTTTGATGTTACTCGCGCCTGACGCCGGTATTTACCCTGTGATGTGGAGATTAAAGGCTTGGAGATGAGGAATGACTGCAAAAACTCATCCCTCTGTGATGTGATCTGCAGTTTTTAGTGCAATAAGACTCCAGCCCCATTTAAATCTGATCAACATTATGGGAGGATAAAATATGCTCTGCAGTCCCTGTTATTTAATTCATTGTTCTGGACGGCACTTTGAATGTCACCTCACCTCCCTGAAGGGAAATAAGTCTCGTCGGAGCGATGCTTTCTCCTTAGATACCATCTAAGTCATCTACTCAGTCTGGCTCTTGGGATGACGATGGCATCCACCACTCTGGCTCAGACTAAACTATCTCACTTACCGTCAGGGGGAATACCGCAAAATTTTGTACAAACATTCGTTGTTCCCAGAGGATGGATTGCCATGACTTCGGTGATCCCTATGACTTTTCCGTCAGAGCTGCCATGAGGCTGACGTATGCGGTTTTGAGGGAAATGTCTCAGCTATTTGATGGACCGCAGTGACATTTCACAGGGAAACGAATGCTTGTGCAGAATCAGAGTTATATGAGACGATAGATTATTTATAAATTGGCTGAGATTTTGTCCTACTACTCTATTTCTACTCGAGTATCCTCTATCTCTGGTTGTTTTAGACCTGGCGAGTTCCGTGGCTTTAGTCTGCCTCAGTGTCTTCTGTCTCTTCATATTATCCCAGACCGACTCCACGATGCTCAGATCAGAGCTCTGTGTGGGCCAGACCATCTGTTGCAGGACTCCTTGTTCTTCATGTTGCTAAAGATAGTTCTTTATGACTCTGGCTGGATGCTCTGGGCTCGTTGTCTCACTGCAGATTGAATCTGGGACCGATCAAACGACTCCCTGATGGATGAATAAGAATCTAAGCATCTAGAGTAGCCACCAGTTTCATTTAAAGCTTTAAAAAGTTAAAAAGGTCATTTTGCCTCTTTTGGAAAGGAAGGCTGGGAAGCAGGCTGTACTTTTTAATTGAAAGTTGTTTCGAGGTGGATATATGTCAATGTAATTAGCTTTATAGTCCCACATAAGCATTACTGTAAAGTTTTCACCACACATTATTTATTAAATAGGAAAATGCTCTCTAATTGTTTGACTGAACTTTGCAGCGACAGATATTCTGTACTAAAGTGCCCCCGATCTGGAATCTGGATCAGGGTCACAAAAAAACCAAACAAACAAACAAAAAAAAGAACTGGACATAGACGTCCCTCCTCGCTGTCATCGCCCCGCTGCCTGATTACGATCCGAGCATACAAACAGAAATCCTTCTGATTCGGTGCCATACATATCCATGTGGCTCCCAACTGTGAGCAGGTTTTTCCAATTCCCGTTGATTGCGGAACACGAGATTTGTGTCACATGTGGGGGGGGGCTGACTTTGGAATGAAGTGCGTCTTCGTGCCACGAAGTACCAGCCTTTGTTTCATCCTGACAAACAAACTGTAAGCTGCCTTGAAATGCCTTGAGGCGCTGCTCTAGCCCCGCTCGTTTGTTTCCATGGAATGAAAACCTCCTCCCACCCCGTGTTGCATGAAGGAGGATTGTGTTTTTTTGTTGGGGGGGGGGGTCAGGCCCTGGCAGATGGACCGACCCTTCGACCGGCAGATTCAGAGCGGCGGAGGGGAGAGCTGACCCCGGGAACAGCGCCGGCTGGATGCCGGGACCGTTGGTGTTAACCTCTGCCGCGCCGGAGGCCCTGCAGGACTTGGCCACCTCTTAATGTGTGTCAGGTTGCATAATCCACCCTGCCAGCCAAAAGGGTGAGGCACTGCTGTGTCTGTGGCGTGTGAGACTGCGTGAGTGTAAACACGCTGTGGGCCTGATGTGAAAGGCTTCAGTCGGAGTATCCTTTTCGGAGAAGAAGCCTGCGGACCGAGGACGTTTTAGCCGAGAACGCTCCCCTTGTCCTCCGCCGGTCGGTCGGTCCAACCAGCCGGTGTAACGCTCCCACCTCAAACTCCTCCGGCAGGACTCGGGCTGAGGGGAGAGAGAGAGAGAGAGAGAGAGAGAGAGAGAGAGAGAGAGAGAGAGAGAGAGAGAAACATTTACAATGCAGAGATTCATGAAGAGTGACAAAATTCAGTGGCCTAAACTTTTGGCCTCGGAGACATAAAAGAGCATTCTGGTTGTGCAAGGCCCCTGACATATCTTGAGGTGCTGTGGAGGGGGTGGGGAGGCGGGGGGGGGGGGGGCAAAGAAAATATCCTTTTTGATTAGAAAAAGAAAGTGAGCCAGTTCCCCTTTGCAGTGAACTGTAGTCGGGCACAAGAGTTTTATTCACTAATAGTTCTTAATGTTCCTTGTTGACTTAGCCAAGGCTTGTTGCAGAGGCTTGACCCCAGAGTTGTTTGGGTATATGGTTTGAGGTACGAGGTTGGGGGGGTTGCACACACCAAGATATGCGGAGCCAAGCCATTTCTTCCAAGTTTTCTCCTCGGCAGCCCAGGGTCCAGTTCAGTGTGTGCTGCCGGGATTGCTTTTATTGATATTTATGTGTTTGAACATTTTTAATCAGGACCTATATAAACTCGGGGGGAGCCCACATTTTCTGTTGTCGTTCCAGATGGACATTGAGGGCCATTCAACCGGGGGTGGGGTTTTATTTTTAAGTCGAGTGCGGACTCCTCGCCACCTCCTCAGAGCCGAATGTAAATGTTTGCTCTTTTCGGTGAAGGCAGCACAAAAAGGCCGGCCTAAAATAAATCCTGACATTGTCTCTGAGTGCAGCCTGTTTCACCTTTCTCTGCCCTACACTTTCGATGAAAACCTCCCCTGAATTCCAAGCCACTATCTCTGTACTTCTTGTATTTGACTTTCTAGTATTTTCATCTCTTTCAGAAACTCTTTTGAAAGGCAATAAACTCTGCCGAGGTTGAACTTAATACACAGACACACAGGAAAAAAAACGAAATGTATGGAGGATGTGGATGAGAGGATTTATTATCATGTAAATTTTACCTAAGAACATTTCTGAAATAGCTTTGCGAACTCTGCCTCCTCTCTGAGGGGGGTTGAAGACTTTCAGTCCCCCATTTGCAGTCCCCCGTTGCAGATCACAAGAAATTAACTTGTGTATTTTTTTTCCCTTAAAGCTGCTTAAAGGATGGGGATGAAAATGGCAGGTAATGATGACGAAGGTTTGCTCACATTTTTGAAAGCAAACACACCTTTGAACAACACAGAGGGTGAAAGGTGGCAGTGTCCTGGCTGAATCCAGACCTTTTTTTTTTTTTTTTTTTTTTTTTTAACGAAAGCACGTTCATACCGACCTTAAGAAGTTTAGACTGAAAGAGGCTGTTTTTGAAAAACTGGAGCCCTTCTGCTGAATCCCATATGTTTTTTTTGGCAGACGAGCGCTGTCTGCTTGGCCGGGGCTGATGTTGGGGATATTAAACTGATGGAACACAGGACTCTTGATCCCCTTTTTCCTTTTTCTTTTTTTTTTTTTTGATGGTTGTGTTTAGTTTAGGTACTACTGGCTAAGACACCTGCCATGTCAGATCTGCCATACTGTCTCTGAATGACTGAAAAAAAAAGAGATAACAAAAGGCCATTGTAAAGCATTTGAAGTAACTTGCACTTTTCAGCATTTCAAGTCTTGCATAACATGAAAGTGTGTATTTTTAAGTCAGTTTTTACACTAGAAATGGGATTAATGCCAAATAATCATCCACTAGGCTTTTTATCTTACTCAGTTTCCCTCTCACAGATAGCTGGAAACCTATTTTCGTGATATTTTTGTTTGTGAAAGAGATTCCTGGGTGATAACTTTTAAACGAGACCTATTGTGCTTTTCCCTTTTTTTTGGTCACATATTTATAACATAAAAGTGTCAAATGTGCATAACTAAATGTGGCCAAAGTTTTAAATGGGCCGAGGTAAAGGTATGTAAAAGCAATCACTGTGAGAGAAAAGCTCTGAACGTTAGGTTTCCGGTGTTTCTTTCCTCTTTATTTGTACAATCATCCGCTCCAGGTACAGCTCGTTCTCCCAGAACAGTCGAAGAGTAGTGTTATAATTGTTTAATGTTCTCCGGCATGAAAAACGACTGATGGCGCAGCTTTACCGTTTTTACTAGCAGCGTTAACTTTTGTATTTCCCGACAGCCGACGTTTTCCGCTTCGCTTGGCATTTTTGCACATTTCTGAAAAAACTGTTAACGAGGGCAGATATGCATAAATAAAGTTGGTCAAAAAGACCAAACCCCTCCAAACAGAGACGTCCTGCTGCATTCTTTGTCGCTGCGGATATTCGCCCGATCTCATTTTCCACATCGGAATTTGGGCTCGAACCTTCACGGATGGATTTGAAAAGTTGCCTTTTTCCGATCAATTATGTCGCGTTGCTTATTTTTAGTTACTAGTTACCTAGTCTTCCAGTTTGCTTTCAGAACCACCACGCTGGTAAGAGGATGAGGAGGTGCTCACAGGCGAGAGGTGCGTCGGCCCTCATTGAGCTTCTGGATGTTCGGCCTATAAGAAGAACGTCGGCTTTTAAGGAGGAAAGAGCTGATATTGTCCGTCTCACGGTCAGAGGCTCAACTGCATAACAGGCAGATTGAGATAAATAAGAAATCTTTTTGAACTGTGAACCGTGCAAAGCTTCATTAGTGGAGTCCCAGAAGAAAAATATAAAGGGGGAAAAAAGAATAGCAGGTGCCCTGTAAAGAGTTTTGATGCGGTTGAAAGCGTTGTGTTTGATTAACTATGCATGCAGGTCTGTTCAGATAATCCCATGCATGCTTTGGTCCAAACATCAGCTCACCTGAAACTGGCCTCGGTTACATTCAGCAGATTAAACCGAATCTTTACTCAGTGGTAAAACTGACCTCGAGGCGATGCTGAGTGTCTCCCAACTTTTGTCTGTTCTTTGTGAAATACAGCCTTAGTTAAATTTTACAGGCTTGTAGCTAGAATTGACCTTATCTATGTGGTTTCGTTCACGTTTGAGGCCACAACCTGGGTTTGAGGGTTTTTTTGTTTGTTTCTTTAATCTAATTAATCAATTAGTCCAGCAGCTCCCAACCCTTTTTTTCATTTTCCAACCATTAGAACAAAGCTATGTCTCCTCAGGCCCTGAGGCCAGCTCTGGCTCGGTGGGTAGAGGGAGTCGTCCATTAATCGCGGGGCCGTCGGTTTGGTTCTGAGCTCCTCTGTCCCACCTGTCATATCATACTTGAGTGAGACATTCAACCTAAAATTGCTCCTGGTGGACGGGCCAGTGCCAGTCGCTCTGTCAGTTTGTGGATGGGACAATTAGAGGCAAAATTGTGAAGTGCTTTTTGTCTGTTGAGAGAGAAGAGTGCTATGTAAGAGCAGCCCATTAACCATTTTGACTCCAACCCTCTGTCACCAGTTGTATGCACATGTTGAATTCAATCAATTTCTAGAGCCCTGAAGAGATAAAATTATCCCTCAAGCCATGAGCTCTCCCATCCTGTTAATCACCTGCTTTTATATTCAGCTTTATATTCAGGTTTATATCATGACCCTTTCTGGGGCGTGTGGACCCTTCCTTGCAAACCACTGCTTTAGTCTGACAAAACATTAAAAAGCAGTGAAAAATAATATTCCCGCGGCACTATATAACCTTTTTGAGGGTTTGAGCCAATTGGGGTTGCCACTAATGATTATTTTCATCATTCCTATAATCATATAATCATTAAAGTGCTAGGAAATGGTGAAGAAAGCCAATCCTATTTTGCTAGAGCCCAAAGGAGAAATCCTTAAATTGCTTGTTTTGACCAACCAGGAGAAAAAGAAGAAAAGCCTAAAGGATTTCAATAAAATATGAAATAAATCTGTGAGAAATAGCAAATTCCAAACATTTTGAAATTTTTGAATGATTAATGAATTGAACAGTGAATTGATTATCACTATTGTTGACTAACTGATTAATCAGTGAATTTCAGTCTTTTCTCTTACTTTGCAGAGTAATTGCCTTTAAAAGATTGATCCCAACTCCTTAGTATGTATATCAGTATTTACATTTTGGCTGCTCAGTGACAGCATGACAAATCGTACTAAATTTAGACCGGCATGGTGACGCGTTACCTTTGCATTGGATGTTCCTATTTGCGGGCTTGCATCCAGGAGCTAATCTGCCGGCTCTCTGTTGTAAAAATGTTCCCATTGTCCATGGCGGGCCATGGCGGCCCGAGCCAGAGTCCACACTATAGAGGGCAATCAGCGGCCGGCTGGCAAATCAATCCCAGTGCTGCGGTTCAAGTGCCTCATGGCCCTCTTAAAGTGTTTCTGTGAGAGTCGGTGCAAGGTGATGATGAAGCCCTTTCATCCCGGGGAACTGGCTGAACTGCATCATTGATTAAAACAACAGACGAGACAGGACGTAGAGGAGAAAGCGGCGCTCGGTGTGGATCTGCGCTAGGCCCCGCCAGCAGTAGCAGACGACTTCAGTGAAGAGGTGTCGATTCTTAGCCCCTTAAAAAACAGATCGTGGGTCCTTAAAAGTGCTATAGATGAAACCGGAACGGCCACTGAGCCTGTGAGTCAAGAAATCCGTCTCCACGGCAACCAAGGAAACTCCATCTGTGGACAAAGGCTATGTGAGATGGTTGAAAGCTCATGTTTTTCTTCCCCATAGACACGATTTCTTACATGGTGGTCTCCAGCTACAGTTTCGTTTTGTTTTTTTCTTGGAGCTCACCTGCTTGATTTGACTGATCTATAATCTGTTGACTGGATTTAATGGGCCAGAGAAGCGTCCTGAGTCACCAAAACAGGCCTGAAAATGCATTAAAAATGTCCCGACTAAGGCCATGAGCTCCAAAAAGTTGCTCTCAGGGGATCTGGGACTCACAATAAAAGGACAAAGCACCTTTTAGAGTTTTAAGCTCCAGACTTTACTTTTAAAACCATCATCAGGAGCAGCTTTGAGGGAACAGCGGCTGATAAATGTGGCAGCTTATTGCTCATTCTCATCAGTCAGGTTGACGATATCACAGGCCTCAACTGCTTGGGAACATCCAGAACCCAGATTTCGAATTAAAGCTTGAGACCGCAAAAGTGATTCTATCTGCCTTTGGGAGCAACACCAATCTTTTACTGATTAAATATTGATGCATCCCCTGGTTTCGTCTAGTGAGGAGCAGGTTCATCGTACTTTACCTGGATTGGCTGTTCAATGAATTTACCACTTCTTGTGAGCCAGAGTGCAGCAGTGCCAGCCGCCGGCCTCAGAACCGTCACGCTGCCGAGCTCTGTTATCGACAAATAATTGCGTCTCCACGTAAAACAATCCCTCAAGTGCGTCCCTTTTTATACTGAGGTTCCTGTGTGAGCAGGAGAATTTCACCGTACATAGAGTGACTCCACAGTTAATTTCTTTTTCTATTTATTCATTTTTCCTTTATTGTTTTGGCTGTAACAGCAGTTAACACACATATGATATTGAGATAAAGACAAATGCTATGATTTAATAGCGTTTGATTGAACTGACTAATTAAACATTCCTATAATATTCCTAAAAGCCCATATACTCGATTTGATATTTCTGACATGACAAGTCTAATTTATTGTCACTGTTGTGTTGAATCATATTAATCCTTTCAGTCTTTAAATCCTGTTGTGTGGTTCACACATAATCATCTCAATTACAGTAATATATATATAATGTTAACATTCTTCTCACAAATATATAAAGTGACTCAAGTCTTCTATTGTTCAGAAACACCCCGCCTCCCCCAATAGGCTACAGAGGCCCAGAACAAACACTATTGTTCAGCATTAACTACGTCACCGAGGTAAGGTCAAGGTGACAGAGACCGCTCCGGTCCACAAACACTGGAGACGAGACGCTCTGATGACGTTTTCTGCCCATTGCTCGTCCTCAAGTTTTCGCTTTCTGTGTGGAGCAACGCTGTGCTAAAGCCCGATCCCAGGCGGCTGGCTTGAGGGCTCAGGCGATGAAACAAAGGGGTGAGGTATCATGACGTACTGAAACCCTCAACTTAGGCTGCAGGAGAGTATAGAGGGGACTTTACTATTTTCAGATATTTTATATAGAGAAAGATTTACCCCCCCCCCAAAAAAATCGTCAAATTAGTCAATAATAAAAAACAATCATTAGCTGCAGCCCCAGTTCTGTTGTAGCAAAAGTTGGGCCGTGTTGAACCTTTTTTGCCTGTTTTTTTTGTTTGTTTGTGTGTTTGTTTGGTGTTTTCAGCCTCTGCAACGGGTCCCGTTGAAACACATTCGCTTTCTCACTGAACGCTAACGTCCATCTGAACACAGGCTTCACATTGACCTAGCACGCTAACAAGGTAAATGTTAATTGCTTTAGGGAACAGAAGGGGATGGGCCTTCCTCTGGCGCCACCCTCAGGCCAAACTGCACTTTTTTTTTTTAAAAGATGTAAATATAGTAAAAATGCCTTTCCCTATTTTGCCCATTCACTATTTTTTATTTTTCTCTGTAAGAGCATCACATAGTCTTGGATCACATATTAGGAATTGTGTTTTAGCTCATCCCGACCGGGAAGAATCAAAAGGTAGAACATGGAGGAGAGTAAACGCCTTTTCAGGAAATGTCCCAACATTAAATGATAGATGAAAAAGTGCTTCCGGGACAGCTGTGTCCAGTAACTTTTGTCTCCATTCATTCAAACCAGTGAGAGCTCAGCACTTCCTTTGGACGACACGTATTCCTGAAACACCTTGCTCAATGAGACAGGAGCTTTTTTTTTTTTTTTTGCATTGTTTAGACACGGTGAGCATGTTTCCGTTAGATGTTCACATACCACAGCCGTTGCTTGTTTTATGGGTTTACATGAACCGAAGTATATATTTAATGAGCTGTCTTCTTCTCAGTACCTCTGTTTTTTCTTTTATTTATTTATTCCGTCTTTGTCGTAGACAAACTCAGATAAAAGGGTTTTAAAAACCTATGGAAACAAATCTAAAATTGACCATATTGGTCAGAGCCTTTGTCGTGTTGTTGCACATTTTATCCCCAAAGGTTTGATTGAAAAACTTGTCTCCCGCACGGGAGATATTGTGTAAACAGCCCCCAGTTGTGCGTCATTGTGTGGTGCGGCTTGGATCGTTATTGAAATGTCAGCTCGCGTTCTGAAACCCCCCCCCCCCCAGGATGTTGGTTTCCACAGTGGGAGCCGGGCTCCTGGGCCCGAGCCGTTTCGCCTCTGCCACATCTCGACGAGGAGGTGGCCTTTTCAGCCGCTCGCACAGTTCACGGGAGGGTCAGAGTTAAACAGCGCCGCAAACGTTCCGCAGCTTTCACCCAATTATCCCTCCCTCTCTTTATTTGCGCGGCCCCAGAATCCCACCTCCATCCGAAGAGGCGCTTTAATAGGCCTGCACCTAATTTAAGTGTGTGCTCGACAGTAGAGATGCAGATCTACGCATTATTTTGCCTCTCATTTTATCCTGAATGAGATGCTTGAGAATAACTGATCCTAAACCAAAGCAGCCCGACCTGTTGCATGTTTAGATCCCAAGGTTTTTGGTTTTCTTATTGGCCTCTGAGCCCACCGGCCTCCGAGGCGTTCAATCAATTTCTTCTTACTCCGCATCCGTGGAATCGGCGGGGCTCCGTGGATTTCACCCCGGCCTTCGGCAAAATGCTGCAGTCAACATGCCGGGCTTACGGTGAATTTGCTTAGCTGTAAGCTGAGGAGTCAATGAAGGTTTAGAGATGAGCTCAGAGTAAATAAAGGAAAAAAACAAAACAAAGAAAAAAAACCTGCCAGGGTGCAGTCTGGGCACGACGCCAGGAATGAGTCAGGCTGGTAATCCGCTGACCTTGTCTCTTACACTAGCGCAAGTGAGAAACTGCTAATTGCTGCGTCGCTTGGCGAACTGCGACGCAGCCCGACAACTTAGTGTGCTGAGCACACAGGGCATTCATGTGTCTGGCAGCGATGCCAGACAGATGTAAGATAAAGGCGCACAACGGGCCGAGGAGGAAGTTTAACGTTAACAAGGCCAGACAGCGACGGGGAAGCTATCTGAAACGCTCCCTCCACGTGACATTTGATGTGATGGGCATCGTCCGTCACGCATTCGTAGCACCTGACTAAGAGTTACACTGTAGCCACGTACGTGGCGTCTTTGAAATAATAAAAATTAGTCCGATGTAAGCACTGATCCGTGAAAAATCAAGAAAATCTCACACGGCAACGCATCCACAGAACAACGTTCCCCCTTTGATAAGGAAGACGTGTCAGGGATCACCGCTCCGCCCACGCTCTTCATCCTTCGCCTTCACCTACTCTGCCCACGCGTCCTCTTATAATCTCTGGCTGTCGTTGCAGTTGTCAAACGCAGATGTTCATTTGAATAAGAACAGGCTGTCCCGCTGTGAATTGTGTCCGGGATTCCGATTTTCTCCTGGTGTGTGTTAACATCCTCTCTGCTGAGACATACTACGTGTATTCAAAGCTCTGGTGGTGTTTTCATTACATAAGCGACATGTGGTAGGTCATTAAAAAAACAGAATAAACAAAAACAAAAAAGTGTTACTGTAAATGTCAGCAGACACATGCCACACACGTGCTATTTTCTGCATTGTCTTTGGATCTAAAATTGGAATTGGAGGCAGTAGTGGAATTTATGCACTAAAATGCACCAAACCAGCTCTAACGTCTGATTTCGATTTGGCTAAATTAGGAAGAGACGACCGTGCGGTGTTGACCTTAAAGTTTCACTGGCTCTGGGAAGCAATGTTTATGATTAATGGGTTGCATGGGACCCGGGTTTTCTTTTTTTTTTCCTTTTTTTTTCCGCGCTGGACTAGAACGCGCATGAGGACGTCGGTGACCTGACACACATTCCTCCAAGCTGTAGAAGGCAGCAGAGAAAATGTGTAATCGATGCAGGCCCATGAAACATGGGAAAAAGCCGTAGGGTCACCAGATAGTAGCTCGACCTGCGTGTGAAATTGTGTAAGAGTGGGAAAATACAGTGAACGGCATTGAAGACTTTTTATCACGATGGCGTTCAAGCGGAGGTTTCAGTCAGTCACAAGTAAATTCGGAACATTTTCGCATTGTTTTTAGCCGCAAGCAGACGGAGGTAGAGGGATTTTCAGGGCCCAGTATTTGTTGCATCAAACACATCGACATCTGTGATGAGAAACGATGCCAAGTGACTGGTGGCGTTGCCTTCAGCGGCATAACCAGGTTTGGCAAGAGGTGAACCCCGGTCGTATGGCCGGAAGACCCCCCCGCCCCCTCCTCAACCTCCCTCAGCCCCGCTGAAGAGGTCATCCGGATGGCGAGGCCATTTCATTTCATCCCAGTGGAGGACCGTTCATCTGTGTGCAAGCTCGCCTCAGGACGTTAATATTCTCCTAATGTGTTTATCAGTGGCAGCAGGGGCAGGCTCAACAGCACAGTATCAAAGCCACGTGTAAACTTGAATAAGAGCTTGAGTGGCCCGCGGTGTGTGTAAATGGGGGGGTTGGTTGATTGGGGGCTGTGGGAGCTGGAAACGAGTTCAGCGCAAGTGTTGGTTGCAAATTGCCAAACGTGCACAGAGCAGGGTAAGGCCAGGGCGAGGGGTGGTGGCGGTGGCGGCGGAGATGCGGGGCCACAAACAGCCGCACAGTAGCCCCCCCCCCTTTTGTGCCAAGGCAACCTGCCCCCTAATGGACGAATGTGACTGTTAAACATTGAATCATCTGTGCTCTGCTTCTCCCACCAGCCGGGCCCCCGAGTTCGCCGCGACAGAGAGACAAAATGTTCCGAGCACCGCTCGGCCCCCGATGAGCAGATTATGCATATTTTTGCATTTTTCATTTTGCGTCCTCAATGAAGCAAAGACAAAAAACGTTAACGCAAGACTGGAGCTTTATTAGCGTTCTCTCTTTTTTTTTTTTACATTTGTGAAGGGTACAGTTTTAATGTCTATATAGAATAGATGCATAATGATCAAGGACAAATGTCTGTAGATGGTTTCAGCAAAGTGGGATTCCAGTGTCCGTGGGGTGTGTTTTGATGCAGCAGCCCCTGCTTCGATGAGCTGTACATCCAGTTAGTTTTGTACATTATTGCATTAGTTGGACAGTGTGAAACCCCCCCACCCCTAAAGAATAGGCATGACCAGCCTAATATTGAAGGAAATCTGAGGGTTGCAGGCAGCCATCACAAAGCAATCTCGCACCAATGGCTCGCTAATGACACGGAGCTTTTCCGATAGCCACCCGCAGCTGTTGTGTAACCGGCTTATAACTGGAGGTAGAAACAAATGCGGAAGGGAAAGACAACAATTGCAGAAAATGTCCATGGATGGTTTAGCATAGTGAAATCCCTGCGACCGTGGGGTGTGTTTCGATAAAGCTTTACCAGTGTGCGACCCCTACTCTAGCGCATCATTTGGCTTTGATGATCTCTACATTCAGTTGTTGGTTTTGGGTTTTTTTTTCTACATTATTGCATTAGTTGGACAGTGTGAACCTTTTTATCTACCCCCTCCCCCCAAACAACGAGCATGACTGGTCTCACATTGAAGGAAATCTGAGGGTTGCAGGCAGCCATCATGAAGCAATCTCGCACCAATGTGTCGCTAATGACACAGAGAATTTCCGATAGCCACCCACAGCTGTTGTGTAACCATTTGATAAT
Source organism: Istiophorus platypterus (assembly GCA_016859345.1). Classification (NCBI taxonomy): domain Eukaryota; kingdom Metazoa; phylum Chordata; class Actinopteri; order Istiophoriformes; family Istiophoridae; genus Istiophorus; species Istiophorus platypterus. The sequence continues at coordinate 24,963,001 of CM029115.1, forward strand.
TGCAAAAAGTTGCAGGAGAAAGAAGAAGTAAACATGTTGCAGTTTCCCCTGGGAAGGACCCAGATACATTTAAAGCAGGCGATCACATCTCCTCTTGGATATATTACTAAACATTACAATCATACCTCACATCTGTCTTTGCACTGTCGTACATTTTATGCATCTGTTTGTTGCTGGGACATTGTGGTGTTATTACCATGTTTTCTGTCTGTGCGAATGAACAAGCCCATTTAAGATCCCCCCATAAAGTCGGCGTCTCATTAGATTTTTTTCGGGAACCTCGCTGCGTAAATTTACATGTTGATTATTGAAAATACCGTCACAGCTTAATGGAACAATCAACTTGATTTGTGACCTCATCAGCGCCATTGTTGGTGTTTAATAGATCAGGGTCTGGTTATGGCAGGGCGCTCGGCGCTCTGTTCTCTTTCTTTTGTCACTGTCAGAGAACCAATGCTCCCCGGGTATCTGAAGGATAAGTTCCCAGAATTATCAATGCATACTCTTCCTTCTCTCTACGGAAGCAGGCTCGGAAGGAGGAACCACGCGCTTCTACTACTGCTCACCGACCTGTTTCTTCTCTTCTTTTTCGTGTCGCAGGCCGGGATGATCCGCACCGACTCGGACGAGTACTTCATCGAGCCGCTGGAGAGGGGGACTCAGGAGCTGGAGGACCAGGGCAGGGTCCACGTGGTCTACCGCCGGTCGGCTCTGCTCCGGCCCCCCTCCGACATCTCTGTGGACTACCAGCTGCAAGGTAGGACATGCAGCCAGGGCAGCCGCTACCGGGACAGGCAGCGGTCCGCGGGGTGTAATTATCGCTACGACTGCTTCCATCAATATCGTGGCAACTTCTCATTATACTGTTTCGGCTACTAGTGAGTCATCAGTAATGAGGCACTCTGGTGTAATCTTGCGTATGAAGTCAAGAGCTGTATTTAGGCTTTTATTATCAATCATTTGCCAACGCCGGATTCAACTCAGTTAACTGTGATTTGCACTTACCTGCTGTCAAGCGTCAGTGTCACAAATTTAAGTGGGAAAAACTCTCAGTTGAGAAGGGGGGGGGGGGGGGGGGGTCAATCAGCAAAGTACTGACACGAAGTCAGAGCTTGTTAGTTATAACACAGTATCACCTCCTAATGACTTTCTCAATAGCTGATGAAGGTTCGGTTGCCCGTGAGGTCCGCACATGGTACAACGACATCACGTTTCATGCTCATAGGAAGTAAAGAAATCCTGTTGGGTCGTCCCCCGGGTTGAGACGACTTCCTGTTGCACCTACAACCACCCGCTTCGAACATCTAACGTAACAAAGCACGTGGGTGCGCTTGAAATATCGGGATCGAAATGATTTATCCGGGAGGCTTTAAATGAAAAGAAAGGGGATTTGTTGTCGTTATTTTAAAGAAGGTGGAGGCGTCCAATGCAGTTCAAATAAATACAAATAAATCTATAAATATTATACGTGGCTGTTATATTTTTTACGAAACAAGGTCTTAAAACAATAAATAAAAATAAAATTATCATAAAAGTTTAAAAAATTGTAAACATAGGTCAAATGATGACCACTAATAAAACTCTATTGGTTTCTAAACTCTATTGGTACAGGTAGAAGAACACGCACAAAAAACAGCTAGTAAATAGACATTTGACTTGAGATTTTAGTCACACAGCGGCTCCACTACTGCTGCAGCAGCGGCCGCCCCTATTGATTCTAGTGCTGTGGCTGTCATTATTATTACAGCTAGGAGCTGTCACCGCTGGCTGTGAGGACCCGGCCCGGACTCTATTTATACCAAACAAATGTCACTGTTACTGTAATGTGTCACATCCACTGTGAGGGAGATCTGTGCCCAGAAAGGATTATGAATCACGTGAATCACTCTGTGTGTGTGTGTGTGTGTGTGTGTGTGTGGGTGGGTGTGTGGGTGGGTGGGTGTGTGTTCAGGAGCAACAAATGTCAGAGCTTAGACGCACTTATTTTATCAATGGGCTGTGAAGGACCTGAAAAAAAGTATTCACATGTACATATATATAAATATGAAAGAGTCGAGCACTGCTTTACACTCCCGATGTCGATTTCCTAGGAAACATTTAGAGAATATAAAATGCATGTTTTATTCAAGAGTACTTCAAAAAAATACCACATAAGAAACCTCCTGCCGAGATCCACAGTCAGCTGTTAAACGTGCTCGGCTGAGTCACGCTCCAACTGGATTTGGCTGCAGTGTAAACACAGCTGAAATACTGGATTTTTTGGCCAGACGGGCTGTGTCATCACGCGAGGCATTACGTGTGTGTATGCGCGCGCTGGTGCGTGCGCTCGTGCGCGCGCTGACTTAATGACTGCACGCTGGTTACGATGCTTGTATTCATATCCAAACCTGACACGCCGGCCTCTGACCGACTCAGCAAATGTTGCGCTTCCTCGAAAGACCGTTCGCCCCGGTTGCTGTTTTGGAAACTTGTTTCTGCCGATGAAAGCTTAAAGGAAAAGCCAACCCCCAAAGCGCGTGTGAAGCAATCAGCTGCTCAATGTATAATTCTGCAACTGCATTTCAACTTTCTGTTTTGCCCTCCTAGTAGGCTGGCACAAAAGCTACGAAAATGCTGTATGAATATTTATTTGCAAATGCAAAAACAGATTTCTTGTTCGAATCTGGCAGTGGTTGTAATCACACGTTATTTATTAAATACATGAAGCAGCTTCTTTTTATGAATAGAGATGGAGGAAGAAAAAAAAAAGTTTCCAAAATTTTCAGGAGCAGCAGTTGCCGTTGCTCCTACGTATCGAGTAAGTTTGAATAAGTTTGTTTTTTTTTAAATTGAGAAGACATGAAGTAAATAATCATACGAATAAATTGTTTAAAATGTATGAATGAACCAATGATTTGCAAAATAACTGTGGACATTATTGAGACATTTTTACTTGAAAATTCCCAAAACCATTTGTTATTTAATAACGTGGCATTTCATAAGGAAACATATTTATTACATAATGTCACTTTTCTTGACTGTTCTTGTATCAACCGCCACTGTTTTATCAGTGGTTAATGAATAATTAATGCTAAATTGATCAGTGATAGGCTGTTAATGAGAGTAACTTGTGGGTTGCCAGGTTGTGGAAAACCCCCCTCAAGCATCACGCGCTCTTTGTCCTTTATCTCTTTAATTCATTAGGGAGACTTGTCTATAGAAATTCCTTAATAAATGGTCACAGTTTTCTAACTTTTTCATTAGGCATCAGTGAGATTTGAAAGCCCCAGAAATCATCCGCAATTATATATCAAGTGAGCCATCAGGTTTGCAGCTATAAGTATTTATAAGCTGTTTACAAAGGGATTTCGGTTCAGATAACCTGCAGTCCTTTTCTTGGAGAGATTTGGTGCAGGAGGATTTTTCCACAACCTGGGACCTCATTAACGGCTTATGACTGATTGCACCTGCGTGCGCTCACTGCCGAGACCATTCACTTCTACAAACCCGTAAACCCGACCCAGCTACCGCTGAGACCAGCTCACGTACGTGCTCGAACTGTGGCCCCCATGCCGGGGGATGCTGACGGGACCGACTCTCGTCAGGGGGCTACGGGGGCTTCGGGGGCACCCGGGGTCAGACAGTTCCCTCGGCTACACAATTTTAGAGCCTGTCGGTGTAATTGACTGTTTTTCATTTTGATTTAAATACTTCTTTCATCCCCAGTTCAAGTGTCTGCTACTGTCACGATACAGCGCACAGTACGTACGGGCTGCTGGAGTTCTGTTCATTTACTGTCTAAATACATACGGAGCATCAACGCAATTATCCAAGCTAATCAGTAAAAACACTTCTTGAGCATAACAACGTATTTTATTTCACTCCCGTTCGGTACCACCATCACGTTGGTATGCTCTTATTTTTCACAACTGAATGATATGATTATGTTTTAAAATATCCTTTTACACTTTGCATATTTAACACTGTGGGGTTCCCTACATGTAAAGTATTAATATGTTTAATAAATATCTCACGTGGACACAGTGCTCGACCAAAGAGCGTGATGGATATCCCGCTTATTCAAATTGAAAATGAGCCTCTCCGTTGGGCTGTTTGTAATCATTTCGCTGGGGATGCAAGAAGGGCAGAGCTTTTAATGTGATCAATAGGAGACGACAGGAGTCCGGCAGGGAGGGGTAAGCGAAACGGTGGTGAAAATAAACCCGAGGCGGTCGCAGGCGGCGAGCTGCAATCTTCTGCTCTTGTATTTGAATTATTAATGGGGAGGAAAACAAGATTTAGCGTGAAGTCGCACTGATTGCAGTGATCACAGGAGGCTGCTCGTGTGTGTGCGCGCGTTTGTTTGTGTGTGCGTTTGCGCGGCGTTGTCGTATGTTTCTGTGAATGCATGTGGACGAAAAAAAAAAAGTTTTTATCAGCCGCAATCAGTAAACTGCAATTTAGGAGAAACTTTTCATCTGCTGCCAAGTCCGGTTTCCGAAAGTAAAAGCATGTTGGGTTTGGATGGTTATAAAGTTCTTTTGATGGAAACATCAGCACAAACAACAAGCAACGTTGTGAAAGAACGTGACTGTGAATGTAAAACATTAGTAGAATTGCAACTCCCAGGGGACGTAGCAGGCTGCCTCCGTGTAGGACCCTCTTGTAGAGTCTTGTTAATGCGTAGAACAACATTTTCAACATGGAAAACATTTTTAAAAGCAATTTAAAAAAAAAAAAAAACTCCGCCAGACTTGCTGGGTCAGTTTCGGATGAATTCAACAAGGCTGTCCAAGAGTTTTTGATTTGCACCTCTGGTTGGCTTCTTCTGCATAGCAATGACTGCTGAGAGTTGCAATACTAAGCCTAACTAATGTTGTTAGATAAGATAAGATGTGAATTCATTAATACTCACCTCACTACTCTCTATTTAGTGACTTAATGAGTTGTGGCGGAGCCAGAGCTGCCCGGAGAGTGAAAAAGTTGGCGCACAGCAGCCTGTAAAGGTTTCCTTCTCCGCCTTTCGTCTGTTTTTCTGCCTTCAGAAACGGTGACAGTGAAAGATGTCATTCATTTGAATGAGATTCTTTTGCTAAACTCATGGTGCAGGTTGTGTAGAGCAGCGTTTCAGACAAGATCCAGAGTTTTATACTCACCCAACCGTTTAAGGTAATCTGTTGATAACGGGTGAAGATCTACCTTTGTTTTTTTTTTGCCCGGCTACTGCAGGAGATATTACGAGATCCAAAAAACAAATAAAAAAAAAAAAAACCCTAAAAAACATTACAGCGACAACATCGAAGGGTTAACGCCAGGGAAAGGTGCCGGGAAAGATTATTTGCACTGTACAGCAGAGTCTTCACCGCTGTTGGATTCTTGGTTGTCGCTCCCTCCCTGTGATATCTTGGTGTTGATTGGATTTCACACCAGCCTAGTCTCTGTCTTGTCCCTGAGATGGATGGATTGGGGGGGGGGGGGTGTAAGACTGATTTTCCCTGACTCACACGCTCTGGCTGCCTGATGGCAGAGGATGAGCAATTCCTCCCCTCCGCTCAGCAACCACTGCTGTGATGCCACATCCTGCCTTTGAGGAGCTGCTCAGCGGTTAGTATTACCCACGCGAGTGTCCTCGGCAGCTTTTCAAGTATGTCACTTCGCGGGATTAAAGGCCACTTACAAAAAAACTTTTTACTTTTTTATTTTTAATATGTAACAATTTTTCCATAACTTTTGTGTGTCTAACAAAAAAATACAACCTCTTGACTCTTCACAGATCCACATGTAATGATTTTTCATGCCATTTAGTGTTTTTTACTCCAAGGGACTGAGCACATCAGTGACATTCACATCTGAAACGGTTGGATAAACACATTTGTATAGACGTAACCTTTAGTATCGATCATACAGTAGACAAGGCAGCGCTGTGTGTGTTCACCATACTGCAGGGTGATGGGAGGTAGCCCTTGATATATATATATATATATATATTTGTTATTGAATAGCTTCTGGGAACTTTGACGGCGAGAGCCACGGCGCTGGCTTTCCTGCAGCCGGTGTCTGATAGGTCAGCATCCAGATGAATGGGCCTCACAGGAGCAGGAATGGAGAGGCGAGGCTTAGAAAGTGTTGCTGCTGCTTACAACCCCCCCACTCGGTAGTGTTCATGGTCAAGTTGCTGTGTTTGTCTCAGCATCCTTTTTTATTTCCTGTTATGACCTGAGAGACAGATCGTGAGCAGCTGGGATGTGTAAAAACAACGATGCTGCTCAGTGGCTTGGCAGCTTCTGGGTGATGAGAAGTTTAACAAAAAGAAACTGTTCTTTTTTTTGGGGGGACGTCTTCTAATTTACACGACTTGTGCAGACAGTAGATTGGCTAAAAGAATGCAGATAGCTGAACAAAAATGTTATTTAGGATAAAGTTTTCAAAGTTGAAGTTTTTGACTGTATCCCACGGTTTCCTCAGGGGATCACATCTTCCTCAGGTGTCTTGTTCACAGAACTAAATCATATGCAAAGAGGTGTTTGTATAAATATGGTGAGATTTGCAATCTCAATGACTCAAGGGCTGTCTTCAGCAGATGCGTATGTCCTCTTTGATCTTTATCCACCGTCCTCTGACTCCTGGTCTATGACTTCGTGTTTACCGTTAGATGCCTTCAAAGGCTCAGTCGGTTGCTATGCAATTTGTAACACTTAAAGACAGGATTTAACAACTCAGGCAGCAACTATTTTAGCTTTCCTCATGATAAATACAAGGTAAACTGAAGAAATACAGCCTTCGCATTACAAAATACCACAAATTTACCAAAAATACCACACTTTCATTGAGCAATGCAACACTTTGAAGAAGCGGGGTTGCAGCAAGTTGAGCTCGGTTCAGCTTTTTTAGCTGGCTGTGTCGTTGGCTCCTTCAGACGAAAGAAAGGGCTGCATTTCTTCCTGCTGGGCTCAAGTTGGTCTGATATGCACCTTTAGCCTCGTACCCCCTTGTAAGGTCCTTATCATTTGACAGATGCGGTGTTCCCCAAGACCTGTCGAAAGTGATGTCAAGTCTTCCGTTCTTGAAGGGTCCAGAGAGAACGCGAGTGTGTGAACCCTGACTTAAGAATATGCTATTACATATCTTATTCCCCAGATCTAGGACGAATCTCCATTCTTAAGACTTATGTCATATTTGACTCTCAACATCTATGTGGCTGTTGAGCATCTCATTTCAAACCCATGGGCATTAAACCTGCTACTACAACGGCCTCCACTCTTCTGGCTTCCAGGTTGTGTTTTTCTTTTTTTTTTTTGGAAAACTGGCTGCAGTGATTTGCTCCCACTCAGCCACAAGAACTTTTAGTGAGGTCCAATCCTGATGTTTGGTGATAAGGTCATGTTTAGACACACAACGGCACTGTGTGAAAAAACACAGCCCCACCATTACCAAGTTGAAACAGGAAAGGGCCCTCCCCAAGCTGTTGCCACTGAATTGGTGCCGCGGGCGTGCCAACACAGAAGGGCCAGCCACAAATGTGAAAAAGAAAAAAAATGGAGGGTCTTCCAGGAAAAAGAAAAAGAAGTTGAACGTGGCTCAGTGTTTGCCACAGTACAATGCAGCATCGTCGGCATCGTGCTTTGTTGGCCAATCAGACACGTTCCTGGAAGATTATCTAACGCGAATGGTAAAGCGATAGAAAAACTGAATGCCCCCATGATAACCCTCCAAAGCTGTAAAGCCCTTCCTGATAGTTGACAAAACAATCTCTCCCAAAGGTCCATTGGTCGTCGCTCCGGATCAGTTGTCCTGAAAATCACTGTTTTGTTTTGGCATCAGATAACACTTCAAACTAATGGGCCACATTGTCTCACCTTTACCTGATACAACATGCCCCTGTCGACCAGCGGCGTTGTGGTGTCTTGGTAGGTGGGTCTCCTGTTGCTTTAACCCCCCACTCTCCCTGGCCACCTTTAACTACAGAAGTTGTTTAATTTGAAGGTTGTAAAATTCATTGGAATTTAACAATTTGGCCAAGTTTCTACCTCTGCTTCCCAACTAACAACCACTCCAGTTATTACTTTAACAGTTTAAGTTAACAGAATAAAACTTTCAATATAATATAAATGGTGAATTTATATGATATGAGGCACTGAAGTGTTCCACTTCATCCTAAAGTTGTTGGAGGGGGTTGAGGTCTGAGTTCAGTGCAGGCCAGGCCGTGTCTTCCACACCAAACTGGGAAAACCATTTTGTTGATGGACTTGGCTTTGTGCACGGGGCATTGTCATGTTGAAACAGGAAAGGGACTACAAAGCTATAAAACTGGTAAAGGATGTCCGCATACTTTCGGCCATATTGTGTATTTTTCAGCATAGTTTGCACTTAGGGACGACTTTCCCTTTTGGCCGACGGTGAGGGAGTGTTCTCTACTGATGTTGAGGTCACTCCAACTGTGGGAATTGCGCCTGTTGCGGCCTCACCTATAACAAAAGATTATCCCGCTGTTTATGGAACAGGAATCTGAATAAATAATTCTCGACCCCTTTGCTTAATTTCTCGGTTTTAACAATTCACTTAGCAGAAATGGGATTCCACTGACACTCCTTCAAGTCAAACAGCCATGAGCATTCCCTGTTTTCCGACAAAACAAATTTCTGTGATATGAGATGCCAAAGAAAGCAAACAAAAGCTGGGGGATTACACACGGAAAGGTGCTAATAATCATCCAGAACATTGTTTCTTTACAGAGCTCCGATGGGTCAACAGTGCGATTCGTGGAAGAGATTTTTATCCTAAAAGGACTCGCACAGAGAAAAATGCGGAGAATGTTTGAAAGTTAAGAAATTTATCATCAAACCAATGCACTGGGGACCCAGTAATTTTTTTCCCCCTTAATTTTTAAGTAGTTTACAAGTGATGCAGTCCCACTGAATGGGGCTAGCTCTTATCTTTTCAAATTTGGACTGCAGTAACACCCCCCACACAGTATGAAAATATTGAGAAAAGATATTATGGTTTAGAGTTCATTCTTGACCTTAGAAGAAACGGCTCGAGTGAAATCAGATTGAAAAGCTCCGGAACGGCCACTAAATTAAACCTCTGGTTAAAATTGTTTTCACAACTGGAGTTTCCAAGGTAAAAAAATGAACTTCGTACATCAGCTTTTAGCACTTTTAACCTTTTTTTTTTTCAGTTTCTTCTCCTTTTATTAAAAACAAATCTTTAGCAGAGTCAGATATATAATGTCCAAAACGAGCAGTATTATTATTTTTTTTTCGTTAGACTTTTCATTCTGCATGTGAGTTTTACAATGTCAGTCCTGAATAGAAGACATTTCGTTTATTTTTCTCTTCACATTTTTTAATCATTTTTTATTTGAGGGATAATGGTATTTTTTTAAACAATTTAGTGAATATGCACCAGACAAAGTGAAGCAGAGTTAGAGTTAATTATCGAAGGTCCCTTTTGCATGTGATGATTCTCAGGCAGGTTTTTTACGTCAGTTGCAAAATAAAATCACATCACAGACTTTTTAGAAATAATGACCCAGCGGTTATTGGTATGTGATCCGTGTCAGTCGACGCCGATCCCATACCGATCGCACCTCAATCCCGTATCTGTCCGGACGGTGGTTGAAAACTCAGGTCCAAAAAAAAAAAAACAAACAATGGAAAATGTGCCTGGAATGACAAAGAAACTGAGACTGACTGTGTTGGGATAAGTCGACGTGCTTCCTCTCTTCTCGTCCCCGGTGGATGGGAAGACGTCTCTCAGGGTGCATTCACATGTCAGAAGGTTTTAAGTATGTATGCCAAGGTGAAGGCATAGGAGAGAGCAAAGAAATGTTCAATCCTCCCTCTTTTATCCAGGTCCTCAGGTTCCTGCCGTATGTAGTCGTCATGTCTGTGAAGCCTCGGTTATTTCCCCGAACCGCGGCGTGTTCCGGGGAAGGGCAAAAAGGAAACTTCTTTTATAGGAAACTGGATTTGTGAGACCAACAACATCACCAATATCTAAAAGTTTTGAATCTGGTCTGATATAAATACATCATCTGATGGTCATTTTCTTTAACATAAACCACAACATGAACAAATATTTATGAGAAGGAATCCTCACAGTTATTAAGTGGTCACTAAAGTACAGTGGGGCATTTTAAGAGTTAATATTAAACTTGTCGGTGGATCTGTAATCCGTCAGGCTATGTTTAACATTAATAAGTCATTGCCACATTAATGTTGAGAATTTAGTATAATAACAGAAAAGAAACCAGACTTGTATTTTTTTTTTTTGTCTTTGCGGTTTTGTGGGACGCCACAAATCACTTGTAAATGTGTGGTCAGACAACATGGAAAGCAGACTGCTGCATATAAAATCTAATGGAAAATCATGAGTGGAAGAGAACAGAATTAGTTTTGCTCTCTCGGCAGTCTGACCTGATATAAAGACGTGTTTTCGTGGGCCCTGATTTTTTTCAGTTTGAGGGAAGATTTACATTTATCTCACCCTCGATAAGAGTTTTGCACAAGAGAATTAGTTTTGCGTCCAGCCTGGAAAGGCTCTAATTTCCTTGCCATGGCAGATGCTTAAAGGAGCAAAAAAAAGCAGCTCACAACAAAGCGATCCCCATCAGCAAAGACGAGCGAACATAAAACGACACAAGCAAGTTACATTTGTCATGTGTTGGAAGGGGAAGGAAGAGGATTTATGGGACATGTGGTCTTAATATAGAGGAAAAAACTACTACAAACAAGTCTATAAGACAGTTATACCAAAGTATCCCAGTAAATGTGACAGTAATACACAGGAATGCAGTGGTTTAGTTCAGAAAAAGTCGGAAAGTGGAGAAAAATGTCCCTCACAGTTACCCAGAGATATTCTGCTTTTATTACAATGAAAAAACAACAGAAAAAAAAGTGGATGGCAAATATTTTAAAACTTGAATCAGAATATTTTACATTTTCTTTTCATAGATTATTAAAATTAATTATCTGTTGGTAGACTATTTGCAAGATTAACAGTTTCTGTTTCAGCCCTGATATTATAGATTTAAAGTGCCACCAAGACATCACACACACACACAAACAGATACACAATAACATGCAGCCTCATAATCTACATCCCCAGATGCCGAGAGCACACGTCTGGATCCCCTCATTGAGATCTCCTGTTATCTGGCCTGATGCTCCCGGTTGAGGGATTTCACCCCCTGCAGCACGTGGATATTAGGTTTTATTTTCACATGGTAGTTAAAATAGATAGAGAATCCAGGTTAAGGCCTCGCGTCCGAGGGCGTGTCAGTTGATCCCACGAGCCGGCCAAGCTTCGGCAACACAAGCCATGCTACCGGAGGAGACGGTTAGAAGAAAAAAAGATGGAGAATGAGACCCTCGCCATAAAGGAAAATTGTGATTTATATTTGTCACACAGATGTGTTAAGCAGAGTGGGGGCTGGCTGCAGTGTGGAGGAATTCGGTGAGCCGGCAGGAATGAAAAACATCCAAGGGAGGAAGAGACAAAGAAAAAAAAGCGAGAATAGTCTGTAGTGTTTAATCGTGCTCGAGTTTGCCTGAAAACGTGATCTCTCAGGGGAGGGGAGCGTGGTGAACTGAAGACCGAGTGTAAGAGACAAGTCGGAGTGAGATGTTTTCACTACTGCCAAGCTGCTTACGTCTGTAATTATTGAGCTAATCACTATTACAGAAGACAAATCGCCAGTGAGGCCGAGGCGGAGACAAATCTCAGCACTGTTTGGAGCTGATTAAGTGCAAAACCTTCCTATCCCCTATCCCCCCCTTGTTTCACCCACACATTGCAGCACAGGTTAGAAAATGAATGCAGAGCACATTCCACTGGGGCCGCTGCAGCTGATTTTTGAGGCTGGCCCGGCTAATGACTTCATAGATTGTAGTTAGGTTCCTCTTGAATTGCGGTTAGCCTGGGCAGGGGGAAAATGAAATGACTTAAGCCGCTCGGTGGCCGTGTGCAATGCAAAGTAGGGCGCCGCTAAGCGCCGGCATGTGTGCTCAGCAAACCCTTGCCTGGATGAAAAAGGGTTTGTGCAAGGTGCCTGTTTGCTCTTAATACTTCTCCGTGGAGGTTAAATCGTATACCCCCTGGTCCTTTTTTACCCCCACACACACACACACACACACACACACACACACACAGACACACACACTTTGAACACAAATACACACACTTTGAACGCAGATACTGTAGTCCGTAGTGAGAGGATCAGCAGAGTCGTTTCTCCTCCACGATTCCTTTTATCCAGAAGATAAAAAAGAAGAAAATGCTCCCCAAACACTCCCAGAGGTTTGCATCGAGCATCTGCTGCTTGACCATCTGTTTCCAGGTGAGGCAGACGGAGGCAGATTCTTTCTGAGAGGGATTTTTTTTTTAATGTCTGCCAAGAGCTGGTGCCAGAGAGAGAGAGAGAGAGAGAGAGAGAGCATTGGAACATTATCCACCGGCTGGTCGTTGTAGCAGCGTGACGAGTCACAAGATAGAGGATGGCCGCGAGGCATTACCAGCTCAGTGGGTAAATGAACCTTTCAGGGTCAGGTGCACAATGTGCAGGAAGGATAACAGCCACTTCTCTTTTTAAGAGACCCCCCCCCCTTTTTATTTTTTTGAATTGCCTTCGAGCAATCATCTCACCTCCAGCTGCTTTAGTGCGGCCGTTAAACGCTGAGTAGTTGATGAGGTAGCGTCAGGTTGCTCATCATGCTAGTCGGAGGCAAATGGCACTTTCACATCATGTGGAATCTACAGTAATTACCAATTTCCAATCTCTTGTAAAACATCAGATCCTACACGCCAACCACAGCCTCTGTCACTGTTCCAGCCGTGTAGTGTCAACATGAACCAACACGGTTTGGACAGATACACGCTGTGTAAGTGATGATGCTGAGATCAAAGATACTTGGCCCGCATTTCACTACAGTCGGTTTAGTTTCTGAACAGCAAAGCTCATTGCTGCAAGAAAAAAAAAAAGAGAGAGGAGCATGTTAAGCAATTTACTGCTGCGTCTGCTTCGCTGAGCTTTTTCTTTTCAATGAATAGCCGTTGTTCTGACATGTTGTGATAACGGCAAACGCATCCTCTGAACAGGCTAATGGCTTTTCTTATTTCACACTCATCCGTGTCGTAATTCATCGCGCAGGTGCCAGCTACGAGAAACATAATGACACATCACATTGCAACCTTCAAACAGGATTGAGCTTGAACTCATAAAAGTACATCACCGTCTGTTATTTTTTTTTGAGGCGCGTGTTTTTAAATTACGTAATGCCGATGTGAGATGTGTGGAAAGCAATTTGTTTTTAGTTAATCAAAAACACTGGAGGTTATCAGGTATTTTTACGTTGCCGTTAATGAAGATGGTTCATCTAAACTGTGGTAAAGAAAAGTCATTTTAGCGATTTCGTGATTTAGTGTCCTCCCACCTTTGGGAGTGTGTGTGTGTGTGTGTTTGTGTGTGTATGCATGCGTGTGTGTGTTTGAGATGCATGAAAAAAAAAAAAATCAAACTGACCACAAAAGCTTTGAAGTCGCCTGAAAATTCTCAACGCTCAAAATCAATGCAGCGTGAATCCAGAGATGAAACAAGGTCTGAATACAACAACAGACACCCCTCCCTCTTCACTGTCGTCGGCAGAGTAAATAACTCTTTAAATAAGCCGACCACGCTTCATCTGATATTTCTGCCCTTCCCTGTTTGCATGATGAACCAGAAGATTGGGAAGATATTTTCCACATTGCCTCACGTCTTTAGAAGTATGGACCCCGAATATATCTGATGAGTTCTTTCCATTTGAAAACCTGGTGATAATTAGCTCCTCCAGCCCAGGCCAAGGATCTGGAAGCAGGACGGAAAAGACCTTGGGAGCTTTGAGCAATATTTTCAATTTGAAAAACGCTCGGTTGTGTTCTCTCCCGACTCCCTGTGAATCATACAGTTGCTTTTCCAAAAGTCACATGGCAGTTGGAAAGGCCTCATGAGCATCTCTTTCTTCTTTCCGTGCCGTCTGCCTGCCGTGGAGAGCCAAATACTTTAGATTCTTGCTGCTTGTTGTGATACTACATCCACTGTGTCAGTTACAGAGAGATGCTGATCCACAAAGCCAATGAGGAACGCTTGCATCCAGTTATGGGACACAAAAAAACAAGATTTGTGTGGCTGGCATTCCCGAGTTTTGCAACACTTTGGGTTTCATTGCCTGACTCAAACGCCTTTGCATTGTGTAAGAAGCTGCGAGCTGCAATACCACTGCACATATGTCTTGAAATTACACCATGCACATCAAAGAAATGGCCCAGGACTCATCTTATGATGAGGTTTTGTCATGAGAGTTGTTTGAGGCAGGAGAATTTTAATCTGTTTCTTGGTGGTTTATGCTCAGTTGCAGGGTTTGTTCTGCTCTCGTTGAATTTCTACTTACTTCTACCACCTTGCTTTAGTGGTTTCTCCTCCCCAGTTTTTAATTTTTGTCTGTTTCAAAGTATTTTTTTATAAATCATAGCATATAATCATCCTTGAGGTATTTCTGTGTCAGACTTCCTTTATTCATCCCGTATATGTTAATGCAGTTGTTTGGAAAGCCAAAGGCATAAATAGATAATTTCCTGGAGATATAATTCATTGCTACACCAGATTGGGGTCATAGTCTAACCATCTTTTTCTTAATTATGGATAAATTGATTAATTAGCAAACAATATATGATTACACTTCTGAAATCAAATCCACACCCTTGAGTTTAATATCAACCAGACCAGCTCAAAACCTATTACATGGCTGTACCACTGTTTGCTCCTCTCCCACTATCTGTGAGAAAAATCGCTAAAAGAACGTGAAAAGCCAGTAAATCTTTTGACAAATGTGCTAAAGCTGGCAGCAGTTTCTGTAAACGTCCCCTGATGATACGATAGAAAATGTTTGTGCCAATTCATTTTGAAAGTGCAACAACCATCGGTGTAACTTCAGCACTTAATCACGTGGCATTCGGCCAATTGACGGTGTATCTTTATCACTCGGTTAGTCAGGCGATTGGTCAGTCGCGGACATTTCCGTTTATAAGACTGGACCTGCTGTTGTGGCCTGTTATCTTTATTACTGAGGGTAGGTTTTAATCAGAGGAAGTCTGTTCCACTACCAAACCCAGCAACCATGCAAACAGAACTGAATTTGAATTGAGAAGACGAGGTTTGGCGTTTTGTTGACCTCGTCATCCAAACAGGACAAATTCATCAGGGAAACAATCATCATTGAAATCAGCTGCAGTGGTGATCAGCTGGAAAAACCACCAGACAAATATGACAATATTTAATTTCAGATTTCATTTCTTCACTTAGTGAGCAGTTTTTTTTTCTTTCCATATTTACTTCTGCCACGGAGATTTGTTTTTGATCTCAATTAGAGTGTATTGGATTATTAAATTAAATTAAGGCTTCCAAACGCCTTTCAAATTAAGATAAACGATGAACTGGAAAGCACTAGAGAAGCTACAAACCTTTGCCAAAGCTCTATTTAGTTATTTTTATTCAAATAAGTCAAGTGGTTCATCAGAGAAAGAATAACAGAAGGAATTTTTTTTTCTTCTTTTTTTTTTTAACACTGTGTTTACAAATCTATACCTGGATCTGTATCCAAACCAAAAATCAACTCGTAGTGCCTTGGTCTGTGACCTAACACTCCACAAAACTTTATTTCAGTTTGTCAGTAGTGTTTAAGATTTCCTGCCAACTAGGGAGCAAACAGGACCCAAAACATCCTCGGAGGTAAGAAACAGGCTCCATTCACATCTCTGTATTTTAGGTTTACTAACATTTCAGTACTTTATCAGTTGTGTTGGGCAGGGGAGAGAGTGGAAACAGTTTGTCACTTGACCTTTTCATCGATGACATTGGGTTGTTTGTTCTATGAGAGAAAGAGAGAAAAAAAAAACGGATGCAGGTGACCAAAATATATTGAACTCCCTGAAAGGAAATACAGTAAGCATTTCTTCCAAAAAGGCAGTTCGCACCCTACCATGAATGAAGCCTAAGTTTTGCTGCATGTTGTAACTGACCGACCCCAACAAGGCCCGGCGTTGTCTGCATCGGGGCTCTCTCGCTCTCTCTCTCTCTCTCTCTCTCTCAACTCACACACAAACACACTCCACACAAGTTTGATACTCAACAGCTACAGCACAACAACAGATAAGCAAGTTTGTGACAGAGAAACACTTAGAATTTTATGCGAGTGTAAACAGATTTGAGTTAAAGGAACCGTTTGACTGATTTATTTATTTTTTTACTACAAAAGAGTTGAGCTGATTGACACCCTTCTCATGTTTGTGCAAGTTTGGAGCTTGAATTCAAGTACGGTATGCATGGCAAAAGAAAAAAAAAAAGCTAGCCATGTGCTGTCCAAGTAATAAATATGCCAACCAAACACCCCCAAAGCGCACCAGCTCGCTGTTTGCTTAACCCATACATGAACAGAAATTAACAAAAACAATTTGCGATGCTGATCTTGGACGCAACGAAACAGTTGCACAGAAATAAAGTAGCTCTGTGCAGTGTCGCAGGAAACGGTGCCAGGTTGCCAGAGGCCATGGGTGAGCGCAGGTTTTTAATTCCAATTCCAACATAAGCAGTGTTTTGAGTGAGTGATCCAAACACACATATAATCAGCTTCACTTCAAGGCGACATTTAGGGTGCTTGTGAATTTGAAAAGACAGGTCACAACAAACTAAAAAACGCCGCTTGGGCGCTCCTGGGCATAACAAAGAGGAAAGGTTTAATGGTTTTAAGTGTTTTAAACAATTATGGCTCATTGAAATAAAGGCTTACAATGTGCTTTTCCTCTTTGCTCTGTCCAAAAGCGCCCAAAGAACATTTTCTTTGTAATGACTTGTCTTTAAGCGTTTTCGGGCAAGTCAGAGTCAAGTGTAAAGTGGAATAGTGAAGGCTTCAAGTAAAATCTACAAATCCTTTAGGGAAAGTCCAACCTGAAAGACTTCCAAGTCTCTAATTCCCGACCATTCAAATCACATGATATTTGGATATCTTTCTATCAAAGCTGTAAAAAATAATTTAACCCAAGTCCTAGTATTTATTGAACAGTAATTCAATGTCAATTTGGATCATTTTTTGTGTGTGATTTGCCATCAGATCTATCAGTTATGATAATATTTTTCCTAGTAAAGTACATTTCTGAGATCTGGCAAAGTGGCAACGTCACCAAAATGGAGACCAGGGGAGTGAATCAGATGATGGCAAAGATACAAAAATGGGACCTAAGTTAAAGTCAATTGCAATTATCCTTTAGATATTCAAGATGCAAGGCCCATCGGTTGTTTTCTTATTTATTTATTTTAAGTTGTCCTGGGCTTTTATAGGGTAGTAATCAGCTAGTGTCACGTCAAGTTGAGTCTGTTGGGCAACGAACCTCAAGTAAGCCCAGTTTGGCAGCAGTTGGGTTTGAGACCTGACTGCTCTTCATTATTGTGACATAAGTTCATGCAAAGGCTTACAGCTCTGACCAGTACCCTAACCAAGTTTCAAATGCTTTCAAATACATCTTGGTTCAAGGTTGCCTCAACATAAACAGCTGTAAAAGCGCCTTGCAAAAATATGGTGTAAACAACATTAACAAAACTATGATGAAAAACTGGAAATATCTAAGGAAACAATAATTTATTCTGACTTGGAATCTGACCAAGCATTCAGGGCAAGTCAGTCAAATAATCAGACAGTTTAGAGGATTGATAAAGAGCCTTAATCACTCCAGAGGAAGACAGAAAACAAATTGCCTGGCAGGGGTATTTACATAAACATTAAAAATATAACATGGCAAACAAAAATCCCTTCTCTTTGACTGATTGTAAGGTCAAGAGAAATTGAATTAAAGAGAGGTGAGGGACAAGCACTTCCAGTTGATGAGCAAGTATCAGCTGCCATCGGCGTCCTGATGAGAATGTAATCAGGTTAAACACTCAGACACTTCAGTATCGTCACATTAATCTATATTAATATTCATCGGTCAGTCCGTAGTCAGATCAACGCGATACACTGATCTGTCATGCCAACATCACTGAAGTGTTTCCCTTTGTCTTCAAAAGGAAACACACCGTACAACCTGTACCGGAGCAACTACTGACTTGAGAGACTTTTTAAACTCAGACTTGTTGTAATAATTGACCTTTTCAGAGTCCAGGTCCTCGTGCCTGTGAGGGAAACATAAAATGCCAAGCCATGAAAATGAGAGGTTTTCTACATAATGTTCTGAGCAAGTATTATATAAAAGACCTTTGAAGCACTAAGTGCACTAATAGTATTAATTAGCTGTCTGAGCTGCAGAGCTACTTTCATGTTCATCAAAGGGTCACAGCAAGAATAATGCCTTTTAACTTAAAGAAATATTCAAAGAAAAATTACTTTCACAAGTATGATTTGATGTATAAAAGCTGATATAGAGTACTGCATTCTAAAAACAACTGAGCAGCCCTTATTGGGATATTTTACTTTGGTAAAATGTTTGGTTTTTACAGCATTCACTCCTCTACAGGAGCCCAGGAACAAGGAACCTTTGTTTTTAGTTGTTTTGGCTCTCCACACCGACTGGCAGCATCCATGTTTTTGTTTTTGTTTTTTTGTTTTTTTTTCCCAGTTCTTAGCATCCTACAGGCATGCAAAATCATTTTGCATTTAAAAGCAGGCATGTTGGCGAATTGTCAGATAATATCTTGGTATGTTTGCTCAGTTATGTATATTTGACGCTAGAAGTATTTTTTTTTACCTTTTTCGTGTTATCGGTTTTGCCTGACAATTAACTCTTGTGGCAATATTCATACTAACATATGAAATTTCTTTCCTAATAAAGTGGCATGACTACAAGGATTCAGTTCCGGCAGGATAACAGAGCAGCTCAGGGAGACGGCTTTGACTTTGGCGACAAACATTGACTTTGATGTTAAATCCTCCAGCAGGTGGTGAAATCGAAATTTAATGAGTGAGTGAAATTTTATTTTAATGAAGTCCTCATTCGTGTTGTTCGGGCACTCCCATCATGGCTTTCGTTTTGTATGCAGGTCAGAGTCTCAAACATTCAAATATTAGTGTGATGCAGAGCTGCTCTTGGGGTACGATAGTCAGGTCTGTTGGATTGAAAAATATTAATCTACTACAGGAAATTTGAAAAGATGGCCAACCTTCCCCTCACCTGCCTGCAGTCTGGGAGCCTGCAGATCCCATGTGTTGCAAGCTGGACTTGGGCATGTTCTCATTTGACTTGTGTGAGGGCTTTTCGTCTCCCTGGTCCATATGAGGACAGGTGTGACCAATCCGTAAACTCAGGACATGACTCTGTATCACTCCAGCTATGTCTTCTTGTAAGGTCTTCTTGCCAGTAAAACTTCACCGTCTTTCCACAGCCTGCGCCTCATTTAATTCAGGCAGATCAGGTTTTCTTTATATGGCCAGAGGATGGGTGGAAAGTTCAGAACTATTATGGAGTCTAAAAACAACAAATAAAACACGTCATCCTCACTGATTTGTCTTGCTGATTTGTCTAAGTGTTGCAGTAGCTTAGGCTGTCCACCGTTGATCCTCCTATGTTTTTTCCCTCCTGGTGTATTCAACTATACAAATATATATTTTTTTAAAAATAGAGATGACAATATGAAAAATACAAAAACAATTGCTGACAGTTTTTAGGGTCTGCCAGTTAGCCAGTTAGCACACAGTTGTCTAATTCATATCTATACGTCCAGGAGACACAGAGCAACATTAGCTTTCATTCGGATTCGTGTTTCTGATCACCTGACAAACGTAAGACCAATATTCACTCTCCTTTTGGCTCTGTTTTAGTTTTTACTCACTTTGAGGGAAATACCTAGTTCTTTTTGCTGCTGAATCCTGCACTTTGTTTACCAGGTTGTTGCTAACTGAGTTTGCGTGCTGTTTGGTGTTTGGCAGGTAACATGCAGTCAGTTTATTCAACCTCTTTTTACGGAAAACACCTGCGTGCTGCAGCTGAAAATGTTGATGAAAGCAGTAAAAGTGAATTTTAAAAAAAGCACAGTTGTCGGCAGTAAAACCAAAATAATGAGCTGGAAAATGCTAGAAAAAAGCCCGTAGGGGGAACTGCAGAGTCAGGTGATAATTACCTGTGGGTTTGCGACACCTTTCACATTAGCATGTCGTCATTATAGCAGCATATTTGCCTCTGAACATTCTTCTGTTGGACAAGAACTTTTGTAGATTGCATCATACAGCGTGTTAATCAGATATTTATTCCTACTGTTGTGTCTTATTTGTGTTGTGTGCAGTAATTTTACAAGCGCTACTGGTTAATGACGCTAATTGTACCAATCATATACTTGATTACAAGACAGGTCTTTGTCTGCATTGGGTCTAATTATTAATTCCAACCTTTATTCATGGCACACTAATTCATTATTCATTTTATGTTTGTTTATTCTTTTTTTTACATTTACATTTCTGACAGACAGTAGGGTACATTGTGCCAGGGTGCAGCAATTCTTGCACTTCCCATACATGTGGGTAAAAAGCATCCCTAACAACCTTTTCCAGAAACGTTTCTATCATAAATGGCCCTTTACTTTTGCAATGAAAAGCACCAAGTTCATTTCCTCAGGCGAAGCAGCCAAGACCTAGAAGTCATTAGTAATGCTTTAATACAAGGCCCAGTGGGAGCAGGAGTGTTGGCTTCAATTTTTTGCCTAAAACTCCCCACGAGCCTGTTAACGGTGATTTAGAAGCTTCGGGTGGGCCGCAGAGAATGCACATAGACACACATGTACCTTTTAAAACCTCCGCCGCCCTTCAGCTCAGAACCACAGACCTGATTGGCGTGTCCGCCATGCAAAATGCCGCGGCCAGCATCTTTTCTCCTGTTGTGCTGCGCTGCTGGTAATTAGGCTGCTGTTGTTGCTGCTGTCACCGCTCATTTGTGAACCCTATCGGGGCAGAGGGAGGAAAGAGGCTAAGACAATATTGCCTCAGCCATAAAAGTCCAGTGTAATTATGCTAGGTTTTAAGTGCCCTAGGGAGTCAAAATTTCCCTTACATGACAAGTAAATTGCCAGCACTAAAGAAGCTGCAGCTTCAGAACACCTCTACACTGAGACCATGACATTGCTAAAAAAAAAAAAACTGACAAAGTGGGGATGGACAGCAGTTTTGTTGTCTGCTCAGTGTTGAGGGAGGATTTGTGGTCTGGAAGTAGGGCACATGATTTCAGGGCCATTGTTCACTGACCCATACCTCTGTGAAACCCCTATCTGGCTCCAAACAGAGAGAAATTCTGCAGCAACAGAATAACAAACATCATTCAAGGCTACTGTAAAACGAGGTGTCAACCAAGAAGGATTTGTAGCATTATTGGCTTGTGCGCATATTGCTTTCTTGTTTCAGACTAATGGAAGAAATGCATCAAACCACTGGGTGGTTCATGGAACGAAATACGGCTTATGTGCCCTGCAACCAAATAAAGGAAGCCCCCCCCCCGATCAGCACCACGTTCACTCCCGCAAACAGGCGTCACACATGTTGTTGTAATGATTGAAACAAGACGAGCTTCCTAGTGTTCAAGCTGACCAAGCAGGCATTAATGTCAGCTGCCTGTGGTTGATAGTTGCACACTTCTCTCCATGGATGGTGTGTTAAGAGTTGGCGTGGCCAGGTCATTAACATTGTTTTACCCAAATATTTGTGAAAACATACCTGGAAAATCATTGTAATAGGGCAGGGAACGTTATCTTGTTACAGCCATTAATGAAGGAACCTGGTTTATTGGTCTACCGAAGTTATAGCGCAAAGTCGGACACTGCGGGTTTAATGAAATACCTTAATTATCGCCATGAACCTTGTATCACAGCCAATGCTTTAGCTCCAACTGCTGACAATGTTAATAAGCGAGCCAAATCAGCGGGACCACCTTCCCATTTCTTTTTACCGTACACAGTATCTTTGCGTCACAGCTCTCTTAATTGTGTATTTGGGGTTTTTATTGGTCTCTGTAATATATCAGATAAGTTCCCCCAGAGCCACACAGCTTCTCCTCTGTTGTAACCATCCAGTTGGGATTTATTTGGTAATTTTCAGGTGAAAAGATGTTTAAAGTTTCCAGCAGGGCTAAGCATGTGGTACACTCAGCTGCTATTTCAGTAATCTCATTTCAGTGTGAACTAGTATCTACTACACTTGATATATGGTCATTTTAAAAGGAGCTCAAACCAAATTTTCAAGTAAAATATCAAGAAAACTAATCTGTGTCCATTTTGATAATCCCTTAACCAGTTTTTGACATCTCAATAACCCAGCAGTCAGTCAGTCAGTCAGTCAGTCAGTAAATTGAGAAAACAGTTGGAGAATTAATTGAAAATAACAATAATCATTGATTGTAACCCTACACGGAAATTATGTTGAAACAATGGTCATATGAAATAGTCCTGTCTGTAAAATGTTTCCAAATTTATCCCAGTTGTACCTGAAGGGCTGGATGTTGTTTGACCAGTAAATTACTCTGACAGACGCACTTTATTTGAACTCTTTCCAGATTCAGATCAAATCAGAGTCAGATCTTTCATTACACCCAGGTTTTTTGAGACAAGGTGAGATTGTTGGCATGATTGGACATTATTTACAACAAGGGACCCAGCAGTCTTTTTTGCCAATCAGACCATTTTTATATTGACAGTATTTTTTGTAACCAAGGCCTCCGGGGAAAAGTTTTTTTTTTTTATGATGACAGAAAAATGACTGTAACCTCAATCAACATTTGGTTTTGTTGTCATGGTTTGTAGTCATGTCATGCAGGCAGTTTGCAGCTAGGGTACATAACAGACTGAGTTGGTGATGACAGATTGGTGACCTACTTCAGCTCAAAATCAGTGTTTTGTATATGTGGGCGTGACAGTGTGTGATGAGGAAAGATGCAGTGCAGACGGATGGCACAAAGTTCAACGTGTTTAAAGCACAAATAGTCCATCAACGAGTATAATTATTATTCTGTTCCTTTTCTTGTATCATGTAATTTCCTCCCACCCTGACAGCGAATGGGCTTTGGTCCCTGGAAACCACCACTTTACAACAAGCGTATCATTTGGAACCAGGATTCACCGGAACAGACAATCCACTGTGTGGTCTGTTCTTTTACCCAAGACGACGAGGACTGCATTCCTCCGTGTGCTTTGAAATTAATTGCTGTTGGTACTTTCTGTGGCCGAGCCGTGTGGCATTGCCTGTTCGTCCGTCCGGGGTCACCCCTTAGCTCGGCAGGAGGTTTGATGAGGGGTCTTGTGTCCGGTTTCGCACACTGAACTCCTTCGATATTGTCTCCTTTAGACAGCAACGGTCGGGGTGGTGCTCTAACGCTTCTGTCCCGGCACCCGTGACCCAGCCATGGTCCAGCCGTGATCTAGCCGTGATCTAGCCGTGATCTAGCCGTGATCCAGCCGTGATCCAGCTGTGATCCAGCCGTGATCCAGCTGTGATCCAGCCGTGATCCAGCCGTGATCCAGCCGTGATCCAGCCGTGATCCAGCCGTGATCCAGCCGTTATCCAGCTGTTATCCAGCTGTTGTCCAGCCATTTTCCCAGCCCACGAGAGATCAAACCTTGGGTCGGTTCTTAGTTATCTGCTCACACGGGAAATCGGTGTCAAAATGGAGCATCGTGGCTCGCACCTGCTGATGTTGCAGTACATGTGAAGGGGCTGAGTAAATGCTTGAGCCGTTTGAGTGCAAATTATATGTCTGATTGTCTCTCCAGACTTCATGACAGAGAAATGACGATTTAACTCTGAGTCAGGAGAATGACTCCCTGATCTTTGTACTCTCACCTGTAAGGGCTCATCAGGGAAATTCGGTTTAAACCGTCCATTCAACATTAAGTCTCATTCAGAGCCCCTGTCATTAAAAATAATGTCTAGTATTATAATTTGAACTGTGAAGCTTCTCATCAAGTACGCATTGTCAGTCACATAATTTCCAACCCGTCAAACAAAACAAATGTAGAAAAACAAAACAGAAATTTAAAAAATATAGCTCCCGCTCCCATTTGCCCCACTTTGTTTTACCCCTCAGTAGTTTTACCACATGAGACGAATTACTCTATGCCCACAAAGTGAATTTAATGCAAATTCTCGTCCTCAATCTCAATGTGTGTTTCCATATCATTTCATAAACAAGGTGCAGTATATGGGCCAATCCCGCGGCCCCAATACATAGCAGAAACAGATAAAAGGATTACAGCCCATATTTAAATGCAAAAACACTGCTTATCGTTGCTGTAATTTGCTGGGTACTTGTTTTTCTTTATTCCTTTTTTTTTTTTTTTTTTTTTTGCATTAATGAAGACGCTGCTTGTTTTTTTCTATCAGATGCAATAACATTTATTATTAGAAATGTATAGACTGACATCCCCTCTGCGGGAAAGCTTTGCCCTATAAGTATATGCATTTGAATATTAACCAACAAAGCAAAATTTCACCCTGGTTTTTACAATATCAAGTACTTCACCCTGGCAACTTATCTGTGTCCTTTCCTATCAGCGGGGTTTCTGGAAGGCGTCAGCGTCTGTGAACAGTGCAGCGTAGCTATTAATGCCGTCACAGCAGGCACAGTAGATTTCCACTCCAGGCTGATGGCGAGTTGCCTGTCGCCTACCTCCTTGCCATTTTTAGCCCGCGGCGGCTCTGGCTGGCCTCATTGCCACCTTAGTGCACGGTGCCACGTGTGGGCAGGCGCTGGCTGGGGGCCTCTTCCAGCCCCCTGGGCTGCTGCTGCTGCTGCTGCTGCTGCTGCTGCTGCTGCTGCTGCCGCCGTTGCTGCTGCTGCCGCTGCCACAGCACAGCGGTCGCTCCCGTGGGAGTGGGCCGCCGACTCAAGCACACTAGCGGTCTTAAGGAGCGCTGCTGAGGGGAAGTCCTGTGTGTTTGAAGTAGGGACCTCAGAAAGCCTGTTTACTCAGGGGCAAGGGGGGGCTGGGCCGCTGCACAAGAATGCCTGTGTCATGACGGGAGCGGCGGAGAGGTGGAATGCACTCCACAATCCCAACACTGTAGGAGCCGGGCCACGGCTGAGGTGGCAGCCATTCCTCACTATTTATTTTAGCTCCCTCTCCACTCAATCACAGGCCCTGTCTGCGGCCCTAAAGCATCCCTGGAAAATGAAAAATGGCCTGTGCTTTTATTTATGGCTTGAGATTTCCAAGTATTTGCCAGCTCAGTATCTACGAATATGTGAAAAAATATAAAAACTGATTATTTCTTTATTTTTTGCTTTAACTATTTCTTTAAGGAGAGAGAGCTTTGTTTCTTACTTTGCCTTTTCTTCAGGTACGGACATTCATATTTAGGAGGCTGTCTGTGGAATCACAGTTCAGTCCTTCAGAATAAAAATAAATGTTCTGGGTGATTTTCAAGAAAGCTTTTAAGTCTTTTATATTCAGTGAATTCTCAAGCTGAGAACAGCAAAAACAAAATAAAAAACAGCAAAAGACGCTTCTATTCACCTGATCCTTAATGTGACACTCGATATAGGTTTGGAGACCAGAAGAAGGTTAATTCCACCACGGAGCGCCGACAAGTCCTCCATGTTTAGCTAAAGGCACTGGAACGCGATTTGTTTTGACTCCCCCCGCTGCCAGATTTTTCTAACACGGCAGGATGACGGCTCAACCAAAAAGCGTCTTCAACACACAAGCTGCTTTTGAGTCCATGTGACCTTTGTTTACCAACCCTGGTCTGTTTGTAAATGGGCTGCGTGAACCTACGTGAACCCATTTTTTTTTTTTTTTTAAGTTCGAGGCCAGCGCTGTCAGATTGCAGCCAGAGGTTCATGGATATTACCAAATGGAAGATGACCCCCCCCCCCCCCGTTCACGCCCCTCAGCTGCAGTTTATATTCAATTTTAGGGTCAGAACGAAGATTTGCTGATCTTAAACAAATGTAAAAGGAACCGGGGGGGGGGGGGCGTTCCTTGCAGATTTTTTGCGCTGCAATGTAATTTATTCTGAAAAACCTTTCAGGTCTGCGAGTGGGAACCATTTGCACAAAGCAGAGCCATTCAAAACAGTAGCAAGCAACATTTTAGCTCACAGACCATAAATAAATGATGCATTGTGTCAAACTAATAAGTTAACAACTATAATTGTCAGGGATTACAGTACTGATAATATTGATATATATGTATATAGTGTGCTACAAGGCTAAAAGCCTGTGACTAAAACAGAAAAATGACACTCTACTTTTCTTTTAATTAATACAGTACACTTGCCCATGGTGATGACTGTTTTGTTTTTGGTTTTTTTTTTTGCATGTATTGAGATTTTATTCAGTCAGTTCAAGTTCAAGTCATTGTTTGGCTGTTGTAAATCCATTGCAGGGTTTTCATCTACACACCATTCACTTTAAAAACAGAAAAAGTTACCGAAGAACATGTTTGATGATGATGCCCTTTGGCGATGGGAACATTAAGAAGATACGAGTGGTAGCTGTTAATGAAGAGTTTCAGAGTTTAACAAAGTGTGGAACACAGTAAGCGGTAAAGTTCTGCGCGAACGATGTCGTAATGACAGAAAAAAGTCTCCTCTGCTTGAAAACACTCGAGAAACTCAAACAACACGGGGCCGCATGGAGGGCTCACACGCCTCATTTCAGTTTGAGATTATGTCAAAGAGATTAAGATGAACCACATGCAAAACTAACCAAAAAAAAAAAGAAGAAGAAGAAGGACAAATTTCCATTGTGGCCGAGACCAAACAAAACAAACTGTTAAGGCGTAATTGCGGCCTTACTGTTGGCCAGCAGCTCCAGCTAGGCAAAACAGACGGACTCAAAGACACCCCGATGATTCATTCACATCCCTGCCAAGATTTTTTTCCCCCCGCTGGGGTTTGAACCTGCAACTCTCCTGCTGGCTGCTTTCATTAACAAGCAGACTGCTGATACCCATAGACCCCCCCTCCCAGTTATTATAGTGAAAAAAATTAATCTCCGGCGTTTCCTACGACAAAGTAGCAAAATGTAAAGTGAGAGATATCTCCTGCCAGTCTATCAGATCTCGGAGTAGGATCCGTTTGCTCGCGTCGGGATTACCGAGAGGGACCGGGTGAGGGATTTCATATCAGCAGTGCTCCCCGAGAGGCTCGACGGAGACGGCCTCGGCCTTCAGAGTGCAGAGCTGAGCGGTATTAGGTGGACAGTAAGTACTGGCGGGCCGCTCCATCAGAAAGGGAAGCATTAGCAATTTTTATGGTCTGATTTAGTATCAGGGAGAGAGCGGAGGGGACGAAATAGTGTCAAGTCAGATAATTCACTTCATTTTCATATTGAATGGAGACAGAAGCTCGCTTTGAAGTCAGATCTGATTTTTCCTTTTACATAATTGCAGGGGATAACCCCTGAATGGTAAAGATGCCTTAAAATGGCTGTAGACTGTCGGCCTTACAGTGCTATCACCGGCAGCGAATCGCGTCGGCTTTTCGTTGGAAAGAAATTCAAGTGTGGTTGGAATGACCTGAGGGCCGTCCAGTGGTGTACGGGCTCCTTTTACCGCAGCGTCACGGACCTGCTGTCCTCGCACACTCGACAGATCTCGAGCCCTGACGAAGGCTTTGAGCGTCGCGTGTTCAAGAGTCTCCAGGGTTTTTCAGAGCGTTTAACTGACAAAAGCCGGCGACCCGAGGGCTCAGTTAAAAAATAAATAAATAAATAAAAATTTAAAAATCGCACTTGCCCTTTACAGGTTACCAGAGCCCAAAGTGTAATCCTCAGATCGCTTGGTCGCTCAACCAACAGTCCTAAACCCCAGAGATATTGAAATTACAATGATGTATGACAGAGAAACACAGCGAGGGAAAAAAAAAACTGGCAACAGATTTAAATACCGGCAGGAATGAACTGAATTTAATTTCTAACAATACTCTGACCCTCTGGCAATCTTAAATATTTATAACACCGGAATAGTACCTGAAGACCTGCAGCTGCCTGACATACTCATTAATATGGATTTAAGTCTCTGACAGTGTCACTACTGCATTCTTGCATCCAACTGTAATTTCCTATATAATAGTGGATCAAGGTGTGAATTTACTCAGTAAGTATTTCAACTTAAAAGCCCTACAGCAGCTGTTGTAGACGGAAACATTGCAACCAATATCCATTATGACTAAATATGTTTATTGTGACCAGCTACCAGTCTTATCGTCATGGCTGATGGGTGCGTATCCCCCCTCCCCACAGAACCCGAGCTGGATGTACCTGGGGCTCTCGACTCCGTGGCCCAGCAGGTCAACGAGACCGTGCGCCGCCGCCGCCGCCGAGACGCCGGGGAGGACGACTACAACATCGAGATCCTGCTGGGGGTGGACGACTCGGTGGTTCGCTTTCATGGCAAGGAGCATGTGCAGAACTACCTACTCACCCTCATGAACATTGTAAGTCACTGCCACTTTTTACGCTGTTGGTTCTAATACTCTCTTCTTCACTACAGTGGACTGACTGTCTGATTCGTGTACATGCATTGACCTTCGTTGCTACGTAGACTGTAAAGTCTTTCTCGATCAATCCTCGTGTCATTTGTATTTTCATTCTATATGAAGTTCAGAGTGAGTCAGGTAATGTGGATATCAGGGATGTTACCTCGTAGACATATGGGATTGTTACCAGGCTGCTCAGCTTAGAGTTGGGGTTTTGCGGCACATTTACTGTCTCAACATTTGCATCAACCTCATCTCCAGCAGCACTAGGCAGCTTTTTTTTCTTTTTTTAAACAAATCAGCTCTGATACTATAAACTACATACTTCCAAGGTTAGTGACCAACTGGTGAAGGAAGAGTAACATCTAGCAGCTAAAAAAAAAGGCAGATATTTTCTCAGGAACTGATAAGAGACCAGAACCGAGCAAGAAAGGAGGAACATCAGACTTATTTCTTCAGCTCACAGAGGTGGAAAGAAAAAAGTCCCATTGCTCCTTTTGCCCTGGTCCTGTTCGGCTACCAAGTGGCCCAATAATCATTTTATGCATCTTAACCTTAAGGTTTAAAAGACGGCAACAAAACTTAAGTTTTGCTGGTCTTAGATTTTTTTCTTTAACACGTCTTCTGGGAAGTGATCGACCACCGAGTCCTCTTCCCCACGGCCAGAGACAGAGCAGAGGCGGTAGCCTCCGATCCGCCGTATCAATCATATACTGTTTGTAGCCTGCGATGATCTAAACAGATGAGCCGTCAGTGTTAACGCCGGCCTCTCTCTCGGGATTCTTCCGCTTTGATGCGCTGCTATATCGCTCGATCCGGAGCGTTCACAGTCGACACGCAGCTGTCGGGAAGCCTGATGCATCCGCGTGGAACTGGCCCCGCTGTCAACGCACGGATGCCAATAGTAGAAATGATTACCTCCGTTCAAACAGGAAGGGGCGTGACTTTATGGCACCGGCATCGTCCCATCTTCTGCGCACATCTGGTTCGGTTATGTCTGCACCTCAGCGGGATCGTTTAATGAAGATGCTCCTTGTCAGGCTTTGACAATGGATTCAGTTGTTCGCCTTTTGGGGAGTGGGGATTCAGAGCAGACTGGCAGTGTTTACTCATCAATTTGTCACAGATGCCACAGAAAAGGTCTTGCTGGTGGTGGAGGAAATTGGCCATATGCGCGCCAGCGATTTCTGGCTGTACTACGAGGTGTTCCTCTAATGACACATTTGAAATATGGATGGAGAAAACGGGCTAGAGGGCTTCCACCCCCCTGTTTTTCCTGCCTCTCTGTGCAGAGCTGCTCCGCCGCACAAAGCTGCCTCTGCTGTTCCTCAGCAACAAAGTCCTGCTGAGGATCAAAGCCTCCCTGCGGGGGGTGAGGGTGGGGGTGAGGGTGGGGGGGGCTCAATGACAGACCTGTGAAAGGCCTCGTTTTTGTTTAGTTTTTTTTCTAATACCCTCGATGGCAGGGTATTAGATGGATGGAAAGATTCAGACCTGAAACATGAAAAGCGGTTTTGGCGGCAGCCCGCTGAAGTCGAGGAAACAGAAAGTAACCGTGGACGAGCAGGGGGCTGAAGCGCGCGAGCCAGACGCCACCAGGACCGTGCACGGCGATGCTGAGTTGCTTTGGTTTTTGGTTGCTGTTTTTTTTTTTGCCCCATAACTCTGCCGGTCGTACAAAGGACTGGTTGTGTATTCCCGATGGCTTGTCGTGCGTTTCTTGCGAAGGCATTGTCCCAGAAATATTTCACAAATCATTTTCATCCATCGCTGCAAAACATAGTCCTTTCAAGTGCACATGTTCAGAAGTGTTGATTACATAATTTTGTCTACGCTCCTTCTCACACAGTCTGTTACCTTTTGTCTGTGCTGTGTTCTCATTTATTTGTCTGAGAATGTTGAGAGAACACAGGATCGTCTCTGTTTCCTCACTGGCTTCATTACTGGTGTCGACATTTTCTTATTTATCGTCCGATTAAACTTACAAACAACCCCCCCCCACCCCACTCCCCCGTATTGGCCCCGTGTTGTGTGTCTTGGAAACCAAAGCAGTTCAGTTAAAAGCTGAAACGAATTAGCCGGAGTGAAGGCTCAACCCTGGACCCTGCCTGGCTGTCGGCTCCGTTCAGACGAGCTGCATTTTGCTGGGTGGACGGAGGCTCAGACGCCGCGAGCCGGACCCCGTGGAGAGATTTCAGCTGCTTGTTTGGCAATGGCGGCCGTTCGGGGGCCCCCGACAGTCACGTGTTTTCTGGAGTCCTGGTCTGGGCTTTGCAGAGCCTGCCCAGGAAAATGTTTGAATGAACTGAACTGACCCCTAAAAACAAAACAAATTCCAGATATTTCATTATCGTGTAACGTATAATATCTGTTTATTATTTATTATTGAAGCTCGGTTCTGCCAGGAAAAGGGGTGAAAATGATGAAAAGAATGGAATGATAAGAATAAAAACACTTATGCAGAGGGTTTCGATTATTTTATCAAACTGCTCTTGGTAAATCAATATTATGACATTAGTCGCAATGTCAAAATTAAAATCAGAATTATAAAAAAATGGCATGTACCTACTTATTTTTTGACATCCTACGTGTTTTAGAAAGTTCAATCACTGACTCAATATCTCATAATTTTGGCTCATCAGGTCAAATATTTAGTTTTATAGTATTTCATAATTCCTATAATTCTCATAAATTAGTACATTAACACATCGACTATCTCGTAGTTTTGAAAACAATAAACATTGAAAAGTAGAGGTCCTGGTTCTGGCCTCTGAACGGTACTTCTCTCCTCCTCTTCTCTCCTCCTCTTCTCTCCTCCTCTGCTCTCTGTTCCTCCTCCCACTTCACCACTCCTATACAGCCACATATCGTTTCCAGACTCTCTCCTCCCCTCTCCTCCCTTCTCCTTTCCTCTCCTCTCCTCCTTTCTTCTCCCTCTCCTCCCCTCTTCTTTCCTCTCCCTCTCCTCTCCCTCTCCTCTCCTCTCCTCCTTTCTTCTCCCTCTCCTCTCCTCTCCTCCCCCCTCCTCTCCTCTCCCTCTCCTCTCCTTCTTTCTCCTCCCTCTCCTCCCCTCTCCTCCCCTCTCCTTTCTTCTCCCTCTCCTCTCCTCCTTTCTTCTCCCTCTCCTCTCCTCTCCTTTCCTCTCCCTCTCCTCTCCTCTCCTCTCCTCTCTCCTCTCCTCTCCTCTCCTCTCCTCTCCTCCCCTCCTTTCTTCTCCCTCCCCTCCCCTCTCCTTCTCCTCTGCTCTCTTTCACCTGTGCTTTTCCCGTCTTTCACTCTGTCCTACTTTATCTCCTCTGCTCTTCCATGCCTCCATCCTTCCACCTGTCTCCTTCCTTTATTCAGTCTTCTCTCTCTCTTCTCTCCTCTCCATCCCTTTTTTCTTTCCTTCTATACTTCTCTCCTCTTCTCATATCTTGTTTTCCCCTCCATCCTTCCATCATCCAGGCCTCTTCTCCCTTCTCTTCTTCCTGTCTACCTCTTTCTCTCTTCTCCTCTTCCCTTCCTATTGCTTTCCTCCTCTCATCTCATATCATCGCATCACCTGCTTTCCTCTCCTCCGCCCTCCTCTTCACACCTTTGTCGCTCCCATCCCCAGCTCCTCTTTTTCCTTTTTACTCGTCTCCTCTTCTCACCTCTCTTCTCCCCTTCTGTCCTTCCCCTCTCTACTCTCTACTCCCTTTTTATGAATCCTTCTCTCTCCCATCCTTCCTTCTCACTCCTTTTCTTTTCTTCTGCTCATCACCAGAAACATTCTCTATTCTTCCTGCAGACAATTGTACCTGATTGGAAGCTTTAATGAGCCTGTATGTTTGCATGCACAGTATGTATGTGCATGCTTGTGTGTGTGTGTGTGTGTGTGTGTGTGTGTGTGTGTGTGTGTTTATTTGTGTGCATGTTTGTGTTTTTGATTTTGTGTGTGTGTGTGTGTGTGTGTATGTGTGTGTATGTGTATGTATGTATGTGTGTGTGTGCGTGTGCGTGTGCGTGTGCGTGTGTATCCTCACCAGCAACACTACTGTCAGCAACGTGATCAACATTTTCAGGGAGAATCTTGCAGACATGCACACATACACACACACATACACACACACACACACACACACACACTCTATTAATTTATTTAGAACTGTCCAAGCTCTACTTTTCAGCTCTACTGTCAAATCCTATGTCTTTAATAAAAACTCCATATGTGAGTTCAGCGCTGGCTCTTCCTGCTTGTCATCACTGTCAGAGAACGCTGGACAGCTTTTGCTTTTTTTGGGACAAGTTGTCTCAATACAATCAACAATCAGACCCCCCCCCACACTGCAGCAGCCGCCCCCTGTGTTCTTCCTCTTTGTTTTGAGTTGTGTCTGCATTCTCTCTCTCTCTCTCTCTCTCTCTCTCTCTCTCTCTCACATGCAACATGCACGGATGCCCGACACATTCAAATGTGCCCCGCGATCCAGTTTAGCTAATACGCGCCTCATTAATTTCCGTGATGCTCGCAAATGATGCGAAAATTATTGGTACGAGATCAGACGCTCGTCACATATATAAGAATATGTCGTACAAATATGATTTTGCATTATCCTTTTTTGTCACATTTTATGGTTAGATTCACGGCTCCTCGTTATTTTGGCCTTCTATCTCAACCTGTCTGGGTATGTTAGACTGTGTGGGATTTTAATTTTTTTTTTTTTTTTAATGCCTTGAAGGTTTCACATAATTATTTATTTATGAATGGTTTGTTGCCAGCAGTCTTGAATAAAGATTGCAATGGCTGCTGCTGCTGCTGCTGGATGTGTTTCAGGCTCTGGTATGCACATAAAGAGACACACAAGGGGATTGAAATTGCCCCCCCCCCCCCCGACCAAACCCGTAGTGCCAATTTTTACATCTCGCTTCGTCAGGGATCGATGACAGCCTCATTTTTGCCTCACATCTGTCGCGGAAGTGTCGGACAGAAGCTATCACCTGCCATAAGAGGGCTCAGATGAAACGTTATGTCCTGCGCAGCCCACTATCTCCATATGCCGCCGTCTGCCTGCGAACAGACGAGATATTAGAGGCAGTGATGGAGTTTGAACCTTTTCTTTTTTCCGTTCATGATGATAATCTACATTCTGATACCAGAGTCAAAAGAAAAAGATAAAAGATAGAAGAAAAAGAAAAGAATAGTTGAAACCATTCATGACATCAAGAGGAGATGGGGGCAGAGGCTCCACGGTGCTTCATTAGTGATTGTCCCTCATTGAACATACAGTAATGCATGACTTTTATGGACCTCTGTTGGTGACATTGAGGTATTGCAACAACATTTACATGTAAATATTCTGTGTACTGAGTCTTCATTAGGTACACTTTTTTGGAAGAGCATCTGAGGGTGAATTTTACATTTGCACAGCATGACATCAAAGATGTGCCTAATATTTTGTCATCCGAGATACAGTCTAGCACCAAGGCACCACTGACATACTCTAGAATCGTGTCACATCCTTTCTGATGTGCTGTCACCACAGATTAAACAATACAGGCATCAAAGGAGGTAGAACTCATTACAGGGCTGTTGTATTATCATTGTGTAGAAACGCAGGAGAAAATGTTGGATGCTCCCTAATGTCGATCGAGCTCCCGGCTCAGAATAATACTTATAATTGCATGTACACCAGAACAGGCTTACATGCATGGCCAAAAGTATGTGGACAACTTAGCCTTGCAACCCGCCTGAGATTTTTGAAAATCTTATTCCAGATCCACGGGGCATTGATCTGCCGCTATAAAAGCCTCCGTTCTTCTGATTTCAGGGTTGTTTTTGTCTTTTTTTATGGAAACTGTCCTCAGGGATCCTCTCCCGCTCGGTACCAGAGCTTTAGTGAGGTCCAGTGCTGATGTTGGTTCATAAGATCTGGCTGAGGTTAAGGTCAGGGCTCTGTGCAAGCTTGTCGAGTTTTTTCACACCAAACAGAGGAAACCTTTTTTTTTTTTTTTATTGACCCCGTTTTGTAAATGGTGGAACTGTCAGATAGAAACAGAACAGGGTCACACTGAAACAGGATGGAGTAATCCCTAAGCTGTTGCCACAAAATTGGAGGAACAAATTTTGTCTAAAACGTCATTGAATGTTGTAGAAATTAGTTTTCCCTCAATTGGAATTAAAGGAAAAGGAACCCACACCAAAGATACAAAAAAGCATGAGGACAGAGGTGTCCGTGTACTTTTGCCAAGTCATACAGTGCAGTAGGATATTGCTATATTACTTCGATAGAACAAGTTTAATAGCAGAACTATGATTTACAACTTTAATATAGTAGATGAAGTTTGAATGTCTTTGGCTAAAAGTCTTTAATGGATTGCCAAGGCTGAGTAGTCCCCCTCCATGACTTTCATCATCTCAACCCTCCCAAAGTTTGTCTCTTTCATCGGCTGCTCTTCTTCATCGGTTTTGCTACGTTCAGGGTTTCACCATCTAACTTGGGCCCATCAGGTCTGCGTTAATTTGTCTGCAGCTTCTCAATTCTCTGGGACTCTTGTGTATCTCATCAGCAGAAGAGACGGAAAGCGACAAACCTCGTGGCTTCGCTGCGATGAAACACTGAATCCTGTGGCTAAATTCAATGTTTGCTTTTTTTGCATTTGTCACATGATACACAACAGATGTCCTACTCTCTGTTCGATATCGCATTAAAGTCTTATTAACACATTTACTGGCTCAGATTAGCGTCAAATTTGAAGAGTTTATTGACCGTCAAGTTTTAATACTGAGGTTCCAACAGGAACCAGATGGCAACAGTTTTACAAGCAATGTTCTCAGACTGATTACACACAAGACAGTAAGTTCTGAGATGGACATTTCAGCTGTAGAAGCAATCAAGTTAGTGATATCGATCAGAAATCCCATTAGCCCCCTCCCCAGCTTCCCAGGTCCAGTGATGCACCGCAGCAATTTTGAGCCATCGGCCCCTGAACGTGAGCTGGATGTGTAACACGCGAGGCTGAAACGCACGTCAGGAAGCAGGAGGAGGGGGCCCAGCTGTAAAGGAACGGAGGGGCCGTTGCTGCCATGTCTAGTGCGTTGTCATGAGAGCGGGGGGAAGATAATGCGTGGCGCAATTTCACCTCACCGGCAGGGTGCGGTGTGGCGTGGCACGGCGCGGCGCGGCGTGGCAGCCACCGCCAGAGCAGAGCCGCTGCATCATTAGATGCGATTTCAGGATCAGTGGCATTTTTTGTTTTTTTTTTCCTTTTAAATGAAACATCCGTTTGGCGTCCGGGTCACACTCAGTCAGATTGTTGGCTTCATACAAGGTATTGAGTAATGGAATCTGCTGGACCTCGGGTAATGGAGCAGTTTAGAGTTTATATCATCGCTCTCCCAGTGTCGTGGCACCATCGAAAGAAGTTGATAGGGCGAAAAAACAGTGCTCTGAGGACAATTTAGCATGTGATTATACTCTGCTGGAATAATTTTTTTTCCCACCTCCTCTACCCCTGTGTGAGGAACACTGACATATTGTGCAATGAGGCAAATGGACTCAGTGAGCAATCACTGGCCCAAAGAAAATGAGACCTACCGCGACGCTGCCTATTGCTTCAGTCCCAAATGCCCCCTCCTGCTCATAATGAGGTCCTCTCATATGTATAGATCTATACATACATATATATATATATATATATGTATGTATGTATATATAGTAACAGAGAGCTGTACAAGATGTTGATCCGTTCACTGATTCCATTGATACCTACTGTACGGTCAATCAGTCAGTGGCAAAACAACAACAGAGCGATGGCCGACCGCACGCTTCATGCTGAGCCCTTTAAAGGTCACCTGTCAATAAAGTGCTTGCTGTCCTCGTTTCCAGTTGTCATATTAGACATGACATCCCTTCGAAATGATAAATAAAATAAAATAAAATAAAATAAAATAAAATAAAACAGGACAAGATAAGACAAGGCAAAATAAAATTAAATAAAAAAAAAAGATAAAAAAAAGAAGTTTGAAAAGAAAAATCAAGACAAGACATATGATAAAGAATAAAATATGATATTAATTATTTCGGCAGCCTATTTCTGCATTATTTTAAAGGTGAGCATTGTCTTACATTATTTTTATTACTTAGGTTAAAGTGTCTCAAACATTTTATAAAAGAAAAAATTAAAGAATGAAAATTTTTAGAGACATGTTCATATCAGGATCTTCAGGTAGATAAGTGAAACAGCAGTGTATTTAATATGTCCCTGAAAACCTGCCTGTACTATGAACGACGCAGGTCCCCGGAGGGGAAATTTGATCCCTCTGACTGATTAAAACACACACACACACACACACACACACACACAATGGGCCCGTGGCAGATAAACGTGTCGACAAAAAGTGTTGTAAAGCAGCGTGATGAGCAATGAAAGCAGGTCCGCAGCTCGAGCTCAGGAAAAGAAATAAAAGAAAAACATCCGCCAGGCCAGAATTAACCCCCCACCCCGACTGATCAATGCCGGTCCTCCGCCAGCCCTTCACCGGCCCGGCTCCAAACTCAAAACGCTCCCTTTACATTGCTTCCGCAGCTGCAGGGAGCTTAAGACAGCCTGAATGCTAAAAGGCCTCTGTCACATGCTTCTCTCTGGAGCTCCATGCATCTGTTTTGTTTTTTTTTTTTTACTCTACAGTCTCTAATCATTCTAAAAACCCTCATTAGGGAAGAAAGTCTAAACCAACCCCATGAAGCAGATCCACCTACAATATGTTTTCATTCATGGCCACGCATGTAAAATCAAAGCCGCCTTTTTCCTGAAAAGGTATGAATGCACAAACTGCAGGCACTTTTATTGAAGTGCTCGTTTACACTTTTCTTTTCTTTTTTTTTAAATTCTTCGTGTATGGCAGCCATGTGTGCATGATGATAGGCCCCCGCAAAAATGGTGGCTGCGCAGGTCTGTGATTACAGTCTCTCACGGAGGGATTTGTAAAGAACGATTTGCTTCCATCTCCCTCCTCCGACGATGAGTGGAAACCCGGATAACTGATGACTGCCCAACTTGTTTTTCAGGTGAACGAGATTTACCACGACGAGTCGCTGGGAGTCCACATCAACGTGGTCCTGGTGAGGATGATCATGCTGGGGTACGCCAAGGTGAGCTTTCACTGTCCATTTGTATGGAGCTGCCCCTTTCCTGCATTTCAAAATGCTAAAAAAAAAAAGATTTATTTTTATTTTTATATTTATATTTATATTCATATATGTATGTATGTTTTTTTTGTATATGTGTATGTATATATATGTGTGTGTGTGTGTGTGTGTGTGTGTGTGTGTGTATCTAATTAGACTATAATGAAGTCTAGAGACAGATAAATTGACTGCACCCGGTTATTTTTTCCATTATT
This sequence comes from Istiophorus platypterus, assembly GCA_016859345.1. Classification (NCBI taxonomy): domain Eukaryota; kingdom Metazoa; phylum Chordata; class Actinopteri; order Istiophoriformes; family Istiophoridae; genus Istiophorus; species Istiophorus platypterus. The sequence continues at coordinate 25,000,822 of CM029115.1, forward strand.
ATGTAATCTGTGAATTATTTAAACCAACAAATGTTTAAAAAATAAGGAAAAATTTCCATCACAGTATTGCAGAACCGAGAATTTAGTGGAAGCAGTTCAGTACTGGATAAAACACAACACAACTGAATCAGAAGTGTTATGAATCAGCAACTGGAAGACAACAGAAACTCACTGCTTGTGCGCAGATTGTGTGTTTTGTCTGACCAAGAGCCAAAAACCACCAAACGGATTTAAGTTGGAGTGACGTAAAACAGACATAATCAACAAATTCTTATGTATGAAAACCGTAACCAGCGAATGTTTGAAATTTTTGCAGGATGAATTAATTTAACAATGAATCCTCCTGCTGTTTTAAGAGACTAAATCTACCCATTTATAAGGTTTAATACATGGTTCAGTCTACAAAAATTGTCCTGGTTCTCTCTTGATTTAAAGCAAGTAATAAGTTTAGTAAGGAACAGATAAACTCACAGCCCCCCCAATGATGGCCAGAAGCGAAGGCTTGAAGGAAACAGAACGTTTAAGGGTGGCATGCTGGATTTGTTTTGCCGCGGTGGGGCAAGTGAAACGCTCCCGTCCTGCCTCGCCACACCGAAAGTCGGCAACCGGCAATTTGTTGTGTTGGCTGTGGCGCTCTGCCCCAGAGGTGAAGCGCCGGCCATTAGTCGCTGGTTGTTATGGCAGAAAAGAAAGAAAAAGGGAGTCAGAAAAATCTCGGCCTCAGTGGGATAGAAGTAACAACATTTTATCATGGGAGCACACATACAGAACCAACACCAAAGTGTCCATTTTCAATGGTCAGTCTCATTTTTATTCCTGTTTTTATTATGCCCCTTATGCGCAAAAATTTGAATAAATGCAAATTTCGAAATCATGGCGTTCGGCTCAAATGTGTCAGAATTTTGTTGGTGGCGACGCTTTTCATTAACCGTGCTGTTAGTTCAGCAATTAAGGCTCATAATTGCTTCAGAGAAGTGGTTGTTTTAACCCCTGCGGAGCACGCTAGCGACACATCCACAGCCATTAGCTGCAGTGCAGAGATGCCAATTTGGGGGGGGGGGCGGTGTATGCAGATCGCAGGGGTCTCGGGGGTCAGCCACTCTTGCTCTCCTTCACGTGTACTGTTAAAAAAAAAAAAAAAATTCACGCCCTCACGTTCACACTTCCGACGCAGGTGATATGCAGTGAAGTGAAAACCCACGTGTTGTGATGTATGTTTGCCTGGTATTTTTTTTCTCTTTTGACTGTAGAGGGGAAATTCAGTTTTTGCCCTCATTACCACCCCAGATACCCCCACGTTCTACCTGTGTCCCCAGCAATTACTACTCACACCAGTCAAGGATGAACAGTCTTGGACTTGTGTCAGAATACTGATGTGTTCATTTACACAGTTGAGGTTTGCTGGTGAGCATCTCTCCTCCCTCCCCCTCTCCATCCCCCCCCTCCCTCCCTCCACTGTCCCTGTCTCTCTCTCGACTTTTCAGTCCATCAGTCTCATTGAAAGAGGCAACCCGTCACGGAGCCTGGAGAACGTGTGCCGCTGGGCGTTTGTGCAGCAGAAGGGTGACCCCGATCACGCCGAGCACCACGACCACGCCATTTTCCTCACTCGCCAAGGTTTCGGCCCCACGGGGATGCAGGGTAAGACCCCCCCACACACACACACACACACACACACACACACTTTTTGGATTGCCCATTATTACTAATTTGAGTGCAGCTGTAGGAAGTTTTCCATCACAACACACAACACTCAAAGCATCTGGTCTTGCAAAATTTTTGCAACTTGTTAATCAGGGCCGATTGTTTGGTTCGTTCGCCACTTTTAATGGTCGTGTGAGGCTCTCAGACCGCCCATGATTTGCTTTAAGGGATTTCACATCTTGTGTCGATTTTAAGAGTTCAAACTATTATGCAAATTTCATGTTGCACAAGCTTTTTTTTTTTTATCAAGAAAGTCTCACACAAAATTCTCATTCATGAATTTGGTCCAGGTTTTCTCTGATAACAGTAAAAAAAGGAAAAAAAAGAAACATTCTCAACAAAAAAACAGAAAACAAAAAAAGCCTTCAATGAGAGCAATGAACTACCAAAGTTCCCCGCCACGCGGGCGCCGAGGGCCCCACGGGGCCCGCTGTGCTTCATATCTGGCACCTTACCTCGATTCCTGTTCCTCACGGATGCGGACTTGGAAAGGCTGGGGTCTCGGGGCAATTTGCACCGCCTGCCGCATATTGACCACTCGCCCTGATCTTACCCCCCCCCCACCACCAACCCCGCAGCAGCCAAACTGAAACAATGAGAGCGGCTAATTGACCAGAGTCGACACTATCAAAGACTCGACCTGCTTCGTGCCTTTGAACAGCAGCTGCATTTATTTTTCTTCCACATTTTGCAATCAGGCATTGTGTGCTTTGGCTTATCTTCTGGTCCTTTCCAGGGAGACAAAAAGGGAGGGAATAAACAAGGTCTCGGTACAAAGGCTTGTGCCAGGCGTGTGTTTTAGACTGAGGCATTTGCAGACCTCGCTGACACGGTGGCACCTTGTTGGGTTAAGTGAATGTATTCACGACTGACACGTCTGGTGCCAATAATTTGAAAACCCTGAGCTCTATACTCAAACTTTGTTTGTCCTGGTAAAAAAAGCTCCGCCGTTAATTGTAGCGACAGAACGACTCTGTTTCTCCAGTCTACGATGACCTTTGTTCAAGACAACAACAGGATCTGAGTCATTTAGTGGGAAAAACCAGAGAACGCCAGGGTTATAAAAGGGAGTTGGGTCTAATTTGAGCGCCAAAATTACTGCAGACAGTGCAGATGAGTCCTTCGTGTTGAGCCAACGTCACAGGGACTGGAATCGGATCAGTTATGACCCACGGGAACAGGAGCGGTGAGTCCGACAGAGGCGAAGCGGCGCGGTCGGCCAATGGACCCCAACACAGTGGTGTTTTTCGCTCCAGCGGTAACGAAACTTCCTGTTCGTTGGTTAGCATTGCCTAGAGTGTGTTGGTCATGAAGGGGCTGTGTTATGAATAATTCGCTGACAGTGTTTAACTTTATGGGAAGCCAGCTGGCAACCGCTTCTTTTCCCCCTATTTTTCCTGAGAAACTTTAAACAGGATGCACGGAAATATAAACTGAAATAAAAGTTGAGAGGTACTGACACAATATCAAAAAACACCACAAACACACAGTGGACTAAATGTGTTATCATATAATATGATGTGATACACTATTCTACACTATTTAAAGTATCATCCAGAGACTGCTGGATCTCAATTGTGAACCAGCACCTCATCCGAAATTGCTAAACTGGGTTCACGACATCGGTTTCTCATGTGGCTGGTTCACGGAGAATCCACCCAACCGGCTCGTTAATTTTCAGCCGTCCCGTCTTAGCTTTTCCCCGCAATTCAGGTGCCGTTTGCAAATGCTGTCACACTTTGGCGCCGCCGACATCCAAACAGTGTTCACCTCCGAACTTTATTAAAACTTGGCCCGGTAAACAAGCTTGGGAGGGGTCGGTTTTAATTGGGTGTCATAAACATCTAGACTGTGACTCAATAGAGCGTATTCCTCCAAGAGATTAAAAAAAATACAAACAAACCTGGACCCTCCCTTTAACCAGATCTGTTCCAAACTGATGGCCCCATCTCCCATCTCTCCACTAAATTCAGTGCAAATCAGTTCAGTACTTTTTATGTTAATCCCACCAACAAATCATCTAGAAAATGCATTAAGAGAGTGCAGACTTCCACCAGTGCCACTGTTGAAGAACATACACCAGACTTCAGAGGAAAAAACTCAAATTTAAAGTAAATTGTCCAGACCTGCCCCAAAATTCGATGCCCTCCTCCCTGGTCTGTGTCCAATCCCTCCAGCAAGTTTGGCACAAATCAGTTCTGTAATTTTTTCCATAAATCCTGCTTACAAACAGCCATGGGTGAAAGAAAAGAATTAATAAATAAATAGATTAAAAATAAATAAATACATTTGTAGGATCATATATGTATATATATATATATATATATATATATATATATATATATATATATATATATATATATATATAGAGGTATATAGATATGGTATATAGATATATATATCCTACAAATGTCCTTTTTTCATTGCATTTTGGACCAGGGAAGATAAACTGTACAGTATGTGCGGCTGCCTCCCCGACAGCTTGTTCAGGTATAAATGAAGTGGGGTTTCGAAATAGTTTACACAGTCAGTGTGAACAGCTGTGGCTAAAATGTCCAGTGACCTGGCACACGGCATCAGGCCGTGACATGTGAGAAAGTGCCGGATCTCCAGCCTGGATTGGCTGGATTTAACTTTTACAGTTTCACTTTTTTTTTTTTTTTCTGAAGCGAAATTGTTCATAAGTGTCATTTAAATATAGTCGATGTTCAGACATATAGTTGCCAAGGGGATGAGAGGCAAAGTACATTGACGGAACATCTGAGTCTCTCGTGGTAGAAAGAATGAAATACTCTCTACCTGTGTGTGTGGGGACGGGCTGGACTTGAGGGTTATTATTTCCTCGTGTGCCGTCTCCTGCGTGTCCCGGTGTCCTGTTGCGTAACCGCCCGGACGCTCTCTGCTCACAGCTCGGTGCCAGTTTCAGTTCATTTATAGGACCGTATAAACAGAACCTGAAACTAAACCCAAGTTCGTGTGGCAGCTATAATCAATCTTTTTATATTAATGTGGTATTAAATATTAAAATGTGTGTGTGTGTGTGGGGGGGGGTCACTCGTAGTGATCAACGTACACGTAATTACCACCTGTATCTTAACTACATGGAGCTTTATAGTGAGTTTCAGCTCATTGTTCAGCCGTCCAGCTTTTCTGGTTCACTTTCACCAGTCTCCCCATGTCTCAGGCATCTGTTTTCAGTGAAGAAAACTCAAAAAAAGCCACTGTCCGCTATAGTGGAGCATTTAGCAGACAGACGGACAGACAGAAAGACAGACAGACAGACAGACAGACAGACAGACAGACAGACAGACAGAGAGACAGACAGAGAGACAGACAGACAGACAGATCCCGTGAAGGAAAATTTAATGTAAGGAAAATGTCATTAAACAGCAGAATTGGGGATCGCAACTGAATTAAGAATTCAAGATTTAAACCACAGCGGCAGACCTGCAGAGCAGCATACTAAATAAAAATCTGCAATATACACACAGACAGACAGATGGGGTAGGGACGGGTGGGACAGGTGGGGTTGGGTGGGACGGCTCGGGCGGGATTGGGTGGGTTGGGTGGGACGGGTGGGATGGACAGATGGGGTAGGGACGGGTGGGGTGGGACAGGTTGGACAGACGGATGGGGTAGGGACGGGTGGGATGGGTGGGGTGGGGACGGGTGGGATGGGTGGGATGGGGTGGGCTGGGTGGGATGGGGTGGGCTGGGTAGGACAGGTGGAACGGACGGTGGAGAGCAGTTCGCTCAGTGACCTTCTCTTCCTCACTAGCTTAAGGTTGGCTTCAGGTCATCGTAACGCTGATTTAGCCACGACTTTAACTTTTGGACCCCTTTTTTTTTCTTGCACATATGGACAGATTTGTCATCCAGGGACCTGGGGTAAACTATTTTCCTGGGTATAAACAGTCCCACTGACCTTTGTGGACGTGGAGTTGCTCCATATTGTGGTTGGGCGATTGAGCAAGTTGGCAATGCTGCTAACATTTATTTATTATCATTTATTAGTATCGCTGGTTTTGGGCAATGCCGGGAATCCGTAAGCAGAACATTTGTAATAATGGATCATCAGGATTTTTGCTATGCAGCGAAGAACCTTGTGTTTTTCTGAGGTAGTTATTTCACTGGCTCAACAAAGAACAGACGTTGATAAAGAGTCTCCTGTTTTAATTAAATTCAGTTGTTGTAAAACAGCTTGCAGACTCAAATCTGAATGGATCAAAGATGGCTTATTAGGTTCAAAGTCTGTGAGGTTACCCCCATGCTGAGGAGTTTGGTCTGATCCTATTAGCAACACACCGAGGTGTTTCAAGGACACGTCCCTAGCTGTTCCTGCAGCGGTCAGTGTGCGGCCTGCATATTGTAAGTGAAAATAAAAGGATGCAATACTTTCCATAAAGACGAAAAACCCCTTTTATTTTCCTCATCGTTCACTCTCCATCGCCTTTTGATATAAAGGCCTGGAAGGATCCGTGCAGCCTTTTTCTGCTCCCGACAGACCCGGCACGGATGGAGAAAGCTCGGCATGCGCTCGCGTTTTGACGTGTCCGTTTCACTACGTGCAAGGGAGGACTGGGGCACCGGTGACGGCCAGAAGATCAGCCGGTGACTCCGGTACTTCATTAAAAGGCAGGAGACGCTGCATAAATGCGTCGTGTCCCCCTGCGCTGTTCTGTAATTGAATTCAAAATCAATTCTAAAATACTTGCAAAAACCGCTGCTTGTTGCTGCTGTTGGTTTTTGTTGTTTACAGTTCTTTATAGCCAATGAGACAAATGAGCGGAACAAAAAAAAAAAAAGCAATTTTCAATTGTACAGATTTTCATTCTAATGACACAATACTATTACGTTTTAATTAGAACAGCACTCACTCACATTGGCAGTTAACAGCAGTTAGACGGCGTCACTTTTATTACCTTGTAATTAATTTTTTGATTGTCATGTCAGTATCAAATCGTAACACATGTAACATATCAGATCATCTGTTGGTTGATTGGTTTGATCTGATCCAGACTGATGATCTCTGAATTATCTCAGGAGTAGATCATGGATAAGCTTTATTGATTATCATTGGTCAGAGACAACAATACTCGGCCACCATCCCAATGAAACCATCGAATGGAATTTCCATTGCCGAGAAGTGCCATTTTTGAGCAGGCAGAGCCTCCCCCTCTGGGAGGATGGTGATCTGGCTTGGTTAGCTAATAAATAGCGTTTAAGCGCCACGCCGAGACCGACGGCGCGGCAGGTGAGCGTGATGTGGCGTGTCTTCTTCTGCCTTCTGGCATCGCCGTGAACTCAGTCTCGCTGAAACTCAGCTGAGTATTATCAAATGTTACTGTTAAGGCGAACGGGGCAGAGGCGGGTACAGATTTCAGTGGTTCGCTTTCATCTGAAGACTGGCTGAAGAAAGCCGGCATTGTGACAAAGGATATTTTTGACCCAGATTTTAACTCTTTTATTGTGAAAAGAACCAGGATTCAATAACATTTTAAAATATAGTACTGTGCTTGGAAATGCATCAAACTACTCCACCATTTCATGCATCTTCATTTTCTTCATTCTACGTATTTGAATCACTGAAAATTGGAAGATGTGAGCGGCAGTCTGGAACAAGTCTTAGTGGAGTGCGTTTAAAATTTCAGCTATTGCAGCTCTTCATACGACATAATGTTCACGGTTGCATAGCAGCCTCCTGAAGCCCCATCAGCGATTTTCTTCTTTGTACAGTTAGTTTCAGCTCCACTTTGATATTTAGCAATAAAGAAATCACATCAGCGTGCTCCCATTACAGATGCTTGTTTTTTTTTTTTTTTTTTACTGTCTTTCCTTTATTTCCACGGGAAAAAAAAAAGCGTTTAAAAGCTCCTTTTCATTCTTTTCCAAGTACAGCAGATGACACATCAGACGAGACAACTGCTTTCATCAAACCGTCACCAAAGCTAGCCAACTGTTATTTCCCAGAAAGTGAGGAGAAAAATGAGCCGTTGAATTGAATTGTTCTAATTACTGCTACTGCCAGGCTGTTTTGTGTGGGAGGCCCATGAATTAGGATACATACTCTACGCTCCTGTGTTTCATCAGTTTCAAGCTGGACTCTGTCGGGAGGAATAAACCGTTAGCTGCTCCCTTTCGGTTTAGAAATCAATCAAATATGACAATTCCCGCACCTGGCAGCATCAGCTCCCTGCGAGGGCGTCAAGACGTGATTGGCTCTATGCGTCCTGCAGGCCCCCGCTGGGGGAAAAGGCTGATTTTATCTCAGAGTCGTCTGGGGGGAAAAACATCTTCTAATCGCTTCTTTTGCACTTCCCTTGACCCGTCGTTAGATTTTGATAAGTATAGCGCTGCGCTGTAGGCAAGATGCTGTTAAGCGTCTCTGTTTGGGTGTGACATGTTTTGAAATTGAATCATTTTCAGAGGCAGGGGGAAGAAAAAAAACAAAGACCAACAGAGCAATTGAGCGGATTTCAGCACACGGGCAGTGAATGGACAATAAGAGGCTTGATAGGAGCAGTTGATGGTAGAAATGGGATGGATATGCTGGTTCTACCTTCGCTAAATAGAAAGAAAAAAAATCCATCGCATGACAGGAACAAACGGGGTCAACCGCGGCCAATTTTGGCCAAATTTCAACAAAAGATTACATACTAAGAAGGTGCCATTATCCAGGCAGATAGCTACTGGCTCCCAGTGATGGAGAGGAACTAAGTACATTTACTCACGCACTGTACTTGAGTACAAATGTGAGGTACTTGTACTTTACTTGAGTATTTCCACTTCCATTTTGTTCTGGTTTATACTTCCACCCCACCAGATTTCAGACGTCAGTATTGCACTTTCTTACTCCACTACATTTATTTGACAGCTATACACTATACTTTAAATACATTTTGTTTATAATACTTATGTACTTTTACTTAAATAGGATTTTCCATGCAGGGCTTTTACTTGTAACGGAGTATTTTTACATTGCTTCGTTATGGTACTTTTACTCTGAATACTTCTTGCCATTCAGATCCATATCGCTCAGTCTGTGTAAGAGTCTGGCAGCTATCGTTGCATCATGATCAACATCTATACACAAAACGGCATTTTAATGTCGACATAAGACGATGTCTCCCCCCCTTTCCTCCGTTTTTGTCCTCGTGCAGCCCCGAAGTCTCCGACCTTTTGATTGCCAGATCCATTGAGCTAATTGTAATTGAAGCGTCCCTCCAGCTGCTCCGATTTAGCGCCAGCCACCGGTCAGTCAGCCTGAGCTGCCGCCCCGGACGCCGTGCCGAACGGTTCCCGTCCTCCCCTGCCGTCAGTAAGGGGCGGCAAGGGGGCCGATGAAAACCTGTGAGGAGCAGCAGTGTTTATTTAATCGTTCTGTCACCTTGTGACTGACAGTTCAGGGGAGGCAGCAGGTTTATTGCGATTAAAAGGCGCTTTTTTGTTGATGATGTAACCACGGTCGATAAAATTCTGCCGGCGTCCACACTCGGCCCCTGAAATTCTGCACCTGCGGCTGCTGCCTATGTCTCCTCCCCCACGAGCCGCCCCTGAAAGCAAACCAAACCTATCCCCCGCCCCATCGTCCTGGAGCCTCTGTCAGTGTCGTGATCCTACATTTTTCTAAGCACTTTGGCGAATCTACTCACTGACGTTGCCAGTTAACAGACGTCGTGAGTTGACCATACACAGACAGATCGGAATACATTTGCTCGAGGACTTGTTGGCCGCTGAGACTTCAGCTTTTCCCAAGTCAACACGATGTTTTGACAAGTTTCAGCTGCCGTCTCAGTGTGAGCCACTGTGCGGGAGATTAGGGGGTTTTAAATCAGGCATCTCAGTCTATGAGATGGGAAACGTCTACTTAAACGGACTAGCAAATGTACTTATATAAAGGGCAGATCGTTCCGTCGAGTGGAGAAAAACTTTCACAAGCTTGAAATGAGTTCCCGCATGTATAACGGTCATGTACAGAGTTCAAAGTGCATGGAGTTATTACAGGCTCTGGAGTTCGAGTCACATTCGTCTCCTGCATGCAAACGATGGGCAGCTGTGTCGGAAAATGTCTGTCTCCGATTTAACAGTCAAAGTTTGGTCAAAAGACTGTGATGAAGGAAAAAAACACACACACAAAGGAAAAGTTTCAATTGTGAACGCCAGGGAGCATTTTAGTAAGAAATGTCCAAGTAGCTGCCAGAATATTCGTCCAACGTCAAGCCGAAACTTCACTTCTTTGGAAATCCGTTAATGTGTTTGTGTTCCGAGTCAGTTTTGGGGTCAGATTCAGCAGCTTTTTCTTTTTCTTCTTTTTTTAAATCCTTATAACAACATAGAGGATTATTTAAAGTCTTTACCAAACTTCCTTGGAGATTTCTTAGAAACAAAGTTTTAAATAGATATAACTGGTGGCCGGAACATTAACAGCAGCCACTGTCCAATTTCAAAACTTGTTTGATGCTCAGAAGTGACAGAATTGGCCTCGTTCGAATCCACTCACTAAAATTAAATGCTCAGAATGTGTTAATTCTCGGCCTCGGGGTTATCTCTAACTTCAGCTGTAGGCCTGACATTTCATTAATTGTTACATTTCCTGAGAAGCACACGTGTTGGCCTGACCTTTTGGCAGGTTACAGTGAATTTTTGCAGGTCCGGCATTTTCCTGCAGGTGTGCATGGTGCCTCATGCTGGCGTTTGCTGTGTAATCTAAGCCTTTTTCTTCTGGACTACAAAGTAAAGCTGTGGGAAGTTGCCTCCGCACATCACAGCTGTACCAATTTTTTTATTTCTTATTTCTTTTTCCCACTTGGACTCTAAAGGGCACATTTGCCCTGAGCCTCTGTGGATTTGCGACCTTGGCCTGAGATGAGGGTTGATCTCGTCCCCATCTCTCTTTCTCTCTTTCTTTTTTTTCTGTGAAGCCAGAGGTCGACAGGACCTTTCCGGGTTGCATCCCTTCGATTGTGGAAAGGCTCAAAAGTAGACAGAATAAGTGGAGTCTATTGACTCGTCTCCAACTCCGCTCGAAATCTCGCATTTGTCTCAGTCAGAGAAAAAGGCAGTTTTGGGGAAAAATAAACATAAAGCACATGGTGTATTTACCTTTAGAGTAGTTTACAGAGGATTCTGACAGCCAAGGTCAACTGTTTTACTGAAAAAAAAATATCAAATCAGTATTTCAGACACATCATGCCCAATATTTCAGTCAGTTTTTAAGCTTCTTCCCTCCCACTCATTTGTGAAAACCCAAAGCCTGTTAATTAGGGGGACAAATGGTTTTCAGAAAGTTTTCAAATGAGCCTGCAGCCTCCCCGGAGAGCCGGCGTTCGATCCCTCTAGAACAAAACAGCGCCTGAGGGAATAATCAATGAACCGCGCTCAGACACGCCGAGGCACTTCGGGACACACTTGCCGCTCTCTGACAACCCGTCCTCCAGACGCGGTGATAATCACCTTTCAGATTAGCCTCTTTCTGTTTTTTGAAACCTTGCAGGTATCCTGCCCCCCCACACACACACACACACACACACACACACACACACACACACACACACAAACAAATCCAGTCATTGCCGGTTCACACAGAAGAGAACCGGGGCTGTGCCAGATCGGGGGGGCCCAGGTATGATTCCTGGAACATCCTACTTCCTGGATTTTAGACATTCGTTAGTGATTATCAACAGTCAGACCCTCTGTCTCAGACTGTTTCCTGGGTCCTCAACCCAGACACTTCCATGCTGATATTCAACTGGTCTTCATGCTTTTCCTAATCATTCTTGCATTAGAAAAACTGTACAGGGTTTTTTTTGTTGTTTGTTTTTGTTTTTGTTTTTGTTTTATTAATGCACTGACGCATGATTGAGACCCCAGCTACTGCACTGCTGTTATTGTTTCTTCTTTCCTTCTGCTTCTTCTCCACTGTGGGTTTGTCTCATGGACTCTTGTACAGAATGTCCTGTCCTCTGTTTTAACAACAAGCTGCACTAGAGCAATGAGGCAGTAAAAGTGTTGAAATTGACCTCTGAAGGGAGACACAGTCAATGTTGTGGTTTCAGCTTCAGTTACTAAAAGTCCCGTTGTGATGAGTTATGAAATAGGATTCTAGAAGTCTGGATTAATGTTGATATCAGGCCCGAGGTTGGGATCTGGGGTGTTACAGGCTGAATTGTGGGCGACCTGAGAGCATCACCCTTTGAAGTGATCTCAGGTTCCGGTTCTCTTCCGGTGGTACGAGCACATGGCAGCGGATGAACTGTTCTGGATGTTTGTCCGACCAGCGAGTTTCCTGGATTATGGCAGCCGGGCCCAAAGAGCCCACTTTCGAGGGGCGGCTGTGTCTCAGGTGATTGAGCGGGGTCGTCCGCCACCCAGAGGGTCGGGGGTTCGGTTCCCGGGCTCCTCTGGTGGTGTACAAATGTGTGAGAGTGTTCATAGAAAGTGCCAATGTATAGAAAAGCGCTGTGTGAATGGGTGAATGTGACATTGGTGTGAAAGCGCTTTATAATTACAGTCCCTTTCCGTTTTCCTTTTCAGTGCTCAAAGGAAACTGAAAATTGAAGGTTGCCATCTAGGCAGTTATTACATTTCCTCTAAAACAGACATGTTAGAACCAACAAGTAGTATAGAAACACCACTAAGGGCTGGGTATCATTTTGTTATGTCAGTACTAATTTCCATATGATATCTTACTTTCTGTACCATTAGTAAAACTATACCTTTTTCATTGCATTTCTCTGAGTAAACTCTATTTAACAGACTGCTGCAATAACCTTCGCCCTTTTTTTTTTTTTTTATCCCCGACGTCCCTCAGGTTACGCCCCAGTCACGGGAATGTGCCACCCGGTCCGGAGCTGCACCCTCAACCACGAGGACGGCTTCTCCTCCGCCTTCGTCGTGGCCCACGAGACCGGACATGTGTAGGTTCCCCTTGTCACGCTCTTCTTCCTTTGTCCGCGAGAATTGTTGGTCGCTCCCGAACATACACCATGTGCACGCTCCCTCGTCCGAGGTCGCATTATGTTGCAGCGCAGGGGAAATTATTCTCCTTCCTCCTTAATACCACGGCTGCACATGTTAACATCTTCCTCGGGGCTTTTTTTTTTTCACCCCCTGTGATCTCTATGTCGAGTGACACAGGGGACCTTTAAGCAGACTGGCCTTGAGCGCTGTGACAGCGAACACGTTAGCCTCCACTGCATCTCACTGTTTGTTTATGAATCCAAAGCTCTGGAACAAATGGACCCGGCCACAGTTCATCACTGTCCCTTCCTCTGTTCCACCACATGGTCCACAATTCGCCTCTAAACTAGGGTTCAATAAAACGCCAGACAGCAGAGAAAGTGACTGAACCGTGTCAAAACCGAACACCAGAAGTATCGTTGATAGGGATTTAATGACCAGCAACACACTGAACGGAGATTCAGACCGTCTCGGATGCAGGCAGGTAGCTAGGCAACCCCCCAAAGACAAATACTGCATGAACTCTCAAAACACGCAGGTTGAACTTCCTCATTAAGGCGAAACAGAGCAGGCACGGAAATGGGAATCAAAGACAAACTTGGAGGGAGTTACGAATGAAGCCGGATGATTTAGCAGAGATTAATGCTGGCTGCGTCCAAAAGTCACCCGCTGTCTCCTGCCGCATCACACCACTTTCTCCCGCCGCCATTTTGCTCGAATGCCCGAATCAGTCGGAAAAGCACGAACCATACAGCGCCCGCAAGAACGCTGCATCTTTCACGCCGATGGCGGTGAAAGGCGTTTTCTCTGGCGACAGTCCTCTGAATATTCACCATGAAATTCACGGTGCCCAAACGGTGCCTGGCACGTTCGCTACTTCCTGCTGCTCTTTCACGGCACTTGATAGACACAGAAATTAATGCCAGTTAGCGCCGCTTGTTTTCGAGCGATGGCAGAAAAACGTGCGGGCCATCAATTGGCCGTTATTCTGGGAACAGTGAGTGGGCGAAGGAAGGGGTGATTTTTTTGGACGCGACGGAAGCGAAACCGGACAGACAAGGAGGGAAAGAAAAAAAAACAAACCCTTGTTTGGCGAATGCCCTGGGTAATCAACTCCTCATCAAACGCCGAGCACACAGTAATGAGCAGGGAACAGCGGGCTGGTTTTCCACTGCTTGCTCTTTTCAAAGTTTTTCTTTAAAAAAAAGAAAAAAGAGACAGTTACATCTCCTGCTCACAGGTGTGGCGTTTATGGCCCCGATTCAAATGGTTAAAACCAAACTTTTGAAACAGGTTTAGTAGAGAACAACAGGCAGCAGAAGGCAAATAATTAGAAATGTTAAGAGCCACAAACGGGCCTTTTTCTTTCTTTTCTTTTTTTTCCTTTTTTCTTTTTTCTTTGTCATCAGCCAACTGTCAACACTACGGCAACTGGTCCAGACCGGCACTGGCTCAGTCCAATCACACACAAAGCGGATTTCAGGCTGGCGGATGCCAGGGTTTAAGAGATGGGGGTTTGTAGTTCGGCCCCCGCGGTCCTCGTCCACAACATCAGAGGACGCCAGAGGACATCACGAGTGAGAGCGGTGCCGCCCTCGGGGCTGAGGCAGAAAGTTCAAAATAATCAAACTCCGCAGATCTGAGCACCGTCTGCCGGATGGAACCTCCTAAGTCTTTGTTTGATGATTGATGCTGGGTTTTAGGCTTTTTTTGTTGTTTTTTTTGGGGTCTGTTGAAAATAAATTGGCTTTGAAAACGAGCCCGGCTGGTAAGAAAAGGGACCTGAGGGCACGACTCGGGAGGCGGATGTAAAAATAAAGAGTCCTTACTTGGTAGATAACAATAAAGAAGGATACAGGTAAACAAAGTATAAAGGGTCGGGCTGAGGTTAAAAAAAAAGAAAGAAAAAAGAAACACAGCAATAAACATCGGCAAGGTCGGAAAACAGGGAACCGGGATAGAGAGGGGCGGGTGAAGGACAGAGCACTGGGAAAGCCGAGGCAAATGACACAAATAGTCTGGCAGAGTCATTTAAACAGCATATTCCATTCGGAGGATCTGAATCTGGCCTTACTTTGGATTTGGTATTTTCTGACAAAGTAATGTGGGATATTCCGATATTAGTCAGCTTTAAGACGAATTCCTTCGACGTTTATGCAGTGACTACGAACTTGGAGTGCTTGTGTCGGCTGTGGGATTTTACCGACGTATGCGACACGCGGCCTCGTGCCTGTTTAGGGTCAGCTCTGCATGTTCCACACAAATCAGCTAGACAGAGGTTTGCTAGGTTTGGGTAGAGGAACATGCCTGAAATAAAAAGCCAACATTTCTGGGTGGATGGAGAAACGCACGTGTTTGAAAACGTCATGAAAGACTTGGACATCAACAGGTTTTTCTATGCGCACAAATATCACGATGCCTTTTTTAATATCATCGTGGGGCACAGCTGTAGGATGTACGTCATGGGGGCACTTTATGTTAATCAGAATATGTATGAATGCATGTAAATGGGAATATTAGTGAAATGTCAGTTTTCATTAGCCATGTAAACAGGATGGTTGGAATATATTCTTATTTGGTGTAAGGGCAAAAAAAAAAACACATTGAGAGTCAGGGTCTGAAATAGATAGAGTCAGAACAAACACGTGCAAGGAATCGGACTGAAGGAGCGAAAGGATTAACGGGCAGGTCGAAAACGGAAAAACCGCGGCAATTATGGAGAAGCGAGAGGCCGTCCCTCAGCAAGGGTAGCAGCCGTTTGACCGAGTGAACCGGGGTCGAGGCCGCGACGCGTCCATCCTGCTAAAAAGAAAAAGAAAAACGAAAAAAAAGTTGCAGAGACGACACAGATCCTCCCCTGATTTCACGCTTAAAAAATAGTAGGAAAACAATAAGGAAACCAGCGTGGGCTCACTGTCCACGCTCATACATACACACACACCCACAGCTTTACAGCGCCGAGAGGTGACGATCTCAGAACTCAATTTCAAGATTAAATCATTGGGGGGGGGGTCCAACATCCCCAGGCAGCTTCTACGCCTTTGAACCGAAAAACAGGACAGAAGCAAAGGGGATGTTTTATAGTCTTGAGTGTTTCCTCAGATGTGGAGATAAATGGCTTTGACAACAGAGACTCATAATACTCCTAGCGAAGCGCTACAGATCGGATTATGTGGGGATTTGTGTGCGTCTGGCTGATTTCGTTCACAGATACGTTTTGCGTTTCTTAATGAGTCTTTTTTTTCCTCCTCCTTCTTCTTCTTCTTCTTCTTCTTCTTCGTCTTCCTCCTCCTCCTCTTCTTCTTTTTCTGCACAGCCTCGTAACCAGTCCCAGGGATGTAACTTTTTTCAGTCAGCGTTGCGGTCGCGTAGCAGGGTTGCTTGGAGCTTTTAATTAGATAAAGGGCACCGCGCCGATTTTACATAACAAAGGCAGTTCGCTCATCTTGAGGATGGAGTGTAATACAAGGTAAAATGTAACCATGGAGATGTCGTCAGCTGTGATATTTCTGTCCCCGCTGCTTTGATTTTTTAACTTTTTTTTTTTTTTTAGAAACACTCACACAATTGAAGTAGGTTTGCCACATCCTCACACCCTTAACATATGGTTTCTTTCTTTTTTTTGGGGGGGGGGGCTACTTTTTAAGCCACTGTTAGATAGTTCCAGTGGAGCAGTGACAGTAACATAGGAAAAGATCAAACAGAGGTCCCTGTGTGGACTCAAACCAATGAGACAAGAAGCAGTCACATTGAACTCCATGAGAAAATAAACAGCCCCCCCCCCCCGAGCCTGTCTGTGTGTCAGCCATTTTCTATAGAGCAGTGTCCCTATGGTATCTACATGAATTATGCTAAACCCATCATTTCAATTAAATTTTATTCATATGGCACCATATCATAACAGACGTTATCTCAGGGCACTTTTCATACAGAGCAGGTTTAGACCAGACTCTATGGTTATTATTTACAGGGACACAACATTTCCCCCATGAGCAGCACTTGGCAACAAAAAACTTCCTTTTAACAGGTAGAAACTTTGAAAAGATCCCAGCTGATGGGGGAGGAGGGAGAGAGAGCAGAGCAAAATACAGGTACCATGTAAAGATGTATGATTATAATAAGACTTATGATGAAATTAATAGTTACGGTGAAAGGGCTACTAATATTACTAATAGGACTAAATGAAATGGTAACAGTGGTAATCATATTAATTAAGGCAGTGGGTGTTGATCCGGCTCATGGGGCAGTAGATGGTCTGCAGCCATGGATCCAGACTCAGGAGCATCAGAGGCAGAAAAACCTGCAGAAAGCAACAGGAGGAAGAGGAGGAGAGAGACGAGGAAGCACAAAACTACGGGAGAGAGAAGAAGTAAAGTTAGTAATGAGCACTGATGGGAAATGAATGCGTTCAGATGGAGAGGGAGAGGAGGAGCGGGGGGCTCGGTGCATCATGGGAAGCCCCCCAGCGGTCTGGGCCTATAGCAGCATAATTAGGGGGCTGGTTCAAACTGAATTTGAGCCAGTTCCAACCATGAGCTTTCTCAAAACGGCTACTCACTGCAGCTACTTGCTGGCTCCTTGCGTTTCCTTTAAAACGTGAACGTAGACACTTTTCTCAAAGGCCCGAATCGTTGCATTTTAACGTTACGTCGTGTAAAAATCAGTCCTGAACATCTGCACCGTACATCTGTATTCCCCTCACTGGTATAACTGTTCTAAAACAAGCTAGTCCGGGTCATCAAACGCTTTGGCATTGCGGCGCAGATGATTGGGGTCTGAACCGGTAATTATTAGATTTCTGCGATGAGATGAACAGTGATGGAGTGTCAGGATCTCCCGTCTCCTCCCTCCCCTCACTCCCATGATGATGCCTTCGCTGACCAATAACCAGGGATAAGAAATCAAAGAGGACAACGTTCCCCCGCTTTTAATTAACCACCTTTTATTGAACGTGACTTTTCAGAGACGCCGCGAAGTGCCATCGGATCATTATTTCCTTGTGAGCACCGTGTTAATCCAGTGGGGGGGGCTGAGTAATTAATCGACTCGAGCAGCCCCCCTGTTTCTAGGTAACCATACATGTCAATCAAATTAATCATGTGGCCACAGATGGAATTAATATTCAGGACGTGACCATAATGTTATTACAGTGGAGAGGTTTCTGAAAGTGTTGTACAGTATTTCCTAATGATGACAAATTATGGAATTATTATTAAATCAATTTAAGCCGACATCTGTCACCTCCACATCTAAGAGATAACACATGATAAAGTGGCCTGATATGTGGAAACACTGGATGAGACAGTGTGAATGTATAATATTAGGTTGAGTCCATCATTTTCTGTGATATTGTGTTTATACCATTTCCATTTCAAAAACGGAAAAAAGACATTTATTAGAGTAAGTATCACAGAAAGTGTTGGTCGGTTTCAGCCCCTCTGGAAATTCTCTTGTTTTTCTCTGAGGCCTGTTTGTTACAAGTGTTACTGAGTCACATTCGGCGAACTCCCTTAATTGCAGCAACTTGTTGTGAAATCGTGTCCGTCAGACCCATGAACGCCACCTGTTCGCGAGGAGGTGCGCGTTCGATCATCGGCATAATCAGGACCCCTGAAATTGCCGCTTAAAGCTGCCTGTTGTGGGAAGGTTTCATTCGCAAAAAACGTCATTTGCAAGAGCAAAAGACCAATCTGAGTCCGTAGTCTCGTTCCAGGACTCCGAACAATGAGACGTTATACTGGTACGTGGGTCACTGACGTTTCATCGGAGCAGCTCGTCCTGCGACGGTAGCAAAGATAGAACAGTTCAGACTACATGAATTCAGACGCCAATAAACCTCCTCCTAAGGCCAAGCGAGTGATATAGGGGGCGAGTCAAGGAGACGGAAGTCGCAATCAATTTTTGTGTCATATTTTAACTCCAAAATTGTTCAGGATTAGGCCGTCGTAACTCTTGAGTCTAAAAAGCGCGTTTCCCTCTCGTGAAGAGAGAGACGGTCTCTCTGTTGGTGACTGATACGACAGGTCTGGACCACGGGCGAATTTCATTCATTTCTAAGAGGAAATTCTTAGTACAAGGAAAACGGTCGGTGCCACAAATGCTCTTAAATTGAATCATACGTGTCATTTAAGAATGAATCTGTTCATACCGCTGCTTCTTGCCCGAGGCCCATTGAATGCTTTTGGTCTTAGACTGTAAGACAATATGTGTGTGTGTGTGTGTGTGTGTGTGTGTGTGTGTGTGTGTGTGTGTGTGTGTGTGTGTGTGTGTGTCTGGTATTATTCCCCTTGCGTTTCATTTCTCAAACTTCTTGGAGAGAGATCAGGGAGGCAGCGTGATGCAACGAGGCCTCAGTGAAACTAAAAAAAGGCCAAAAAATAAAAGTTTGGTTATATAACAAACTAAACCAATAAGGTTGACCTCACCCTTAACTGGAGATTTGCATAAGGATGGTACATTAATTCCAGAAAATATTTAACAACATTCTTAAAATTGAGCATAATTGAGCATGAAAGTTCATTCTTGGCGTTACAGATACGCTATCTGGAAAATATAATGGAAAAATTAAACCTTGCAAACTGAGTCCAATATGTTTCTTTATTATTTATTTTTATTTTTGGAATTTTTTGCTATTATTTCTTACAGATATTTGCGAAACAAAACAAAAAGTTAAGAGCAGGTTCTTTTTTCTTTTTTTTCCAGACACTGTTTGTGGGGCTGCAGAACGGCCTCAGCATTTCATGCGCGTATAGAGATTAGTGAATAGGATTTTGTGTCGGTGACATTGAAACACACAGTATCGACGATTCTCCCTCTGCTAAAACAAGTATTCATTGATGTTTACTGTATGCTAGCAGAACATGACCTCTCGTTCGGAGCGAGAACGTCACAGACTGAACGTCGTTGCACAATGAACGACTCCAGCTTCTAATATGAAAAAAAAACCCAATATTTTCATCTTTTAGCTTTTTTGTTTAATTTTTTTCGGCAGTGTCTTTATTGATTTTCTATTATAAAGACATCGGCGTTGTTTTCCATATTATTATATTATATTGACTCTAACTTTAAGTTTAAAAAACACAACCCCACCTGACTCCTAACACACACACATACACACACACACACACGCACAGTCTCATTCTCACTGTTAACATTGTGTTCAGAACCGGAATCGATATAAAGCATATGTGGGAAGTCAATGTGAAGCATAGAGCCAAAATCAATATTGAGCATGTGACAATTTCCATCACACGGTTCAGTGGAAATTCAAACAAAACAGAGATATACATACACAAAAATGCCACGTTTTCAATTTACGACTCGATCTCTACTGCTGTTCATCACAATGGTTCTTCAAGTATCTTGTCGCTGAGTTTTCCTCCTGTAGATGCTCTCCCATATCAACGTATGTTATAAAATCATCAGACGCCTCCCAGATTCCCCTGTAAACACCTGGTGTGTTTATGCAGCACATACGTTATTCTCTCAATTACATTTCTCACCCAGTTGAAAGCCGTCGTTCGTTTTGTCTGAAAAAGCCAAAAATCAATAAGTTTACATTCTTTGGTTCTCAGACTGAGGATTCTTGGATACAAGTGGGGTAATATCATCTTGGAGTCATTTAATGATATATGATAGGTAAATAATAATAATATAATATTCATGATAATATAATAATATAATATAATATAATATTCAAAATAATCATGGTTTTATTCATCACCTCCCTCTTGAACTTCTTAGTCTTTCACAGTCCCAAACACTTCAGTGTTCGTCGAGCCTCACCTTATTTAAAACCACGCGTCGGGTATATTTCCGTTATTTCTATTCAAATTTTCCGGGGTTACGCAAGTCCCCACCGACCAGTTAAAGCGAAGCGGCTTTGAATCGGCGTCGGCGGCCTGCGTCGGAGCCTCCTCGTAGTCTACGCTGCCGCCGTCATTTCACATCTGCTCTTTTTGGATCCGGCCTACATGCATCGCGTTTGGATGCCGAGGTTTCATTAGAGCCAGATGAAAGCCAGTTGTGTACCAGTGAAATCAAACCATCGTTGTTGTCGCAGTCCTTGGCAATAATTTCTTCTAAGGATGTGAGTGCAGGGACGACCAATTACCGGTTTTGCATGGAGGTTATAAAACTCCTCAATTATTATATTTAAAGTAATGTTTCTTTTGGATGTTTTATATTAGAGAGAAGAAGTCATTAGAACATTTTCCTTATAAACGTCAGATGTTTACTGGGCCCTTTCTCTGCCCCCAGCTAGAATCCAACATCCAGCTTGCCTGGTTTAAATGTTTTTTTAAAAAAAGCCCCCAAATTGGCCTAAATCTGGACGAGGACTTACGTAACTTTATCTTTAAGCTCTCTCTCATTGTTAATTCAAACTGTGCGGTGTGGTTTTGGTCAGAGAACAACAAAGAGATGACCCCTGTTTGGTTTTTTTGTTTTTTTTGCCGATTAGAGAAAAAAAATTTTCATCTATAAATGAGGCTGTGAACACAGGCTGGTGTTTTCCCACAACCTGCGGCAATCAGCTTTCAAATACGGGATTTTAACACCGCGTTCCCTTGTTTTTTTAAAAAGACGGAAATAAGAGCGGTTGGTCTGATAGGGGAGCACATGACGGAAAAATGACCATCAGTGATTGTCGCCGAAGCCCAGAGGAGCCGCATGCAGCAGAAACACACCGAACAATGAGCCGCCGCCTGTCCTCTGCATAAACCCGGTTCTTTAAAGCTGTTTGGGGCTGTGTATTGTTAGTTGTCTGGTGTTAATACTGAATACATCAATCATCCTGTAAATTCCGCTGAATTTAATCCGGGTCCGGTTACTTTTCAGGGGAGAAAATGTCGATTCTCTCGGACGGACGTCAGTATTTTATGTACATGCACATCATATTCCAAGCATAATTTCTTTAGAATCAGTTTAAAAGACATTACTATGGGTAATCTAAAAATATAAAAGTAAAATCAGTTTATTCTTGACCTTGGAAATAGTGTTTTTGCAAAAACAATCGCAACTCAACGTCCACTTGTTAACTATTTCCGAAACTTTCGACCATTTCAAGCTTCAACAAGTGACATAGTTTCCTCATGGAGAAACGTCGGTTGTTATGATTTTATCCGTCCTCAGGATTCCTCATCCATGTTGATCACAAAATGCGATTCCTGATCTTTGAATTAGCAGCTCGATAACACGGCGCCAAATCTCTGCCCGCTGATAAATGCCGTGCAGCGTGGTTGAAAGCTCCAGAGAAAGTGAGCGAGCACACGTTCGGGCCATTAACCATAGTGTCCCCAAGCTCACGTAGGTTTATTTTTTTCAGACATTTTCGATATTATATATATATGGCTGATTGCTGTAAATATATATATACGTATATATATATATATATATATATATATATATTTACAGCATTCAGTCACGGTCTTGTTCCCACCTCTCCATTGTTATTTTACAGATTGTTTTTGATCCATTTTTCAAAGGAGAAACACAGTTTTGAAAACGGCTGGAAGAAAGAGCGAAATCACAATTCAGTGTGCAGAATGGCGACTGCTTGCTCCAAACGGTGTCGCGTTCGCTAAACTCGGAGGAAAATGGTGCAACAAAAAACTCATTACTCAAGAACACTGAAAGTAAAACAGCCGTCTCTTTCAGCACAGCTCAGTCAAACCTAGAAATATTTCTGTGGCGATGCCTTAAACTGAAAATACAATCAACAAAAGTCGTCGGGTCAAAGAGAGGAAGACGGGTGACATTGTTAGATGTGTTCGGTGAGGCTACTTAATGCTGCACTGGAGTCTGGTACTGTAGAACCTCAATCGTAAGATCTGACACATAACATAAATAACATAAATCCAGCCGTTTTATTCTCCATGGATTTTCCCACATTTTCCTTACATTGATTCAGTGTGAACACAAAACCAACAGAGCCAACAATGCTCTCTTGTTCTCCTTAATCCCAACAAACCGAACCGAATTAAAAGTGTGAAAGTCACATCTGTAGCCTGGAGTTTTATCTACATTTATTTAATATGAACAACAGATGCGGTGATTGTTTGGTTTTCTCTTCGAAAGCTGGTCAAGCATTAAGTTCAATATACCATCTGCTTCATGGGCTGCGTCTTACATCGCATCTGGGACGGTGTCTGCTGTGTGTCAGGCACCGAGCGCCAGGCATCTCCGTTGCCGGGGCAGTATAACGCAGCCGATGGCGTTGCAGATAACAGTCAAAACCAGAGAGCTGTGCTCGATGAGGATTTGTGTATTTCCTTCAATTCCTCCAGCGAGGAATTCCTCCTTTTTCAGTGAAAATCACCACCAGAAATTGCCGGTGTGCACGGATGGACATATGTCTGGCCTGTCATGGTAATGCTAACTTACAGAGGGATAAACAGTGGGGTAGTAGTACCATTATTGTCAGTGCCAGGTGATGCTGGGGAAATATATGGGGGAAGTGTCTCTCTAAACTAGATGTAGCTAGATCTTTATATTTTAATTAAAAGTGTTGTGCTTGCTATTAAATCAACCGGCAGAAAATAGACACGTAATTGGTGCTTCATCAATCGAATAAAAACGACCTCTCTCCATACGTCCCCAAAGAAAACACGTGAGGACTCACATGTTTCCAATGTCAGATGGAAAGAAGGAAAGAAAAGGGGAAATAATGAAAGTGACATTTACACATATAGCTCTGGTATAAATACAGCTGTGAGAAACTATAATTGTAGACTTAAATGGGGGAAACATCTTGTTAGATTGAAAAGCATCATAAATCCTCACTTAAGCACATCAATTCACTTTAGTTTCACTATTAGTTATGTTATTATTTTCCACTTGTGGCCAACAAAAGATAACACATGGTTTTGTCTCGTGAATCATTCGTGTAAAAATGTCTAATTTATCACAAACTCCCCGCTGGAGTCGGTTCCTCTCGATCTTCTGCAGTCTGGTTAACATGTCCTCGTCTCTCCCGGCTGGTGGGGGTGGTGGTGGTGGGGGACACAGGTTGGGCATGGAGCACGACGGCCAGGGCAACCGCTGCGGCGACGAAACGGCGATGGGAAGCGTGATGGCGCCGTTGGTGCAGGCGGCCTTCCACCGCTACCACTGGTCCATGTGCAGCGGGCAGGAGCTGAAGAGATACATCCAGTGAGTTCACACTTGCACGGCACAGCCAGACGGTGTTTATGTAAAAGTTTTACTGCTTTGATATGTTTTTTTATGATTCTAGAGCCAGTTCGTGCTATTGTAGCATGTCACCATATTGTGTCATTTGACAGTAGGAACTGTATGACGACCAACTGCGTGAAAATATTACAGCACAGTTACGGAAGACAACATACAATCTGCAGTATTTGTAGAATTAATTGTTGACGGGACAAAATCTGCAGTTGAGGTGCGATATAATAATATTGCCATTTAACTTCAGACTACATGAAATCCATTGTTTTTTTTTAAACTTAATTTTTAAAAGAAAAGGTCTTTTCTGAGGCATTTCTTAGTTTTTGGTTCCAAGAAAGCGGGAAAAAAAAGAAAGTAAACTTTCCCCCAAAACTGCCGTATCTCCAAATCTCTTCCACTAAATCACAGGCTCGTGAACTGCTTTTGATCATTAATGTAATAACTGATATAATATATTTTTTTTTCACTTCAATTTCCTGAACCTCCCCTTGAAAATGTCTGGAGGCCGACCTCCTGCTTTGCCAAAAAAAAAAAACCTCTGATCTATGCTGCAGCATAATACGTTTTTCTTTGGTCCATGGTCCAACTCTCTGTTGAGTTTCACTTGAAAGCCTGCGAGACGCTCTTTGAGATATCCTGCATTTTCAGCAGACTAATGCATATTCGGGACCGATGACCGAAGCTCCTTGGTGGAGGCGTTTCATTTTTCAGCAGGTAGCATCAAAAAACCAAAGAAACAAACAAAAAAAAAATCGCATACTGTTTTAAAAGCGGAAGCACCTGAAGCTCGTGCTGTTTTTCCCATGGACACGCTTCGGCGTTTCAGATCATTTCTTGCATGTGAAACGGCATCATCTGACAAGCTATCGACGCTGCATTAAAAGCAATGACGATAGCGGCGCACAATCAATCGCCAAGCGACACGCTGCGTTTTTTCTGTCAGAGCAGCTCCAGGCTATTAAAAGTGGATCGGTAGCAGAGGAGAATCAATATATGGTGTGAAAAGTGTCACTGCGGCGCGATAGCGTTGGGATCATAAACACCGAAGGCTCTGGTTTCTGGGAGAGAAGAGGAGAAGTTGCCTCGTCTGACTCTGAGCCGGGTTTAGCTGTAACCTTCGCCTTGGAGAAACAGCAAAGCCGGGATTTACTGCAGCTGAGCCCCCTTTTTTTCCCGCCACCTTCCCTCGTGCAGCCAAATCCATCCCTGAATTTGAAAAAATAAATAAATAAAATTATATGTATACATATATATAAAACAGGTAGCAGAGGTGGTGCAGGTACAAACATTAGGAGCCACATGACGACAGTTAATTGTAGAGCTGAAATCAAATGTTGAATCCTGGTGCATTTAATCTGCTTTAGATAGATGGAGAGAGAGAGAGGTAAGTAGGGAGATAGATAGACAGAGAGAGAGAGAGAGAGATAGGTAGGTAGGTAGGTAGGTAGGTAGGTAGATAGATAGATAGATAGATAGATAGATATAGATAGATATAGATAGATAGATAGATAGATAGATAGATAGTGAGTCTGGCTAATGTGCCGACTCAGAGTCCTTTGCAGATCCAGGAGCTGAAGTTGGGAATATCAGTGTGTGAGGTTTGTAATTTAATACAGGACACAGAAAATGAAGATAAAGTTTTGATTCGACTACAAAGTCCCAGTTTTATGCAAATATGCGAGGCAGGAATTTACCGTGACTGGTAGAAAGCTTTATTCAAATGGCTTTGTCTCAAGGGCGGCGGATTTATCTGTGCATGAGAAATTCTACATAATGTCAGTTTCCACAGCAATGATTCCACCAGCACAACAACACAGCCCAGCTTTATTTACCATTCTGGGAAATATTAGTTTTATTGACAGTATCCTGACATTGTTTTTAAAAAACTGGCAAAGTAAAAGCAATGGGAACCAACTAGAAAATAGAAAAGCTGTGTTTCTGTTGACACGAGAAACTCGGAGCCACAGAATGTTGAGTATGAAAAGACAGTGTTGTTGTGGAATTGTACATTATCCCGAATAAAAAGCAGGTAAACATGGAGGAACTGGGGAGTTTACATTAACAGCAGCAAACGACTGCAAACAGCAACTTCAAACAGGCACAGGGAAGCTTCTTAATAAATGTGCTACAAGAAAATAAGTAACAGGAAACTTACTTTATCTATCTTTTATCTGTCAACCTCGTTTTTTCTATTTTCTCTTAATTTAATTTCCCCGGCAGCACATACGACTGTCTCCTGGACGACCCCTTCAATCACGACTGGCCGCAGCTCCCCGAACTTCCCGGCATCAACTACTCCATGGACGAGCAGTGTCGCTTTGACTTCGGCGTGGGCTACAAGATCTGCACCTCGGTGAGTGTGGCCCCCGCGGTCCCCATTCAGTGTGTGTGTGTGTGTGTGTGTGTGTGTTTGCTCGGTGTGTGTGCTCGGTGTGTACAAACCACGTTTACTTTCAGACAGCTGAGGGAAATGCAACGTCATCAAACCAGAACTTTCTCAGGCTCAGGCAGTACTCGAGTTGAGTTGAGCTAGAAAAGTCCTGTTGAGCTTTGCACGGCGGGACGACAGTGGTGGCGGCGGCGGCAGCGGCGGCGGCCTTCCAAGGCGCCGCTCCAAGGAATAGATATCAGCAGACTCTCGCGAGCAGAATCTGGGGCCGGATTAGTGAGAATTACAAACAGACGTCTGCTTAGTTTATTCTCTCTCTCTCTCTCTCTGCAGGCGGCACGTTGCTAAATATTCTGTCTTTAGAGCGACTTCTTGATGATTTATGTCACGTTTTTATCAGAGGGAGATGCCAATTAAGAGCAGCGATCTAACAGAAATGTAAAGTCACTCTTTCAACTTGAAAAATACTGGAAAAGTAATGTTTTATCATTTGCTTTTATGAATTGGGGGCAAGTTTTTTTTGGTTCAGTGTTGAGGAGTTGAAAATGCAAACAGGCCGCGGTAGGAGCCCTTGATGTTTGACTTCTAATGAAATGGGAAGTTTAAAAACTCTGAAATCACAGCACCCGGTGAGTAATAAACTGATGACGATGATGGTGATGATGAATGAATCGGGCCACACAGCCAACATCATGCCCTTTTCACGAAGATGTCCTCCTGTCACTTATTAACTTCGAGAAGAAAAAAACAAAGCTCCAGACACAGAAGATGAGGCATATTGGATTGACATTTTCCGAGCAAACTGATATATAAGGACCGGGCAGACACGGGGGGGGGCCTTTGACTTAAAATCAAGGTTGAAATTTCTTTCTTCGACATCATATTGAATTCCACTGGACTCGTGGTCATCTGGCACCCCGAGGGATGATTTGAGGAAGTCCCGCGGCTTCGGCTCCGTCTGAGGCCTAATCCCTTCTCGCCGCTTTCGTTCCGTTTACACTGAGTTTTTGTTGCAGCTTTGCACTTAGTAGATGATTCTGTCGAGACCAGGCCAAATGAACTCGAGCCCCTTCGCCGCTGTCTGTCAGCGCACCTCGAAACGACGGCCACTGAAACCAAACCGATCTCGATGGAGTCGGAGCTGGCAGATGTTGAATCAGCAGTTACTTTCCTGGATTTCCTGAAATCACTGCTCCGTGTTTGCCCAATTGCTCGTGCCGAAATTGTAAAATGGCGCCGAAGGAGGGGAAGCCGGGGAAAAAAAAAACGTGGGAGGAAAAGTGATAGGACCAAGCCAACTAATCACACTTCTTGTGGTCCGTGTCGCCGGAGGTTACGCTGTCGGGTCTGGCTCCTTTTGAAAATCTTGGAGTGCTCGCAGATGAAAGCAATGGCAGGAGCTGATTCAAAAATCAAAGTGCTCGCTCTCCTGCTGAGAGAGGCTCTTAGGTGACTTGGGTTTTATGCGTGAACCTGACAGGGGCGCCGTCGTGGGTTTTACGGAATAGAACGAGGCCTCTGACACAGCGGCGCCACTTTCCTGCATCTGTGCTGTAGACCTCGCCACCTGAAGGCGCCGAATCCTAAAAACATGAGACGTTTTCTAAATCAGGGATAAATGCCTGAGAAAAAAAAGAAAGAAAGAAAGAAAGAAAGAAAGAAAAAGATCAAGTGTAAACTTCTGCTGGTGAAATGTTGTCACACCCATGCATGATAAAAAGAAGTGGGATTTGAGTCGGCGTGTTCAGGTATATTTTTGTTCGTGCATTTGGGCGGATTTATACCCTTTTTCAGGAATTCAGGAACATGTGTGTGCGCCTCCTGATGATTGTCTGTATTCAGGTTGCTACTGATTTGTTGCAGAAGGCGTCAGGAAGAAAGTGAAATTAGCCTGCCTGAGATTTGAGCCTTTTTCTGTGCGGGCATGTCGTGTCCCAGCTCGGCGTTTTACAGAAAGAGGATTTCCGACACATTTATCATCCAATTAAAGGTTCCACCCCTGCTGACTTTCATCAGAATCCGCCCTGATGATACATGTGATGAATGTAGGGGGGGTCTTTCGTTTCTGCTTAAAAATCCACCTATATAAAGTATTAAGCCTCTAGATCTTCCATTTTTCGGAAAAAAAAGAAATATTTGCTGAAGTACTTTTGTAGTTTTCTTTCTGCTCACATCTGCAGGAAAGTGTGTCACCAACAGAAACTGCAAAATAGTCAGAGGCTGAGCTGGAAAAAAGGAAGATGATGACAGATCACCAGCAGATTGTCAAACGACTAAATGACATGTTATACTGTTTTTTTGTTTGTTCTGTTTTGGGGGTTTTTTGCAGTAACTGTGCAGTGATTGCACCTTTCAGAGTTGCATTTATTTTCTCTCTTCAGCCACGGCCGAGATTAAGGTGCAGACCTGTAAACACTGATTACTGGTTGAACAAAGAATTACAAAACCACGCACACACGCACACACACACACACACACACACACACACTCACACTCACACACACACACACACATACTCTCACACTCACACTCACACTCACACACACTCACACTCCCAACTAAGTCAAACAGGACGTCAGGACAAGCATCTCTTTATTTTCAGTGAATTAACCTAAATGATACCAGGGTTTTTGTTTGTGTTTTTGTTTTCGTTTTTGTTTTTAACCGTGGACGGCGTTCCCGTAGTGTCCGCTCAGCCCGTTCTCACCATGTATGCAAAACAAAAACCGGAGAGCCAGAGGACTGAATCTGAAAGCGAAGGGTTGGGGGGGAAAAAAACAATTTCACCTGCTGAGGAACTCATCAGATGATCACAGGTCTTTGAGACTTACTGCTGGCGGGGGCGACTGGAGTTTACACCACATCATAGTCCAGCGGCTGGATGAACCACTTTATTGATCCCTATAGGAAATTCTGATTGTTTGCTTTCTTTCTTTTTCTTGTTGAACCGCACTGTTTCCCTTTACAGGGGCAGAAATTGTTTCTCTGTTTGTTATGTACATTGTCCATTGTCCCCAGGATAAAATCCATGGCCACAGGTTAAGTAAAGCAGCACCGACCTTATCAATTCAGTTTCCTCTTTGCCGATTCCGTACTTCACTGAGGTTCCTTAGTAGAGATATTACAGTATTAGTGCCGAGTGTTTAAAATCAGCTCAGGAGTTTGTACTCTTTGGGGGGGGCAGGAAAACAAAATAATAGGGAGAGTAGATTATAATTATTGCACAAACAGTGGAGTGGAAAATAAGAGGAGCGATATGAACAAGGAGGATGATTATTAAAACCAAAATGTGCGACTGCGTACATTTTGAGCAATTTCACCCCCAAGCGCACATGTAGGAGTCGGAATTATAGGAAAAAAATGCGGATTGCTTGATTGTACTGATGAAATAAAATCTGTTACATAACGTTTCCAAGTTGCGGTGACGGTTGCCGGAGTCATCCGAGCCCCCCCCCCCCCCGGTCCGGCTGGAGCAGAATAAAACAGCTGCATCGTGAATTTGGTGCAGATGTGACCGAGGGAACGACATCAGCCAGATGGGGGAAAGAGATCCACCGGTTTGGGGGATACGTTTGGGCCAGTTTGAAGAAAACGGCCCTTTAGATGTTATTCTAGGGCATCGCGTTGTTCACAAGGCCCCGTGGCGCAGGGACCCCGACCCCCCGACCCCCCGACCCCTGCCCCCTCGCAGTCGGGAGGCCGCCCTCTCGAATCCGACCCGCCCCTGGAGACGAGGTAGACAATGGGATGTTCCCGAGGAAAACCTTATAAAAACACTTGTAAACATTGGTTCTGCAGGGTTGATACAGAGGAGTGTGACTATAGATCCTTCATCTCTCCATCTTTACCAAATCTTCGTGTTTGTTTATTATTTTTTTCTTTCGGTTTTTTATTCTAATTCGTACCAGACTTATTTAAAGCGTCATATCCCAAAACGCTGTGCCCTTTTTTTTCGCATACGTACACAACGTCCAATTCTTGTGCAAACCTGTTTGCATTTTTGAAAGTCAAAACCGGACTTTTGTTTTTCTTCCTTTCTAGATCAGTGATGTAACACAAAGCCTCAGAATAAATGAAAAGCAGATCTGATAGACGCATCCTTTTTTTCTCAGCCTCTGGTTTACACATCTTAATATTTTTTCTAACGTGCTTTACTCTCGGCTACAGTTTTGTCAGCTCGCTCAGGTTTTTTTGGTTGTTGTTTTTTCTTTTTGTTTCATTTTTTTCCCCCTCTTTTTCTGCGCTTTAGTTTCGTACCTTTGACCCGTGCAAACAGCTGTGGTGCAGTCACCCGGACAACCCCTACTTCTGCAAAACCAAGAAGGGGCCGCCCCTCGACGGGACCGAGTGCGCCCCCGGAAAGGTAGGTTTGTGACCCTACGTGGCTAAAAGTATGTGGACGCCCCCCCTCGGGGAGAAAAAAACAATAATGTTTTGATCAGGCTTGATTAGACACATTGAACATTGTTTAAAAAACATCTTTGCACCATCTATGATGCTAATAATAAATCCTGAAAATCTGACGACAAATTCCAGTTTGTTTCATCATCTGCATCTACAATATGACAGCATCAGTATCACAGCCATATGTGATGGCCATCATGTCATTCCTGTAAATGTTCATGAATCCGATGCCATAGATTTCTTCTGGGAAGACTTTTCACTAGACATTAGAAGCTGGAGTCTCGCTCCCGTTCAGCCGCAAGAGCACTGGTGAGGTCCAGCACTGATGCCGGGCGATAGGGGCCCTGGCTCGCAGTCAGTGTTCAAATTCATCCCAGAGGTGCTGGATGGGGCCGGGGCCAGGCTCTCCGCACAGGCCGGTCAAGTTTTCCACACCACACTGGGGAAAAAACATTCCTTTAATGGACCTGGAAAGGGCCTTTCCCAAACTGTTGACACAAAGTTGGAAGCACACGATTGTCTAAAATAACATTGTATTATGTAAAATTGAAATTTCCCTCGACTGGAAGGAGGCGTCCTGCCCAAAACTTAAAAAAAAAGAAAATCCTCAAAACCCAACGGCACATAGACACTTCTATCCA
Organism: Istiophorus platypterus; assembly: GCA_016859345.1. Classification (NCBI taxonomy): domain Eukaryota; kingdom Metazoa; phylum Chordata; class Actinopteri; order Istiophoriformes; family Istiophoridae; genus Istiophorus; species Istiophorus platypterus. The sequence continues at coordinate 25,032,103 of CM029115.1, forward strand.
CATACTTCTGGCCATGTAGTGCTTTTCACATTTTTTCCCAGTTTTATCATTTGGTGAGTCAAAAAGGAGGCTTTTGCGTTTGGCTCACTCCTCTTCCTCTTCCTCCTCCTCCTCCTCGACCTCCCCTCCTCCTCCTCCTCCTCCCCTCCTCTGCAGTGGTGCTACAAAGGTCACTGCATGTGGAAAAACCCCAATCAGGTCAAGCAAGACGGGGCCTGGGCCCCCTGGAGCAAATACGGCTCCTGTTCGCGCTCCTGTGGAACCGGCGTCCGCTTCCGGACACGTCAGTGCAGCAGCCCGGCGTAAGTGACCGAAGCCGCAGTGAGGCGGTCCGAGTCTGGGAGGCGCCGCGAATGATGGAAATATGTCCCTGTGTATAACCTACAGTGCTTTTACGACAGAAAAAACAAATACTTTAGGTTTGGCTCCCTAAACTTAAAGGAATAGTCTACAGTTTTGTGAAATACACCTGTTCACTTTCTTGCCGAGAGTTAGATGAGAAGATTGATGCCTCCCTCGTGTCTACGGAAGGTAAGGGTGCAGAATCGGTGTAAGTACGGCCATTTAATGCAACGCGCTTTCATGCAGGAGACCACAGTTCACGCCCCGTCAGCAGGTAGATAAAATACTTCATTTCCCCGTTGGGGAAATTGCACATGTTCACCTTTTTTTTTTGCTGCTGTGTCTTTCCCTAGCCCTTAACCAAGGGCCATATAAAGCTACAGCTAGCGGCGACTCGTCTTAGCTTAGCGTAGAGACTGGAAACGGGCAAACAGCAACTGTAGCCACCAGTTGGAAAGAAAGTGAAAAGAATCCGCCTAGCACACCTCTGAAGCTGCTTCATCCCTGCTCCAGTTTCACATAAACCGCCGTAAAAACTGCAAACTCTTGTTTTTTCACTTTGGTTTTTGTTCAAACTAAGCAACCGAGATGTAACACGAGCTTTATAGTTGCTAGTGGGTCGGTTCTGTTGCTTTTGGACCGAGCCGGACGGCCCGTTTTCCACCTGTGTTCCAGTCGTAGCTGCGCTCCAAAAACCTATAAACACTCTATTACATATAAAATCGGTGGCGTTCTCCTCTAATGCTTTTTCTTATCCTTCTCCCCTGTGAAAAATATTCCACGGTAACTTCCGAATAACTTTAGAGACGAGGACTTGTTCTCGGAAGTGAAATGGTCAGATTTAAATATTGTAGATTGGACGTCCTGACCTGTGGTAGTCAAGCATTATTTATTACACATTAAGACACCAGGAGGGTTCGAATAAATAATGCAGGCACCTCATGGGAAAAGGATATAAAGTAAATTAATCACCACATAGGTGGGTGATATTAATATATAGTGGTAGTGATGTTCAATTAGCCGCATTTATAAACCTTGACAACATCTCCATGTGTTGAATTTTCTAAAAGCAACGTTCAGCAGACTCACAGAGCCGAAGTCGACTCTCATACGAGCCTCTCGGCCGCCTTAGCCTCACGGTTCTCGGTTTCCGAAAGGAGACGCTCGCCGCCTGACCGGCTGCTCTGACGTTCACCCGTCTCCCTCCCCCAGGCCATCCAACGGCGGCCAGGACTGCCCGGGGGTCAACTACGAGTATCAGCTGTGCAACACCGACGACTGCCCCAAGCACTTCGAGGACTTCCGGGCGCAGCAGTGCCAGCTCCGCAACTCCCACTTCGAGTTCCAAAACGCCAAACACCACTGGCTGCCCTACGAGCATCCCGACCGTAAGCCAGAAAAAAAAATGTCAACAGTTTGTTCCAGCATGTGACTGGTTTTGTTTTTGTTTATGCCAAAAAAAAAGAACAAACACCAACGAGGCCCAGAGATTTGGATTCTCAAATATTGTATATAAATACAGATGCCTTGATTGACCAAAATCTTGTGTGCAAAGGAGGCATTTTCCAGTTGGTTTTGTGCCTGGTCCAGCTTTTCTGGTTTTAGTTTTTGCATTCATCGCCTTTGGCCCCCTCCTTCCCTCTTTTCCGCCTCCGATCGCTGTGCCATGTGCAGTTTGCAACCATCCAACCTTAAAAAGTGCCCTTTGGGCAAAGGTGCCGGATCTCTCCCGCGCAGAAATAGACCCCGCTTCCAATTTCAGATCCCCTGTTCTTAAATCAGACGTCGCTTTTATCTGGCCTCTCTCCACGGAGCTTTTTGCCACTTATTGTGGAGGCTTTTGAGAGTCAATCATGTAGAAAGAAAAGAAAAAAAGAAAACTGCAGGGAGGGGGAGTCGGGAAGTGGGAGCCCATTGTTCTGTGGAAGGAAAAGAGGCTTTTTTTTAAAGACTGTGGCACAATTTGACAAAAAGCTTGACGGCACAACACAAAGTGTCTGTCTGGTTTTTACACAGGGTCGTCTCCATGAGTGGGAATCAAGACAACACGAGGGCTCAATATTTCCACTTTTGGATTGATGAACACAAATTAATCCTTGTAGGCGGATTCATCCTTATTCTCTTGATTCCTGAACGTGGTAGGAACCACTCGTGTACCTGTTAGAAAAAATTGTGATCATGGGCTGTAGGTAAAAGCAAAATATTGCAGAATCAGTGTCGGAAAAATATTAATTGTACTTTATAGGATGTTTTTATCATTAATTCGGTTTATTTGAGTGTAATACGATAATCTAGCTGTGATTTGGCCTTTTATGTGAAATATCTCACTATTTTCAGCTAATGTAGATGCACTAGAACATGGTTGCATCTTAAAGCTAATCAACTAATTAACTAATCAACAGTCTTTCATCATGCGTGAGAAGACTGTACCAACGTGAAAGGTTTCGCCAGCCGGCCCTGCACTTCCTCTCGGCTCCACGGCGTTTTATCGGCTTTCGGCTCTTTGCTTCGGTTTTTGTTTGTTTTTGTTTTGTTTTGTTTTTGTTTATGCCAAAAAAAAAGAACAAACACCAACGAGGCCCAGAGATTTGGATTCTCAAATATTGTATATAAATACAGATGCCTTGATTGACCAAAATCTTGTGTGCAAAGGAGGCATTTTCCAGTTGGTTTTGTGCCTGGTCCAGCTTTTCTGGTTTTAGTTTTTGCATTCATCGCCTTTGGCCCCCTCCTTCCCTCTTTTCCGCCTCCGATCGCTGTGCCATGTGCAGTTTGCAACCATCCAACCTTAAAAAGTGCCCTTTGGGCAAAGGTGCCGGATCTCTCCCGCGCAGAAATAGACCCCGCTTCCAATTTCAGATCCCCTGTTCTTAAATCAGACGTCGCTTTTATCTGGCCTCTCTCCACGGAGCTTTTTGCCACTTATTGTGGAGGCTTTTGAGAGTCAATCATGTAGAAAGAAAAGAAAAAAAGAAAACTGCAGGGAGGGGGAGTCGGGAAGTGGGAGCCCATTGTTCTGTGGAAGGAAAAGAGGCTTTTTTTTAAAGACTGTGGCACAATTTGACAAAAAGCTTGACGGCACAACACAAAGTGTCTGTCTGGTTTTTACACAGGGTCGTCTCCATGAGTGGGAATCAAGACAACACGAGGGCTCAATATTTCCACTTTTGGATTGATGAACACAAATGAATCCTTGTAGGCGGATTCATCCTTATTCTCTTGATTCCTGAACGTGGTAGGAACCACTCGTGTACCTGTTAGAAAAAATTGTGATCATGGGCTGTAGGTAAAAGCAAAATATTGCAGAATCAGTGTCGGAAAAATATTAATTGTACTTTATAGGATGTTTTTATCATTAATTCGGTTTATTTGAGTGTAATACGATAATCTAGCTGTGATTTGGCCTTTTATGTGAAATATCTCACTATTTTCAGCTAATGTAGATGCACTAGAACATGGTTGCATCTTAAAGCTAATCAACTAATTAACTAATCAACAGTCTTTCATCATGCGTGAGAAGACTGTACCAACGTGAAAGGTTTCGCCAGCCGGCCCTGCACTTCCTCTCGGCTCCACGGCGTTTTATCGGCATTTGGCTCTTTGCTTCGGTTTTTGTTTGTTTATTTGTTTTGTTTTGTTTTGTTTGGAGAGATCTTCAGAACTGGAGGCACCGTAATTAATCCCCACACCATATAACTTGCGCCGCCGCCGACGGCACAGCCACATGAAAACGGTAGAAGAAATCAGATTGGTTCTGGTCAATGAAATAAAAAACAATCTTTCACTTTTCTTCCCCTCTTGTTCCATATTCTTGTCTAAATCCTTTCATACCAAACTGTCTTGTAGCCAACAAGAGGTGCCACCTGTACTGCCAGTCGAAGGAAACGGGGGACGTGGCGTACATGAAGCAGCTGGTGCATGACGGGACGCGCTGCTCCTACAAGGACGCCTACAGCATCTGCGTGCGCGGAGAATGCGTGGTGAGGCTTTCGCTTTAAAACTGCATGACTTTTTTTGAAACATTAAAATTCGCGGGAGGTTTTCGTCCCGCTGTGATGCTGCTGAGCTGCAGGGGTCGGCGCCGAGAGGTGTGTGTCCGACAGATTCTCCCCCCGACAGCAGGAAAAATTCATTGGCCGACAGTGTCGGTGTGTAGCGACGGACGGACTTTATGTAGGCGCCCGTCATAAGAAAAAAAGAGAGAGAGAGAAACTGTGTCTTGGATCTGACAACAAAGCGACAAAAAATAATTTGCTCCTAATGCAACGCTAAGCAATCACTGTGCACAAAAATGGGAATTAATTTAAAAAACCAAGCATGCTGCTTTCTGAAGACATAAAATGGTGAATAGATGATTAAAAGGAGGGAATTTATTCTCCTTTTTTTGTAGATTCGCGAAAATCATTTTTGGTCAAGATTACATGCATTATGTTGGAGGAGAACTGAAACTTTTTTAAATGGCAGAAAACAGCAAATACAGTAAATTTGTCTGTAGCCAAGGAATCAAAAAAAAAAAAAAGTCGTCTTTGACACATCATGAAATATAAGGAGAACTATAGGAAACCTTATGAATGGCCATATGCTGGTGTTATTGTAACTTTTTTTATCAACCCACAGTCAAACATTCACCAAAACATCATTAAAATCACACAAAAAAAAAAATTAAAAATAAATAAAACAGACGGAGCCAGAAACCTAACGTCTTTGGTGGAAGTCGCAATCAGCCTCACTTGATGTTTCAGTCTGTTTTCCAGTGTTGTTGTTCAGTCGTTGCTGATTATCCGACAGTTAAGAAGGACGCAGCGAAAAACAAACCACAAAGATTCAGTTTCTTATGTTTTTTATTATTATTTTCACTCTCTCATTTTTTCTTTGGTCTCCAGAAAGTCGGCTGCGACAGAGAAATCGGGTCCCACAAGGTTGAGGACAGGTGCGGGGTGTGTGGCGGCGACAACTCCCACTGCCGCACCGTCAAGGGGACCTTCACCAGGACGCCGAAGAAACCAGGTAGGAGCACGCCGCCGCCGCCGCCGCCGGCACGGTGCCACCTCTCAGAGCAAAGTTTCGCCGGGAATTCATGTTCTTGCATTAATCATTTCCTCCCACCCTGCGCATATCTTTTCAAATATTGTTTGTTCATTGAAACAACTTGTCACGAATAATGAATGTTTTTAATCCATGATTACACCCTATGAGGGAATGGAATTTATTCGCAGCGCCCTTATTTTTGAATCATGATTATATCATTATTGATTGAGGCCAATATAAGAAGATAACAGAAGATGCTCTACATATACACTTACATTTACATTTGGCAGACGCTTCTAAACAAAGCGACATGCAAACGTACATATTTTCCATATCAAAACACCTTGGAGTAAATTATCTCTCCATAACCGATTACCCGCCATTTACATAAAAGAGGTTCGACTGGGGCTGTCCTATAATTTTTTTATCGCCGAGACCAAACTCAACAATGCATTGTTCCGTCTCTCTGCTACATCAGGCATCAGCCCCGAGCAAATCTTTAAAACCAGCTCACAGATGTAAAGTTTCACTTCCTTTAAGCTAAATAATTTCCTTATACTGCTGAGCAGTGGCGTTTTCAGCCAAGGTTACTCAACCCAAAGCAGCAGCGTTTTTTTTCCTCCGTAGCTTTAATGAGAGCGTGCAATCTTTGAAGCACTGATTAAAAAAAAAAAAAGTAAAAGTGGCTAGATCTTGATTAGCCCAACAGATTCAACCCATGATCACCACACTGCACTTAAGTATTCGTTTTAGTCACTTTTCACAGACTCGTGTTTGATTTCTTCTTGTCTTAAAGCCAGCTCAGCTAACAAAGTCTAATTTATGAGAATAAAGATTAGCCTTTTTCTTTATTTCGTTTTTCTTTTTCTGACAGTCATTAAGGCTGAAGTGGATCAAAAAAAAAAACAACACTTCCCCTCCTGTAGAAGACTCGTTTTAACATGATGAGAAACCACACTTGTAATAAAAATTGATAACAGTTCCAGATTCCACAACTCAGATTCGCACACTGAGCCGTTGAAATGCAGATGGACTCCAACAGGCAACCAAACACCTTTTTTTCCAGCCTCTCAAATGTGCACGTAATAACAGTATTGAGAATTTATTTGTCTATTTGTTTTAATATTAAAAAGCAGCCCTATAGTGACGTTACGGCGATTTGCACCAAATCATCGAGGTGTTTATGAAGCCGCAGTCGGCCTCGTGCAGATCCTCCATGTGGCCCTCATTTGCATTCATGGCCGATAGACGACTCCATCGGGGGAGGGGGCGGGGGGGCTGGGTGGTATCTGACATCTGTCACAGCCCGTCACACCAAACAGCTGGATTCATTTCGGATTAAGATCCCCGACTAATTAGGAGAGAAAACAATTATGCGCCACTTTTTATTTATTCATCAATACAGTTGGTTTCTGGGTTTTTTTTATATCAAATTTTTAAGTTCATTAACAATTTATGAAAACTCGTCACTCGAACTGCAAGCTTTTTCTCTCAGGTTATCTCCTCTCTGCAGCCCAAGCATTGCACGCACACGCACACACACACACACACTCACACACACACATGCACACACACACACGCGCGCACACACACACACACACACACATGCACACACAAACACACACTCTCTCTCTCTCTCTCTCACCCACTGTGCAGCGTTAAGCTGGATGAGTGTGAGTAAGTGGTTAATTTCTTTCTTTCTTTTTTAGATCTGTGTCTTCACGTTAACCACAGACATGAGAGTCATGACTTAATGAAAGACAATACATTTACTTTAACAGTTTGACGATGCCCTCTAAAATATACATATATATATTTATCATCCCATTTCTGTTTGGAGGGAAGTGATGTGATAAGTCAGTGAAGAGCGTCGGAGGAAAATGAAACAAGCCCCAACGTGGCGGCTTCATCAAACCGTGGCAGGATGCACTGTGTTGAAACTGTCGTCACTCCTCCTCTTCACCTCTTCTTCCTCTTCTCTCTCTAGCATCTCACTCTCTTTTAAAAACCCCTCAACCTTTTTCTCCCCTGTTTTTTTGTTGTTGTTTTTTTAACAGGGAAACAGTTAAGCAAGAGAGCCCAAAAAGAAACCCCTTTGTTGGAAAACACAATATGCAAGTATCCAGCGCCACTGAGCCCCCTCACGGACGGGGTCTTTTTGTGTTGTTGTTGTTGTTGTTTTTTTTTTCCCGGCGTTTCCTGCCCCGCTTGTAGTGCAGATGGATGCCTAACGCTGTAGAGACCTAGAGACACAAGTGACATAAGCTGCTGTTTCTTCATCTGTTCCCTGCCACTAATTGAGCGTCTATTTAGGTCTGACTCATCCACAGTAACTGTCACGGGCTCATTATACAGTCAGTCCCTTGTATCAGCAGTTATTTCTGACATTTGTGATAATGTAATGTAATTGTTTTTTTGTTTGTTTCTGAGCAGCTGCTTCAACTGCCTAACAAACTAACTTAAAAAAGTCTTTGCGCAGATTTTAAGAGTCACTCTAAAGGAACCGGCAGCCTCTTGGAGGCGAACCTGGGGCCGTCGCTCGCCGTCAGGCCGCCGGTGAACCGAACCTAGACGGGCACACCGACGCTCGGTTCAGCCCGAGCCGTCCACATTTTTCTGGTTCTTAGACATCAAGCTTCTGAGCAGTATTTTCCCATCAGTCTACAAATTGAAAAAAAAAACAAAATCAAATTGTGATTCCCATCGAGCGGATGTCGCCTCGGAAAAAGCGAGGACGTCTTTTTCCCCTTTTTCTTCCGATGGTTGGATCTCAGTTCATTTCTTTTTCATCACGAGCGGGCAGCGGCCGGCCGCTCCGTCAATCTGTCGGGACCTCGCACCAACCCCGTGCGACGGTGTGCCAGTCGAATTCGTAATCACCGCAGCGGCGGTGGCGGCGGCCGCAGCAGCGGCGCCACCGATCTGCGCCGGGGCTCCCGCGGCCTCCGGCCTGCCTGTCGAATCCGAGGCCCGGTAATCGGCTGCGGTTCGACTCCAGCGCGTAGCAACGTGCCAGTAAAAAAATATATAGATTTATAGTTTGCCTTCCTCATCCAGTGTTAGTTCCTCTTGGTCGCTGCTACGCTCAATTAATACAGCTCCACTGTAGCTGATGTCTTATTTTTTGTTTGTTTGTTTGTTTGTTTTTGCAGAGGAACAGAGACGGGAGGCGACTTTGAGACTAACTAACTGATTTGTTTCATTTTTCAAGGGAAGACCAGAGGAGCCTTCTCTTTGCCCAAAGGAGCTCGAAATGTATTTTTAAATGAAACGGAAGACTCTAGAAATGTGCTGGGTGAGTCACAGCGGCGTTTGTAAGTGGTGGACATCCCTGACAGAAGGTGACCCCCCCCCACAGTAGTTGGAGAAACAAGACCCGTGACTCATGCCCAGTTGAAACATGGCTGAAGGCTCTTTCCATTCACATCCCGTCTGCGCATCATCGGCACGAACATGAAGGGGGAGTGTGTGTGTGTGTGTGTGTGTGTGTGTGTGTGGGAGCGTGTGTGTGAGTGTGTGTGTGTGTGTGTGTGTGTGTGTGTGTGTGTGTGAGTGTGTGTGTGTGTGTGTGTGTGTGTGTGTGTGTGTGTGTGTGTGTGTGCGTGTCTGTGTGTGTGTGGGGGGGTGCAGTTCATTTGAGAGATTTCCTCTCGTGTACATTAGTCGTTTGGTAAGCGGTTTATTATCTGTATTCCCGAGACTCCTTTGACGACGCGGATGTGAATGAACCTTCGCGGCCTGTTTCAATGGAAACTTTTTTTTACCCCGCAGGCTTTCGCAGCGGGAGGGAAAAAAGCCGGCGTAGCCTCGTCTTCTTCTTCATCGTCTTCGTCTTCTCCTTCATCTTTCTTTCTTTTTTTTTTGTCCTCAAACTTTCTTCAAACGTCTCCGTAGAGCAAAGGGAACGGGGCTTCTGAAACATGTGTGATGTCCACCGCTGCAAACCAACAGGTTGTTTTTTCTGTGTCTGCTTAACTTACCTGTGTCTGTCTGTATCTTTCCTAACCCCCCCCCCAACCCCACCAACCCCCCCGACGCCCCCCGACCTTCCTCTTCTGCTGCTACAAACTTGGCAAAGGCTACCTTAAGATGTTTCTCATTCCTCCTGGAGCTAGGCACGTGTTCATCCAAGAACATGAGGCCTCCCCTCAGATTCTTGGTAAGTGACTTCACCGAGGGGGGGCGGTGGGGGGGGGCATGTATGAAATCAGAGGGGTCACTAAAAATAGCTGCCCATCATCTTAACCCCCCCCCCCCCCACCGCTTCCCTCGGAGGACTAATGAGAACATATACTGTAAAAATCCTAGATTACAGACTTTACATAATTCATTCCCTGTCACTTGGGCGGCCGAGAAAATGAGCCGTCGCTTCACTCGTTCATTATTCATCCTTCTTTTTAAGGGAGGGCTCTCTCTCTCTCTCTCTCTCTCTCTCTCTCTCTCTCTCTCTCTCTCTCTCTCCACTCGAAGGTTCAGGTGACTTTTTTCAATCTATTTTTTGTTTTAGCATCATATTTTTGTCAGCTACGACGATTTATGACCAGAGTAAATGAAACATGGAATAGAGTGGATGTTTCATGCGTCCATGAAATATCAAAAACAACAAAAACAACCGTCATGATGTCAACAACTCTCTGAAACCCCCCAAAACATGTTTACTATAATATCAATGACAAGGAAAAAGCAGCAGATCCTGCATTTTAGAGGCTGATAAACAAGTCAATTGATTGATTGATGTAATCGATTAATCAGTGAATCTTTGCAGCTCTGGTTGGATCTGATGACACTGTAATTGATTGATATAACAGTGATTTGTAACAGTTTAAGAAGGCGGCGAACAAAATGATGTAATTGAAGTTCAGACTCAAAGTGGGTAAAAAGCCCTAAAGGTCCAGTGTTGATCCCACGCTCATGTAAAGTATCGGTTAATGCAGCTTTTAATGAAGAGACAAATCTCATCAGAACATTAGAAGGAAGTTTTTTCTTTTGTTTGTTTGTTTTTTATTCCCTGTAAATGAACAGTAGGAAACTAAGATCTCCAGAGAAAACTTTGTCAGACTGTTTACGGACGGCGGCATGAAAGGGGGGGGGGTCGTCCACGAGGTGAGATAGGCTCGGCATCGCCCCAGCCAGGGGCAGCGCGCTGTTCCTCAAAAAGTTCAGTGAGATTAACATTCACGCTCGGGTTATTTATCTGACGCTCCCGTCTCAGGGTGGGGAGCTAAAAGTCTGATGTATCTAACGTAACAGGAAAAAGCCTTTGATAGGAAATTGTGGTGAAATGGGGGATAAATGGCATAGAAAATCAGCGTGACCATACTTTAAGGGATGAAAGCAACAAGCATGAAGTAAAATTACTTTGCAATATGAAACACGAATATAGCTCTTTCATCAAAAAGGACAAATGTCAAAAACACACGCACGCGGTCACACAAACAGCTTTTTACGAAAGGAGCCAGATGTCGGTGCAATTTCTGCCGGAAAACTCCAGTGACGCACGTCTGAAAACGGACAAAGACCACGTGGACCTCGGGGACATTGTGTCACGATCAATCGGACCCGAATTGTTTGTGTCTGATTATGTGATAACCCTAAAATAAAAAATTAAAAAGAAAAAACATCAAAAACCGCAGCAGATTCACTTTTGAAGTGCGGAAAAGTTCTTTAAACAATGAAACAAACTCGCCAGCTTATCATCCATCTCCAAGACATTCAATCACCAATAAAGAGATAGCGTCGCTCTGACAATATAGCGTAGAAGTGGAATTTAACTGCGATGTTCCAATGTAAAGCCTGCGGAGCCTGCCACCTACCTTACGTCCACGAAAGTCAGGAGGTTTTTCCTCCTCCGTGTGTTTGAGTCGCTTTTATGGCTGATTGGATGTAAAACTAAAAGAATCAGTAAAGACAATCTCCGAGCCACAGAGATTGTCTTTCCGTGTCCTGCACCGACATTATTATGTTTAAAAAGATGATGGGCGTCGGAGGAATAAGCCGACCTACTCTCCCACTCTGTCGTGACATCTGTTAACCCGCCGCCAAGGAAAAGTGAAAGCGCCTTTTCTTTTTTCTTTTAATATATATGCATGAATCAAATTCAGCTCAGATGAGATGAGTTTCAAAGCCCTTATCGCGAGGCGCTGGTTCGGATGGAAATTGATGCCCTCAGAAAGCTGTGGATAATTGGTCATCGCCCCTGATTTTGCCCCCCGCCCCCGACTCCGGGGCCGTTCCTGATAAGCTTTGATAGGCAGGAGCGAGCTTTCCCAGCTCGAGCCAGCGGTCGGGTCAGGGAGAGTCAATCACAGACATCCTGACGAATAATTCTAGGGTTGGCGATGGCGTTGGCGTTGGTACGTACAGCGGAGGCGCTGATGATTTATTTATTTTTAATCTCCAAGGATGATTATAATACATAGAAGAGACACTTATTCATACAATGTTTATTCAAGTTTTCTTATTGATGCAGGTATCGGTGTATCTACAAACCGCGGAGGTTCGGCGTTTTCGTCCTATTGTTCGTTCAGTCTTGAACTTGGCACCTTCTCGTGACAGAAGCTTCCGTTCCAGCAGTTGGGAGGAAATCGTCATTGCATGTGAAGCCTAACGTCAAAGGCGTCATTAGGCTCGAAGGGGCTGTTGTCCACAGCAGTTTTAGAATATCCCTCAATAAATTTTGATCCCTGTGCAAACTAGTATCGACAGGCTTTCAATTTCAGGCAAGCAAATCCTGCTAACAATAATAACCTCACCCTTAAAATCCACTCTTCTGGTGTTGACGAAGGGTTTTCGGTCTCTAGTAAACTGCGTCTAAGGCCGAACCTTAAGGTAACCAGAGATGGCCCCTGTGACCCCTGGGAGCAGCTGAGTCGCAGCGAAAAGGTTGACACACGCCAATCTTTAGACATTTTCATGACGCTCAGATGCTGCAGCCGGAACATGTCACTGGAGGTCGTCTCGCCACCGGAGATGTGCCGGGCGTCAGGCGCCTCAGTTGCGGCAGGTCCGGGAGGTCGGTGTTGGAAAATATTATGAAAAGACCAAAATCAGTAACGAGTTTCTACCTGGCTCAGCCTCAGGCCCATCGGGAAAGACGGAAATCAGCTGCAGCTGCCAACTAAAATCCAAATGAGGAACGTGACGGCCGGTCGGGACCGCCGCCGCCGCCGGCGCTTCCGGTGCGTCGCCGGGAGCCTCGTGGGCCTTATCCTCAGCCATCTCCATCCAGATCTAATAAGCATCACCACCGTGGTTACCGGCGATAAGCCTTTATCAGATGACCTATCTCCTCCTTAAAGGGGGGGGTTGTTCTGCTCCTCGGATATTTTGGCTCCGTGAATCTTTTAGTTGCAAAACCTGGTGCAAACCAGAAGAATTAATAAGTTATTATTTCGAGGATTTAATATTAGAAAAAAAGTCTTCAAACATATTTTTATTTTTCTGCGCATAATGAGAAAAATATGGACACATTCTGCAGTGGAAATATTCTTAAATGTGATGAACAGGAGAAAGAATACCTGAATACCTTTTTCTGTTCCCAGCAGAGCAGAACATAGAAGCTTTTCCTGACCTGAAGCCTGAATCAGAGGGACGAGGTCGTTTGTCTGTACCTTAGAAAACCGCCGTTACAAATCACTGTTGTAAAAAAACCAAAACAAAATCAGCTTTTATCATGTTCAAGCGCTTTGGTTTGGTTAAGTTCAGAGAGAGAAGTGGCTTTTTCAGGTGGTAATGGAACGATTGTTGTTTCGGTTGAACTCAGTAATTTGCCCTCAGTCCTTCCCTCAACCTTATTAATCATGTAATTATGAGGCTTTTGCTAAAATGATGATGCTGTTGTGTTTCCTCTCGGGAGCATCTCTCTCTCTCTCTCTCTCTGTATCTCTGTATCTCTCTGTATCTCTCTCTCTCTGTCTCTCTCTCTCTCTCTCTCTCTCTCTCTCTCTCTCTCTCTCTCTCTCTCTCTCTCTGTCTCTCTGTCTTTCTGTCTCTCTCGCGATGTCTCAATTAGCCAGAACATTAGCGGCCGTCCGGCGGCTCCAGCGAACCGCCGTGCCCCCTCCAGCCGGACGTGGCGGCCTGCGATGGAGGGCCCCCCCAGTTCACCGGTTCGCCATGCGACTGAATGGCCCCGGTTCAGGGGCCCGGCGCCGGCATTAGCCGCCCGCTTTGACTTTCTCCCCTAATGGCGAGATCGAAGCCCCCCCCCCCGACCCCCCAACCCTGCAGCTCTGAAAGGGAAAAAAATAAGAGCGTGAAACTATAGCTGTGCTCTATAATTCCAGTAAAATGGTTTATATTAACATTTCTCATCCACAGTTCATGTCTTTTTCCTTCAAGCTTGTCAGTTTTAGCACCAGAGCCCCCCGTAGTTTTTAGAAGCAGCATCCATTGCTCTCCGTCACTGTCATTCTCCGTCGAATGACACGTGCCGATGGATGGCTGTTGCAAAGCCCCCCCCCCCCCAAAAAAACCCACGCACGTTCTAACTCGCTCCTGATTTCAAGGACTAATGTTTACTCGGTTTTCCTGCTGTCGGTTCTGCATCTCTGCCGACGGGTCGATGCCTCATACAAACTGTAGCAGCTTCGGCCCAGGTAATAACTGGGATTTATCATTTATTCATGACCTGGAGACTAGACATGGATTGGACTCCAAAAGCTTAAGTCAGAGCAGAGATCGTTGAAGCAATGTCGGATGTTTTTTTTGTTTCTTTTTTGGTGAGACATCGCTTCTTCGGATGAACTCAGCTGGTGGGATGGTTTTTCTCCGGTGCTCCGAGCTAACACGCTAGCGTCCGCTATAGTCGGTAACAGTGAGCGATACAAGGCGCCGCTGGTGACGACGCCGTCCCTCGGATCCGAGGCCCCGATGCTCACGTCGAACTGAATCGTCGTCGGAACACGAAAGCATTTCAACAGCGGTGCAATTTTTTATTCCCGAAACAAATACGCGTCCACAGCTTCTCACACTTATACATCAATACGGAAATGAAAAACAGATCCCATAGTAGTTTTATAGCTTAGTAGCAGCAGAGGGGTTGATTGAAATATTTTCTATGAGCCAGTCTTTGTTGACAATTCAGTAGTTTAATGATGAACCAGTGGCAACAATCTAACACGAACCAGACGTTGGGAAACTAATGATATAGATGATACGATGACGCAGTTCACACAAAGTATATTGGAAGAATAAAGCACCGGTGCCTTCAGGGACTCTTTCCCTGTTTCCAATAGGAGGTGAAGCTGATGAGCGACGGGACGTCGTGCACTATTATTAGAGATTATTACACCGATGACTGAGCACTTAGTTCACCGTCACAAATGGGTGGAAATAGAAACCTGGGCTGGAGAGAGACGTCACTGAGGACGGCAAGGTCATGTCCAAGATCCTTTCAGGGACTTAACTGCTTCGTAAAGACTAATCAAGGCAAAGTCTCACAGTCACATAATAAGGATGCATTTAGTTTAAGATGTGGAGATCAACGTCGTGGACAACTGCTCTCTTTAGCTCGCTTTTATGCTTTTATGCCAACTAGGACAAAATCAAAGCAGTTAATCAAGAGCAATCCAGGAAGGAGAAAAGAAGAAGAAACATCAAAAAGATGTTCAAAGATGAAAAATTACCCAAAAAAAAAAAACACAGAAAAAAACAGATAAATTAAAGATGGAAATAATCTTAGATTCTGTTTAGAGAAAGAATCAACAAAACACAAAGAATTCTGGGGAAAATTAGATGAATTGTAAATCAATCCTTTTTTTCCTGCACAGCATATAAAATGTAAGATAATTATCTGAGGGTAATTACAACAACCCCCTCGAAAGAAAAATTTAAAAAATATGGGCACGAACCTGACGATGAACAAAGAAATCTTTGAATAAGACTCCGCATGTTTTCATTTTACCACCAGAATCTCATCTCCTTCATGACATCTCTCAGAATATGGAAAATTGGCAAATTTAGGAGATTTTAGCTGCTCGCGCTAGCGTGACTCTTCGTGGCGCCGGCGCCAGATGTGGGACCCGAGC